>JAJSOF020000038.1:32104567-33304567 GCA_025594305.2 Periplaneta americana
CGCGAACTGAGGAAGGGATAATAGTATCCACCCAACTGTACACTTCTAGGTATTTTAGGTTAGGATATATTATATAATGTGTTTTATTGTGCCATTTCCATTGTAATATGTGTGTTCTTGTAGAGAGTAGTTGGATGTAATCATAGGTGGGGAGGGGAGGAACCTACAAAGGAGGACTTGTTTCGGGTACAAAGCACGTACGGTCAGAAGACCCGTGCATTAGATTTTAGACAAAATTATGATAATATAAAATTTGTATGTATAATATTACTCAATAAATCCATCTATCTATCTATATAAATACGAGGCGCATCCAGAAAGTAAGTTCCCGATTTTTTCCCCTTGAAAGTAAACGTAATTAGCCGTGTCAATTGCGCATGCGTAACAGATCTATGACGTATCAATCATATGCCAGCCGGACAGGTCTCGCCTGGAGCCAGTAACGTGGCAGCAGTGGTCCGAAATGGAAGCTCTTATTCCTTCTCCCGCCGCCTGCGAGGTTCGGTCGGTGATAAAGTTCTTTAATGCACAAAGCATTGCGCCAATTGAAATTCATCGGCAGCTCTGTCAGGTCTATGGGCCGAACATCATGAGTAATCGAATGGTGCGTCGCTGGTGTAGGCAGTTTTCCGAAGGTCGTCAAAGTGTCCATGATGAAGAGCGCAGTGGGCGACCGTCCCTCATCAATGATGATCGTGTTGAGCTGGTGCGGCAGTGCATCATAGAGAACCTCGCTTCACGATTACGGAGCTGAGCAGCCATTTTCCGCAGATATCGCGATCCTTGTTGCATGAGATTGTCATTAAGCACCTCCTGTTCAAAAAATTGTGTGCCAGGTGGGTGCCGAAAAACCTGACATCCGAACACAAAATGCAACGTTTAGGAGCAGCACTGACATTTCTCCAACGGTATCACGATGACGGCGATGAGTTCCTCGACAGGATCGTCACGGGCGATGAGACTTGGATTTCGCACTTCACTCCGGAAACCAAGCAGCAGTCAATTTATTGGCGGCAAAGTGGATCTCCGGTCAGGACGAAATTCAAACAGACACTGTCGGTACGGAAAGTGATGTGCACGGTGTTCTGGACAGGAAGGGCATTCTGCTCATTGACTTCCTTCCAAGAGGTGAAACAGTGAACGCTGACCGTTACTGTGAAACACTGCGAAAATTGCGACGTGCCATTCAAAACAAGAGGCGTGGAATGCTTACTGCAGGTGTTGTGCTCCTCCATGACAATGCTCGTCCACATACGACTCGGCTCACAGCAGCTGTTTTTAACGGAATTTGGCTGGGAGTTGTTTCATCATCCACCCTACAGTCCTGATCTTGCTCCCAGCGATTTTCACGTTTTCTTGCACCTCAAGAAATTCCTGTCCTCCGGTGAGCGTTTTGGCAACGACGAAGAGCTGAAGACGTCTGTTACACGCTGGTTCCATTCACAGGCGGTAGAGTTCTACGACAGAGGGATACAAAAGTTGATCCCACGATACGACAAGTGTCTCAATTCTGATGGTGGCTATGTTGAAAAATAGCTGAAACATTGCTGTACCTGTTGCCAATAAATGTTTTCCTGAAAGTGTGTGTTCTTTTTTTTTAAATAGGGAAACTTACTTTCTGGATGCGCCTCGTGAATAAAACAATTATATTACCGATTGTTCTGTATGATTGTGAAATTTGGGCTCTCACTTTGAGAGAGGAACAGAGGTTAAGGGAATTTGAGAATAAGGTGCTTAAGAAAATATTTGGGGCTAAGAGGGATGAAGTTACAGGAGAATGGAGAAAGTTACACAACGCAGAACTGCACGCATTTTATTCTTCATCAGACATAATTGGGAAAAAAATCCAGACCTTTGATATGGGCAGGGAATGTAGCACGTATGGGCGAATCTAAAAATGCATGTAGGGTGTTAGTTGGGAGACCAGAAGGAATAAGACCTTTGGGGAGACCGAGCCGTTGATGGGAGGGTAATATAAAAATTGATTTGAGGGAGGTAGGATATGATGGTAGAGACTGGATTAATCTTGCTCGGGAGAGGGACCAATGGCGAGCTTATGTGAGGGCGGGAATGAATCTCCAGGTTGCTTAAAAGCCATAAGTAAATATTATATGAAATATAATAATGTTCTGTAAAGAGTATAACCGTCTTATAAATTAGTATACAACGAAAACAATTTTTAACCATACTACATATAAAGCTGAAGGCTAAAGCTCTTGTTCGGAATCGGGAAATGTGACCTATTCTCCAACGTAACATTTCTGTACCATTACAACGAACATACAGGAATGTGGCAATGTAAAATAGTGGAACATAAATAACACTGAACGCTCGTGTTACAGTTTATATATAAAACATATCCACGTTTCATATGCATGCGGGATATTTGCATAAAAAGTCACTTGTTACACCGCCTGGATTGATGTTCTACACACACAACGTGACAGGAAGCCCACAGAAAAGCACTCTCTGGGGTTTAGCAAAATTACACCACACAAGTAATTGGTTGTGATTCGTTTGAATATCAAATACATGGTATTACAATCTACATCCTTGTATAAAAAATATCTGTTATGGACTTTTGGAATTTTCGGTCTGATGTTAGATGAACTAATTATGGAATACTCCCACGATGTAGGATCTTCAAGTTTGTTGTCTATATCTATGACAACACTAAGCTTTATTGACAGTGTATGTTCTACATAACAGTATTTCACCCCACAATTGAGGTAAGCAATGTCAAAACTGTGTCTTAGACACTGCGCAGGCCTATCACTGATGAAATATACTTTATGTACAGTACAATAATTATTTATTACTTTTAAATTGTTCCTGTACACCAGACCCGTGCACGATAGCGTTCTACATGCAAAGAGCAGCAAGAGCGCCCTTCTGGCAAGTTGGCGGGTTGCTTCGTGTGACGTCAGACCAGTGGAGTTACAGTATTAGTGTACAGAGGAAACATGTCTCAATCAAGTCCAAGCGATAGGCGGAGATCTACCACGCCAACTTTAAAGTATGATTGGGAAGAAAATTTAACGTTCATTATTGAATTTGAAGGAAATGCAAAATGTTTAATATATTACACGAAGACTTTAAATCAATTAAAAAAGATAAATCTTAAGAGATATTACCACAGTCTAGTATATACAGTCACGAAGCTCAATACGTAGTAAATATGCATCCAAAGATAGTTGCTAACCACTAGGATCGCTAATATCGCCTCATTACAGACAATACGAAATAGTACCTGCACAGTCTATTGTTTCTAGTACCCTCACAACTCAAGCTTCGTGACTAGATTGTGATATTACTCCGTAGATCACAGCCAACAATATTGTGACTATGTAGGCGAAAAGCAAACGAAATTAACAAATGAATTGACAGCAGCACTGCTATCACTGCTGAAAATTACTTATTGGTGGGGTGGGAAGACGACATTCGGACACAGCGATCGTGAGTAAAATTGCCTCATGAAATAAGTGAAATTGAGAATATTATTATTATTATTATTATTATTATTATTATTATTATTATGACTACTACCATTATCACCAATATCATCATTATCCCCCAGCGTATCACAGTTTAATATATTTTGATTTTTTGGGGAGACCGAGGAAGAGATACATACTGTATATAGCCAGCCAGCTTATGGGATCAGTTGCCGATTTGTTTACATTTAGGAAAACCTCTAAAAATATTGATGATGGAGATATAATTAACGAAAGCTTAATAATGTCTGCAGAAGAATTTTGTCATAACTTAATGGAAATGTATCAGACTGTGTTGCCATGCCATACTCAGAAATTTGCATTGCTAAAGAAATGTAGAAATTGATTCATTAGTGGACATATGCTTCGAATGCATTGTGGTGTTATTTTTATTGAGAATTTATTATTAAAAACGCGTTAGACCTACTGATTTGATCATATTTGTAACTAGACTTCGTGGAATTGCCACGAGAACCGTAAGGTTTACTATGCACGCAGTATAGACTGTACGAGAAGGGGGCGTGGAAAGGATAGAGTATGCCTCTAATGTAAACACTGAGCAGTATACTCCGGTTACAACAAAACCTGTATCCTGCATTCAAGAAATATAATGAACATTGAAATAGGAAATGTCTAAACATATAAATACACAATTACTTTGTAGAGAGATACATTAACTCTTAAAATTTAATGTAATATACTCGCATCATCCTTGAATATGTGCATTGCGGTGAAGAGTTACGTACATTTTGAGCGACTGCAAAGTGAACCTCCTCCGATGGTCACTTAAACAGTTTTTATATTGGGAAAATGTACGTTCAACATCACACAATGTAATAGGTGCATATTTGAAGAACGGAAAGTCACTACTTTTTAGTACACCAAATTCAGACGTCTTGTCGTGACCTGATGGTACATCATTTATAATACGATGTTGTGAATAGGCAGAATTTTTAGCAATAATGTTTCTCAACTTACATTTCAATTTTTCTGAAATTAGTGAATTGTTATTTTGGATATCGGTTTGTGATACTTTATCCACTATATTAAGGGCTTCTGAGAGTTGTAGTTTAGACGATTCTAACAGGGTGATGCTTTTGGACACGATTTTAAAATTAGAATCAATGAACAGAATATCTTCCAATAGCTGTTAAGAAGGCAATGATTTTATAGCTGCAACAGCGGAACTGTCTGTGCTATCCAATTAATCAATTATCTCCATTATTTTGCCGTAATATTCTGAATAATAATTAACAGTATCCAACCACGTTTTCCAACGAGTCAAGACTGGCTGCGGGGTAAGGGTATTCCAGGGGCAATTGTTTGGAACAGCAACACTCTCATTGTAGTATGTTTGATTGAATTCTTGTCTGCACTGAACATATGTTAAGCTTTGACTATTCCAAGCACAGCAATGCAAAAACAAGTGCTTACATAGGTATACATTAGCTGTAGCTGCTCTATCTATTTGGACAGGTCACAACTCTTAACATGAACTGTTTATACTACGAGACAGGGCGGTCACTCACCTCTTCTATACCACCGTACCTCGGCAACCTGATTGCATGCTGCGTGTGGCAATTCAACGAAGTTTAATTATTATTATTATTTTTATTATTATTATTATTATTATTATTATTATTATTATTATTATTATTACCATTCTCACCAATATCATCATTATCCCCCAGCATATCACATTTTAATATATTTTGCTTTTTTGGGAGACCGAGGAAGAGATATATACTGTATATAGCCAGCCAGCTTATCGGATCACTTACCGATTTGTTTACATTTAGCAAGGCCTCTAAAATATTGATGATGGAGATATCATTAACGAAAGCTTAATGATGTCTGCAGAAGAAGAATTTTGTTATAATTTAATGGAAATGTATCGGACTGTGTTGCCATGCCATGCACTGAAATTTGTATTGCTAAAGAAATGTAGAACTTGATTTATTAGTAGACATATGCTTCGAATGCATTGTGGTGTTATTTTTATTGAGAATTTATTATTAAAAACGCATTAGGCCTACTGATTTGATCATATTTGTAAGTTAGTGATAACATTGTAATTTATTTATTATATTACTCACTGAACTTTAAAACGCTCCGTGTCATAAAATTCTACAATATACGCCACTGATGCTGCGAGCTTGAATCCGAGAGCGGAGCTGTGGACTCTCCTTATCAGCGAGGCAAGAGCACGCTCATACGGGCAAAGAGTGCACGGGTCTGCTTTACACAATGCGTTTCATATTATACAGCTGATCATCACCTTATTCTCAAACGCCATAGGTTCTGGTCTTATGCTTAATGCTGTTACGACCAATCATGACTTCTCTCACGTCTTTCTTCCATTGGTCAACCTTTCTCAGCCTATCTGAACTTCTTCCACATGCTACCTGCTCCACCTTCTCTCGCTGCACCGTGTCTCAAGGTCAAGAGCAACAAATGCTAAATCCAGCCAAAGCGTGTAGAAGGGAGTTTTTTTGAGTGGAGAGTTTTACTTCCTCTCGGAAATATATTAGCGAATTAGAAATTGAAATATTAAGATATTTCAATGTGATATATTAAGTCGTCTTAAAAGTAATGTTGGTTCCATAAGTTCGGTTTTTTTCCTGTTTTCGTGATTCTGTATTGTATGTTACTGAGAAGAAAATAGACCTAATAACCAATAATTGTTCATTAAGTTGGCAATTATATGTTAACTTTCAAATTGAATAACTAGGCGGAAAAAAATTTCAAGCGTCAAATTAAAATTTTACAGAAACAGAAAGAGTCAACTCTGGATATAGTGAACTCAGTTATAGTGAACATTCGGCTATAATGAACCTAAATCTTTGGTCTCGACCCGTATATATTAAAAAGTACATCAATATTTCCGTTTATAGTGAACCCTCGCTTCGGTTATAGTGAACCTTAAAAATTGAAGTTACAAGAGTTATATCCTGACAAATTCTTATTTGAAGTCAGACCTTCTTGTATAAAATGGAAAGAATGTGTTGAGAACAACATTCTAAGTTCCTTACTCCTTTAGTCAAAGGACAAAGGTAGGATCAGTGATTCCTAGACAATGAGCTGCACTGTAAATCTAGGCAACGCGCGACGACCTTGCCTCACTCCACCGTCGAAGGGTTGAAATTTTGTTCTCAGGCACTCTACTCTACTGTTATTTCTAATCCTACACCGTCAAAGGGTTGCCTTTTGTTCTCAGAAACATTTCCATTATGACTGATAGCATGGAAACAACAGAAAATGAAATTGACTTCTTTTATTAAAAGGGGACGGACATTATGTCCAGAGCATAAATGAAGGTAAGATTTCGATGCATTTCAAACTCCACCAACCCTCCCCTACTTTCCATTAAGTGACCCGGGAAATTCCAAGGCTGAGTACACAGTCACACCAAAACAGCATTTGTCATTTCTACCTGATCAATCTCTTTTCTAGTGTTCCAAGAGTGAATATACTGTATAAAAATGTCGAAGTGTAAAATATTTTCTTTGGAAGATAAGGCTAATATTATAAGTGACATAGTTTAGGTAAATCAACTTTGAGTAACAGTATACAATGTAATCCATTCCACAGAAATGAAAAATTTTATTTTGTGGTTCACAATTTCATTCATTTCTATCATTTAAGGTTAGGGGAGAGACACTTCGGATATAGTGAACCTCGGATATAATGAACGAAATATCCAAGTCCGTAGAGGTTCACTATATCCGGAGTTGACTGTACTTTATGCTTAGCGATGTAAGTTTTCCCACAATCTCCTAGATTATTCAGCTTATATTGAAGGTTGTACTTCCATTTCAACCAAGAGTTCACTACAGTATAATACAGAGTACGTACAAGTGTTTATATTAAAACACTGTCGCTTGCAACGTTTTTCCACTTAGCTATTCAATTATGTATTTATTCGCAATGTATTTTATTCCTATTAGTCTGTACCCTGTCTGCGTAAATATATGCCTTCAATTAAGTCCTTTGTTTTAGAAAATCAAATGTAATGTCGCTGAATTATAGACACGCAGATTTCTGGAGGGTATGAAGGTCGTCATTTTCCTTCGCCAGCCATACCTTGTTAAAATTTCATTCTCTAGAAGAAAATTTAATATGGTTTTCGTTTCAGATGTATTCTGTCAGGCTTTGTAAGAAACTTCTAGTGCTGCAGGCTATATGTTCCATTCCTCTTGAAAGTTGTATGACCGAGCAGCTCTGGTTGCTAGAGAGCAGGAATCACAATACGCATTGTGAAATACAGCGTCCTGAGGAGAGCAAGCATTACAGAGATTTTATGTTAAGTTGTGTTGAAAATGTTTATTTTGAAGATAATTAGAATCTTTAGACTTTTGCATTTGACAGAGACCTGAAATAAGCACATATCTGTATAAATATCGCAGATTCGCTTGAAAAGTCTTTAGCGTGGTTTAAGAGAAGCGAAATGGAGTCTTATTTCAAAGCTGCGATCGGTTGTGAGTTCGAATTCATCTTGGGATGTCTACTTGCTCGAGAATGATTGACAATCTCACTTTGGTAAACGAGGCGAGAGGTTTTTTGGTGTTCTCACCGACTCATAGATGTAGGTCGGAGCTGTACATCTGGAAGGCAGAGAAAGTGAAGACCTATCCGATGGATACGTTACCAAGAACTGTTTTCTAGTACAGCTTGATTCAGGGATTTTGGCCCCTACAAAAAGTAAGTAGACAGACTAAGAGCGAGTTACTCATCACTATTGGCGGGCTGGGTCACACAGGTCAGGCCGCGGAGACATAACACCTATAGTACCGTTGCTCTTATTTCTGGCAGCCAATCACGTTGCAGGTCGACTACATTTAAACGTGTGCGTCTTGTGATTCGCTGCTGATCACGTTATGCATTTCCTAAGACGCGATAAATACTTAATATAATCGCCCGCCATTTTCGTTCTTTCGTTGGCGTTCGCAGAAAGCACACGAGGACGTTATTTGCCGCTCAATTATTTGAACAATTACATTCCGTTTGATTTGTTATCATAGGAGCTACGACATTATAATGTTTAACGATGTGGCAAACAGATTTCTCGTCTGGTAGCTCGGCAACGAAAGAACAAAAATGGCGAACGATACTACCTACCTAAGACTTTATAGAGACTTCACTTCCTAAGGTGTAAGCAAAGAGGAGTAGTCACGCCGGGAATAACAGCGTTCGCGACTATAACACTTCCTTCTTATCATGTCGCAGTACACTCCGTCTCAAAACACAATATTCTTCCACACGTCTTGTTACTACCGTCTGTTCACTAAACAATGTCATGATGACATATTTTCTTGACATGAGTGTCCCTCAGCTACGAGCATAGATATTATTTTCATTCTTCCTCTTCCCTCTTCCCCTCCTATGCACATTTGTGATTAAATTTCTTTCTTATGATGCAACACACAGCTCGCTCACTAGCCAAACAACCAAAGACAGGAGTCATTAACGTTGAATCGAGCTTGTACTGGCGCTGATAAAACGCCGTTGTTTACATAGTAATTCATTAAATGGTATAACGACATCTAGCAAAGAGAGAGAAAATTACATTTTCTGGGAAATGTAATGTATTATGTCCGGACTAGAGATGAACAACGATCGAGAAAGCAAGACTAACAGCGCCCGTAAAGCGAAAATCCGCACGACAATGTTGTATAGCGTCGCGTCGTTCACGTAAAGACTGCTTGTGAGTGTTTCGAGACGTCGAGATTGATCACTCCCGCAGTCCCGAACGTCAAGCAGCCTTGAATCGCCACAGTTGCTTATACCTGACTGAACTTTTATCTACTTTGGCAACTGTTATATATGTATAAACAATCAAGTAGCCTATTTGAAACATCATCTCTACCTCTGAGTGTATAATAATTCGATAAGGCTAGGAATTTTTCTTTTCATTTGTTTGAGATCAAGTGTGCAATCTCAAGTAAAAATATATTAACACAATGTTTTATGTTTCTTAGAAATGCAAATTTATTTGAGAATTGTTTTTTTTTTCTATTTATATAACCATAGGTAATATCATATAATAGAACCAGAACATTTTCGTAACTAAGATACTGTTCTGTTTTGTCTTTTTGTCTCATTTAAACATTTATAGTGTTATTTATTTCATTGTATGTTATTCAAAATTACGAAACCTTTCCACGCCGACCAAATGCTATTTCGAGAATGATGATCGAGACTCGAAGAGCACGAGAATGACGAGACGAGACTCGAAAGACAAATGCAACGAACACAGCGAACGAGAGCGGCAGCTACCTAGTTTTGTCCATCTCTAGTCCAGACCTCTCTCTGTGAGCTGTAGATTTACATTTTGAACCTTCTGAAAGAATTAGACTTCACTGCCCTGCTACGTCCACTACCTGTCTTCCTTGATGTTTTATAGACGTAGCTTCAAATGTCCCTGCTATGTTGATGTCGCATTTGTATATTCATGCGAGCGAAAGGAGAAAACGAATTCTGCGAGCATGAATAATGACCTCTTCTGCGGCATGGAAACCTTTTTGAATCTTCCGTAACCACCTGAAGCCTCCCCCCCCTCCTCTGTGCTCATCGCAGCGTCAAACTTCGCTGTTATATTCAAAGCTGAGGTCTAGAGCTTAGAGAGAATTTCGTGGTTTGCAGACACGCAATGCGAAATGGAGAAGTGAGTAGGATTATTGCCATACATCACAGCAACAAGACCAAGCTCGGATTTATTCGTTACTGCAAACTCGTCTCATCATTTACTGTACAATTGGATTATCACAATTAAAACGTAGTGCAGTGAAACTTCAGAATTGCTGTAATTAAAAAGTTTCCGCTATTGAGAAGTACCTTTGTTAGTAAAGTCAATGTAAATTAATATATTTTGTGCGAGATCGTGCGTATTTGCTTGTTTTCCGCACAGAACCAATACGCGGTAAGCGTGAAATACCACATTCAGTATTCCCAACGTAACACACACAACAATTTCCCTCTTCTTACCGCTTAAGCGCGACATTCATTTTAGTGATTTAGCCTTTTAACATATTATTTTTAGAGACGTTTAACATAGTAATAATTATAAATTGGAAACTTACCACTGCAATTTCACCTAAATTGCAATGTTAATTATTGTTTTTAAATATTTGCAAAAATTAAGTAAAGTCTACTACTCCACGAAACTTAATGCATTCCTGATACAAGTAACATTAAGGGAGCCGTGAAAAAATCAACGAGATTCCAGATGCCGATGTTATTAATGCAATATATTATATAAATAATATTGTTAAAATATTAAAATGAAAAATAAATCATTACATAACCTTATCGTTTGTTTTAAGTTCGCATTTATAGGCTGGGGGGGGGGGAGAAAGACAGACGTATATCACGGCCTGCTGGAGTATAGTAAACACAGAAAACATTTTATAGCAACAATGTTGAAGAAAGATATTTTGGTGTTCCGAAGTTGTCGTCATTAAACAGAAACCAAGATGGAGATTTCATTGCAACTAATTAGAAATTAGTCTTTCAGGTATGAAATAAACGATCTTCGCACAAAATAATGTACGATACACGAGCGGTATGTTTGTTTTCATGTTCTCGGAAATTAAAAAAACCTTTCCTCGACCATGAAAACGTCAACATACCGCTCTTGTAACGTATATTACTATTATATACTTTGTACTTAATGAAAATATACGATATGCGTAATATAATTTTAATTGTAAAATATAAAGAAACCAAATTTATATAAGCAGTACATATTGGTCTACTGAAAGAAATATCTAGTGAAATTTAATTATATCTTATAATTTTTATTTTCAATTTGTAAAATAACATGTTTTTAAGGTTGATAGTAGTTTAATTATATGTTTACATTTCGACTGAACGTACATGTTATTCCCGATGACCTTGCACTCAACACATACCAGTACAGAGCAGCTGCTTCAGCGTCGTACCGGGCAAAGCAGCCTGAACAATGACTGCTATTCTCTTTTCCAAAAAAGTTTGACTCATAAAATAATTTTTTTCTGGAAAAACTACGACAGTTACAGAAAAACAACATTTGACTGTTTTCAGTTGTTTGTGCTCTACCACCGTTCATTTTTGGCAGTTTATATCGTTTACATCCTATATTGTAAACCTTTACTCAATATTTTAATCCTTTATTCTTAATTACAATCTTTTAACACTTAATAGGTTCACGAGGAGAACCACTGCCTTGCTAATAATAATGGTAGCAGTTGTCGAATTAACATTATCGCAATTAATCGACCAATAGCTGAATATGAAATTATTGACCCTACTAATCGGCTCGAAATACTGTATGAAGTGGACAACCGGCTGAATTCAACAAAGAGAAAAAGGACGTATACGAATATATAATAATGAATGAGATTATCAATGTGTATGCAGTGGAAAATTAATCAGGAGAACAAACACTTCCCATGTCGAAACAAAGAACATAAGAAACTAAAGGAGGATAATGATAAAGCTAGGAGACAAGCGGAAATCTCTGGTAAAATGAAAGACTATATATTTTTTTAATAAAAGCAAGCAGTTTTAAAAATAATGAATAGTTGTAGTAGTGATAAGAGTAGTAGTAGAATAGTAGTAGTAACAGTAGTAGTACTATATAGGTAGTTAAATTAAGATGTGATATTTCTCAATTATTTCAATTGAGACGTTTCGAGTGGAATACGATTAATGATAGAAAAGCTTGTTATCACAGCAGGTTTTGTTATTGTAGTCTACTTTTATTCCTCTGCATCCATTACACTGTTTATCGATAATGTTTCTCAACAAAAAAACCGCGAGAAATGAGCATATTTATTGTTTTGTTCAAATTTAATTGCAATATTTGGAGAGGAAATATTAGAGATAATTTAAAAATACAGTTGAGTCGAAGTGCTGTCAGGATATTTAAATAATCTTCTCTAGATAGGTAATCTCCTGCAGGAGGTTCTTACGAAGTTGCACCAAAGATTTTATGTCTATTTATTTTGTCGCATTGTCTTCTGACAAGCTATTAAAATAATAGTATCTTATTAAAAATCCATTGAGATTAATTTTTTTTTTACTTATATTTTCGTTTTTATAATCTGTTTTGAAAGCAATCTTCTTATTATAAACACCGTGAAATCCTAATAATATTGACAAGGAATTATTTAGAATTTCAACGTAAAGTTAAGCGGCAATGTGTTATAGTTGTTGAGTACAGACGTGGACAAATTATTAGATTAAATTAATTATATGTGCAACGAAGCTGTATTTATCAGCAGAAATAATGAACAAAAATGTATTTTGCACATATATAATGAACAGAAAATTGAGTTTGGATGTTACTAATATTTTGTGAACATTCCCTTATTCTTTATTAACATGTTGATTTTGTCAGGGTTGCTGGAAACCAAAGTTTGACACTTTCTTTGAATATAAGCATCATTTAGCCAGATATCAGACAGTGCTTAAATAGTCCATGTTTTGTTGTAAGCCTCTTTTTGTTCGGTTTCTTCTTCAGTATAGATTTTCAATTTAGTTCATGTCCGGTCTTCTTGCAGGCCATGGAAGAATATCTTTTGCAGTATATACGAGTAATTAAAACATCAATAGTACCAACACAGCCAATAAAAATACTTAACCATTGGAAAAATATACCTAAAAATGTAAACAATCATGTTTACAACAATAGTTTCTCTGTGAATTATACTGATAGTTGATAATATGACGAATTATATTATGTTTTCAAGAAAACGTTTTAATCTAATAATCTGTCCACGTCTGTAGATATTCGATCTGTATTTACGTGAGAAAACCTTCTTAGCCGATTTGGTATTAACAGCAAAGTACAGAAATCGAGTGTAAGTTGATGCACAAATGAAGTTACATCTACGACTAGCATCGCATGCTGGTATAGACCTATGTTAAAGCGAGGATATGAAACATAAAGGTAAAGTTACTTTAGATTTAGTCTAATATTTAATAGGTATGATAGATATTAACAGGTTAAATACTGAAAGATAGCCTCAATATTTTGTTTCTGCTCCGGTGGTCTGCAAGTGTGGCAAGCTTGAAAACCACCGATGAATAAGAGTTGACTCGACCGTAGAGAGAAGCAAGCCGGACTGCCTTTGTGATATCAGAGACAGGAGACAATTACCAATCAGGGATCAGTTTTAATATAGCAGAGGGATGAAATTTTATACATGTCTGTCTGCAACTAACTGCCACAAAATAACGATCACAAAGGATTTTAATGAAACCATTGGTGTAATTTTGGTTTTATTGTAAAATCGTTGCTGTCACAGCTTGCACTCCCATTACGAAGGAAGGTTTTTTTATTTACATAATTATCATTAGCTAGTAGACTAGGCATCGTGTTTAGCTCTGGAGGGTAGGATTCAATTGCCTGCAGGTGGAATTGGAATGTGTGGTGCCATCGCTCCACATTTCATCTCCCATGAATAGCCTTATTGTCTTTGCAGAAATGAACAGAAGTGACTCTATTTTGTTACAATACCGAGAGATTAAATCTGAGATTAAGAGCGAAGATTTAACGAAGAATGTAGTCTCTGAGATTAAATTTATGGGTGCTATTCATTGACATTTCGCTAGTCCGCGCTACGAGCGTACTAAAGTACTCTGTCAGCTAAAATAAATTATTATTATTATTATTATTATTATTATTATTATTATTATTATTATTATTATTATTATAAAGTAGCCCCGGCTATCGACTGGTTACTTGTACAGGATTCATATCATATCATATTGCTAACACTGGTTTATGAATACGAAAAACGTTAGTTCGCTGATCATCCACCGGTAGCCAGCGCTAAGAATGTGTATGAATACGGCCCCAAGATATTAAAAGCGAAGGTTTAACGATGAACGTAATCTCTGAGATGAAAGTTATGGGATTAAGAGCGAAGATTTAACGAAGAACGTAGTCTCTGAGATGAAATTTATGGGATTAAGAGCGAAGATTTAACGAAGAACGTAGTCTCTGAGATGAAATTTATGGGTGCTATTCATTGACATTTCGCTAGTGCGCGCTACGAGCGTGCTATCGACTGATTATTTGTACAGGATTCATATCATATCATATCATATCATATTGCTAACACTGGTTTATGAATACGAAAAACGTTAGTTCGCTGATCATCCACCGGTAGCCAGCGCTAAGAATGTCTATGAATATGGCCCCAAGATATTAAAAGCGAAGGTTCAACGAAGAACGTACAGTAATCTGTGAGATGAAATTTATGGGATTAAGAGCGAAGATTTAACGAAGAACGTAGTCTCTGGTATGAAATTTTTAGATTAAGAGCGAAGATTTGGCGAAAAACGTAGCCTCTGAGATGAAATTTATGAGGTTAAGAGTGAAGATTTAACGAAGAACGTAGTCTATGAGATGAAATTTATGAGATTATGAGCGAAGATTTAACGAAGAACGTAGTCTCTGAGATGAAATTTATGAGATTAAGATGGAATATTTAACGAAGAACTAGTCTCTGAGATGAAATTTATGAGATTATGAGCGAAGATTTAACAAAGAACGTAGTCTCTAAGATGAAATTTATGAGATTAAGAGCAAAAATTTATCGAAGAACGTAGTCTCTGGTATGAAATTTATTAGATTAAGAGCGAAGATTTAACGAAGAACATAATTTTTGAGATGAAATTTATGAGAGTAAGAGCGAAGATTTAACGAAGAACATAGTCTCTGGTATGAAATTTATTAGATTAAGAGCGAAGATTTGGCGAAAAGCGTAGCCTCTGAGATGAAATTTATGAGGTTAAGAGTGAAGATTTAACGAAGAACGTAGTCTATGAGATGAAATTCATGAGATTATGAGCGAAGATTTAACGAAGAACGTAGTCTCTGAGATGAAATTTATGAGATTAAGATGGAATATTTAACGAAGAACTAGTCTCTGAGATGAAATTTATGAGATTATGAGCGAAGATTTAACAAAGAACGTAGTCTCTGAGATGAAATTTATCAAAAATTTATCGAAGAACGTAGTCTCTGGTATGAAATTTATTAGATTAAGAGCGAAGATTTAACGAAGAACATAATTTTTGAGATGAAATTTATGAGAGTAAGAGCGAAGATTTAACGAAGAACATAGTCTCTGGTATGAAATTTTTAGATTAAGAGCGAAGATTTAACGAAGAACGTAGTCTCTGGTATGAAATTTATTAGATTAAGAGCTCAGATTTAACGAAGAACCTGGTCTCTGATAATTTCAATCAAAATACGTGATTAAGGGGCAACTTGAGTCTATGAATTAGGAAAAGCATCCAAATTGTTCTATCGGGTCGCTTTCTGAGTTACCGGTATGTCGCTCTAATATATATTAAGTTGTGTATATTTGAGAACACCAATGCTGATATCCAGTTATCCATAAAAATTGGCTTTTATCGCACATATTAATAAGAAAACAAACTAAATATGATTTTAACTTATAAGACATGTAAAGATTTTCAAATAAATGATAAGAGTTCGTACTTCGAATCAGAAGTATGTTTTTGTTGACTTTCTTTTGTAGATCAAATCTGGCATCTCCCTGTAGAGATTCCACTGGTTCCCCATCATAGCTGGGTCCCAACGTCTATGGTAGCTTTTCAATGTGAATTCATGTTTGAAATCAGACCGACATATGTAGTACCAGAACGAAAACAGCGATGTAGCCTAACGTTTTCAGGGTGATCCATTCCGACACAATAACTTCCTGACTAATAAAACAATTGAAATAAATGTTGTCTCGTTCGATGGGGCATACGATTACGATGCGAGCATGACTTTGAGTTGGCGGCACACATGCGCGAGGCGCGGTTAGGAGCACGCGGTGACTGGCGACCTTTTTGGGCATGGGCGAAAATTTCCAGGCAGTATATCTCGCGACTCCGATGCGCTAACACACTCATTTTTATGCCAAACGAAAGATCTCGTGGGATTTATGTGAATACTTATCAGGAAAAATCATAATTAACTACGGAAACAAGGAGAACACATAGGATACATACTCAATTTACTAGACCTCCAAATTATATCATCGCAGATACCTCCACAATCAGACCCGATGCCGCTGGCCCTTCAACTGGTAACCAGTCTCATCGAGACGCATTCGAAAAAGCGGGTGTAACTTTTCAAAATTATGAAGTCTTACGTTCTTACGACATATTTATTACAATAACAAAACCGAATGAGTTGGCTCATGCGTTTCGCATGGGACTCGCATTCGAGAGGTTCGTGGTTCGATTTCCGGACCGACCAATCTGACTGTGGTTTTTTCTTGGTTTTCCACAGTTACTTAGGCAAATGCCGGGTTGGAATTTTCATTGACACGGTCCATTACCCTTCTTCTCCCGTGTAGAAAAAGAATTTAGATTGTATATCATATCATTAATCTTATTCATCTCTTTCAATACACATATTCACGTCAAGACGCATCCACTTACGGAAGGGGACGTCCTCTCTGCAACCGTTCCTGGGTTCCCAGTCTTCCGCAATATCTCTACCATAATTCATTCCTCAAGAGCACTTCCAAGGGCGCTTCGACACCTTAGAAGGGCCGTGGAATGGTTCCTTTGGTGCTTGGTCACCTTGGCGATATGAACTTAGAGCGGGAGGAGGGTAGGAAGCCCCCCATTGGGTGAGCGAGTGAGGGGTCACATGCGGCCGGAGGGCTGGTACACCCTCATCCTCATGCATCCCATAAATTCGGGGTGCACAATAGATCTCAGTATGGCCGACGTGCAAAGGGTCGTTCTAATCCGCCCGTAGCCACCGTGACCTAACCTAACCGTGATCGTGGCCTATAATAAAAAAATTAACGTTAGGGAAATTACATTATTAATTCCACAAAATGCTCTTATACTAACAAACCATTGCAGTACCTGTAGTATACATCACATTCATTAAATTCAACTAAATTTAACGTATTTTCATTAGTCGTATTCAGGATCATCACAACTTATTTTGACGAACACATCACTACACTTAAAGAACCACAAATCGTAAATGAATATAATTTGTACCATCTCTGAAACTCCTGTAACATGCAACCAGCATTACCGACGCGCGATGCACAACTACGAGATACAGTATAACTTCAAGAAGTGGACAACGATTCGACACATTCTGCATAGGTCTACATAGTCCTGAGACTGATTTTCTTTCTGATTACGATTTTAAACTGTCGAAAAGATAGTGACAAACAAAGAATATTTTTGACATTAGTTGAATGCCGGCCCGGGTTCAATTACCGGCGGGGTCAGAGATTTTCTTGTAAAATTTCTACCTCGGAACTAGGAGAGGTGACGGTGCATAACTTCTAATCACTAGATTGTGCACCAATATGCCTGGGTTAAATCCCAAATCTCTCCGCAGTGCATATGAAGAGAAGGCATATGTCACTTTTGATAGAGATTCGTCCTTCGGACGGGGATGTTAAGCCTGGCGGTCCCCTTGGTGCTATTGGACAAGAGTAAGCTACGTGCCGGCACAGAGTTCCCCCTTCTCCCTTCTTCATATTTATCATCATTCTCACTCATTCCATATACTACCTTACACGAAAACTAATACACTCACCTTAGTACACGACATAACTCTTCACAGATAAACAGCATGCACAGCGTGGTCCACCGAAGTGGTATGCAACTTGAAAAAGTGTCACAGGCCTGCCGTCTATCCGCAATAATATGCAGAACCCGAATCACGCAAATGAACTTGGTAGGGCAGACATTCGATGAGTTTATCCTTTGTTTCTGAACAAAGAATATTAACTATATGTCGTTTTAGAATCCAAAAAAAAAGAGCTAATTATAATGTGGTTTTCAATAGTGAAATTAATACAAAAAGTTTATGAGGGTGATATAGACTCTTTACATAAATTTTTTCTCTAGATTACACATTTAAAGGAAGAGGAAAAAAGTTACGAAATACAAATCATGACCATAACTTTAATTTTCAGACTTATGAATTATTATTAATCGCAAAAGAGTTAGGGAAGGAGTGGAAGTTGAACACCGCATGATCTTAAACGAGGTACAAATGATATTAGTGTATTTATATAGCTAGACAAGGAACCATACTACAGATTTTAGTAAAACATTAAGAAGAAGAGAAGGTTTACAGTAGACTTGCAGAACTGGGCGACAATTGTGGCGTTACGTCACTCATCGGATACGTTACTCACCCTTCCTTCCACCCCCTGCGTCATTGACTTGGTAGGGGAGGGGATTTGTATTTAATGTCTGTGTTATGTGATTGCGTACGGGCCACATATTATCTTCATTCAACGCCGGTGGACTATGGGCTGAGAACCAACGATTTCCCCATGTTTTCCACCCGTCTCTCGCCAGTTCTGCATCTCTAGTCTACAGAGTTTTTTCCCCACAATTTAACAAAAACTAACAAGGTGATAGTGTTGAATATACCAGACTCATAATTGTACGGATGGAAGATATATACAATTGTTAAAATTAATTATGACAGGCAATGAAACGCGATATTTAATTTAAAATATTAGGCCTATTTAATTAAACATTTGCTTGAAAATTACCAAGTCTAACAAGAAAGTTTGCATTTAGACTACTGAATTTCAATATAAACAAAGTACTCCCCTATGAGTTTATCCAGTACCTATTTAATTCTGTATTTCTCTCAGAGTTTAAAGAAATGAATTAGGTACTGAAGAAATAAAATAATCCCTAAGGGTGCTATTCATAGACATTTCGCTAGCCCGCGCTACGAGCGTGCTAAACTAGCCCCGGCTATCGACTGGTTACTTGTACAAGATTCATATCTTATCATATCGCTAAAACTGGTTTATGAATACGGAAAACGTTAGTTAGCTGATCATCCACCGGAAGCCCGCTCTAAGAATGTCTATGAATACGGCCCTAAAAGTTTTGTATAAACATACCAGCGATGGCGGTGAATATTTTAAAACTATTTCCACATTCTAATACGAATATGTGTTCTACAATTATTGAATAACTACCGAATCAAATTATACTTCCTACTTTCAATCATTTGTAGCGCTTACATAACTTTCAATTAAGTGTTCTATATTTCAGAATTAGGCCTACTAAGTTTCATTGTGGTCAATACGACAGGCGTTTCAGGTGCATTCACAGCTTACTTGACAGCATACTGTTCCTAATCAAATTATTACCCTTCGGTGTTACTGCATCATTCCAACTGTGAACATATCAATGGTCATTTCAGTTTTCGGAGCCTGTATTGCGATTTTGTTATAATGAAAACATATTGCATTGATGACGCGGGTAATTTTGCATCCACTTCAAATGTTTTGTGTCAACTACCGTCATGTAAACTGTTGTGAATGGATCTTTTATGGGCAGAGAATACTTCAGCAAGTCATGTTAATGAAATATCAGTGGTTTTGGTCACATTCCGTAAATGAATAAAGCGAATGAAATGCTTCAAATATTTAATCAAAGTACAAGTTGAAATTTTTATGCAAAACTATTCGCCGCATCTGTTGCTGACGGTATTATAAGTTAACAAATGAATAGATAGATAGATAGATAGATAGATAGATAGATAGATAGATAGATAGATAGATAGATAGATAGATAGATAGATAGATAGATAGATGGATAGATGGATGGATGGATGGATGGATGGATGGATGGATGGATGGATGGATGGATGGATGGATGGATGGATGGATGGATGGATGGATGGATGGATGGATGGATGGATGGATGGATGGATGGATGGATGAATTAGTAGATGGATGGATAAATTAATAAATAGATAAATGAATGAATAGATGAATGAATGAATGAACGAACGAACATCTGCTTATGACAATACTGCCGGCAGTTCTTGTGTGTAACTGACGTAAATGCTAGTCAAGCATGACATGCTCAATAACAAAAATGCTGATGTTATAAGTTGTGTAGAGTTAACGTCCGTGGTTTCGAAAACTGCTTTGGAGCACTGAGCAAACACAATTCGTTGAATCTGAAATTTAGAAACTTCTTGCGGGCCATTTTTTCTGCAGCTGTACATTTGCATTCTATAACCATTATAACGTATCTTGAGTAACAAGGTGATTAAATACATAAAATAATCACGGCTGAAATTATTTATATTGGCTACATTTTTAAATATTACTCTTCTACATAAAATGGGTGAAATAATCTCAGTTCATTCATATTGTTCTGCCCAAGGACAGGTCTTTCTGCTTTCCTCTTTGTTTCCGCATATGATCCAAATATCTTAATGACGTCTATCATCTAATATCTTCTTCTGCCCCAATTCTTCTCCCGTTCATCATTATTTCCAGTGCATCCTTCAGTAGGCAGTTTCTTCTCAACCAGTGACTCAATCAATTCCTATTCCTCTTCCTGATCAGTTTCAGCATAATTCTTTTCTTCACCCACTCATTCCAACACAACTTCATTTCTTATTCTGTCTGTCCACTTCACAAGTTTCCATTCTTCTCCATATCCTCATTTCAAATGTTTCTACTCGTATTCGCTTCTCTCACTTCGTCATAATGTTCATGTTTCTGCACCCATGCAATGCCACACTCCACACAAGGTACTTCACTAGTCTCTTCCTTGGTTCTTTTTCCAGAGGTCTACAGAAGTTCCTCATTTTTTTATTAAAAGCTTCTTTGACCGTTGCTTTCCTTCTTTGGTCTTCCTGGGAGCAGCTCATGTTACTGCTTATAGTACACCCCAAGTATTTCAAGCTGTTCGCTTGCTCTACTGCCTCATTTAGAATTCGCAAGTTTACCTTCTTTAATGTTCTTCCCATGACCATGGTATTCGTCTTGTTGGCATTTATCTTCATTCCATACTGCTCACAACTGTCATTTAGCTCCAGTAGCATATCCCTTAGTATCATCTCCTCTTCTGCTAACAACGCCATATCATCAGCAAATCTTATGCACTTTATTCTTCTTCCTCCTACTGTCACCCCTCCCATGTTCTGAAAGCAGTTCTTCACTAAATCCTCCAAGTAGATGTTGAACAGGGTAGATGATAAAGGGCATCCTTGACGAACTCCTATCCCTATTTCACTTCCTTCTGACATTTCTTCTCCTATCCTGTCTGACTCGTCGTTTCATATGAAGATTACTGAACAGTCTTCTGTTTCCAATCAACACTAATTTTCTTTAGGATTTCCATCAGTAAGTTTCATTATTTATGACAGTTCATAGCCATAAGCTGTCTGACTTCATGCTGACGACATATCATTGAAGTCTTACCACATATCCGTCTATTTTTAGTCTGTTTTCAACGGCGCTCTATCAACTATGGGTTATTTAACGTGGATAGCATGATAGCCTGATAGCTAGGTAGTGTTTTGATAAGACGAGCCGGATGATTAGCCATGGGTTTACGTGACATTCGCCTTTTATTTTTGGTAAGCCTCTGAAAATTCTCATCCAAATACGCAGCTCAAGCAGAATTTCAGCCAAAGCTGTCGCATAATTCCCGTGCACAAGTCTTCAGCTATCCATGTACTACGTCAGTCTATGCATAAAGTCGAATTTGTTAGAAGAAATAAGCGGAGAATGTGAGGCTAGAACAGAAGAAACCGAATTTAAACGCAAGAGAATATTACGCCACTTTCAAGAACCTTATTATATCACTGTCTAATTCACGACTTCTCTGAGTGCACATGGCTCACGAAAAATCTGTTTTAATAACTTCTGTGCACTGTGGCTGTAGATATGACCGCGCGGGCAGCCGAGCAAGAAGCTCCTTGCTCCAAGGAACTCGATTTACTTAATCTATGTTCCTCATCTCTGTTTCAAGCCAGCACCTAACTTCGCTGTGTCTGCTCCCCGCACGAAACATACAATGCTGCCATAGCCTACTTCACCCCTCCTCTACACTCGTCTCTTGATTAAAAGCTAGCAACTAATACATCTCTGAGTGAAATACCTTCTGCAAAAGTTGAGTCTTTCAATTTCTTTGTGTGCAACGGGAAGAATTGATAAAGTTGGCAGAAAATTGGGAGGTCCAGTGGATTTTTTTTTTAAATCATGGTTTATTTAACGACGCACGCAACTGCATAGGTTATATCAGCGTCGTCGGTGTGCCGGAGTTTTGTCCCGCAGGAGTTCTTTTATATGCCAGCCTAGATCTTCAAATACCCAGATAGCTCGGTCTTATAGGCTTTGACGGTAACAACTTTTGTCAGATTTACTATGCTGCCATCTAGTTGTTACATAAGGAGTCACATCATAATTTCCATTTGAATTGCATTAGCGACTGTACTGCCATCTCGTGTTCGTTTACGGCGGACGGGTGGTGATCCTGGCGGTTGTTCTGTTCAAAGTGCTGCTTATTTTAACATTGGGGTGAGTTATCTGTTACATATGATCTAGGATGCCAGTAAATATACTGTACTCACATGAGCTTGTCGCATTTAAGCACACTTAAATACCATCGACTTGGGTCGGGATGGAACCCGCAACCTAGAGCACAGAAAACCAGCGCTATACCGACTATGCTACCGAGGCCGACCCCAGTGGAAAAGGGACCAATACCACATTCCTATAGATTTTTAGTTTCTTCAATAATCCGACACATCTTACCATCTAGCACATGTTTATGAAATTTGTCATAAGCGGAGTTATGGAGGGACATGGGAAGGCACTGTCCCCCTCAAAAATTGTTTCAACTCTTTTTTTCTGTTAACGTTAGAAAATATTGAATTAAAAATATCTTTTTTGTTTTTATTATTCATGATTAAGTTTCTGTGCTTAAATTGATGAATTAATATCTTCAGATCATGTGTCTGGACTATAATATTTATTTTAAATTTCTGAATGTATGAAGCAGTGTAATGTTTCATTTGTAACAGCCTGTAGGCTACTCCTGTGTCTGAAGTCTGCAGGTGTTCAGGCCTCCACTTGGAGAAATATGAATAACATACTGCACAACAATGCAGAAAAAATAAAAGTGATCCCGGTATTATCGCCGCGCTGTCATGGTAAACATTCGGCAGGTCTTTGAGCGGCCTCGTGCATAACATTCGGCAGGTCTTTTAAATTTAATTGTATTATTGTTTTAAATTTCTTGTGTGGCCGCTCCAATCACTCGCCTCAATTTCAATATTGCAATCAATAAGCTGCTTCCATTATTAAATGACACCTACTTGTCTAATGCACGTGGACTAAAACCGAGGTTGCAATGTCTTGTTCTGAGGATTAAAAATTATTATTCAAGAGTTATTATTAAGAGCTAAGAATGTCAACGTATTCGTATATGTAATAATAATAATAATAATAATAATAATAATAATAATAATAATAATAATAATAATAATAATAATAATAATAGCCATTTAACAATATAACAAACTAGTGCTTATTCTTATCGAGGAAGTAGACTGACAACGTGACGCTTAGAGTGAAACCTACAGAGCAACAATCGGTCGGCAAAATTATGTTTTAAAAGCTCACCGCACGTTATTGTATGATGCCGACATGTTAACCATGAGGCGCGGCGATAATATTGGACAATGGAGATGACGTCTACAAATGGTTGTGCGGACAAATGGCGGTCACATAGAGCATCATTTTTAATTTTGATTATTTGAAAGATCTTTAATTATTATTAATATTACCAACATTCAGTTTCTGCATTTTGAAGTAATAAATTGTCTTCAAAAACCACATATTTCGCATCATTGTGTATTGACCTCCATAAGATTTTAATTGAGCCTCAAAAATCATAATACAAAGTCCTGCTCATCTTTAAAGTCTACTCTCTCCAACAGTGTATTTATTATAAATTAATGTGCTTTTCTAATTTTGTGCCTTTTTTGTCCCACTGTGTACTTTAATAATCACTGACCTCATTGCACATACGCGCATACTTTACAAAGGAGAAACTCTGACTTAAAAATATCTTCTCCTATAAAAATCAGTTTTTGTGGCGTGGACCCCTTTTCCACTGAGCCTTTCAATTTTAAGCATATTGAGATAAATCTGGAGACAATCAGGCAGCGTTTCACAGCCGTCTGGGTTGATATCCTATTATGATGAAGCGATTCACTTATTCTTCAGGTGAGACTTGTATGCAATCTTTTGAATTAGAATTGAATGGAATTTACAGGAGGGGGCACTATGGCTTAGCACTGCGACCTGTTACGATCTATTGCAGTAACCCTCAACTTAGGCACATTCCCAAAACCACACCGGATGACAACACTAAGGTTCACTGCGTACCCAGGTTTCGAGTAAGCAACCCCCTCGTCCCTAGGCCAGCCCTCTCCGTCCCTAAGCCAGACGTTCGATCTGGGAATGCTATGGAATGATGACGAAATGGAGAAATTTTGACGGAATAATGCCTAATATGGGGAAAACGGGAGAACCCCAAGAAACACCCCAACTGCTACCTTGTCCGCCACAAGCGTCACTATGGATCTATCAATAAAAATGCCAGATCTGACCAGGGCTCGAACTAGGTCTGCTTGCGTGACAGACCGGAGATCTGACCACTCAGCCACTGCAGGGAGTCGTGCAGTCTTTCCTTTTCGTGCTCTCGATGATGAGAATTAACATTTTCACTTAACTTTTACTTCAGACACATGATATAAACCCGTCATATGAAATTAATACGTAAGAGTCTTTGGAGACTAAGGATTAATATTTTATACTTGATTACAGTGCTCGTAAACTGCGAAGGATGTCCAATTTAGAGCGTTTCTCTGAGTACAGAATCACGTGACCTCGTAAACGAATCAGTTTTAGTAGCGTAGGAACTAAAATAAATATAAATGCTGCATTCTTATTTATTATCAACATGAACATATTTAATTTAACATGAATGGGAACACAGGCTTGATTCAGAGGTATCTAGGGGAAGTGTGAATCCCATTTTAGCTAATAACATAAGTGGCAAGGGGCAATAACAAGAATTGAAGTAAGAACGCCAACTATTCCTACTGATATTTCACGTAGTTTAGGTTCTGAACAAAGTGAGCTATGCTGTTATTATTATATTATTTATATAATATTAACATTATGCATGATTCCAAAAATGTAAACTCATCTGTTATTAAATACGAGGCGCATCCAGAAAGTAAGTTTCCCGATTTTTTCCCCCTTGAAAGTAAACGTAATTAGCCGTGTCAATTGCGCATGCGTAACAGATCTATGACGTATCAATCATATGCCAGCCGGACAGGTCCCGCCTGGTGCCAGTAGCATGGCAGCAGTGGTCCGAAATGGAAGCTCTTATTCCTTCTTCCGCCGCCTGCGAGGTTCGGTCGGTGATAAAGTTCTTTAATGCACAAAGCATTGCGCCAATTGAAATTCATCGGCAGCTCTGTCAGGTCTATGGGCCGAACATCATGAGTAAGCAGATGGTGCGTCGCTGGTGTAGGCAGTTTTCCGAAGGTCGTCATAGTGTCAAAGGGCATTCTGCTCATTGACTTCCTTCCAAGAGGTGAAACAGTGAACTCTGACCGTTACTGTGAAACACTGCGAAAATTGCGACGTGCCATTCAAAACAAGAGGCGTGGAATGCTTACTGCAGGTGTTGTGCTCCTCCATGACAATGCTCGTCCACATGCGGCTCGGCGCACAGCAGCTGTTTTGACGGAATTTGGCTGGGAGTTGTTTGATCATCCACCCTACAGTCCTGATCTTGCTCCCAGCGATTTTCACGTTTTCTTGCACCTCAAGAAATTCCTGTCCTCCGGTGAGCGTTTTGGCAACGACGAAGAGCTGAAGACGTCTGTCACACGCTGGTTCCATTCACAGGCGGCAGAGTTCTACGACAGAGGGATACAAAAGTTGATCCCACGATACGACAAGTGTCTCAGTTCTGATGGTGGCTAAGTTGAAAAATAGCTGAAACATTGCTGTACCTGTTGCCAATAAATGTTTTCCTGAAAGTGTGTGTTCTTTTTTTTTAAATAGGGAAACTTACTTTATGGATGCGCCTCGTAATTATGCAATCAGCAGTGTGTACAGTAAACTGGGGTTACTTTGAACACGGAGGAAACTTTGAACATTTTTTTCAGAAAATCATATTTAGGTTTCTACATGCTGCACTTGTTATAGATGGAGGTAAATTTGGTATGAGAATGCTTTTTTATGATAATTTACCTCCATCTATAACAAGTGCAGCATGTAGAAACCTAAATACGATTTTCTGAAAAATATTCAAAGTTTCCTCTGTGTTCAAAGCAGAGGTCTGCATCGGACGTTTTCGCTCGAGCGCCAAGTAGTTCATAGCATAATCCGATAGGTAGCGCACATGCATGATGGGTAAAATTGTCACGAGCGATAAATCCTCGAACGGTATAAGCCGAGCGTTAGACATTCGTTCTTGTTACAGTGATGAACTGTGTAGTAACATCATAGATGTTTATCATTTCAAAACTTTGCAGTGTTTAACTAACCTCTCCATAGTACAACTACAAAACTTGCTTTAAAATGTAATATAAATGTTGTAGGTAAATGCTTGTTTCCCCCTCACACCTGGAGTGATTTTGTTTTTGCCACATCTGGTAGATGTTATTGGATGTAAATGTAATTATTATAAACGGAGAACACAGTCACGATAATGCAAGAACCGTATCAAGTTTTCTAGTAATAATATTAATCTCTAATAATTAGTGTATCAATCTTTGCGTCTGTAACAGTTGTGCAGCATGATTATTCGTTCCATTATATTTTCTGTGACGTTACCTCTGTACTAATATTGTTATTAATCTACTGCTATATCAATAATATTTTGTAAAACGTTTCTACATTGTCGCAATATATAGGCGGAACACTATGTATGGCCCTATCATATTATACATGTGGTAAATCAAATATTGAATAATTATTAATTAGCAATAATAACTGTATATCGAAGTTTTTCATACTATTTTATTTATAACTTCATGTTCCTGTTTTGGTACGTTCCATTGACTGTTCCATTCAACGTTTGTCATAAACGCAGAAAATAAAGCCTTATGTGTATCTTATCTGTCTCCTTCCATATAAGATAAGACATGTCGGTGAGATGACCTTGTACTGTGCTTCTATTTATTACGAGCGCATCACGACCGATCGTATCTCACTCGAGGGTGCGGCACTCGACCGAGTTCAAGCGAGCGATTTAACTCCAATGCAGCACTCTGGTTCAAAGTAACCCCAGTTTACGTTTATTTTTTTCCCGGATTATTCTTCGTTAAATGTTGACGTTTTGTGCTGTTATGCATTCGGTTCCGTTATAGTCCAAGTTCAACATCGGAATTAGGCCTACCTTGTGAATTTATTAGATGTCATTACAATAGAAATGAAAAATTTTCTTGAAAACAATTATGAATATAATATTATGTGCCACTATTAGATTTACAAAGTAGTTGTTCATCTGATGGTAGTAAGAAATATGGTATCACATTTCAGATTTGCTCCAGTAACGTCTTAACAATATTTCGTTCTCGTCCCCGTTGTCGTTTCCGTTCCCGGTTTACTGTGAATCAGCCTTCATACAACGCAGAACTACATGCATTGTATTCTTCACCTGACATAATTAGAAACATTAAATCCAGACGGTTGAGATAAGCAGGGCGTGTAGCACGTGTGGGTAATCCAGAAATTTATATAGAGTGTTAGTTGGGAGGCCGGAGGGAAAAAGATCTTTGAGGAGTCCACACCTGTGGAATAACGGTCGGCGCGTCTGGCCGCGAAACCAGGTGGCCCGGGTTCGAATCCCGATCAGGACAAGTTACATGGTTGAGGTTTTTTCCGTGGTTTTCCCTCAACCCAATACGACCAAATGCTAGGTAACTTTCGGTGCTGGACCCCGGACTCACTTCATCGGCATGATCACCTTCATTTCATTCAGACGCTAAATAACCAGAGATGTTGATATAGCGTCGTAAAATAACCCAAAAATATATATAAAAATCTTTGAGGAGGCCAAGACGTAGATGGGAGGATAATATTAAAATGGATTTGAGGGAGGTGGGATAGAGACTAGATTAATCTTGCACAGGATAGGAACCAATGGCGGGCTTATATATGGGCGGCAATGAACCTCCGGGTTCCTTAAAAGCCATAAGTAAATAAGTATGGGTAAATTATTTTAGATTAAGAGTTACGAAGGTTTAATTACAAATTATTGTTTTTTTTTTTACATTATTCGTTTATTATTTTCTTGTTCTAAGGCCGTGTACGATTGGAACAAATATTTCGTTACCATCCGTCTGTACATGTTTTTCGTCCTGGTTCATTGGCATTGAGAGCTGCGTTACTACTTTTCATTCGGTAGAGATGTAGTCCAAGCTCTCACACAACTTAATAGTTTGATACCAACTTCCTGGCTCAGTTTATAACTCACGAATCCTACATTGGTTATTCCAAATATGAAATCAGAATATCACTACCGCTGACGCGTCAGCGTGACTATTCTTATAGTATTTGCAGTCAATGACATTTGTAAGACTGTATCACTGGTAACTTATAAGTAGAAGTCGGATTTTTAGGCTCGTTCAGCGTAGGCTGAAACATACGTTCTTTAATGCATCTAGTTTTAGGCAGTATCATCGCTCGAGAGTTTCTCGCGTTGCATATATTTAGGGATTTTTATATAGAATTGTTGCAACCTATCCTATTCGTGCCCGAAAATCCGAGGTCTACTTATAAGCGTATATACAGTACATAGTGTAATTTTAATAATTTATATAGCTAGAGCTATAGGCAGCAAGAAAGAGACTTTATATTATGTAGATGTTTTTAGTTCTGTGCTTGTAACGAGACTGCATTGTGGTATACAGCGATACAATGGAGCATTTGAATTCTTCACCGCGTGTCGACAGAATCCCGGCTGGCATTAATTCCAGCTTAGTAGTTTGAAGTATGTGCTCGTTGGCAGAGTCATCAAAGTTTTATGATTGTGTGGGCGTCCCATTGTGCCACGGCAATAAGTTCGACGTCCCTTCTCGCAATTCAGTCACGGTCTCTATTTTATGGTACAGTGAAATGTGATTGTTACATACTTTCCATATTACTTCCCAATAATAATGGGAAACTATATGAAATATGCTAGATTATCTGCAGTGAATAAAGAATGCACAGAGTTCGGAAATACGTGTCTCAAATCCAATGGTATTTAGGCCTATGTGAGCTTCAAGCTACTGGAAAAAACCGACGAAAATATTCAATATGCAATCTAAAATTTAATACAAAGTATGTCATTATTCGTGCTATATACCAAATGCAATTTAAGACTAAGGATCGAATTCATAGTTGTTACTTATAAAATGAGGAAACACTTAAGTAATGAGTGTTTCCTTAGCACTTATTTTAGATCGTATTGCAGAGACTCTACTCTTTCATATGCACTGAGCATTTCCTTGACATCGAAAGAAATATGACAACATGGCTAGACGTGAGCGCTTTCGTACATTCAATTGTTCTACAGCGCCTTCAAATTGTAAATCGGTATTATTAATCGTACACAAAATACGAAAGTAATTAATATTACAGAGCTAAAAATTATAGGAAATATGGAGAAAGCATTTTACAGAAGAAGAATGTAGTGAGCTAAGATAACTGGTTATGAAATATAGAAATATCGTCGAAAGGAAAAAAAAAATATATGATAACTGTTCTCTCCAAAAGAAGATATTGACATGGGATAAAATTGCAGTTGAGTTTAATGCAAATATTCCTATAAGTAAATCATTTAAATTTATTTTTCAGTAATATTTACGGTAAACAAAGTGGAAGTGGTAAAATTACGCAAATTTTAACATCTTATTCTTTGGGTTGAATACAAACAAAAATGCAAATAACACTTTGTTGGGACGTGAATACTTTTCGAATAAATACCACTTAAACCTACCTGAAATGATATTGTAGCATGAAATCTCAAAGCAACCAGTATTTTCAGTAATGATGAAATCAGTAAGCTTCATGGTTGTAGTAGTGTATTATGATTTTCAATTGGATGCACCAGAATATCCACAACAGTGTTCTTGTCGAAACGGTATCTCCTCTTAAATTGTTGGTCATTGTACATCTCTAAAGGGATTTCCATATCTCTGATATATTTTTGTTTTGCGGAAACATATTTTCATTTTCATTATAGAACTCAGTACATTCAATAAAATCATAATAATCATCCATTGTATATCGAATCAGCTGATTACAATGCATATGAGGAAACACTTGAGTAAGCTAACAAGCTACCTTATTTGAATAAGCGTTCACTTCAGTGGGATTTATGAATAGGAAATTATTACAAGCAATTGCTTAAAGGTTTCCTTACGATAAGTGTTGACTATGAATTCGGCACTAAATTTCATGGCCTACTTATTCAGACATTAAAATTTTCAAAATTTTCCTTTTCTCAATTCATCTTACGGTGGACAAGGGGCAGTATGCTTAGGCAGTAGTAAGTCAGTTGCTTTGACTTCTCTCTAAATTCTGAATGTGATTTATTTTTAACTTCATTTATTATTTCAAGTTACCCTTTAATGTTGTATTATTCAAATTTATTTTTTAGTTAGATAGCTACTTTATTGCTTAGACATACATACATTATGCATAGCAACGTCAATATAAACAAGATCGTACAAACGTATTTGCCAAGTTAAAATAATTTCGGAATATGTATGATAAGAACTTTCTTGTGTTAAATTTTAACGTAACCTGATAACATGTTCCGACCTATTTTGGGTCATCTTCAGAACTGGTCGTTGTTGGTCTTGGCGCCTCTTCTTTCCTGTGAGGGTGCGTTCGTAGTGTAGAGTCAAAGAGTGTATGTGTTTTGAAATTGAGTACTGTGTTGAGAATATCGTTGGGATGTGTTTTCGTGTGTCTGTATATTTCATATTGTTCTAGTGTGTCGAGTTTCTGGCTTTTAGGTTGGATGTGCAGTATTTCCATGTCTGTGTTGATGTCTCTGTAGGTGTGATTGGCATTTGTGATGTGTTCTGCATATGTGGAGGTGTTTTGTAATTTTGTTATGGCTGTGATGTGTTCTTTGTAACTTGTTTGAATTGATCTACATGTCTGTCCTATGTAGAAGTTGTTGCAGGTGTTACATTTGAGTTTGTATACGCCTGTGTGGTTGTATTTGTTTGTGTTGTTGAGATGTTTTTGTATAGTGTTGTTTGTTCTGAATGCGATGTTGTAATTTAATTTCTTGAATGAGGTTGCAATTTTATGTGTGTTTTTGTTTTCGTATGTTAGTGTGATGTATTTTTTGTGTTCTGGTGTTTGTGTTGTATTCTTCTGTTTTTTTGTGGTTTTGTTTTGTCTTACTGATTATGTAGTCTACTTTGTTGGGGTTGTATCACATCACATCACAATAACAAAGTAGACAACAAACACATATTCAAAGTATACAGAAAACCCACAACAACAACACACATACACAACACATCCAACCACCCCACACAACACAAACAAGCTGCATTCCGAACAATGGTACACAGACTACTCAACATACCAATGAACCAACAGGATTACAACGAAGAACTAAACACAATCAAATACATAGCACAAGAAAACGGATACAACCCCATATACATATGACTATAAATATATGAAAAATATACAATTAATAGCTCTTTTGTATCCACAGTTTTAGACAAATATCTTAACATAAATATTCCTGTAGATATCTTATCCGAAATCATATTGATATGGTTATCCCAGTCCAAACCGCATTGAATATAGATAACCAAAAACTTGATGTTATTGTGAAAAGCATAACTTTTTCTATCTAAGCTGAATGTAAGATCTTTTACTTTACTTACCAGGATCCAGAAAACTTTGAAACATTGAGTTTTGATACCAATATTTTCTCCAATTACATTCCAATTATGCTCTAAAGGCGAGAGAGAGGTGAAGTTTTGAACAGAATTGAAGAAAAATGAAAATTTGTTTTTTTCCCTTTCATTATCCTTATACACTATATTTTCATATTCCGATGTTAGTTTTTCATTTTGTGTCCTTCAGTCGGCGTCATGTGACAATTTAAATGACTGCGAGTAATTGGACGTACTCCTTGTTGACGTTCGTAATGGTAAAATTTTTCTTTATTTAAAATCGGGATTTGTAATTGTCGCGCCTTAGTAAGTATGATATTAGTAATGGACATACCAAGTTTCAACTTTCTAAGTGCAATAGTTTTGTAAATAGTAATTATTTTATAAAACACTATATCGTTTGTAATAAAATGCTCCATGCACCATATTATAAGAAATTTTGAATATTTAATTTTTTTCTTATATTCAGAGAAGGCATATAAATAATGATAAGTATAAAATAAAATAGGAATACAATTGTTTTTTTTCAATTTCAATATTAAATTTTATACTTAATTATTTTTAAATTAAAATATCAAGAAAATTATGAACTGTGGAGTAAAAATGCTCATTTATTCTGAATAATAGAGAATTATTAATTATTTCCTGAAAATTACACACTGGTCATATATAATTTGTGGCACGTGGAGCACTTTGAAGTCACAGAATTGTAAGAAAAATTGCAGTGGAGAAAATAGACTTTAAAGCTTTGACCTATTATATTATAATATTCTGATCTGTGTACCAGCTTACAAACTTCCAGCTTCATATGTGGGGCTCTCGGCTTGCTTTCTTCTTTCTTCCTCAGCAGATGATGATGATGATGATACTACTACTACTACTACTACTACTACTACTACTACTACTACTACTACTACTACTACTACTACTAATAACATATCCAAATGAAATTCTCAACACACAACTCAATTTCAGAACACACACTCTTTGTCTGCACATTACACTACACAAACACACCCCCACACGAAACACAAACAAAAGGCGCCAAGACCAGTAACAACTAGTTCTCAAGATGGCCGATCGGAGGCTGAAACATGTTAACGAATTAATGTAAAATTTAACACGCGAAAGACACATAATACGTTTTCCGAAGTTATAAATTTGATGGATATTAAATACTTGAAATTCAGAATACAATAGTTCTGAGGGATAATCAAAAGGCTTATTAAGACATATTATTATTATTATTATTATTATTATTTATTTATTTTCTGTCGCAGTGTTATTGACATGAGGGAGGTACTAAAAGCACAATCCCATCCTATGGTACCATATTGTAAAATAGTTTTTACTAACGCGAGGTAAATCAGTTGTAATGTATGAATAGTCAAGTAATGTGAATACCATAGTTTAATGAAGATTGACATATCATTCAGTTTTAATGTGTATACTTTATGTTGCTTGCTATACGTTTCCATTGAATTATGGTAATAACTTCATTTTAACCCTTGTTTTCTACGGTTTTAGTAAATGGCGCTTGGCCCACTATGGTTCTGAACCCTTCAATTGTTCTTAAGGGTATATGTACGTGAACGACCATAAATATTATCAGAAAATCCAGACTCTAAATTTCTAAAAATTGTATAAGGAAAATGATCCCACAATACGACAAAAATTACAAGGTACCATAACAAGACTTATTAGAACTTAAATATCTCATAAAAGTATAAAAAAGGTTATTGATAATATTTTTAAGAATTCACTTTATATTTTAAATTACATTTTCCAAAATTTGAAAACTTTTTCACACATTTAATTTCATAACTCCACAACCATTAGAAATAGAATTCTGAAATGTTGTACTCTGATTTAACATGCAATTAAGCAAACGATAGACTACAATAACGCCCAATTCTTTAAAAATAGAAATATTAGATCACAAAACATAATGTAAATTTTAATATATTTTATAGAGACAATAAAAGATTAATTGTATTAAAATAAACAACTCTACATGTCTGAGAGTAGTTTATTTTTCAGAAATAAGTGTTTATTACATGCAGGAAAAATATTAAAGATGTCAGAGAGACCTTAAAAATGTTATGGTTACCAAATGATGTAACTGCAGAATTTTTTTGTTTTTTTTTTTTCATACTCTGATAAAACTAATTTGAAAAATATTATTAGTAACCTATTTTTATACTTTTATCCTATATTTAAGTTCTAATTAGTGTTGTTGTGGTACCTTATAATTTTTGTCCAATTGTGAGTTCATTTTGTTATAAATTTTAGAAATTTAGAGCCTGCATTTTCTGATATTTATGGTCGTTCACGTACATATACACTTAATCTATTGCAAAGAAAAATAATATGTTTATCCCAACGTAAGTACTGGTCGATTATTATTCTGAGATACTTGACTGGAGATTCATCTATACTAATAATAAATCTGTAGCCAAAATTTTTCTGGTAATTTTCGATTTTCCAAAAATAATTGGTGTTAACATGTATAATTAACCATCCTGAAACCGAAAATTGCTATTTTGAAATTTTTGTCTGTCTGTCTGTCTGTCTGGATGTTTGTTACCTTTTCACGCGATAATGGCTGAACCGATTTATATGAAAATTGGAATATAAATTAAGTTCGTTGTAACTTAGATTTTAGGCTATATAGCTTTCAAAATACTTTATTTAAAAGGGGGGTTATAAGGGGGCTTGAATTAAATAAATCGAAATATCTCCCTTATTATTGATTTTTGTGACAAATGTTACATAACAAAAGTTTTTTTTTAAATGATGTCCGATAAATTTTATTGTATCCAAAATTTTGATAGGACTGATATTTAATGAGATAAATGAGTTTTAATATTAAAATAACGCCATCTAAGGCGCTGCAATTAAATAAAAACAAATGACTTTGTCTATAAGGGGCTTTGGACAACAACAATCGAAAGCTATTAAACATAGCCTACAGAGAATGTTTCTGTGTTTGTATGAAGTAATATCGGAAGCTAAATTAGCCGACTTGTATATTTAATTATTATTTCACTATTGGAAAGTGTAGTTTCTCTAGATGGACATAATGCTATAATGATATTACAGTAACTTCTGAGTGAATCGAGCACAAGTAAGATTAAAACAGCTTCTTATGCACAGAAAACTTTATAGGCTATTCTGTATATATTGATTTACAAATGATCGCATTTTAATTATTTAATTACAATTTAAATTAAGTGACATATTAAACGATTTATCCTTCTGTCAAACACGAATGTTCCCTGGACCAAATGTCCTATTTTAATTATGTAATTACTTTATATTTATTTCTAACGGGTGCAGCGGAGCGCACGGGTACGGCTAGTTTAGAATAGAATTATTGAAAGAATAATTTAATGTATGAATTTTTAAATACAAGAGCAAATCAGGAGATTTTATACCAACAGATGTTAACGAAAATGACGAATATTATGGAGCTATCTGTTTACAATGTATGAGTGACGCGTACAAACCTAAAATTGAGTTTGTCATGAGCATAGCATGTTTGACTTTAATTACATTTCGATGTAACAGCATGTGCTTGTTTCCATGTTGCTTTTTATGTGCTTGTATAGTGGGAAACAGACTATCCCAATTAAAGTTTCTTAATTTACCTTGTTTGCTAAGGTAATTCCTGAATTTTATGTTAGTTTAAAGAAGAGGCACCACTTCTATCACTCCAGAATAGCACAACAGCGGTCGTCAGCACTTTGCAGTTCCAAGAGGCGAAGATTATCTCATTTGCATGTGGTGCTCAAGCCCCGTTGTGTCTGCGCCACGTGCGTCCGATATACTCGTAAAACACTGCATGGATTTTGATTAAACTTGGAGTGAAAGTCGGTCGTCGTTCCGTCGAAACTCTCGCCAACAACTACAGATACCCGTGACAGTTGTTACTGTTCCTTCTGACGTCAGCAAACTAGTAAACCGTGAATATACCCTGGATTGAGGGATAAATATACGGTACTAATTTTAAACTCAACTCTTTTCCCAGAGAAAGCGACAACTTTAACAGTATACATTTTTACAATATACAGAAGAAGATACGACTGATATGTGGCTTATTTTTTTAATGTTTATTGCGAAGTGATGATTACATAATGTAGAATGTGACAGAGAAATTTAACCCAAACAAATATTCAATGTGACGCTTCGATGTTATGATTCTGATGTTTGATTTTACATCCTTCTCTCAACATCATGTCATATATACTTCATCGATACGAGTGACTGACTAACAAACAGAATGCTAATAATCTCATTCTTTTTAAAGTCTTCTCTTCTGAACATGGTATCACTAATGTGTTTAAGTTTAAATTAAATTTTAAACTTTTGATTGTCAATACGTGCATAATTTTTATGATTGAAACTGATCGTGTAACAACAAAAGATCCAAATAGTGTGTTCACCTTTAAAATACTATTAATTTATAAATTTCACAATTGCTTATCACATGTTTAAAATGACTTAGAACCACATCTTATATAATTTTAAATTGGTTTTATACAAGTTTTTAACTTGATTAATAATAAAGGTGAACTCGATGTTGGAGCAGGAGTAGCTATATTCAAAGAAGGAAATCTGGAGGAAGCGCTAAAATACAGACTGAATGGCAAATGTTCCAACAATCAGGCTGAACAACTAGCCATATTAAAAGCTATTCAACATGTACAGACTCTGGAAAGTCAGCAGCAAAAAATTTCAATATTTACAGACAGCAGGATAACATTAGACTCCCTTAGAAAGTCAAACAAATCATACGCATCTTATAGAAGAAATCAGAAGAGAAGTGAAGGAAGCGGAGAGGAAGAAGAGGAAAATAGGATTCAACTGGATTAAGGCCCACGCTGGACACGAGAGGAATGAATTAGCAGATCAACTTGCGAAGGAGGCAGCACGCTCCGAGGATATTCCAGAGAGCTACAGCAAGACACCAAAAAGTGCAGTGAAAGGTGAAATACACACTCTCAGTTTAGTGAAGTGGCAAAACGAATGGGACAACACAGGAAAAGGACAAATCACAAAATCTTTCTTCCCAAATATAAACGATCGGTTAAAATTGAAACTTAACATAACCCCAAACTTCACAACTATAATAACAGGACACGGAAATATAAAATCTTATCTACATAAATATAAAATTATAGATAGCCCATTATGTCCATGCAACAATGACGAACAAACGATAGATCATTTGTTATACAATTGTAAATTACTTGAGAGAGAAAGAGACATTCTGAAAGCGGCAGTTCTAAAGTCTGAAAACTGGCCAGTGAATAAAGACAAACTAGTGCACAAATACCAGAAGAACTTGATCAAATTTACTAACAATATACAGCTTGACAAATTACAATGAAAGAAAAGTACAAAATTCATCCATCTATATTGCCTATAAAGAAACTCTTAGAACAATATAAAGTAAATATATGAACATAGTTTAAGGCAAACCAATGCATGTAGTATTACTCCACAGTAATGGAGCATGCAGAATGTAAAAAAATAAATAAATAAAAAAAAAGCACATATGTTTTTCTTGCATTTCACCTATGCTCAATTTGTCAATTTATGTCTCTCCACCTGAAGATGATTTTTAAAAAATCGAAAATATTAGTGGAATTATAACCTTGCAATGTGAAATAACAGAAATAACAGAATATTGTTTCTGTATTAATTGATAAGTTGTGGACGGAAACTATAAAATAATTATTGCTATAGTCTATATATTCCAATTTATCTGAAATTTTAATCTCAATATGACTTTCAAAGAAAATTATAAGAAATTGTCTACTGAAGGATGCACTGGGAGGAATGGTGAACGGGACACAAGTTCGAGGGAGAAGAAGATATCAGATAGACGACATTAAGATATATGGATCATATGAGGAGACTAAGAGGAAGGCAGGAAATAGGAAAGACTGTGGAATGCTAGATGTGCAGTGAAAAAACTATGAACGAATGAATAATTATTGACAAGTAAATTACACCTTGAACATATGGTTAGCATGGCACTAAACCTCTGAAACAGAATCTGGGATTAAAAAAGGCAAGTGACCGACATACAATCGCTGTAGGAAGGAGGTCGCATTAGCTCATGTTAATCCAATTAGTATTATGTATATATCATACGGAACAGATATTTGTACTTCATTTTTGAAAAAAGAGCGAAGGAAAAGAAAGCAATAGTCACATTGATTACCTCTCCAGCAGTGGCGTGTGGTGATAAATAATCCTGGTGGTGCACAAATATTTATGGTGATTATGATTATGATTATTATTATTATTATTATTATTATTATTATTATAGGTACTAACTATTACATAACTATTAACATACGCTATAGGTATAGATTTACATAATTTTGTTAGTCAAGAAATTGCAGTTAATCAGTTTCCTAAGGTCCAGAATAGAAAGTAAAGTGTTCAATTTCTATGCAGCACACCGTAAATAATTTGTTTTCGCTATATTGCACACAGTTCACACGTTCACAAGCATTCGATACGTGGTCGTCTCATCAGCCTTAACTGGTCACAGCTTTGTTTATTTCTTTGAAATCTCATCATGGCATACATCAAAATTGAAGGATTTCGTTCTGTACAGTGTTTGACGTGCTCTTAAACACTGTTCCTCTTTCCAATTGTTCCTTAAGAGTGGGTCTAATTCGGAACTGAAATTGATGAGGCCAAGAAAATTACTAGCGTTTAAAGATGAGTTCCGTCTTCGTGACCTCTTAAAGCCAACTCAAAGCTCCACAAAACCGCACGCACATATCTGTGCTTGGTAGCTTTGTCAAAAGTTCAACAATCCAATTGAATCTAATTGTGTCTGTATGTTTGTTTGACCCAACACTGCTAATTTAACATTTGATGTGTGCAGCTGAAGAATAGTGTTTTTAATTCATTCATTCATGTGCTTCAAATCAATCATATCTGCAGAACGATAATCAAAATTATGTAGTTTTACGCAAAGTCCTAAATTCAAACAGAAAAATAAATAAAATTCATAAAACGTACTTGTTTTTGTCAATAAATGTTCGCCGTCGAACAACAGGCAAGAAAAACAAAATACAGCGTCTTTTATATTGCAGCCGCATATTGCATTTTTCGTAAGTCCGAATGCTGGATTTTCTAACTTCTCTATTACTGTTCTTCGTCACTTATAATTTTAATTCATGTGTAGGTCTACCCATCTTCTTTATTTTGATCTTTTCGTGTAAAGGTCTTATAGAAAATTACACAGATTTTGCAACTATTCATTGTAGCATTTATGATGGGACGAGCTTGAGAACACATCTGAAAGTGCTCCTAACCCCTCCTATAAACCTACCTAATGCTCCAAAGCCTGCCAAAACAGTACTGCGCATGCTCGAATGGAGCATTAAACATAAGTCCCAGGCGTCAACAAGAACAGTACTGCATGCAGTTTTTTAAAAAGTATTATAACAAAGAATTAAGTCGCTTACAGCTCATTGATATAACTTATAAAACGTGAGTTATTTGAAGAGGTGGTGCACTGCTCCTGTGCTCCTTAAGAGAAATCGCCACTGCTCTCCAGGAACATCTCGCGGAATCTGCAGATCGCTATGCTGGTTCCCTGTAGTATCCGTGGTATTTCTAGGCAGGGAAACGTATGCTACAGCTGGATATTGATCAGTGAACAAACAGTGTTATTCTAGGTTGTAAACGGAAGTATATTTTACTCGTAAGAACTTGTTCTGATTAGTTATCTTCTTTGTTCACTATGAATTCCTGTTCTAATCATTTGGGTATGAATCAAGATTGATGGTGAATTTTATTATTCAACACTGGAATATAAATCTTGTCTCTTATTCCCATCGAATGAACTCTATACTCTAAAATTATCTCCTACTTAGATTTAGCGATGCACACACTAAAAAATTTATTTGGAGAACGAAAAGTTACATTAAGGTCAAATTTCTGCACTTTTAAAGGACAAAACTAAAATTCTTTCATTTATTATCATAATAAACTGCTCTCTTAAATTTACTGGGCATATTGGGATTTAAATCAATGGCTTTACCAAAACACGCTATGGAAAATAAAACAATTTCTATCTCGAAAAGGAAGAAAAATGAATAAAATTATATTAAACTTTTTTGTTAGAAATATCTCAAAGAATAGCCCTCTGAAATTAATTACATAACTTACGCTTTATTCTGTATATGAAGAGTGCATTTCCAGAACGTTGTAAGTACCAATTTGTAAAGTTTACAGTAGGAACAAAAATAGTTTTATACAGGACATACAACGTTGTAACTCGCACAACCTGAAAGTGCACTACTTTATTACTTGAAGCAGCACTTTCTTCATAACCTTTCGTAATATTGTCAAACAGGTCACCTACAACTGATATATGTGAAAAAAATAGATTCTCCCGATTTCGGCACTTACAACGTTACGGAAATGCACGCTTCATATGTCTGACAGACGGCCAGATTATTCATGTTACATTGTAACTTTGCTGTAAGTGCTTTCCCATGCTTTGTGAAGTGTAAAAAGAAGACATATTCACCAATATTGTTTTCTTACGGAAAAGTTTAGAAATACTATTTGATTGTTCGACAATGAGATCTGAGAGAAAGATATCTCTAGTTATTGTTTTCTCCTATTATGGGCGTAGATTTTGGAATGAAACTTATTTTATTGTTCTTTAGCCCATTATTGACAGAAATTAAAAACACGAGAGTTTAAAAATAGAAGGATATAATTAATACATAAGGAACATTGGCTCACCGATGGACGCTAAGTTGCATCAGCATTTTGGACATTGTTCGGGAAAGGCAATGGGGCGAAGAATAGCCCTATCGGAAACTTGACCTGTTTGATGTCTGTGTTAATTGATGCATTTTGGACAGTTTAATAAATTAAATTACTTGCCTAAAATCAATATGTACAGACAAGGTCAGTTAAAATGGAACATTTACAAAGAGACTGTACAATAAAAAAATTAGTCAAGATTATAAAACAGATTTAAAATTAACCAACTTGAGATGTAAAATTTGACATCTGCTCTGCTCAAATTAAAAATGTGATGGAAATTTATTTGCAGCCTTCAATGACATGTGACATCATTTTGTTTTGCGATTTAGCAAGTCTACAAGCTATGATATTAAAATCATTTCCTTGTCTTGTGTCATAGGAAAGAATATCATTTCTTAATGTTAGAGTTGCAAGATTATCTGTAACATAGAAAATGATATATACATTTGTTATAGTCATGATTTTGTTTTTCACCAATAATGGTTTACAATGTTCATTAAAAGCTGCATTTGATATAAATCTTATGGACCTTTTTTGAAGCAATAGGACCTTATTTATAAAAGCACTGTTGCCCCATAGCAATATTCCATAGGTAAGAGTACTTTGAAAGTAAGGAAAATAAGAATCACGAATATAGTTTTCAGGTATAACAGTTTTTAATCTCTTCAGGAGAAACATAATCGCGATAATCATTATTCAATTACGGTTTTAGGCCGGTGGACTTCTGTGATCTCGGTAACTATCAAGAAGTTGTTTCATAAGCATGTAAAGTGCTGTATGCAAAGTGGGAGTGATATACGTGCAAATATTTTGATATTTGTTTCAGAAAAATGCAAGTGAAATAACGTCCTATTTACTCTTTCCCTTACTCTTATAGCTTTTCCATAAATGTGTCATGTATTTTACGGTATGTGTTTTATGAATGACAGTACTATGAATCGCCTGTCAGTTTAGACTACACCCACGTTTTTCGATAAGTTATCATTATTATACTCCCGCATAAACAGTTGAGAGTGAAATTCGAACGTATTACAGTACAAAATAAATCAAGAGTGTAATCCCATCTGATAATGTAAAAAGGTGATTGTGTTAGGATACACGATAAATTATTTGATAACCTGTTACACCACAAAGACCTTCACTGTAAGCCTGGTCAGTAGACAACCCTGATAAGCTTAGAACTCCGCGTAACTATACTTCGTTCCATAATGTCTGACAGAAGTAAACATTGCTGGCAGAGGAGGAGAGAAGTATAATTGCTATTCAACCAATCGCAGAGGTCTCATTCCATGCTTGTCTTGAAGTTGGGCATTGAATAATTTAATGTATGAATTTTTAAATACAAGAGCAAATCAGGAGATTTTATACCAACAGATGTTAACGAAAATGACGAATATTATGGCGCTATCTGTTTACGCTTCGGACAGCCCTACTTAAATCAACCGTGAAACGAGACCTCTACCATTGGTTGAATAGTAATTATAGGTACTTCTCTCCTCCTGTGCCGGCAATGTTTACTTTTCCTGTCAGACATTATGGAACACAGTATAGTGAAACGTTCGTAAAGAAAACAAATCGCCTGAAGATATTAACTAAACTAAAAACATGTTACTTTTCACGTCTAAAAATTAACTTCGAAGATTGAGAAATTTGCTATATAATGTGGTTCAGTATAGGCCTACTGTCCTCGATTACCTCTAAAAATATTTGCATATAGGGTAGAAGTGGGTACAGTAAGACAGGGAGAACAGTGAGACATTTTTTATTAGATGGTAAATTTTGATGTTGAGATATTGGTAACAGTGGAGTTGTAAGTTGCATGAGTAAAGTAACAATATTTTCATACTCGATTTTATTCTAGTTATAAAGGTGAGTGATGAAAAAATAATTCGTAATTTTTCACTCTAGAAGTAAAATTTTGGCTTGTGTTTAATGAAGGTTATATTGGATATACAAATGAGATATAAATATGAATGTTTTGTTATCTAATACTATGGTATTTGAGATTATGTTTGCAAAGTTTCGTCTTTCTTGTTTTAATTTTGAAGTGATGGCGTCATTTTTAAATGAACTATGCGTAAAGGGAACAGTGAGACATGCCATTAAAGGGTACACTGAGACGTCTCACTGTTCCCATGTACCAATGATTTGCAAAACAAACTGTAATTATATTACATTTACCAGTAACTAACATTAAAAATGAACTTACTAGTAACCAATTTAGGAACTGTAGCTTAAAATAATGGATACATTACATTTTAATGGCTTCATAAATAAAAAATTATTCACAAAATTTTTAAAAAATGTTAAAAAATAATAAAGAATTACATTAAATTCTTATAAAGATAAGCTTTGTTGTCACCAAAAATTCATTTCATTTTTTCACAAAAGTTTGAAATGTCATGGAAAATTCACTTTTCCTAATGTTCCAGATGTTTCAGTGGTTTCGAAGTCAGACATCAAAATGATTCTAAATAGGCCTACAGAACATGTCAAGATAAAGGGACAGCAAGTTTTTGTTTTCTTTTGAAATAAATGTAAATCATTTCAATGTCCGTCAATAGACACTGTGGTGTCTCACTGTACCCTCCTGAATGGGAACAGTGAGACATTTGCATTTTTTGACAAGCACGTATTGTATATTATGCCCTTCATCTATTAACATTTTTGTTTATGTATTATTATACTCCATGTTTTAATGTCTATTTCTATTGCACTCGATTTTAAAAATACTTCAATTATCACTTGCATACATATGTCTTAATATTTTGTGTCTCACTGTACCCACCACTCCCCTACTATACACTTCCTACTCTGTATATATTTTGATCAAATTGAACCTTCATTATTCATGTTAAATGTCAAAAGTATTTTCCCCTAGTCAAAGTACGACATGTGTTAATATCGGAAATTCTAGAGTGAGGGGTGTGTTTGCCCAACAATTCTTACAATTAAAAAAAAAATATATGAGGAAACTAATACATTTATATTATCTATTAATGTAAACTTATTTCCTCTGAAGGGCATAGCCTACTATTAAGAATTCATCAAATCTGAACTGTTTAGTTTTAGAAATCTACCTAACATTATTTGATATCCTCAGACACATTCTATTTTCTTTCTTTCTTTCTTTCTTTCTTTCTTTCTTTCTTTCTTTCTTTCTTTCTTTCTTTCTTTCTTTCTTTCTTTCTTTCTTTCTTTCTTTCTTTCTTTCTTTCTTTCTTTTCTTTCTTTTCTTTCTTTCTCTCCTTTTTTCTTTCTTTTCTTTCTTTCTTTCTTTCTTTCTTTCTTTCTTTTTCTTCTCCTTTCTTTCTTCTTTCATTCTTTCTTTTTTCTCTCTCTTTTCTTTCTTTATTTCTTTCTTTTTATTTTCTTTCTTTCTTTCTTTTTCTTTCTCCTTTATATCTTTCTTTTTATTTCTTTCTTCCATTCATTTTTTCTTTTTATCTTTTTCTTTCATTCTTTCTTTCTTTCTTTCTTTTTATCTCCTTTTCTTTATTTTTTTCTTTTATCTTCTTTTCTTTCTTTCTTTCTTTCATTTTCTTTCTTTTTTCTTTTTTATCTCCTTTTATTTCTTTTTTCTTTTATCTTTTTCTTTCTTTCTTTTTCTTTCTTTCTTTCTTTTATCTCCTTTTCTTTCTTTCTTTTTATCTCCTTTTCTTTCTTTTTATCTCATTTTCTTTCTTCTCCTTTTCTTTCTTCTTTATCTCTTCTTTCTTTTTTATTAATTTATTTCTTCCTTTTTATCTCCTTTTCTTTATTTCTTTTTCTTCCTTTTATCTCCTTTTCTTTCTTTCTTTCTTTCTTTCTTTCTTTTATCTCCTTTTTCTTTCTTTTTCTCTTTTATCTTTCCTTTTATCTTTCTTTTTTTTCTTTTTATCTCCTTTTCTTTCTTTTTTTTTTATCCCTTTTCTTTCTTTTTTTTTATCTCCTTTTCTTTCTTTCTTTTCTTTTTTTTCTCCTTTTCTTTCTTTCTTTCTTTTTTTCTATCTATCTCCTTTTCTTTCTTTCTTTTTATCTTTTTCTTTTTTCTATCTCCTTTTCTTTTTTTTTTTCTTTTTCTTTCTTTCTTTTTATCTCCTTTTCTTTCTTTTTTTTTTTATCTTTTTCTTTCTTTCTTTTTATCTCCTTTTCTTCTTTCTTTCTTTATCTCCATCTTTTTTTTTATCTCATTTTCTTTTTTCTTTTTTCTTTTTTTTCTTTCTTTTCTTTTTATCTCCTTTTCTTTTTTCTTTTTATTCATTTTCTTTCTTTCCTTTTCTTTCCTTTTATTTCTTTTTTTCTTTCTTTTTATCTCCTTTTCTTTTTTTTTTCTTTTTTTTTCTCCTTTTCTTTCTTTTTTCTTTTATCTCCTTTTCTTTCTTTTTTTTTTTTTCTCCTTTTCTTTCTTTTTCTTTTTTTATCTCCTTTTCTTTCTTTTTTTCTTTTTATCTCCTTTTCTTTCTTTTTTCTTTTTATCTCCTTTTCTTTCTTTCTTTTTATCTCCTTTTCTTTCTTTCTTTTTTCTTTTTATCTCTTTTTTTCTTTCTTTTTCTTTCTTTCTTTTTCTTTCCTTTTTTTCTTTTATCTCCTTTTCTTTCTTTCTATCTCCTTTTCTTTCTTTTTTTTATCTCCTTTTTTTTTTTTCTTTTATCTCCTTTTCTTTCTTTTTTTTCTTTTTATCTCCTTTTCTTTCTTTATTTTTTCTTTCCTTTTTATTTTTTCTTTCTTTTTTCTTTTTATCTTTTTTTTTTTTTCTTTTATCTCCTTTTTTTCTTTTTTTTCTTTTTATCTCCTTTTCTTTCTTTTTTCTTTTTATCTCCTTTTCTTTTTTTTTCTTTTTATCTCCTTTTCTTTCTTTTTCTTTTTATCCCTTTTCTTTCTTTCTTTTTATCTGCTTTTCTTTTTCATCTTTTTCTTTCTTTTTATCTCCTTTTCTTTCTTTTCTTTCTTTTTATCTCCTTTTCTTTCTTTCTTTTTATCTCCTTTTCTTTCTTTTTCTTTTTATCCCCTTTTCTTTCTTTCTTTCTTTCTTTTTATCTCCTTTTCTTTCTTTCTTTCTTTCTTTCTTTCTTTCTTTCTTTCTTTTTATCTCCTTTTCTTTCTTTCTTTTTATCTCCTTTTCTTTCTTTCTTTCTTTTTGTCTTTCTTTTTTCGTCCTCTGCTTACATTCCCTTTTGATTCAACTTAGCATTGCGGGTAGGGAAGGGAGATTAATTTGATCGTATATTAATCATCTCACAAATGTGGGCCTTCATGGTCATGGGTTCGAGATCGACAGACACAGGACACCGATGAAACATCACTGGACAATCAGAACACAACGGACAAACACTCAGTCCTGTGAAAGGAACATATATTTCCTCCATTATCCACTCCAGAAATCGAACTTCGGACCGCTTGGTTGAGAATCGCACATCACAATGGCGAATAATTCTATTGTGTATATCCTAAATTGGAGGACAAAAATATTCTCACTGTCTTTTTGGTCCAGCTATAGGTACGTAAACTGGTACCTTCTTTGATAATCACCGAGAATCGATATTTGGCGGATTCTGGAAGATTTATAGCAAAGTACCGCCTGGGGAGCGTGTTTTGGAATACATTTGCTGCTAGTTGCTAAATCGAGGAGCGATTTTTAATTCGTGGCGACGGCTTATATTAATGTATAGCAGATAACCCACGCCAAACGTAAAATCTGTGTCAGGTAAAGTAAACGAATTCAAGATCGAGATAGGTCAAGCACGCAGTGTTATAGACAGTCGGTTCCCTACTGTAGCTTTTATGAAATAAGTGCATCACTCAGTAAAAAAATTATATACGGAATCGAAATATACAGGTATTGCTAAAACTAAATCGAAAGATTAGAAATCAAGCTATATATATATATTTCCGTCTCTGGTTTATCTTTTACAGACTATTTGGACTTGGTTTGGTTAATTAAAAAGGGAGAGACTATTATAACATATTTCTATTATTAAAAATCTGTCCTCCTTTAAAGATGATCGTTTTCTTGAAATATTTAATTATGATCAAATCCAGGAGACACTTGATCGATTGAACATAGTTCATAATTGATCATGGATATTAAGTTACGTGTAACAATTTCAGATAACTCAGAAAATATCTAAGGCTACAATATTTCGACGACTGGTCATCTTTGTCATGGCAAGCGGTGGGAGTACCGCTTTTTAAGGAAAATATAGGCCTAGTTACTAATAACTTCATGTCAGAAAAAATTGAGTTAAGAGTTTTATCACAAATTTTTCGTCAACGTAATGATTTGTCACAATTTGTTTGTCGCAGAATTCTTCGTCACTTAAGTTCAATGCGTCACCAGTGCCAGATTCACCACAAGAATATGTTTTACGCCGTTTAAAGTTTTGATATATCTATTGGCAACAAATGCCAACCACACTTACAGCAACACAAACGCAGACATGATAATTCTACATATTTAACTGAAAAACCAGAAACTAAATATACTAGAACAATACGAAATATGCAGGCAGACAAAAACACATCCACATGAAATTCTCAACACACAACTCAATTTCAGAACACACACACTTTTTGACTTCACATTACACTACACAAACATAACCCCACAGGAAACGCAAACAAAAGACGCTAAGACCAGGACCAACCAGTTCTGAGGATAGCCCTCAACAGGCTGAAACTAGTCAACAAGGTACCGTACCTAATATTTAACACGCGAAAGCAATAAACTGCATATTCCGAAGTGATATGATGTTGAAAGTGTAATCAAGTTGTAAAATATTAGACTTTCATCTGGCGAAGGATTCTTCACTTACATAATATTGTAACTTTTATGAAAACAATAATGTAATTTTATTGTTTCAACAATAGTCACTTTATAATTTAGTTTAAATACTCCCGTCAACAATGGGATTTCCACTCCACACAGTAACACAGTATTCGTTATTGCACTCCACCGACGACAATGACAATTTACTTGGATTATTGAGAACAACAATGAACTGTTAATCTTAACTAATGTTCACAAAGCACTATTTACAAAACAGAACTGTCAGTTCTCAGTTCACAGCTCGTTTGCCTTGGCTAGTTCTTGTAGCTCAGTCACTCGAGTTCACAGTATTTCGAACGCCAGACCTTCGGAGACAGTCCACTGAACTTCGAACTCAGGTCCCCTAACTGCGGTCCACTGCACTCGAACTCAGGGCTTCGGATGCTTACACAGCTGCGGACACACTCAAGTCGAACTCCGGTCTCGAAGCTGGCTTCACTGCTACACAAGACTGGCTGGCATGCTGTCCAACGACTACAACGACACTGGTCAAGTTCACTCGCGTGTCGTATTTTATAACCAAACCATAGTTTCGGGAAAGTACGATGCTAGAAATTTCCACGGATGTCCACAAGATGGCACCTCCCGAATTCTCTGGATTTCTTCCCTCTCTGCCGCGGTCGCTCTCTCCCCTCTCCTCTCTACGCCACAGCACATGCCCCAGGAAGCAGATGCGCGCGCACTTCATTTACCGCGAAGAGCTACGGCCGACCTCGCCCTCCTTCTGCCGGTCGTGAGATCGTTTCTTGGCTGTCACAATATGTTTACCTTCTAAGTTGTGAATTGAAGTTATGCAAATTTCTGTATTCGAATGAAGCAAAAGGGATTTGTATTACGTGAATGAAATATTATGTCGCTAGACTCTAGCGGCTAGAGAAACAAAACGTGGAGTTTCAAAGTGATTTCCTGCGAAAGTAATGTGTAAACCTCCAGTATGCTTCCACTCCTTTGTTTTCGATTCGGGCAGTAGAGAAATCCGCGGTTTTAAAGGAGATTGCGTTGTGTATTTTGTGTCTATTTCTACTCTTTTGTTCAAGCACACGAACAATCTCGTATATAAAGAAAACGGTTCAATAGTATAAACATTTTGGATTTCTGACTTTCTTTCTGGCTCTTGTTCTGGTCTTCACTCAGAAATACTTGAAGTTACAGCTAAATTTATTCACACAACGGTATTGAATTGGCTTAGAGCGACAGTTTCGTCAGAAGGACTGTCATAGTCGATTATTGTGATTATTGTGATTTTCTACTGACTGACCTAAATGTCAACCACTCGCAAAAATTACAACGTTTTCATAATTCTTGTGTTCGCTTCGTCTACGATGTCCGTCGCGCTGACCACATAATCCCATCCTTCGAAACTCTAAACTGGCTACGGCTTAACGAACGTAGAAGTTTTCATTCTCTTGTTCTCCTTTTTCAAGTCCTTCACACTTCTACATCTACCTACCTACCTTGCCTCCCGTTTCAGTTACCTGTCATCATATCATAATCTCTTCACACGCACTCAAAATAGCCGCATACTAGCCATACCAACACATAAGACATCATCGTATTCATCATCATACACAATCTCGCTCTCGCGCTTGTGGAATACCCTACCCAGTGACATCAGAGACTGTCGGAATTTAGTAGCGTTCAAAAGCAAGCTTATTAAGCATTTTCTTACTGCGTAGATTAGGTTTAATTTTTACTTAATCAATAAAAGAAATGCTTCTCTCTTCTTAACTTTTACAATAAACTGTCTAGCTTTTATTAATCAGTTAATCTTTTAGTACTTTGATTTTGATTGTATTTGTAAATGTAATATTAATTGTAATTATAATTGTAATTGTATTCTTAATATTGTAGTTGTAATCCCCTGGTAGAGGGGAAGAGAAGGCTTGATGGCCTTATCTCTACCAGGTTAAATAAATAAATAGATAGATAGGTAGGTAGGTAGATAGGTAGGTAGATAGATGGAATGATGGATGGATGGATAGAGAAATAAATAAATAAATAAATAAATAGTTACACTCTTTCACGGTATTCGATTTATATTTCAGGTAGTTTCATAGTAGAATCATGCTGCATCCGATATTCTGTCTCAGACAAGACGGTTTTGTCTCAGACCTTTCCATGTGTGATTACAAGCATTGTTATTAGGCTGCAGCAGACTTTTACGGACATTCGTCCCGGTTTACCGCGGTAGAGGTCTGCACGGGCCGAAATTCATAGGCCCCTGTCCGACCCGGCACGAGCTTAACCAGACCCGAACCCGACCCGAAACCCGGCATTAGTTTATAATTCTGTAGTGCTCGGGAAAAGTGACAAACCTTTTATGATAATTTATTGACAACTTACGGAACATCTGTTCGCTTGGAAAAAAAAAATACATAGGTATTCCTCCCATTACAATAATTCATACAGAAAAAAATCAAATCGACATAAACCAGTGCAAGTTGTCAATAAATCATCAAAAAAAGTTTGTGGAAACTGACTTATGTCACTTTTCCCAAGCACTGCAGAATTATTACCCCCGAGTCCGACCGGAAACCCGAAGACTAGCAGATAAAGCAGAAGCCAGAGGCCAGAGGAGTCAGGAACAGCTGCGAGCAGGGTTGCCATACATACGACGTACGCATACGACTATTTTGACAAATTGTACGAGGTACGACCGCACTCTATGTCGTACGCAATTTTATATTCAATTCAATTCAATTCAATTCCATTTATTTGGCCATTAGACATACAGTTTTAGGCTTCGTCAGAATACATTGAAAAACATATAAATACATTTTTAAAAACACTAATAAAAGACACTTACTTACTTACTTACTTACTTACTTACTTACTTACTTACTTACTTACTTACTGGCTTTTAAGGAACCCTGAGGTTCATTGCCACCCTCACATAAGCCCGCCATTGGTCCCTATCCTGAGCAAGATTAATCCAGTCTCTATCATCATATCCCACCTACCTCAAATCCATTTTAATATTATCTTCCCATCTACGTCTCGGACTCCCCAAAGGTATTTTCCCCTCTGGACTCCCAACTAACACTCTATATGCATATGCCCATACGTGCTACATGCCCTGCCCATCTCAAACGTCTGGATTTAATGTTCCTAATTATGTCAGGTGAAGGATGCAATGCGTGCAGCTCTGCGTTGTGTAACTTTCTCCATTCTCCTGTAACTTCATCCCTCTTAGCCCCAAATATTTTCCTAAGAACCTTATTCTCAAAAACTCTCGATCTCTGTTCCTCTCTCAAAGTGGGAGTCCAAGTTTCACAACCACACAGAACAACCGGTAATATAACTGTTTTATAAATTCTAACTTTCAGATTTTTTGACAGCAGAATGGATGATAAAAGCTTCTCAACCGAATAATAACACGCATTTCCCATATTTATTCGGCGTTTAATTTCTTACCCAGTATCATTTATATTTGTTACTGTTGCTCCAAGATATTTGAATTTTTCCACCTCTTCAAAGGATAAATCTCCAACTTTTATAGTTCCAATTTCGTACAATATTCTAATCATATACTTAGTCTTTTCGGGATTTACTTCCAAACCTATCTCTTTACTTGCTTCAAGTAGAATTTCCGCGTTTTCCCTAATCGTTTGAGGATTTTCTCCTAACATATTCATGTCATCCGCATAGACAAGAAGCTGATGTAACCCGTTCAATTCCAAACCCTGTCTGTTATCCTGAACTTTCCTAATGGCATGTTCTGGAGCGAAGTTAAAAAGTAAAGGTGATAGTGCATCTCCCTGCTTTAGCCCGCAGTGAATTGGAAAAGCATCAGACAGAAACTGGCCTATATGGACTCTGCTGTAAGTTTCACTAAGACACATTTTAATTAATCGAACTAGTTTCTTGGGAATACCAAATTCAATAAGAATATTATATAAAACATCTCTCTTCTAATAAAAGACACAGTAAAATTTAAATAATATAATGAAAACCTGAAGTAATTTGAAACTTTTAGAGTAAAGAAAACTAACTAAATTGGAATTAAACTTATTAATTAAAATGCAATTTCATACAAATTTGTGTTGAAAAACTCAGCAACAGAATAAAAAGGATTATTTAATAACCAATTGTAAAATCTAGTTTTGAAGCTTTGAAGTTTTGGTAATTTATAATATTGACTGGGGAGCTTATTATATAATTTCAGCCCCATAATTAAAAAGTTTGTGTTGCTCTTGTGTAATCTACAATATGGAATATTAATTTGTTCACTATTTCTAATTTCATGATCATGTATATTGGCCACTAATGAGTAATTGTCGATATTTTGTCGAGTGTAAAGTAATAGATATATACACATTTATGATTGTTACAATCTGTGATTGTCTGAAAAGTGGCCGACAATGTTCCAGATAGTTTGATTTACATAAAATTCTAATGGCTTTCTTTTGTAAAATCAACACGGTTCCAATTTGGTTCCATTTCCCCAGAAAATTAGGGCATATCGGATTATCGACTGAAAGAAAGAAAAATAGACACATCTTAAATAATTTTTAGAAACGGAAGTCTTTAATTTCTTTAACAAATATAAAACTCTTGATAGCTTTGTGCATATGTATTCGATGTGCTTATCCCATGTTAAACTGGAGTCTGTAAAAAGTCCTAGAAATTTTGTGTAGTTGAGTCTGTTGTCCTTATTTATTAGATAATTTAAGCTGAAAGTTATGTTGATAGTTTTTTCTTGATTAAGCAAGAAACCATTAGATTCAAACCATAAAGCTATCTATGATAAAGTGTCATTGTTGAGAGCATGTAATTGATTTAGAGCAGAGGCAGAACATAAGGGAAAAATTATTTTGGAACTTATAATGTTGGTTTATTATTAAAATAAAATTGATGGTTAATTAGTCCCTTTTAGACAAGTGTTCTTCATTCAGGATATCCTTAACTAATATGAAAAAAAAAAAAAAACATGCGCCACGGCTCCGGGCTGCAGGACTCCACTGGACTTGGTCGAGTAATACCTACCTAATAATTTCAAAACACTTAAACGTCACTTACCATATTTTACTCCGAACCCCTCATTTAGCTGCAGTAGCATATTTCTTCATATCGTCTCGTCTCCTGCTAACAACGTCATATCAACCAATTTTATTCACTTTTATTGATCCTAATATCACAGTCTAGTATATACAGTCACGAAGCTTAATACTTACTAAATATGCAAACATAAACAGTTGAAATATGCATCCATAGATAGTTGCTCCCCACCAGTATCGCTACTATCGCCTCATCACAGACTCTTTCCCTAACAGACCGTAAATGTATTGTACTTTCGTTATCGTGTTCTTTTGAAAAAATTAACACGTTCCTTCCACTATTGAAATATGAAAAATCATAAGGTTTATATATTATTTTCATAAAATATATATTATATTCTATAAACTCACCTTCCTGGATCTTTCGGAAGAAGGATAACTCTAACCTATTTTTCTTACAATTTATAGTACTACAAACGTCTCCTTGTCCCATATTATTATTCAAATTATTGTATTTTAGCCAATTACATGTATTACAACCGATAACGAACATTTCACAGTTTACATAGCATTTTCACAAAAATGCGAAATACGGCACAGTCAATGCTTTTCGATCTAGACCAGGCCGTAATGTTTGTTCGGGTTTTCTATTCAGTGTATGTAGCTCAGTGAAATATTATATTATAACTTTATCGCTTATCATTGCTAAGCTTTATTTAGTGTAATGTGTCCATAAGTTCCGTTTACTTCTTGTTGCATAATATGTTGCACAAATAATTACAAAATTGTTATTTTAATGTGAAGAGAATTTTACATGTTAACATAATCTGTTCGCGTCAACATTTCAAGTTTAGAATGGAAGCTATTTTGAGGTTTAATAAAAAAGAATTTATATTGTGATTCAGTTTAGCACATCTGCATTCCTTAATTTTAGACAAAATATTTAAAATACCACTCCTATGAAATTAGTGTACGTACAATTGTGTTACTTCGTCTCTTAGGTAGTAGATAAATACAATAATTCAGTACTCAATTGTAGTATTAAAATACAGACAAATTAAATGTCCGGGTATCATACATTACATTATGCTTAATTATAATGTATGATTGCGAATTTAAGAATATAAGTTAAATATAGTAAACATAACATATAATTTTCATATGAATGGCAAGGCATTGGAGATCACTAAATTTAGACAGAAAGGGGAAACTTGTACAGTAAACATAATCTATAATTTCAACATATCTAAATATCCGTGCGTTGCAATTGAAAATTATTGAATCGTGCATAAATGAATGTACAAGAATTTCGGAATATTTAATCGAAATAAAGACAGGTATGATACATACGAACAACGTAATTTTCACACAATAAATAATATTACATCTTAACTCGCAAGTGAATTATGTCTGAAGTGTCTCATAATCATTGTTTTAAATTTTATTAATGGTCGTACACTACATTTTAGAGAAACATATGTTACTCTTTATGCATTCCAACTAATTTATATGGTTGAAACGCCGCCCTTCGTGATCGGTTTAAGCGAGTTACGTGGTCTGCCTTACGGCCTGTATTAGATCACGATGGCTGTGGCACAGTCTATTGTTCCTAGTACTCACAGCGCTCCAAGCGGCTAGCAACTATCGCGAGATTTGCAAAAAATCACCCCAAGCTTCGTGACTGTATATAGTAGACTGTGCTAATATTTCTATCTTATTTCTTCGTGTGAAACATCTCATGGCATAGCATTCAGCAACCAGGAAAAAAATTCCTGAGCTCTCTAAGCGCCTTTGAGGCAGATGTTGCACGGAGAATGAAATGTTTATTCACCCCGTCTACAACACGTATCAAGCCATGAAATCGACGGATACAATACCACTAAAGGGTTTAGTTACTCAAGAGTGCCGAGCAAATAAAAACATGCAACATGTCTACGAGCCGTTCAACGTAGTCTAATGTTGGAAATAAAAGTATGTGAAATACTGTTTGTCAGTACAACTTTGGTAGCAGGGAACATGTGTGCATCCTGTCGCAAGTCGTTTGAAAGACATTATGGAAATTGATGTTCGTGTGAAGCATCTTAAAAGTTACCGTTCCGCTTTTCATGGTAGATAATTCGGGTGGCACGCAAAACGAGGAAGCTGCCGCTATTAAGAGGAGACTTCTAACTTATCTAAACTGCGCTTTTGGTATAGTACACGATGCAGATTCGGCGTTTAGGTGCACATAAATTAGAACTAAATAACTGGAAAGAAAATTCAGTGCAAAATTAGTAAAACGTTATAGATTACTTTATTTACTAGACTTGTATTTTTAATAATAATAATAATAATAATAATAATAATAATAATAATAATAATAATAATAATATAATAGTAATATAATAATAATATTAATAACTAGCCGTACCCGTGCGCTCCGCTGCACCCGTTAGAAATAAATATAAAGTAATTACATAATTAAAATAGGACATTTGATCCAGGGAACATTCGTGTTTGATAGAAGGATAAATCGTTTAATATGTTACTTAATTTAAATTGTATTTAAAATATTAAAATGCGATCATTTTGATCCAATGGTGCAATGACAATTCCTTTAACATGTTTCTTAATTGTTATTGCCAATTATTTTTGGAAAAGCGGAAATTAACAAAAAAATTTTGGCTACAGATTTATTATTATGTTTATATTATATTATATTATATTATATTATATTGTATTATATTATATTATATTATATAAAAAGTGTGTTGATAACGGATGTACTCGAATTAGAAAGTTTTTAATTTGTTGTGGGAGCTCTTGAATCTCAGGAGGAACAGCTTTTACAACAGCGCAACATAATCTGCTTGGCTCATTACCCAATTTTTTTTGCATTGCATTTATTGCATATATATTTTATGTATTTTAACACGATTCAATTGAGCATAGTTAAAATTTGAATTATACAATAATGGATTGCTAAGCTAACGTACTATTACTGCATACGAAATCAATACACTCTCGTTGTTCGTTAATTCTCTGAGATAAAAATGAATATATTCATAAACATTATTTTAAGAAATACAGGAAATGAATATACAGAATAACCTATCAAGTTTTCTGTGCATAAGAAGCTATTTTAATCTTACGTGTCCTCAATTCACTCACAAGTTACTGTAATAACATTATAGCATTATGTCAATCCAGAGAAACTACATTTTCCAATGGTGAAATAATAATTAATTATACAAATCGGTTAATTTATCTTCCGATATTACTTCATACAAACACAGAAACATTGTATGTAGGCTATCTTTAATAGCTTTCTATTGTTGTGTCCAAGGCCCCTTATAGACGAAGTCATTTGTTTTTTATTTCAATACACCGCCTTAGATGGCAGTTACTTTAACTTTAAAACTCATTTATCTCATTAAATATCAGTCCTATCAACATTTTTCAAAGAACAAAACTTATCAGAAATCATTTTTAAAGAAACTTTTGTTATGTAACATATTTCACAAAAATCAATAATAAGCGAGATATTTCGATTTATTTAATTCAGACCTCCTTATAACTCCCCTTTTAAATAATGTATTTTGAATGCCATATAGCCTAAAATCTAAGCTACAACGAACTTAATTTATATTCCAATTTTCATCGAAATCGGTTCAGCCATTATCGCGTGAAAAGGTAACAAACATACAGACAGACAGACAGACAGACAGACAGACAGACAGACAGACAGACAGACAGACATACAAACAAACATTTCAAAAAAGCGATTTTCGGTTTCAGGGTGGTTAATTATATATGCTAGGACCAATTATTTTTGGAAAATCGAAAATTACCAGAAAAATTTCGGCTACAGATTTATTATTAATATAGATAATAATAATACACTTACGAAATAAAACTATTTATGAGAGAATCAAATATTCCAGAACACTAAGGGTGCTATGCATAGACATTTCGCTAGTCCGCGCTACGAGCGTGCTAAACTAGTACCGGCTATCGACTGATTACTTGTACAGGATCCATATCAATCATATCGCTAGCACTGGTTTATGAATACGAAAAACGTTAGTTCGCTGATCATCAACCGGAAGCCCGCTCTAAGAATGTCTATGAATATGGCCCTTAGAGTTATAAAGATGCTGTTACTTGTACAAGAACAAAATGGTTAACACAGACAACATATACATGGTTCATTCTAGTGGCAACAATGTTTATATGTGGCGCTATCAGCGGTAAATGATGCAAGCTGATAACAATGAGAAAGAAGAGCATCTGATGTGTGTTATCTGTGAGTTTGAAGACAATAATCTCATTTATAAGATATATGTACTTACTTACTGGATTTTAAGGAACCCGGAGGTTCATTGCCGCCCTCACATAAGCCCGCCATTGGTCCCTATCCTGAGCAAGATTAATTCAGTCTCTATCATCATATCTCACCTCCCTCAAATCCATTTTAATATTATCTTCCCATCTACGTCTCGGCCTCCCTAAAGGTATTTTTCCTCCGGCCTCGCTACTAACAATCTATATGCATTTCTGGATTCGCCCATACGTGCTACATGCCCTGCCATTCTCAAACGTCTGCATTTAATGTTCCTAATTATGTCAAGTGAAGAATACAATGCGTGCAGTTCTGTGTTGTGTAACTTTCTCCATTCTCCTGTAAATTCATCCCTCATAGCCCCAAATATTTTCCTAAGCACTTTATTCTCAAACACCCTTAACCTATGTTCCTCTCTCAAAGTGAGAGTCCAAGTTTTACAACCATAAAGAACAACCGGTAATATAACTGTTTCATAAATTCTAACTTTCAGATTTTTGACAGCAGACTAGATGATAAAAGTTTCTCAACCGAATAATAACACGCATTTCCCATATTTATTCTGTGTTTAATTTCTTCCCGAATACCATTTATATTTGTTACTGTTGCTCCCAGATATTTGAATTTCTCCACCTCTTCAAAAGATAAATTTACAATTTTTATATTTCCATTTCGTATAATATTCTCGTCACGAGACATAATCATATACTTTGTCTTTTCGGGATTTACTTCCAAACCTATCTCTTTACTTGCTTCAACTAAAATTTCCGTGTTTTCCCTAATCGTTTGTGGATTTTCTCCTAACATATTCACGTCATCCGCATAGACAAGAAGCTGATGTAACTCGTTCAATTCCAAACCCTCTCTGTTATCTTGGACTTTCCTAATGGCATACTCTAGAGCAAAGTTAAAAAGTAAAGGTGATAGTGCATCTCCTTGCTTCAGCCCACAGTGAATTGGAAACGCATCTGATAGAAACTACGTTTCACTGAGACACATTTTAATTAATCGAACTAGTTTCTTGGGAATACCAAATTCAATAAGAATATCATATAAGACCTCTCTTAACCGAGTCATATGCCTTTTTGAAAACTATGAATAACTGATGCACTGTACACTTATACTCTCATTTTTTCTCAATTATCTGTCGAATACAAAATATCTGGTCAATAATTGATCTATTACTCCTAAAACCACACTGATGATCTCCGATAATTTCATCTACATATGGATTTAACCTTCTCAAAAGAATATTGGACAAAATTTTGTACGATGTCAACAAAAGTGATATTCCGCGAAAGTTACTACAGTTAGTCTTGGCCTCCTTCTTAAAGATAGGTACGATTATGGACTCCTTCCATAGATCTGGTACAGTTTCCTTTTCCCAAATAGCAAGCACAAGCTTATAAATTTCGTTAGATAATGTGCTTCCAACCTCTTGTATTAATTCTGCTGGAATTTGATCGATACCTGGAGACTTATAATTTTTCAGATTTTCTATCGCAATTTCGACTTCAGAAAGTGTGGGTTCGGATATAAATGGCTCAGCAGTTAGTATTTCAATTTCGTCCCGATCATTTATACTTGGTCTATGTATATTTAGTAGTTGTCCAAAATAGTTTTTCCATCTGTTCAGGATTGAATGAGCGTCTGCAAGCAAGTCACCATTCTCATCCTTGATCACGTTTACGCTTGCTTGATATCCATTCTTGAATTCCTTTATGCCCTTATATAAATCTCTAATGTTTTTATTTTTACTATTTGTTTCTACCTCATTCGTTTGTCCTTCAAGTAATCTCTCTTTTTCTTCCTAAGCGTACGATTTGCTTCCCTTCTTTTATTGAAATAATTATCTCTATTCGCCTCAATTGGATCCTGTAAGAATTTCAATTTTGCCTGTTTCCTTCTTTCTACTACCATGCAATCCTTCAAATAAGATGTATGTAGTGAGTTTCATTTGTAGACTTATCTGTTGTGCTCTAAAATGTTTAGCAAATACGAACAAAGATGCTTAATTAGTTAATTAAAATTCAGATTGCAAGAAGCAAGAATGTTCCACAATGCCATACAGCATTACTGGAAGCTTGTGGTAGAGAGACTTCACCATATCGTACCGTGGCTAGGTAGGCACATGCATTATCACGTAGAGGAGTTCGCTTTAGAACCAGACAGGCAATTACAGCAGCAGTAGAGCAGTCTGTTGGAAGATTAGTACAACAAGACGCTGTGGATGGCATCCGTCGTCTCCCTGAGGTGTGGAGGCGGGTTCTTCATGTTGGAGGAGATTACTTCTGAGCACTGCAACAATGTGACTGTTCCAAAAATGTTTTCTTTGTTGTTAATTCAAATGTTGCCACCAGAGGCGATTTCTCAGGGCATGCTATGCTTGCTGCGCAAGCCCAATATTTTCGTAGAATGTGTATTTCTCAAAATGGGTTTATGTACATTAAAATTTATTTTTATTTTTGGAATACTATATAGGCGTAATACCATCCGCAGGTTGCACACTGCAAGTATCGCAACCCTTGCTCGTTTCTCGGAGCTACAGGAAAGACGTAGAAACAGCGAGAATGTGATGCGCGCGCAAGTACCTTCCTCCTTAGTCCGTCATAGGTGCACATGCTTCTGTTATGTGTTGTTTGAAGCTCTGGTCCGAGAGCTACACCAACGACTATTTAACGTTACATAAAGTAATATTGACAGCGGGAATGTGCTGTGATTTGCGAGTGCAAAGTATGAGCGGAATGCATGTGTTAGCTGCTGCATGTATTATTAATTCTGAAACATTAATTTGAAGTATTGCAATGAGTTCGGAATTGTGTATTATTGAAACCTTATTATTAAATCCATTTTACCGAAGGACTATTCAAAAGAAGACACATTATAAAGAATATGTGCGCTGTTCAGTGCAGCTCAATACAACAATATGCATTGGTTGGCAGGGTCGAAAGAACTAAATAAACTCTTTTGTCGGCCATTTTATGTCGGCCCAGGTGGCCCGGGTTCGATGTTTGTTATATTATATCGAACCTCTGGACATCTGATAAGACGAATATGATCCATGATTCTCATAATGATTTCATAATTATAAAATAAATTATTTATGTGGGTCTCATTATTATTATTATTATTATTATTAATTATTATTATTATTATTATTATTATTATTAATTATGAATTATTATATCCTCCCATCTTCCTGATTGCCACTAATTATTGAATGACCCATGTACGATGAAGTTGTGGTAATTTGTGGTGTTGCAGAAATTCAATTTCTTGTGTAATAAATATGTTAGGGCCAGAATTTTTAAGTTTGTGTAGAAAATATCATCATCATTAACATTATCATTACCATACATGGCATGACAGCCCATTATGGGTCCAAGCCTTCTTCAGAATGTCCTTCCAGACTTCTTCATTTGCTGCTAAATTCTTCCAACTTCTAATTTTACTAATTCTAATATCCTGCAAGACATCACCTTCCCATCTTAATTTCGGTCTTCTAACTTTTCTTGTTTGTAATGGTTGTGTCATATAGATCTTTTTAACAGTTTTATTATTGTCCATACGTAGTCTATCAAATGTCCAGCCCAGGCCAATCTCTTAATTTTAATATACTTCACTAAGTCAGGTTCCTTATATAATTCATACAATTCACAATTTCTCCTTCTTCTCCAAGTACCATCTTCTTTCACAGCCCCAAAAATAGTTCTTAGCATCTTTCTTTCAAAAGTAGCCAGAGATTTCTCATCTGACTTTAAAAGTGTCCAAGTTTCTGATGCATATTTAATTACTGGTCTTATAAGAATTTCATGAATCAGTAGTTTGGTTTTCTTTGTTATTAAATGTGATCTAAGTCCAAAGAAACATCTATTTGCAGCTATTAATAATAGTTTTATAATAATAGTTTTTCTTTTTCCCTGGCAGAGGTAAGGCCATCAGGCCTTCTCTTCCACTCAACCAGGATCAAATCACACACAGAAAAATACGTACCGGTATATAAATATTAACTTAAAAATAATAATAATAAAATAAAAAGAGAGATTGAATACATATACACAATCAGTATTAACTTAAAAAAAAAAAATAATAATAATAATAATAATAATAATAATAATAATAATAATAATAATAATAAAAAAGAGACTGAATACATAATCACAAACAGGAAAATACATTATAGTATACAAGTATTAACTTAAAAAAAGAATTAACACATATGAATATAATCTCTCTCAACTAAAGGAATAGTACAATTATTAGTATGATCAGCACATCACGTGTTATATTGAGACAATGGCAATTACCTAGATATTTGTGTTAATGGGAAAATAAAGTAACGACTGTATATAATAATAATAATAATAATAATAATAATAATAATAATAATAGTAAATAAAAATTACATCTAAAAATAATAATTCTGTGCATTTAAAATATTTCTAAACAACCTAATTTTAAACAACTGAGGACTAAGACTACCCTGAAGACTGCGTTTTTGAATTTATATATGACTGTCATTCTTACAAAGTGATTTCTGAGCCCAAATATTTAAACGTATGAACAGTTTGGGGCAATCAAATTTACCTCTGACTTATGAAAACCCTATACAATAAAGAAATTACAGTATATTCGTGCTTTCCATTAGAAAATAGCTTTAAAATGTAGCTATGCTGATTTTTTAAATTTTTCGCGGAACTCAAATCAATCACGCTGAAGCTGTTGTGCGGCGTTTGGAGTGAGTTGCAGACAGCTCAATGCCACATGTTATATGACCCGTAATTAACTCCAGTGTTCTAGTGGAAATTGCCTGTTGACAAGCCAGCTAGCGTGGCAGACCGCACATGATGCCGGACCTTTCTAACGAGCTCAACGAAATGTTTCCTACAACCACAATTCCTGTCCGAAAGCGAGAAATTCTTTATCTTTTGCATTACAAATTTCCTGGTTTTATTTTCCACATCTCTCTGCTTTATTTTCGTTACATTTTCACACACCATCAAATTGATTGAATTTATTTCCATCACATTCAGTAATAAATTTTCCGGAACGATGCGAGACATTGCGAAACTATCGAAGTCTTCTACTTAATGATGCATATTCCAGGGTTTTACAAATTCACGAAAGCAAAAAACAATAATCGGATTTGTGAAACGACAGGAAGCGTATGACGTCAGAAACATAGGATACAATTTATTCTACTGGGTGTTCATTTCAAAGTGTGTCATGACGTCACTGTTGTGAGTCAGCGATTTGAAGCGAGTTTCAGCTTTTATATCAGAGAAGTTGCCTATTAATCAAGGCGTTCAATCTGAACTTGAGAACGTGTACGGTATAACTTGATGGCGGCCTGTACGGTCTGTGTGCTACCATAACCTCTTTCGAACTGTGTTTTGCGCCGGAAAGTCGTACGCAGGGTATCATCGGTTGCGTAAGGCAACATTCCACAACACAAATCAAATGTTCCGTGTCCATGATGACAGTCGAAGTTAATTCAACGAATACGTAAATAATCGTCTTAACCCTCTCCCCATATCTCGACAGTAAGAAAAAATTTACCTCAGTCCGTGTTTCCAAACAGTTCACATTCCTGGCACTACCGACGTTACCGTACGTATGGGTAAGTACTCTTCACAATGAACTCCGTACTTGCCAGACAACTTCTCTGGCACATAGGTAATACGCCTTTGCGGAAGTGTAGGAACATTGAATTCTCTAGGCCAGCCGTGGCGAGAACGTGACTCGCGAGACATTGTGGCTCGCAGTGATTCGCTTGCTTCTAACCTCCTCCAACCCCCACCCTCTCACTCACTGGAGTCAAACTCCGTTCCATTTGTATTTGTCTCTGACCTGCGAGCGGCATATGTCTCTCTCGAAACCATGTACGAAAGTTCCAAGTAGGATGGGAGGACGCATTTTTTTGCTGTCAATATGATGAGAATATTAAATGTATGATTTGTTCACAAATATTACGAGGAAAACGGTTGTATAACATAAAACGCCATTATACTACATGTTACTGATGAAACATTAAAAGGTTAAGTGTCATTGTTGTTGTCATCATCATCATCATCATCATGATCTCTGTACGTCGACCCTTTTTCAGCAAATGTACGAATAATGCGGTTAGCTCTTTAATTTGAACTCACAGATTTACTATGTGATGTCAAATGAAAGCTAGATGTTGAAATTTCAAATCCTTGCCAAAAAATAAATATCCGAAGCTTCGTTCTTTCCCTTGCTCTGTTGAAGCCATGTTCGCTACAACTTACGTTTGTGAAAAATTATTTTCAACAATTAAAATAGTAAAAACCAAATTTAGATCACGACTGACAGACAAAAATACCTTCGTGATCAACTACGACTGGCAGTAAGTGACATAATTCCTGATTTTGAAACTTTGTCGCAGAGACATTCTGAAGACAGTCAAATTACGTCGCTGGTTCAGGATCTAGCTGAAGAGGTAGATAGAGGCGGAAGAATCGATGCAGTTGTGATTGACTTTTCGAAAGCATTTGATTTGGTGCCACATGACATATTAATAGATAAGTTAAGTAGGCTAGGAATAGATAAAAGAGTGGTGCTATGGATCCAAGAATTCTTAAAAGGTAGAACCCAGAGAGTTAGAGTAGGTCATGAAATATCGGAAATTGGAAATATAAGTTCAGGGGTGCCACAGGGCAGCGTTCTGGGTCCATTACTCTTTATAATATACGTAAATGATCTATGCCAGGATATTACATCAAATGTGAGGCTATTTGCAGACGACTGCATTATCTATAGAAAGATTAGAAATAATTCAGATGTAGATGCTATTCAAACAGACTTGAATAACATTTACAACTGGGCGTTAAAGCATAGGATGAAAATAAATGGTTCTAAAAGTAAATCTATAACATTTTGTAAAACCCGAGAAGAAACTAGTCTAAATTACAATTCAGTGGTGTTGTAATTCCACAAGAACAATGTTGTAAATACCTAGGAGTGTATTTAAACTCCAAACTTTCTTGGGAGAGCATGTTGATAATGTTACAGGCAAAGCATGGAGGGCACTTCACTTTATTATGAGAATCTTGAGAAAGGCTAGCCCCAAATCGAGGGAAATAGCATATCTAACATTAGTGCGACCGTTAATGGAATACGGAACTACGTGTTGGGATCCCTATAGAATATATCAGATAAATTCCTTAGAAAGAATCCAGTATAGGGCAGCTAAATTTGTTAAAGGTAAAAGAGAAGATGGGAACGATACGATAAAAGAACTTAAATGGGAAACTTTGGAAAACAGACGTAGGAAAACTAGAATAACATCATTGTATAGAGCACATCCAGGTCAGAAAGCATGGGTAGACATAACGGCTCGGTTAGAAAAATCCAACGTACTATGGTAGGAACGATCATGATTTTAAAATCAAATGTAGGAAACAGAAAACGGATGTAGGTAAATTCTCATTTTTAAATAGAACTGTAAATGATTGGAATTACCTACCTGCAGCGGTCTTTGAGGGCTGTCCTTCCTTAAGGAGATTCAAGAATAATTCAAAGAGTTGTGTATAAAGTGAAAATTAAAATTAAGGTGACATTCAACATTTAATTTTTTAGGTGACATGTATTTATCTAGCCTGACGAGTTTACTTCCTTGGTTTGAATTGTAAATTATTTAAAAATAGCGTGTAAGAGGGCCTTAGACTAGAAATGTTTAGTTTAAATGTTGTTCTGTTTATAAGTATGCATAAGAATGCAATTATTTGACTTATTTGAACTGTTGTATCAGTGAAGCGAGGTGAGTCAGTGAAGTTATGGTTTTACAGTGCAGTGAACAGTTCCGATCAGTGATAATTTATAGCGTCAATGAAATGTGTTCTATAGTGTCAGTGAAATGTGTTACAGAGTGTCAGTGAAATGTGTGCTAAAGTGTCAGTGAAATGCGTCATAGTGCCACTACAGGGAATGAGACGAGAGTAAAGTGAAAGACTATTGAAACTTATGTAGGACCTATACATAATTATGTAGGTTGTGTTGTAAAATTAGGTGTTTTATTTTATGTTTTATTATTATTGTGTTAAATTGTATTGTGTATTCTTATTGTATTGTGTATAAAATTGTATATGTGTTGTAAATTGTATTGTGTATTGTAAATTTTATTGTGTATTGGTTATCATTTTATTGTGTATTGTTAATATTGTATATACCACTGCCACCGGGTGCTTGCCCACTTGCAGTGTAAATAAATGCATACATACAATTTTAGGTTGTGATACTGTTCATTTATTGTTCATTTCTTTCTTCGTTACACGTACTAAACATTAGTTTCCGGCCTTGTACTATATAAAATTATATTTCAGTGCTTGACGTAAGGAAAATGAAAATCCGTTAATAATAATCCGTTGCTTGACTTCCCCTTCGGGTGTCCGCCTCCCTCCATAGGTGCTATGCACGTTGCAGGTTACACAGTGGCTCGGCGCACGATTACGTTTTCGCCACCGCTGCTCTAGGCTCATCGACTAGCCACATGACGGCATACAGCGAGCCATGACACACTTTGAACTGAACACGCAGTAGTCTAATGTAAGGATAAGCGTTACAGCTATTTATAGAAATGTGCGGGAAAGGGGATTGATTTGTATTATTTGAATATTGAAGTGCATTTATCTAAATCACATTCTCTTAATATACGAGGGTTGTACATAAAGTAGTGGCAACATAGTACGAACATATTATTGAACTTACATGGAAGAAACATTTACATCCCTTCAATACAATCACCATCGTGTTCCTGTATCTTTTGCCAAATCCGTGGTAGACGATGAATGCCGTTAGCGAAATTGTTTCTGTTGATCTCTCTGATGGACTGCCCTACTGCATGAAGCACTGATGCAGTATCTGAATACTTCTTGCCTCTAAGTGATTCTTTCAACCATTGAAATAAGTCGTAGTCACAAGGACTCATGTCAGGGGAATACGGAGGATGTTCCAATACTTCCCAATTCACCCACTGCTTCTGCGACAACACAACAGGCATTATCATGCAAAATGAAAGGCGGATTGTCTCTGCGCCACATAGCTGGACGTAGGTTGCGTTCGAAAAAAAATGTTGGTAGTACGCTGCATTGACATTTTGGTCTCGAGGCACGGCATTGGTAATGATTAGGGCCGTGACATCGATATATTTGTATTAGCCTGAGGTGAACATGCGACGTTGGACAGAATGTAGTCGGCGTTTCAAGTACAGGCAGCGGAAGCGAATTTGACACGCGCCTAAGCAAGCACGTTCCGTGTTTTGTATACGATTATTGCGTGTTATAAAATCAAGACAATACAATCATTGTATATAACGGTTAATATCGGAAAGGTCTAAAATGCTGGTGAGGTTGAAAAATCATACTCAAATTGTCACAAATGTGGTAAAACATAAGTCTGAAAAGATGTTATATATATTTAGAGTTTTGAATTACAGTTTTAGAATGCCAAAAAGGTATATGGCATACAATTTTGCTTTCCCTATATTTAACTGTTAGGCTACATTAATTTATTTATGCTCGACCATGCCGAAATGTAGTAATTATACACCTGGTAGCAGTCCTTTAATGCATGTCATTAAAGTACACCTATTCATTAAAGTTCAGGGTTTCGATTACTCTCGGATATGCAATCGAAAGACAACGAGGGAAACGCCACGGAGGCTGGAAATCCAATACTGTCGCAGAAGGTTATGTTCTGTTACTATAATAATTAGTCCACACCTGTGGAGTAACGGTCAGCGCGTCTGACCGTGAAACCAAGTGGCACGAGTTCGAATCCCTGTCGGGGCAAGTTACCTGGTTGAGGTTTTTTCCGGGGTTTTCCCTCAACCCAATAAGAGCAAATGCTGGGTAACTTTCGGTGCTGGACCCCGGACTCATTTCACCGGCATTATCACCTTCATTTCATTCAGACGCTAAATAACCTAGATGTTGATACAGCGTCGTAAAATAACCCAATAAAATAAAATAAAAAAAATATAATAATTAGCGTTATTTGTAAATAATATTCAAATAAATTCAATTTGTCATCTCGTTTTTCAATTCTAAATCAATTTCCAGTTATATCAAAATTAGTTCATGTTACATTACATCAAGGTCAATGACATTATTGTTCCTCGGAAAAAAATCAATACTTTCGCGTCTGCGCACATCTCACAATTTAAGAGCTATGAACAAGGTCACTTCCGATCTTCTGTCAGATACAAATAAAATGAATACTTCTGAATAATTTCAAGTTAGAAATATGGTCGAGCCTAAAAAGGCGTATGAAACTTGCCTATAATGGTAATTAAGACGCTCGTATGAAAATTATGAAACTCGCTTGCGCTCGTTTCATAAACAAAGGTACTCGCGTCTTAATTACTATCATTATAGGCTCGTTGCATAATGTACTATTATCACATCTTTTCCGTATCTTACTTTTCTTGCATGTTGCTCGCCTGATTCCGGTTCCTGCTGCAATAAAAAACAACATTCATTTTCAAAGTTTCAAATGAAAATGACTGCCGAGTATCGGATAGTGTAACCTTGTATGCGGAAAAACTGCGTTCAACATCGACTGAAACCAAGGGCGCATATATAAAATATTTCACATCATCCATTTCTACATCAAGTTTATAATAATCGCACTTGTCATCTGACAAAACTCTTGGAATTTTGCATAATGTATTTGAACCACAGTTTTTTTTTTGTATTACTGTGTTCATTTTCGCACACACTTTTTTGCTTATATCATCATACGCTATATACGTTTTCGGCTTTCCAAAACTGTAATAAAAAACTCTAAATAAAAAAAATCTTTTCAGACATATTTTATCACATTTCTGACAATTTAAGTATGATTTCCAACAATTATTCTCAACCTCAACATTTTAGATCATTCCGATGTTAACTCTTATATACAATAATTGTATTGTCTTGATTTTATAATACGCAATAATCGTATACAAAACACGGAACGTGCTTGCTTAGGCGTGTGTCAAATTCACTTCAGCTGCCTGTACTTGAAACATGTCGACTACATTCTGTCCGGCGTCGTGTGTTCACGTTCAAACTAATACAAATATACCGATGTCACGGCCCTACTAATGATAACACCTTCCCTGTCGTATGCCACTATCAGCATGACTTTCACCCTAGAGGGTTCATATCGCACTTTTTTTTGGATGTGGTGATCCTTTGTGGTGCCATTCATTAGACTGACGCTTTAGTTCAGGCTCGTATGCTTGTCTGCTTTGCCGGGTCTGCTATACAGAATAATTTTTACAAATAAGACGTAATGAAACAGGTTTGCCAATTTCAAAAATGGTACTGATATGGACAATATAAATCAGTTTAAGCAAACTGTAATTTAATTGAATAATAAGCGTAAGCAATCTTTGTTTCCTTCCTTTGTTATTTTTTATTTTTCCCATTATTTACGTACTTATCTCTCTTTACCTTTCCAGTCTTTTATTTTCTCTTATCGTTCCCTTTTTCGTATTTAATGTATTTTTGTTCTATTTTCTTCTCTCTGTTAATTATATCTTTATTTTTCTAATTTCCCTTTATCTTATTATTAATTTCTTTCTCATTCATCATTTATTTCTTTAATTTCTTTTCCTTTATTTCCTCCACTTTTAATGTTTAAATTTATTTTCATTTCTTTCTTTTGTTTCTTTTGTTTCTTTCTTTCTTTTCTTTCTTTCTTTCTTTATTTCTTTTTTTCTTTTCTTTTTTTCTTTCTTCATTAGGATTTTTCCTCGATAGCGCTTGACTCCTTCTTGTAATTTAAAACGTATCACTATAGAGACATGTAGAACTTTCTAATATGGAACTAACATACAGTCGAACTTTTACATAAGACAACACAGAGCAACATAGAAACTGAGGCACACGTCGACTTTGGTTTCGTTTCTACGTTAGTATCTACACAGAACACTGAATTTTCATTTTACTGTTACATATACCGCGACGGCTACAAATGGAAATCTACTTTAAATGCGACAATTTGCCTTTCATCTGTCCCGTTTAATGTCCAACGCTCAGCCACCTATTAATTAACAATTTATATCGGAGTTGTATCATAGATAATCAATATTTTCATGCATGTGAGTGGGAGCGTTTTAATGTAAGCAGCGTTCAAGTATGTAATATGCTTGAAATTCAATTGTACATACTGAAATTACCCAGTTGAATTATCGGTAAGGGAACATGATGTTTTTTCATTCAGAAATGGTTTTTATGTGTATGCATAACCAGATCTGTGTAACCAATTCTGAAAAATACGTATAAATTATTCACTTAAATATAAAACAGGACATTTAATTTTGTCAGGAAAATCTCACACGCAGACAAGCAAAATAATGACTTAGTCATGCTTGAACTATCCATAACAAAGTTTCAGTTCCGACATATACAGAGTGTCACAAAAATTCGTTTACAACGTTTTAGGGGTGATAAAATAAGTAAAAACAAACATCTTTTTTATGTAACAAAAACCTTTGAAACTTGTCACTTGGGCGCCACGAGTTAATGAGTGTTGTGAAGAAATTGTGTTCAGATTGTTACCTGAATGAAGTGATGTGAAAAAATATTGTTCAGAAATGTGGCTCAAACTGCCATCCGTTTAACCTAATGCACTATTGATTTCTACGCATTAGGGACTGTAAAATAGGTTACGCTAAAAATATCAGGAGTTTATTGAATAATCACTGCAGCTTCAACACGCGAGCAATCAGCTCTTCTGCCGTAAACCAGACATTTCATTTCATATTTCTCACACAACAAAATCCATAGAAAATAAGTCGGGCGATCCAGGTGGCCATAATACTGCTAGCTGAATGCAAACTTACCTTTCTTAGCAACTCACCTGGCCAAGCGGCTTAGCCCTTTAAGACACCTACTAGCAAAATAGAGCATCTCAGAGATTTTTGTCACATAAAAAATTCGTTTTTACCTCCTCTATAATCCCTGAAACGATGTAAACTAACTTTTTTTGGCACTCTGTGCATTTGACACTCGCAAGTTAGCTTAAGTGGTTAGGTACAGCTTACAGCAGTAAAATGTTTGGAAATATGCAACATTTCTTTCCTTCATTACTATATCTTGTACAATAATTAAAATTGGTATATGTAAAAAACTGTCCTTCTGCTATATGAAAAAAATATTTTTACGATTAAAAAAATTATTTATATATATATTTTTCAAAACTCATTATGGTGGTAGTTCACTGTCCAGCGATGAAGCGTTTCCCTCGTAACTCATAAACTTGTTAACTTTTTTCATATTCTCTCTCTTTTATTTTATTGGTGAAGCTCATGTTTACAATATCATGCTCTTTCAACAACATTCCTTAATAAATAATATTTGTTTTATTTTGTGTTAGAAGAAAATACTGATATTTGACAATTTTTAAAAAGGAATTTATTTTTTATCAGACAATCTATCAAAGGTAGAGAAGTGATCTTGCACAATAATGTAGATATGACATGGATAAATACATACAAAAAATTTCAACACAGAATGTTGGATAGTTTTTTAGTTATGTGGGAAACGCTTCATCACTGCACAGTGAACTGAATTAAAAAAAGTGCAAATAAAATTTTTAAGTCGTAAAAATATTTTTTTCATATACCAGGACAGTGTTTTACGCATATTAATTTTCATTATTGTACAGTAGTGGCAAAAAAACCGGACCGACGGAATAATCAAAGTCCCCGAAATGAGCCACTGCGCATGCCACGCCCGCATTCACAAGATAGCGAGTAATCTATTGAAATTGTTGTAGTTTCGACTGCTGACGTAGCCCATTTCGAAAGCCATTAGAAAATAAGCTGGCAAACTTCATGTTCTGGGAATAATAAGTTAATTAAGTAGTAAAATATCGCTGCAATCGAAAAGTATTGGGAATAAATTTGAATAAGGAACAAAGAAAAGTTTTCTTCCCAGGCAAGATTCGAACCACGAAAGTCTTAATTACCAGTCTATCGTGCTGTCACTGTGAACAAGGCTCTGAAATCAGCTATAGGGTCGATCCGGTTTTTTTTTGCCACTACTATAAAAGATACAGTAATGGAGAAAAAATATGTTGAATATTTCCAAAATTCTTCTGTTGTAAGCTGTACCTAACCCCTTAACGTAAAACTCGATTTATTTAGAATTGAAGCTATGTTTAGGAATGCATTAACTTAAACTGAAATAATAATTATTGTATCTGTCGAGAATTTTATAGGCCTACTATGAGCTTATATTAAAGCCGTCGTTGTTTTTCTGTAAGAGTAATTACACGGAGTGTACTTGTCCTCTGTCATGCCATCTTCGACTAGGTCTTCCTAATCCTCTTTTTCTATATGTCGGGCAAGTTAAAATTTGTTCCGGTAATCTTGAATTCTCCATTCTACAGAGCGTTCCAGCGATAAGTACTTGTTTATTCGTCGGCCGTTAGGCGGCGGCAGTGGTTGAGCAACTGCCGGGCGGCCAGCTTCCCCTCTCGGCTTTCAATACCTCACGTAACGTTCAATGACTAGTCAAGATTGGAATACGTAGAGAGGAGTCGTGTCGTGTCGTGTCGTGTCGTGTCGTGTCGTGCCGTGCCGTGCCGTGCCGTGCCGCTCATTTAGTTACCACGCGGAGATTGCGTAATATTGATATATTCTGTGTTTGAACGTATATACATTGTGAAAACTTATTATACGAAAAATAATCGTGTGGAAAAGAAGACGAAAATTTAGAAATCGTTTTCCAGGCCGCTCAGTTCCAACCAGGACGGCAATAAACAATTAGTGAAAAAGTTTATTGAAACAGGTTGTGCTATTGACAGAAAAAACAACCACAATCTCCTGTGCTTACAGAAGAAAAAATTGACGTAGTTGAAGCTGCTTTGGAACGTACACCTGAATAGTCTCCGAGACGTGTAGCACAGGAGACAGGAATTTCAAAAACATCTGCCCATCGAGCAACAAAAAATTACAATTAAAGCCGTTCATAATAATTATAGTTCATCAGAATGTATGCAAATAATCCTCGTACAATTGAACAACTGAAAGGTAACATTCGTGACGCAATTAGACAAATCAGTGCAGTGGAGCTCATGAGTGTGACCGATGGTTTTTTTTACAGCGATGTGAACTCTGTACAGCACAAAATGGTCAACATTTCCAGCAGATACTTTCATGAGGGTGAGTATAAAATTCTGTAATTAATATAACGTATCAGAATCATGGCCTTCCAAGGAAAGAATCATATAAGATCCAAAATTGCAATCAATAATATTGTATAGAACAAGTCAACACATTCAACTATCTTGGCTGAAATCTTTCTTATATAAACTCCAAGGACGTAGATATTAAACTAGCCAAATTTCAGCAACTGTTAAGAACAATCAAATCAACTCTATTAAAGAAAGTTCGACCAGAAACAATTTTGAAATTCTATAAAGTTATGGCAGTCCCCGGCATTATTATATGGATCAGAGACATGGTCATTAACGAAAGGGCAACTTCGAAGAATAGAAGCTGCTGAAATGCGATTGCTAAGAGCGTATTCCGAATCTCACCGGTGAGCAATCCGATGGCATCACGGTGTTCCGAATTCCACCGATGACGTCATTGATGCTCCACCGGTGTCGCACCGGTGCCATCAACTTGCAGAGGTGGTGGCAGTCTCCATCAGCCGCTATCAGTGAATCTGATTGGTTCTTGTATAGGGCGGGAATTAGCAGACGAATAACATCGTGCACTGTTGTGTCATGGCGGTGTGTTCTGCTTTAGTTCTGCTGTATTGTTTGTAATGAGCACAACGTAAAAACAATATGTTAATGGCTTATGAGCGAACATGTCAACGGACCCGTTATTACTACCGATTCAAGAAATAAATTCGCACAATTATGCTAGCGTAGCACAGACAACAACTTGTACAGTCGCCATGACAGCCATCGATCCTTCCAGCAGTTTTGTTCCTTATTTCGCTGCAACGTGACGTCACTGATGCCACCGGACCGGTGAGATTCGGAATACGCTGTAAGACCTCTTGCAGGATATACTCTTTACGACCGTAAAAGGAACGCTGACAACCGAACAGAATTGAATATCACCCCCATTACGGATACTATAGAATCTTACCGCAACAACTGGTATGAACATGTATTAAGAATGCCCAACAATAGGTTACCCAAGAGACTATTGGACTATACACCTCGTGGAAAACGAGGCATCGGAAGACCAAGGAAGAGATGGAAAGACCAACTTTCTTCTGAAAGCGGAACAGGCCAGGAGGCCTAATCCAAGACTGGTATTGATGACAATGAATAAAACGTATAATAAATCAATGTTAAATTATGGTTCGTAAGTATGCATGTAAGTTTTAATTCGTTGTAGCGGCGTGAGTTTAAGGGCCCGGTTGCCGGCGGTCTCTCAAGAATCGTGCCGCCCAGCGGCCGAAGAATAAACCGGTGCTTACCGCTGGAGCGCTCTGAGTTAATACGTCCTAAACATTTTGTTTTGTAGGTTTGAAGATTTAAATACAGTGGGACTCCTCAAATAGACACTCCACAAATAGACGCTCACTCTCGTATACTTCACGATACAAGGTAAGTCAACGCATCCTGTCCCGTGCTGCACAGGGCTAACCAGTTGAACCAGTGCAGTAGTGTGCAGATACTCGTACACGTTGGCAGTAAGGCAGGGAACAAAAAATGTGTACTTATGTTGAAGCAGAAGTTACAACTATTGGAACGGTTAAAAAAGGTGAATGAATCAGAGCCATCCCTCAAGAATTTGACATTTCGATCAGAACAGTGCATAGGATAAAACAAAATTCATCTAATTACTAGGCATTCTGTAGTGATTATAAGAAGCTTTGTTATTATCAGTTGATTGTAGATGAAAACGCAGCTTATTTTGTGTATTTCCTAAATTTAATCAATAGGGATGATTTATGTTCTCTCTTAAAGGGTATACACCATTTTAAAATAATTTAATACACAAACACAACTACAGGGACATCATTTTATTTTTACTTCAATTTTTATTGTACCTGAGTTTTTGAATGTACTTCACTCCCACCCCTTCTACTAAGGAACTTCCAACTCCACACATAACCAAGACCGCAGATAGTAAGCAGTACTGAGTTACTGGGTATAGTACGTTCCAGAAATATGTTCGCGTTTTCCAGTGACGAAAGAGCTTTCAATATTGAATCATATTTTCGCACAGGTACTGTCCGTTTGCCTACGTCGCATCCCGATTTCACCCACCTGCTTCTGCTCGCCCCTCTGTAAAAGCTGGACTGTCTTAGCTCTTTTCTGAAAACATTAATTTCTCTTAGGAATTGGAAGTTTACGTAATATTATACAGCTGTTTAATTTAACTTAAATAAAAGGGCCTCGTTAAGTAATTAACTGTCACGTGATTTCCTCCCTTTCTACAATCCTGCGGCATAACCACTTGGACGGACAGTAGATAGCATGTCTGAATAATTTTATATTTTCGGGTCGGGCAGAAGTGAAGATTGAATTCACAGTACGTAGAGTAGGTACAGAATTATTTCAACATGAGTTACTAGTACGAAGGACGAAACTGGCAATTGGAATTAGATGCAATAGTCTATAGTGCGATAATATGCACAAAAGAACTGAAGCCTGTATCGAAATGAACGGCCACCATTTTCAAAATTGTGTTTAAATATTCATATTATAATTATTTTTCAATTTAACTTCTTTCTCTATATTGTACGCTAATGTGCTGTAGACAGTATAATATACACTGCATAATGAATACGTTCGCATGGATAACTCACTTCGTGAGTAAAAACACTTATTCTTAATACAGTACTGTACTTTGATTAAAGAAAAACCTAATGAAAATGATCAAACTCAAAATCGCGATATTTCCTAGTTTACTACTTTTCTTCCTTCCTATACCTAGTAGAGTGATTTGTGTTTTACGCCAGTATCATCGAACTTCAGTCTTGGAGGAGGGAGCAAGCGGTGTTTCCGGTTCTCTAAAGGTATAGACAGGTTAATATTAAAAATGTTAGTAAAAATAAAATGATGTCCCTGTATTACAAGAAATGCTCAATAAGTTTTTGTAGCTTTATTCTCTTCGGCTGTAATCAACAATAACAAAAATGCAGGTTGCCAGGCGACGATAGAAAAGAAAAGATGCGAAAACAAATGAATGTGGTGTATAAACAATTGAATGCTCTTTCATATTTAAGTCTAAAAATATAGGGGTGCCATTTGAAATTTCAAAGTGGGATTGGCTGGGGATGGGAGGTGTAATCTAGAATGCAATTAAGCCTTGTTTAAGTCTTCCCCCTTGATAGCGTAAGTTAGCATGGATATTAGCCTAGGCCTACGTGTTTTTTGGATTAAATTGAATTCAATTTAATTAACAAGTTATTTAGAGTGGGAAGTTTTAAAATGAAAGCTCCGTATGTAGATATATTTAGAGAGGTTTTCCTCTAGAAGTTTGTTTTATGTTCCAGATGTATCACGTATGTATTATACTTAATCACGGATTTGTTTTGTTATATAGGCTATTTTGCATATACTACAATATATTATTTAAAATTATATACGTTAATTATTTATGTTTCGGTCCGCACGCCATAAAAAACATTGTACAGCCCTTATGTTTACCAATGTCTGCAGTACTCCGCAGAAAGACAGCGTTCGTACCTCGTCTCGCACACGGATCATTGCTGTGTCTATTTGTGGAGTTCCACTGTGACTTTAAAATTGTTTAATATTCTTTGAACTCTTACATGTCATCATTATTACGAGAAGAAAGACAACTTTTTTAGCGATGATGTTGCCGGACTGATGAAACTTCCAACTCAATTTTACAATTAACCGTGCATTTAATAACGAAACGTAGTATAGGTTTTATATCCCTTTAAGTATATTCTATCGTCCCTTTCAACCTGCAGGGTTATTTCACTTCCACCCAGCGTAAGTTAGCATGGATATTAGCCTACTCTAAGAACTACTATATAGGGTGTTTCCGGGATAGTGTTACAAACTTTCAGGGATGATGGGGAAGGGCACATGTATCAATTTGAGGTAAGGAACCCTGGTCCGGAAATCACCGAGTCGAAAGTTACAAGCAAAAATAGTTGTATGGAAATGTAATAATTGTATTCCTCTCTACACCTTATTTATGTGTATTTATCTGTACAGCGTACATATACTGTATTCATCTGACGTTGTTTACGTTGTCAACTTACAGTATTCCACTCAGTTCGCTAACTGAGGAGTGTGGACAGGAAACTACACTAAAGCAATGCAGATAGCGTAATGTGTAACGGACATGGTCGGTCCTGATATGCACGTCTGTAGACAGCAGTGTATGTGTACAAGTTGCAGTGTCCAGTTGATCAGTCCTAGTGAAATGGAGGAGTTCACGAGAGCGGAATATGCAGACCTGAAATTCGAATACGAATGAGCCAATGGGAACAGTAGACAAGCTCACAGATTGTATCGGAGCAAGTACTCACGTAGGAGACATCCAGCCCATACCATCTTTCCACTACTGTTCCAAAGGTTAAGGGAAGGAGGGCACGTTGTGCGAAATTACAATTCCATTTCCACACAACTATTTTTGCTTATAAGTTTCGACTCGGTCATTTCCGGACCAGGGTTCCTTATCTCAAATTGATACATGTGCCCTTCCGCATCATCCATGAAAGTTTTTAATACTAGCCCGGAAAGACCCTGAATATTTATATTAGAAATGCGATTCCAACTGTAATTATTGTTTATAATAGAACACTACAACTTTTCCATCTAGAAAACCTAGATATAATGCAATACCTTTAATCCGTTTTTTAAAGAATAAGCGTAAACAGAAATAATTGTATTTATGATACGCGTTTACGATATTAGAGAACATATTTACGGGAATAAATAAACACATAGAGGCAAGTTTTTTAATATACAATAATAAACTGAATTATTCTATATTGTTTGGATTCAGTACATATTTATCATATTTATCTAAAAGAAACAGAATAATATTTTTAATAATAATAATAATAATAATAATAATAATAATAATAATAATAATAATAATAATAATAATCAATTTATTTTTATTAATATTTGTGTGCTGAACAACAACCGGAGGCCAATTACAGTTCAGCACAATACACAAACAGAAGATATAAAGGTACAAGAATAAATAAAATAATATCTTAAATCAAGAAAAACATACATAAATAAAATTGAGAACAAGGACAGTAAATACTAATAATCAAAACGAAACTATACTTTAAAAGGATCTAAATTGTTCTCTTGTAAATTGGCATATTTTGTGCATCTACAGACTGAAGAAAGAGATTTTGAATTTCTGTTGTAAAAATTTTTTTGAAATCTTAAACCCTTTGTAGGAATACGAAAGCTGATATTGTTTATGATAGACTCACAATCAATATCACCCTAGATAAATTTGCAAAAAATTGAAAATCAAGATTGTGACGCCTAGAATAAAGGCTACAACAGTTAAAATATTTACAGGTAATCTCAATTTTAAAGTCAGAGGAATTGGGTATAAATCGAAGAGCACATAAAGAAATAAATTTTCTTTAAATATTTTACAATTTAACCGAATCAGTTGAAGTAATGGAATTACAGGTTACAGATGCATATTCAAGTCTAGATCGAACCAAAGTAAAGTATAGAATTAATAGAGACGCAGGAGTAAAAAAAGTAATAAGTTATAGACCTTATTAAACCAAGCATCCTTGTTGAATGATTATAAATATATTAAACATGATCGTGAAAATATAATTTAGAATCAAGTAATACATCAAGATCTTTAATAGAATTTTTCCTAATAATACAGACGTTATTAAGGAATAATTAAATTTTATGGAAGTAATTTTTCGTTAGTACGAAATGACAAAAGTTTTTGTTTCATTAATTTTCATTCCATTATCGTCGAACCAAAGTTCAATAGAATTAATATCATTTTGAAGAGTTTGACAATCGGCCGGACTATTTATTGTGCGAAAGATTTTGAGATCGTCAGCAAATAACAGGTAGTTTGAACTTATTCTTTTACATGTAATAATAAATAATAAAAATAATAATGATAATATAATAATAATAATAATAATAATAATAATAATAATAATAATAATAATAATAATAATAATAATAAACTAAACATTACACATTCTTTCCCAACTCTATCGGTAAAAGATCTCTCGTAGACTAATTTTTGCAATTCCACCGTTATCTTAAAGTAAGTTTAATAGGCTCATTTGGCTGTACTATGTTTCTAGAAAGGAAAGATGTTTATTAGATATATTGTATAGGAAAACAATTCTCTTACTTGTATATAGGCTGTAGTTTGATGGAGAACAAGTATTGAATATAGTTTATTAATTTTTAATAGTTGTATATATTTGTCTCGGCCTTTATTTTCATGTAATAATTTAGTTTACATTGTTGAAAGAAGGAATAATTTATGTTAAACATAAAATTGAGAAACTGTTTCCAGCTTTAGGAACAAAATGGATTGTTAAACTCAGTGTATTGTTTGGTGATTTCAGCATATTTAATGTGCTCGGTTTGTTTACTAATTTGTCAGAATAAATTAATGTTTTAAATTCCTTAGTTATAGGATAAATTTTATTACGTATATTTCAAATAGAAACACATGGAATGGTGCATAACCAATAATAAGAGTATTTCCCAATTTATTCTGGACAACGCCATTTAATGATTGTTGTGGTAAATATCTGACCGCCACTGAGTCAAAAGTTTAAACTATCATCCCCTCCCCTCTCCTGCACAGCAACAGATTCACGAGTAGACTTGTGCACTGTGCAGCTCCAGCCTGCACGACTGTGCGATCGGTTGACGATGCCTGGGTTAGGGAATCGAATATACAAAACGTCAGAAAAATGTATTATTACTTGTACAATGCTTTGTAGAGGAGTGGTACTAGAAGGATAACACTATAGTGACTGTCAAAACTATAAAATTAAAAACCAATAAATTGCAGTTTCTATAGCAGCGAATAAGAAAAGTGACGACCACTTATAAGTTGAATATGAGTAGCTCGGATAAGATTCCTGAGAAACGTACTTAACTTGAGTAACAACACAAAATTACATTAAAATGAAACGTTAAAATAATCTAGGAATATAAAACCTCCTTGAAAGCATTGGAGACTATCGCTCGAACTGGCTAACCGACATTGAGATAATGGTCGCGTATCGAATTCCGAAGTGCATGTTGTAGTTCCGACCAAGGTGGAAAGAAGTACGGGAAGATTGAAAGCGTGATGTGAAGAAGAACAGCATTTGAAGTGTCTACTAACCCACCAAGTTCTTGAAGGCAATGTAGAATAAAATACGAGTACATTTAATTTGCTCAAAACAAAGAATATGTCCATCGCTGTGGAGTAACGGTTAGCATTACTGACCGTGAAAGAGTGGGCCCGAGTTCAAATCCTGGTTGAGACAAATTACCAGGTTGAGGTTTTTTCTGGTTTTCCCTCAAGTCATTAAGAGCAAATGCTGGGTAACTTTCGGAGCTGGACCCTGGACTCATTTCGTCAGCATTAATCTCATTCAGACGCTAGATAACTGTAGCAGTTAGTAAAGCGTCGTAAAATAATCAATTAAAAAACAAAGAACATAAACTAAAAGTGTGACAGGGCGATTCATAGAATCCCGATGGTTCTGTAAATACGTTTTTCTTTCTTTCTTTCTTTCTTTCTTTCTTTCTTTCTTTCTTTCTTTCTTTCTTTCTTTCTTTCTTTCTTTCTTTCTTTCTTTCTTTCTTTTATTTTATTTTATTTTTTGTTTTTCATTGTTTTTATCGTCTTTTAATAACCCCCTTCGCGTTTACATAATTGTATTATAATTTTTACTACATGTATTTTCAAGTATTTAATCCAAATAACTAAATAACTTTTTATAACAAGATCTGTCAGCGACATTGAGTACATTTACACTTTGTAAAGTAGTCTATTAATAGATATTATTATGTAGATCTTGTGAATATAGTTTTTTATGCCTTACGTAAGTTCTCCATTTAGTTTCTTATTGTTAATGCAAATATACAAAGATTGCATTTTTCACTGTCTTTAAGTGGAAATGTAAGGTGAAAATGGTAAAAAATTCGATATTTTAATTTTAATTTTATTTTATGATGTTAAAAGATTAGGTCGAAAAAACTTTACTCGGTACGTACGTTGATCCGTTTAACCAAAGGTCCCGGGTTCGATACCCGGCCCCAGAACAATTTTCCCCTCGAAATTATTCAAATCAACTTTAGAGGGAGTTATACCTGAAAGCTTGATTTGCATTTTTGTTCCTCTTGCTCAATGTAACGTAGACCGTTATTCGATACAATGCTTCAATTAAGAAACATTTACTCAAAAGCTACTTGAAAAAAGTAATTAAATTTTGCTCATCTTTCTATTATTGAATAATATAAATTTTCCTATTAGGCCTATGCTCAATTAAAAGTACAATATTTTAATAAAAGTAGTAATATTTTGTATATTTTTAATAATAAATATTAAAATATTATGTAAATCACTAAATGACGTTTTAAAAATTGCTATCTACAAGGATTTCTTAGACATGTATAACATAGGGAAAATGTGTGCAAAAGTTTAGATTCACATATCCAGCAGGTCATGAGAAAATGTTTCTTATCTTCTGTAACATAAGCTTAGGCTAGGTCTGTTTATAACTGGACTTCCTGCAATGCTACGATATTGTAATTAAGATCCAAAATACATAAATTCACGTTAAATAACTGCACCAAATTTCAAACCTTTAACTGAATAACTATGGGATCTGTGATCAAGTAAATATAACGGTGTATTTGGACAGACGTCTCGTCTTAAGTTCTTTCTTTTGTTATTCATCTTGTTTTTGATTATCTTGTGTTCATAACAACAATAGTAATTAATTAAATTTATATATTTAATTTAATCTCTAGCACATAGGTAATAAACTCTTCCATTTTCAGTTCACTCGACTCCCTTCTGTTCCATGGACTCTCCCATTGACGTCATAAATTCTTTGATAATAACCGGTTATACGCAGATCACGCTAGTTTGGTCATTACATAACGCTCGTTGCTTATTTATTAAAAAAATATGTATTACACAGCAATCAAATGACAACACGCCTACATTTTGGTATGTACCGGGTACAACTTTTGAACAGCAATAGTTTCATTATATGTTAAATTCTAGTTGCATGTCAGTTATAGTTATAATCAGATATCCTACTAATTGGAACACATGATCTGTAATAGTGAATTTCTTAAATAAATAAATTAAGCCTATTAGGCCTACTATATAATACTGTATATTGAATTTATTAACGTAGTGTTATATTTACTCTGTAACTTTCCAATTATAGCTACATTTTACATTTTTTGCTACGCTATTTATACTTAACTCTTTTTAATTTAATTTTTATTTGGTACTTTTCATTTATATCTATATCTGTGTCTTATTTAGGTAGTGTCTGTTTGTTTTTTTTTTAATTTTTAATTTTTAATTTGTAATTACACTTGTATCTTGCATTAGTATCTGTTTTATCTCTTTTTTCATGTTGTATGCAATTCCATGTTTTTTAAACAAATATCTGTACTGTCTATTGTAATTGGGGCTTTGCCCTGTTATTGAAATAAATAAATAAATAAATAAATAAATAAATAAATAAATAAATAAATAAATAAATAAATAAATAAATAAATAAATAAATAAGTAAATAAGTATGTAAGTAAGTAAATAAGTATGTAAGTAAGTAAATAAGTATGCAAGTAAGTAAATAAGTATGCAAGTAAGTAAATAAGTATGCAAGTAAGTAAATAAGTATGCAAGTAAGTAAATAAGTAAAAGTGCAAGTAAGCAAGTAAAATAAGTGTGCAAGTAAGTAAATAAGTGTGCAAGTAAGTAAATAAGTGTGCAAGTAAGTAAATAAGTGTGCAAGTAAGTAAATAAGTGTGCAAGTAAGTAAATAAGTGTGCAAGTAAGTAAATAAGTGTGCAAGTAAGTAAATAAGTGTGCAAGTAAGTAAATAAGTGTGCAAGTAAGTAAATAAGTGTGCAAGTAAGTAAATAAGTGTGCAAGTAAGTAAATAAGTGTGCAAGTAAATAAGTGTGTAAAAATAAGTGTGCAAGTAAGTAAATAAGTGTGCAAGTAAGTAAATAAGTGTGCAAGTAAGTAAATAAGTGTGCAAGTAAGTAAATAAGCAAGTAAGTAAATAAGTAAGTGTGCAAGTAAGTAAATAAGTGTGCAAGTAAGTAAATAAGTGTGCAAGTAAGTAAATAAGTGTGCAAGTAAGTAAATAAGTGTGCAAGTAAGTAAATAAGTGTGCAAGTAAAAATAAGTGTGCAAGTAAGTAAATAAGTGTGCAAGTAAGTAAATAAGTGTGCAAGTAAATAAGTGTGCAAGTAAGTAAATAAGTGTGCAAGTGTAAATAAGTGTGCAAGTAAGTAAATAAGTGTGCAAGTAAGTAAATAAGTGTGCAAGTAAGTAAATAAGTGTGCAAGTAAGTAAATAAGTGTGCAAGTAAGTAAATAAGTGTGCAAGTAAGTAAATAAGTGTGCAAGTAAGTAAGTAAATAAGTGTGCAAGTAAGTAAATAAGTGTGCAAGTAAGTAAATAAGTGTGCAAGTAAGTAAATAAGTGTGCAAGTAAATAAGTAAATAAATAAATGTGCAAGTAAGTAAATAAGTGTGCAAGTAAATAAGTAAATAAGTAAATAAGTGTGCAAGTAAGTAAATAAGTGTGCAAGTAAGTAAATAAGTGTGCAAGTAAGTAAATAAGTGTGCAAGTAAGTAAATAAGTGTGCAAGTAAGTAAATAAGCATGCAAGTAAGTAAATAAGTGTGCAAGTAAGTAAATAAGCATGCAAGTAAATAAATAAGTAAGTAAATAAGTGTGCAAGTAAGTAAATAAGTGTGCAAGTAAGTAAATAAGTGTGCAAGTAAGTAAAAATAAGTAAGTAAATAAGTGTGCAAGTAAGTAAATAAGTGTGCAAGTAAGTAAATAAAGTATAAGTAAGTAAAAATAAGTATGCAAGTAAGTAAATAAGCATGCAAGTAAGTAAATAAGTAAAATACAGTAAGTAAATAAGTAAAATACAGTAAGTAAAATAAGTAAAATAAATAAATAAATAAATTAATTAATTAACTTAGAGGACAATCTTGAACTCGAACTACGTAAAATGTTATATTTTCTTAAAAAATTGTACCCAGATTAGTAAAGTATGGATTTAATTCCAAATTAAGTAATTGTTAATTAATGTTTTTAAAATAAGAAACTTACTCTTTAGCCTAAAATTATCCAACCAACTTTGACACTTATCATTATTCTAATATAGGGATTGTCCCTTTTTCAGTCTTTTGACCCCTGTCCCGAGAAAAGTATACTCGGGACGCCAAATGTCCCGTTTTTTAAGAACTGCGTCCCGTTTCCATAAATTATTGTTGAAATATTTTTTTCTTTTAATTTATTTAATAATCACGTAAAACTTTGATTAATTATATATTGTTTCCATCAGATTTCACCGTAATGAATTCAATAAAGGCCATGTTAATCACAAAATGTCATTTCAAAAATGTGTCTTGCATGGACTTCTATAGTTTCCTGAAGGTAAGGCCAACACTTCTAGAGCAAATTCACTATCAAAGAAATATGATGCAGATTGTATAGTTCAACTTCATGACGGATGTTAAAATAGTTAAAAGGTAATATGAGGCAAAAATTTTGTTATGAAACAAGTTCAGAATATAGTGACATGTATATAATGTAAGGTTCAGTATTAACCTGGAGTATTTTCAAACAGATAAGTTATCGGTAACCTAATTAATCGAGACTATTTGCAATATAAAAAAATGGTTAACAATGACTTAAGCCAAGTATCCATGCTAATCTATTATGTGTAATTATTAGGGCTATAGCATAGTTATTGTAAACAGTGTAGTATTTATTACTTTAAAATAAATAAAACTGGACTGTATTGCTCACTGACATTATATAAACACAAGTAATAATGAATGTTTAGATAAAATGTTGATTCATGTCAACTTTAATGCGTCCCGTTTTTCTATTTTGGGAATCTGGTCATCCTACTGTAATAGAACATGTTCAGTACAAATTAGAGCTATTAGAATTTTGCATTTATTTCGAGGCAACGACTTTGGCGGATATATATTTCATTAACTCTCTTAGTCAAACAGTAATTTTGTTGAGCATAAAGCTTTTTGCTCGGAATGTATGACCTGAATGACAACCTTTCTGCATGTTAGTGAAGGACTTAAGACGTTCATTGTCTAAATTAAAGGTAAATTTAAAAAATATAAATTTGTAATATAGAGAAAGTTAAAGTTCTTCTTTATGTAAATGGTATGAAATTCAGACACTAAATTAAATTTATGTCAGAAAGTGAGGACTTTGTTAATACTGTATACGTATACTAACATAAAGTTAGATACACGGTCTTATTGCATATTAAATATTTTATGGACATGTAACTTCGGAGAATGTATTGATTACTAGACTTTAAAGGTGATGTATTTTTTTAAGTTTGAGTTTATGAAATATTTTGTGTATAATTTCAGTCTATTCTTAAAGTTCTTGATTTCAAGTATTGGTGCATGCAAGATGTACAAAACTATATTTATATTTAGTTAATGCATTAGTCTTTTATGTGCAGAATTTGTTAACTCTTCAATGAAAAATATAATCCACCAATGCCCCTCTGAACTTGACTGATGTTAATGAAGCAATCAAAATCACGTTGCCTAATGTTGATATTTCAGCAATGTTTTCCTGGACTTTCCTGGTAGCATATTCTACAGCAGAGTTCAAGAGTAAATGTGATAGTGCACCTCTTGCTTTAACCCGAAGTGAATTGGAAAAGCATAAGAAAAAGATGGACTCTGCTATACATTTCACTAAGACACATTTTAATTAATCGAACTAGTTTGTTGGGAATAGCAAATTCAATAAGAATATTATGTAAAACATCTCTCTCAACCTAGTCATAATATATTTTTAAAATCAATAAATAACTGATGTACTGTACCCCTATACTTCCATTTTTTTTACCATATCTGTCGAATACAAGAAGTCATATCAGTAGTCCAGCACTCGCTGAAATGGGCAGAGTGCATGGAGGGTAAGGAACTCTGCTCCGTCGTGCACAAGGGATAGAGAGACAGCATACCCGCCAGCAGCGACGATTGCACGCTAGGGCTGAGTCTTGTCCACGGGCAAAAGACGCTAGCCCGAGAGTGCAGTGTTCTGATGACCACTGCAGTAGTCGATCTATTACGCCTAATACCTCACTGATTTGGACTGCAGTGAAAAATATGTAAGGTGGAATTAATGTCAAAATGTCGCTTCATATGAAGAGAGGATATATTGCATCCTCTTATCGTAGATCCATACTGTTCATTTTCAAACCAAAGCAAAAATGACTCATTCAAATCAAAATAGCTGTATTTTCACTCCCGAAACTGGTGACGTATTCAGCGCAGAATCTTTTCTCTTTGTATGTATGTATGTATGTATGTATGTATGTATGTATGTATGTATGTATGTATGTATGTATGTATGTATGTATGTATGTATGTATATTTTTATTTTAGTAGGTTATTTTACGACGCTTTATCAACATCTCAGGTTATTTAGCGTCTGAATGAGATGAAGGTGATAATGCCGGTGAAATGAGTCCGGGGTCCAACACCGAAAGTCACCCAGCATTTGCTCATATTGAGTTCAGGAAAAACCCCGGAAAAAAAACCTCAATCAGGTGACTTACTCCGACCGGGAATCGGACCCAGGCCACCTGGTTTCGCGGCCAGACGCGCTAACTCCACAGGTGTGGACTGTATTTATGTATGTATGTATGTATGTATGTATGTATGTATGTATGTATGTATGTAATGCACGTAATGTATGTTATGTATGTTCTGTATCGTATGTATGTATGCACATATTCATGAATGTATTTATATGTGTAATATGTTTGTTTTCTTGTCTCGCAAGTAGAGGAATACCGACGGAAAGAATACGAATCAAACAATCGATAAGGAAGAGCGGGCGACAGGAAAGGTCACGAGATAGCTTGAATGATATTCAAGAGCACAGTCGGAAGAGAAATAACATCGATAGAATCTTGTGTTGTGATAGTTACATTACGACTTTAGTTTGTTCCATTGCATGTGAATACGTGTTTGTATCGCACGGTATCATTATTTCATTCGTAAACATATGTTGTGCGTTTAATTAGCTTCGAATTTTTTCTCTTGCTACGTTCTTTATTTCCACAGCGATGTCCTCACTTGTTCATCTTCTTTGAAGAGACAGTACCTCCATCGCCCGCAGCTCTTACTCCTTCCGCGTATCTGCAAACACACGTGAAAACAGACAGCAGCGCCATCATTGTGCTTTTCGGTAATCGTTCTTTGCGCGAGCGAATACAGAAGTAGCCTAGTATTCTGCAACGTTCTGGGTGGCGCATGAAAAAGTGACACCCTTCCGTTTGAACTTGCAGTTGTGATATTTTGATCGCTTGAAATATCATTGGATTGTCAGGCAACAATTGCGCTAGTATTGTATTGAGTGAGTGAACAGCTGCCAATAATCGATAGCTAGTCTTTTATCAGCATTTCTCCGCATCAGTAGAGTCAAATATTTCTATACGCATTGTGCTTGTGCAAGATGTAGCCTACTCTATAGAAGAATGAGTGGCAGTTGGGAGGCGTATGTGAGAAAGAGAATTGTTGAAGAAACCCGCTTAGTTTTTGGAGAGAAGTTTCCGGGTAAAAGCCAATTGGCGAAAAGAGCCCACAGACGTTGGCGTTGCGCGCTATGGGATCTTGGCATGACACCCCAAAACAAAGAGCCCCACCGGAAGTTGAGGACATTCCCCGGAGAATTAAAGTCCGAAGTGTCATGACGTAAATTGGTTAAGCAGCCACGCTTAAGCAGGATGTCATGAAAAGTTATGTTAATGAACCTACATTTGAAGCCTATCGTGTGACAGGAGCTCTAGGATTGCAAACGTGTGCGTTACTACATTATGGTTTTTGAGTAAAAATGGCCCATGTCCGTTAAGGCTAGTTTACACGACGACGCTAGATTTCGCAAATAATTTCATGAAACCGAATTCATGAAAGTAATTACGTAGGAAGTTATTTATATGGAGACACTGTATACTGTAGTTTCATGACAACTTTGTACTTTTCTTCAGTTAGTTTAAATTGGATCTTTTATTCTAATATTGAGAAATACTATGACCAGGGTATGACTATTCAACTAAAAAGATGTATTTGTATAAATATCAGGTACATCATGAGAATTAGTCCAATTCAGAAACAACTAAGTAAACTAAAAAAACTCCAAAAGGAAATAACATTTCAATGGATACTAGTCATTATGGCATACCTGGAAACGAAAAACAGGCAACATATTTACAGCCAAGACCTCTTCAAGTGATATCTCTATCCAGTGCCTTTGCTTCAGTGTCTCATTTTATAAATCTATGGATCAACAATTGGCTCTCTTCTGACAAAGGAAAAATTTTACAGTCCGTTGAAAAGAAACCAAATGACCTGGAAATTAAAACCGATGGGTTTGATTCTTAAAAAGCTGAAAGTTTGTTAAGGAAAATAACACATAAAAATTTATAGAAATAAGAATATATGTTAATTGCTATGTTAATACGTAGGCCTACATTTCAAGTTACTGATTAGTTTTCAGCGATATTTTGAATACTTACAAAAACAATCCACATTCTGAAGTTTGTTAAGACTTATCTTAGAAAACATTGTCGTGGTATTCAGATAAATCAATTGTAATATAAAATATTTATTGAACAAGTTTCCGTCAAAATGACATATCAGTATTTCAAAAAACAACAACATATATTTAGACATTGTATTGTATTGTATTTATTAACATTCCATGGTATTCATACATTTCTTCAAAGCTAGAATATGGAAGAAGTAAAAAAATCTTAATACTACTATAAAGTTTTAATTTATGTCACAGTATAGTTGAAATATATACAGAAGAGGTTTACAATATAGTCTACTAGTACAACACAAAGTTTTAGTATCAATTTTATGAAGCGTTGTTGAATGTCATAAATTCACCTACAGAATAGAAGGCGTGAGAAATTAGGCGCTTCTTTAATTTGGCCCTAAATAATCTTATGTTTTGAGATTAATTTTTTATATCGATAAGGAGGCTATTAAAAATTTTTACTGCCATATAACGCACTCCTTTTTGATAGCACGATAGACTTGCCGATGGAGTATGAAAGTCATTTTTTGACGCGTATTTATGCTATGAACTGTTGAATTAGTTACAAAGTTTTCACGATTACATACGAGGAAGATTATTAATGAAAAAATATACTGACAAGCCATGGGTATTAAATAATTCATTGAAGTTAATAATATGTTGCTAACGTTTCCGCCAATTGTGGCATCTTCAGGCATAAATTCAAGTTCAATGAGATAGCTATTTGATTTAATGCCTGAAGATGTTACAATTGGAGAAAATGTTAGCAACATATTAACTTCAATGAATTATTTATAAGCCTATGTCTAAATATATGTTGTTTTTGTAAAATATCGATGTCATTTTGGCGGAAACGTATTCAATAAATATTTTATATTATTAAGATTTGCCTATGGAAAAAGAACTAAGGAAGAGACAAGTGAAGTGCTCTGTGTGGAGTGTGACATTGCATGGTGCAAAAACATGGACATTACGGCGAAGTGAAGAGAGAAGGCTAGAAGCATTTGAAATGTGGATATAGAGAAGAATGGACCATGTGAAATGGACAGACAAAATAAGAAAGCTGTGCTAGGAAGAGTGGGTGATGAAAGAATAATGCTGAAACTGATCAAGAAGAGATAAAGAAATTGGCTGGGTCACTGGCTAAGAAGAACTGCCTACTGAAGGATGCACTAGAATGAATGGTAAACGGAAGAAAAGCTCTGTGCAGAAGAATATATCAGATGATAGACAGCAGGGGCGGCTCGCCCATAAGAGCTGCGGAGCTGCAGCACTCCCTGCTTTGTCAAGAAAATAAAAATAATGTTAATTTTAATTTGTAGAATAATTTTTATAGCTTTTCTTAAGTAAATTGCTTTATATTTCATCTGCCCGGGAATATGTACTATTATTTGATGCATAATATTTTTGCGCATCGACTGTATTGGAATTGACACTGCATTCAAAGTCGTCCTGGGATCTGCAGGTTGGGACAGCTCATAGAGAATGTGTCTTGCATGGTCAGGGGGTAGAGAGGTGAAGGGAAGCAGAGGGAAACTTTGTTTAAAACCTATTTCGCTGCAGTGGCTTGCAGAGCCAGGCTACATCTTTCCTCCCTCCCAACAGCTTTGTAATGCTACGTCAAATGGATTCTCTATTCCCTGAAACTTAATGACAAAATTTTTATTTCTCTTCACATACTTATTGTTGTAGAATCTTATCGAGTTAATATAACGAAATTAATATCCTCTTTTGCCTTATTATTATATATCCAGCCTTAACTAAAATGTTTGCGCGAGTAGAATTCTTTTGATATAGCATGTAAAATACAAAGAGACCTCTTTCCAGTTTTAGAAAATTGTTGACCATCAGTATATCCTTTGGTGTGACATCTTAGTAAAGTAACAACTTAACCAGTGCAAATGTGCAAGCATGAGTGTGTGTGAACTACAGAATATTAATTTTTTTCTACTTTCCACAGGATTGAAGTGAAATTTGTTTATACCAAAATCTACTGCAAATCCACAAGTTCATAATAGACAGCATGATATATGGATGTTTTCATTCTTGGATACACTGTTTTAACATTTGTATGATCACTGATGTATAGGCCTACTATTGAACAATTCATAACTGCTTTACTGTGTTAATATTATAAATTCTGGTGGTAACAGACATCAGAGAATGACGCAAACCACGTCAAAACTAGTCAGTCAGGCAATTTACCACCAGAATTTATAATATTAGCACAGTGATGAAGTTATTACTTGTTCAGTAACGTTCATCAGTGATATATGGATCATATGCGGAAACTAAAAGGAAGGCGGAAAATAGGAAAGAGTGGAGAATGCTCAGCCCTTGAGCAGAACACTATGAAAGAGTGAATGAAGATTTGGTCCGTAGAAATTTTCTTGAAATGGTATAAATTTTATTATTCTTCTTTATGTTAGGCCTATTAGCCACAAAGTCCCATGTAGATCAAAGATCTCATTCATAAGATTGAAGCAGCTTACAAATAGTACAATTTAAGGTTAGCATTTCATATGATAAACTTTAACTGAATAGACTGAATAATGGAAACAAAATTTCACTTATTTTGTAATATGATGGAGGGAATGAAATTTTACTTATTTGATGTCATTGAACTAATCTGCAGCACATATAAGGATCACCTTCAAATTTATACAGATGGATCTCTAAACCCTAATGATGGGACATCAGGAGCAGGATATTATATCCAAAATATCAAAGTTATTTCATACCATGTTCATCCTCCTCCAGTCTTGACACTGAATTGCTAGCTATTGATGCTGCTCTTCAGTGTTAGTCAAATTTCTGAAGTCTATCTGCATACTTACAGACTCCAAGGAGCTATATTTAATATAATCAAATATGTACCAAACCTATACGCATATAGAATTAGTCCAATTCAGAAACAACTAAGTAAACTAAAAAAAAAAACTCCAAAAGAAAATTACATTTCAATGGATACCTAGTCATTGTGGCATGCCTGGAAATGAGAAAGTTGATAATATTGCCAAACAGACACTATAATTGCAACCAAGACCTCTTCAAGTGATACCTCTATCCAGTGCCTTTGTTTCAGTAAGGTTTCATTTTATAAATCTATGGGTCAACAATTGGCTCTCTTCTGACAAAGGAAAAATTTTACAGTCCGTTCAAAAGAAACCAAATGACCTGGAAATGTACAAAAACTTGCCCAGATATGTTCAAACATTTTTAACAAGAGCCAGAACAAGTCACATTGTCACACAATTGTATCTACACTGATTTAACCTTTCTGATACCCCTACTTGTCTGTAGTGTAATAATCATGATGAAGATCTGGAACACATTCTTCTATACTGTCCAACCATAAACCACAAAAGAAGTAAATTAAAATCATCAGTACCAGTTGCAGAAGAGACAGCTTTGCAGTATATATTGACTACACTCCAACTCTGGCTACTAGCAACAGGCATCTTTAATGAAAACCTTTCAAAATACCCCTCATTTCTCATGAGAAACAAGAACTGTAAAGACTACAGTGGACTATGGTGGACTTTATGTTGTCAGCAAACAGCTGGATATATTGAAGATTGATTGATTGATTCTGTAAATGCATCCAAGAGTTCACTGTGAAAGGTTAGATCTAAACGTTAAGAGGTCCAAATATTTTGAATGACTATAGCAAACATAAAGCTTCAAATGTTATTGTCTGGACTAGCTACGGATGATAGTGTAAATGAAAATCGTTACTTCTTCGTTGGCGAGAACACACAAACACCATGAAGAAGAGAACAAAATGATTTGAAAAGGTCTGCTTCCGCTGAATTGGACGTGAAAGTTCTAGCATATACAGATATATATGATTGGATTACACACACAATTGTGTAGACTCTGCCAGAAAAAAGGAGCCATTTCTATCATTCTGAGATAAATGGACAAGATTAAAAAAACTGGGTCATGAAGTGGTCGATATTGGCCTTTTGTTTTAACTTGTACGAAAGAAAGCATCACAGTATTAAAACCAATGACGTGCAATTTATCTACACGGTTCAGGAATGACGTAGAAATAAATTGTCCTTATACAGACGTATGGTGCATAGTTAGTATTAAAGAAGACAAAAAAATATACGTATATACTGTATGTACACAGATGTTAGTGAAGTATGGGAATAACAAATACAGGTTTGTAAATGTTTAGTTAACTTTTGAAAGAACAGAGTTTTCACAATAATGGCAAGGATTTGACGTTGTGTAATGAAAAATTGAGCTTTGTAAGCCTTCACGCGTTTACACTAAATAGGAGACAATACGAATGCACCGAATGTTTTAAAAGGGTTCTTTATAATTTTTGAATAGGAAAAGGTATTAGAGATATTCAGTGACCACACGAGTTTTCCTACTTTTGAAGACTAATGATTTAAATCTGATTTATAATCACGCAGAAGTGGCAAATCACGAACAGTACCTATATAAAATAAAAATATACATTAATTAATGAAATCATCAATCTCATCCTCATGTTCCTTTTGGGACCCCAACACTAGTAATCACAAGTAGAACTCTTGGATAATTCGGTCAACATTGTGTAAGTCAACTGTACTTATAATAATATTCGACAAGCACAAGATATCGGACAAATATATACAGGCTCTAAGGAAAAAAATAAATAATCAATCGGTTTTGTGATAGAAATCTAACTCTGTACGTTGAATTTGTAACTGTAAACTTTACCATTCGGGACACTAACAAGGATTATTCAAAATGTACAATAAAATTAAATACAAGCGATTTTATTGTATACAAAATATATTCAATTAATTAATTAGTTTGTTTCTTTTTTGTTCACTCACTCACTCACTCACTCACTCACTCACTCACTCACTCACTCACTCACTCACTCACTCACTCACTCACTCACTCACTCACTCACTCACTCATAGTGTTCTGCCCAAGGTCAGATCTGTCACTGTAAACCCAACAATTCCCCAATCTTGGTATCCGCAAAATATATTTGATGTATTAAATTAAGTTATTTTCGATGGAGGATAGAATATACAATAGAAGAGAACTACTTTAGTATTAGTATATATTTATTTAACCTGGTAGAGATAAGGCCATAAGGCATATTTTATGCTGGAATAAGATAACTATTTACAAGAAGTCGTGTCTGAACGAGTCTCAGATACTGATCAAGTGCCTAGTAAGTTTACGTTTGAATTCAATTTTATTTTCTGGAGTTGATCCAAGCAAGGAATGTGAGTTTTTCCCACACTCTTATAACTAGACTTCGTTGAATTGCCACACGCAGCGTGCAATCAGGTTGTCGATGTACAGTAGTATAGAGGAGATGAGCGACCGCCCGGTCTCGTAGTATAAACAGTTCATGTTAAGAGTTGTGACAGGTCCAAATAGATAGAGCAGCTACAGCTAATGTATACCTATGTAAGCACTTGTTTTTGCATTACTGTGGTCGGAACAGTCAAAGCTTAACATTTATTTTGTTCAGTGCAGACAAGAATTCAATCAAACATACTACAATGAGATTGTTGCTGTTCCAAACAATTGTCTCTGGAATACCCGTACCCCCGCAGCCAGTCTTGACTCGTTGAAAAACGTGATTGGATGCTGTTAATTATTATTCAGAATATTACGGCAAAATAATGGAGGTAATTGATGCATTAGACAGCACAGACAGTTCCGCTGTTGCAGCTGTAAAATCATTGCCTTCTGAACAGCTATTGGAAGATATTCTGTTCATTGATTCTAATTTTAAAATCGTGTCCAAAAGCATCACCCTGTTAGAACCGTCTAAACTACAACTCTCAAAAGCCCTTAATATAGTGGATAAAGCATCACAAATCGTTATCCAAAATATCACTAATTGCAGAAAAAAGTGAAATGAAGTTGAGAAACATTATTGCTAAAAATTCTGCCTATTCACAACTTCGTATATAAATGATGTACTATCACGTCACGACAAGACGTGTGAAGTTGGTGTGCTAAAAAGTAGTGACTTCCCGTTCTTCAAATATGTACGTATTACATCGTGTGATGTTGAACGTACATTTTCCCAAAATAAAAACTGTTTAAGTGACCATCGGAGGAGGTTACTTTGCAGTCGCTCAAAATGTACGTAACTCTTCATTGCAATGCACATATTCAAGGATGATGTGAGTATATTACATTACATTTTAAGAGTTAATATATCTAACTATAAAATAATTGTGTATTTACATGTTTAGACATTTCCTACTTCAATGATCATTCATTATATTTCTTGAATGCAGGATACAGGTTTTATTGTAACCGCAGTATACTGCTGAGTGGTTACATCAGAGGCATACTCGATCCGTTGCATGTCTCCTTCTCATTCAGTCTATACCGCGAGCGCAGTAAACCTTACGATTCTCGTGGCAATTCCACGAAGTCTACCTATAACCAACTCACGATAAAAGAACCGGCCGGCCAATGATAGCATTGTTTGTTCCAGTCGGCCAATGGCACCACCCTCTTCGATCTGCTTTTTCAAAGACGCTGAGTTACCTAGCTTACCCTCTCCTCTTACCCCGTAAGGACCATATTCCCTTCGCAGGGATCCTCTCGTGGAATTTGGACAGTACACCCACCCATTAATATGATCTTCCTTGTTATGTTCATTATTGTTCTTATTTCTTCTTCGTCTTCTTCTTCTGCTACGCAGATGAGCTTTTAGCTTCTTTCTTCCACTCTAGACTGTCTTTCCAACGTAACCTTGTCTTCCAACAGAGCGGTGGCCTTATGATGTATATTATAATGTTGTTTGTTTTGTCGCTCTCGAAGAGTCCATGCGTTGTATATTTTAGAACCAGTGTTGTTTGTTCTGAGCTATTCTACCTTGCAAGCTATGAATATAATAATTATTCTCAAATATCAGTATTGCAGGTATGGTCTTTTAAGGCAGTGATCCCCAACCTTTTATGATGACGATATGCCCACGATATCGCGACATACTTATTTGTTTTTAATAATAATAATAATAATAATAATAATAATAATAATAATAATAATATTTCTTCTAGAGAAAAAAGGTGGTAGAACTCTGTGTAGAATATTTTATAGCGAGCGGGGAGATCAGTATTGTTCACTGCACGGGAATTTTGTCGTTTTTAACCTCCTTTTCGTCCAACTAAGGCTTTCAAGGCCTAAGCGGAATTCAAAGAAAAATTATATTAAAAACATAGTTATTCACACATATTTCGGTTCCATGATGAAAAATGCAACAAAAACGTGCCGAACGTCGTTCCAGTGCGTTCCGCCAGGAAAAAAGTATTGATAACAACTTCTATGTAGTGTTGTAGATAGATCGATGTTAACACGCAATCGAAAATTCTGAAAGAACAAGCAGTAACTCGAGTGCCATGAAAAAAAAAAAAACAAAGGTATGTGTCAAAAATCCCAACCTATCTATGCTGAATGTCCGCTAAAAGATTATCGTTTTTGTAAACTCGCCTATTTAAATGAATATGAAATCTGCGCTTGGTGGATTGCACAGAGTTTCTTTACATGTGGCCTTGTGGTTGATGAACTGAACTGAGCATTGTTGCAGGTGTTCACGTTTCATTGGTAAAATCTGTTTCAAAATAAAATGTACCATATCAAAGACTTCGTTGCAAATAAAGGATGCGTTGTTAAGAGACTTTCTGGATGGCATAAAATTTATTTTTCAAATCCAAAATTTCGCGACATATTCCACGGAGCTGCGCGACACACCGGTTAGGAACCCCTGTCTTAAGATGTCTTAACTATTTTTTGTTAAGAATTTCATCCCTGTTGTTTCCATATTTCTCCTTCTTGTTCTATTCAGTGACCCATTATAAATTTCACAATCAGAAGTAAGAAGTTCAATAGTCGAAATTTTGTACAATATTACCAAAGTGTCTCTAAAGTGTTGTTTTTTTTTATAATCACTTAATTGAAATATGTAAGTACATTGAAATCTTTATAATTTTATTCCATACATTTATCTGCATTATAAGATATTCTCAAGAAAGTGAAAGTATTAATCTCCTCCATTATATCATCATTCATCACAGTCCTTTGTCTAATTAGGAAGTTAAATTTAAAAGTATAATTTTGTGTGGTAGTGTGAATTTCGAAAGCAGGATTATGGAGATATCAATCATAATCTGAAACGACTTTTATGCTCGACCATGCCGAAATGTAGTAATTTTACACCTGGTAGTAGCCCTTTAATGCTCCTCATTAAAGTACATCTATCCATTGAAGTTCAGGTGTTCAGCCAATGACAAATCACCTTTGTACCATTATAAAACCGCAAGTATCGATTATTCTCGGATATGCAATCGAAAGACAATTAGCGAAAAGTCACGGAGGCTGGAAATCCAATAATGTCGCAGAAGGTTATGTTCTGTTACTATAATAATTAGCGTTAATTTTAAATAATAATCAAATAAATTCAATTTGTCATCTCGTTCTTCAATTCTAAATCAATTTCCAGGTTATATCAAGACTAATGTTCATCTTATTCTCTACGTTGTATCAAGGTCAATGACATTCGGCCTCGGAAAAAATCAATACTTTCGCGTCTGCGCACATATCACAATTCAGGTCAGTTCGCTACTCACTTACATAACCATAACATGAATACTTTTGAATAATTTCAAGTTAGAAATATAGTCGAGCATAAAAAGTCATATGAAACTTGTCATACGCTCGTATGAAAATTATGAAACTCGCTTGCGCTCGTTTCATAAACAAACATACTTGCGTCTTAATTACTACCATTATAGGCTCGTTGCATAATGTACTATTTCGTCACTATAAAGAATAAGATTTAAGAAATATATCTTACTAAAAAAATTCTTTTTAAACTTCATTATGATGTCAAAAACTGATAATCTTTGATAGATTAAAAAAATTGTTACACGAGAGAGAACATACCGTTTTTAATATTTAACCGCAGTTTCAGCGAATGTCTTCTTCCTTTATCATTATTTTTCTGTTCTTTTTTCTGTCTGTCTACTTCGGAGCTCTATTTCCTTCTTTTTTCATATGTTATATGTTCTTTTTACGTTTAAAATGATGATAGAGTTGTCTCTTATTATTGTATGGATTTCATTATAGGTGTTTTCTGTTTTAAAGCTTGGTATTTAAGATATTCGTATATCAATATCTTTTATAAAGTTTACAGTGACGATCCTTTTACAGTCACAGTTGGTTTCCTTCGCAACGAAGCGGAACATCGATACAAGCCGCTATGTATGTGAAAGAGTCGTGCAGCATATCTGGAACTTTCTGAGGACGTTTTGATGCCAGAGTGGTAAGTTACATTCTTATTGTACGTTATTTTCGGTGCTAGACCTATTGTGGGGATTTACTTGATTTTCTTTCAGTATCCTTACTGACGCAGGTGCTGTAAAATCTTCCTTCAAAATTCTATAATGCGTCTGCTTGCTGTTTTCATAATGAATGCTAGTTATTCTGGACAGGAGCATGTTAGTTGTGTGAGAAATGAAAAGGACTTAGGGTTGTCCAGAAATACTTGTAAACGTGTAGCTAAAATCGAAGCTTTCATGCGCGTCGTTTCTTCATGGTTTACCAATTAAAAGAACGTGACCAAGTGAAAAGAGTGCAGCCCGGTCTAGCTGTACCATTAAGGTTTTGGTTCAATAAATTTGTTTGCAATAATTCATAAACAGAATAGGCTTACATATCAACTTGGGGACATCAAAACGTAAGGGAAAGATGTCATTGAAATACCTAGACTCAAGTTTTAACTTAAATTACCAAATATTCAATTTGCTAATGCTCCTTATAAAAAAATAAAAATTATTCTTAAGGAGACAATTTAAAGTTTCAGCGACCGAACACGAGCGCTGTACGTTTTGTAAGCAATGTTCGTACCACAACCCTGGAAATAATAGGTTGGCTTAAACTAGATAAGAAAAGAAATTTACATTCACTTCTCCTTCTCTTCGAAATCTTGAACTCTTCTATTCCTTCGTACCTGTCGTCTCGCTTCACTTACCTTTCTTCCCACCACAATCTGAACACACGCTCTCGCCATGAAACAATACTAACAATACCATCCCATCGCACCTCCTCATACTCATCCTCTTTCACAATAGCCCTGCCAAGAGTCTGGAATTCGTTACCTGCTAGCATCAGGGACTGTCGAAATAAAATTGAATTCAAACGCAAACTTACTAGGCACTTGGCCAGTAATTGAGACTCGTTCAGACATGGTTTCTTGTAAATAGTTCTCTTAATCTATCACAAAATATTTCAATACCCGGTAAATTCATTACTATAGATTTTTGTTATTGTAGGTTTAATTTGTAATTTGTAATTCAGTAAATACAAAAATATTCTTTGTTCTTAACTTCTATGATAAAATGTCTAGCTTTCATTATTGTAATTGTAATTGTAGATTTAATGTTAATTGTAACTTTATTGTTCGTATTATAGTTGTAATCTCCTGGTAGAGGGGCAGAGAAGGCCTGACGGCCTTATCTCTACCAGGTTAAATAAATAAATAAATACTAAATACTAATCATTCAGTCCTCAAATTGTGTTAATATTATTGCATCCTCTTTTTATATTCATTATATAATATTGGACTCTCACTTTGAGAGAGGAACAGAGATTGAGTGTTTGAGAATAAGGTTCTTAGGAAAATATTTAGGGCTAAGAGGGATCAAGTTACAGGAGAATGGAGAAAGTTACGCAACGCGGTACTGCACGCATTGTATACTTCACCTGACATAATTAGGAACATTAAATTCAGACGTTTGAGATGGGCAGGGCATGTAGCACGTATGGGCGAATCCAGAAAGCATATAGAGTATTAGTTGGGAGGCCGGAGGGAAAAATACCTTTGGGGAGGCCGAGACGTAGATGGGAGGATAATATTAAAATGGATTTGAGGGAGGTGGGATATGATGGTAGAGAGTAGATTAATCTTGTACAGGATAGGGACCGATGATGGGCTTATGTGAGGGCAGCAATGAACCTGCGGGTTCCTTAAAAGCCATTTGAAAGTATTATTTTACTTCTATTTCTATTGTAATTATATTCTGTAGTCTGATGTATTATTCTGGATTATATGTTCTGTTCTGTATTATTATATAAATTTGTACTTGACCGCGTTATAGCATCTTCCGATGCATTTGAAATTTAAAATTTTGAAATTTGAAAAAAAATAAAATAAATTTGAAATTAGGCTACAGTCATATGTGTTTTTTCCCTTTTTATTTTCATAATTTTTTGGTAATTAATTAAATAGGCCTACTTGTTTTAAATTTTTTTGAAATGCCCCCTGAGTACGAGTATGTACTCGTTCTGCTAGTAAAGTAAAATACAATCTGTGGAGAAACAGCCCATGAAGGGCCAAGACCGACCAGCCGGCTGCTGGCCTCACGTCTACATGCCGAAGCAGAGGTGGACGATCATCCAATCAGAATGGAAGTATCGTGTGATTAGCACGTTGATCCCCACCCAACAGTTATAGCCGTTTTTCGAAACCCGATTTTCGCTACCTGTCGTAGCTCCCAAAGTGCATCACGGTTCTGGGTGGGCACCGGTCCCATGCACTGGCCGAAATTTCATGAAAAAATTTCTTCCCCTATGAGGATTCGAACCAGCGCGCATTCCGTAACGCGAGTCCTAGGCAGGATGCCTTAGATCACGACGTCACGGAGCGGGACCTTTCTGGGAGTGCTAGAATGATTATATATATATATATATATATTATATATAAATCGATATGTATCTTTATTCTATCAATAAAATAATAATAATAATAATAATAACTTATTATAAAATTTATAGTTCATACTTGTATTTGGTTGTTTTTCTTTGAACAGAGATTACATCTTGATCATTGAGGAAGAGGCATCTAAATAGTTAATTATATTGTCAGAATAATGATGACTCTGTTTGGCTGGAAAAATTTCCATGGTAGTGCAGAAAAATATACAAGTCAGTGACTCAGGCACCTTCTTGCAATATAATGCTGTCCAAATTTCAAGAGAGGATCCAGCGAGAGAAGTAAGTCCTTGCGGGGCGAGAGGGGAGTGTATGCTAGTAACTCAGCGTCTTTGAAGAAGCAGGTGGATGCGAGTGGTGTCATAGGCGAACTGGGACAAACAAGGCTCATTCAATGGCCAGTTGGTGCAGGCAAGCTCAGTCATTGGCCGGCGATTCCGTGTCGGGTTTTGGTTATAATAGTGGGGGGAAAACTCGCATTCCTTGCTCTGATCTTTTCCTGAAATGCTAATATTTTGTAGGTAATTCTGTACACTGACTCCAGTGCTGTGACTCAAGTAGGCCTACCTTTCTATTCAGAACGTGTCTCTACGTGCGTAGATCTCGAATATAGAAAAAAAGTCAATTTCGCCAAAAACATGACATAAGTTCCTTTCTGCTATGACAAGTTCACATTTGACATCCTAGTCGAGAAAGAAAGTATAAAACGAACGTTCCTTTGAAAGACATTTTACTTCTCTATTCTCTCTTATATCTGAAACATGAAATGTTACAGGCCGGAAACGGAGAAAAAACACGAGCAGCCGACAAAGACAGCAAATTGTGTGCTGAGTTTTTGTAGCTGCAGTAGGAGCAGATTGAGAGGACAAATGTCTGACCCGTATTGTGTTCTGGGGACAGATCTCAGATGCTGGACGAGGAACGAGTTGTAGGATTTCAAGGAACTAATAATATCGGACATTTCTCCAGGCTTAAAGACCTTATTTTCTTCGTAAGTTCGGATGGGTACAGAATAAAAGAGGGAAGTGACATGAACTATACCTAAATTGAATTTAGTACTCGTCAAATGTGTTTTTATTTTGTAAGTAGTTAGAACGTTTTATTTTATTTTATTCTTATAATACATCAGAACATTTCCTTCTTCACGTTTATTGTACAGTACGGAACAGAAAATACAGAGAAAATACAATGTAGTGGTGTATAGTGACTCAAAAAATTGTGTGTGTGTGTGTGTGTGTGTGTGTGTGTGTGGAGAACATAATCACTAGAGACGAGAATTTCATACACTATAAAATCCCAAAATATGCATTAATTCATGCATTATCAAACTATGAAACATGATCAAGCGAATAATACATTAAAATATGCACTTTTTTTTGTTCCAAATTTCCTATTTCACTTTACAATTTTTTGCACAGTTAACATCTAACATCATTTCCAAAATTGGTTTCTGTGAGGTTCCTATGCTTGTCAATCAAATATGTTTTTGTAGGCAGAGAATGACCTCTCTACCAGAGTGCTGCATTGGAGTTAAATCGCTCGCTTGAACTCGGTCGAGTGTCGCACCCTCGAGTGAAATACGATCGGTCGTGATACGCTCGTAATAAATAGAAGCACAGTACAAGGTCATCTCACCGACATGTTTTATCTTGCATGGAAGGTGACAGATAAGATGCACATATGTTTTGCTCACACGGTAAAAATAAGGGTTTATTTTCAGCGTTTATGACAAACGTTTAATGGAACAGTCAATGGAACGTACCAAAACAGTAACATGAAGTTATAAATGAAATAGTATGAAAAACTTCGCTATACAGTTATTATTGCTAATTAATAATTATTCAATATTTGATTTATCACATATATAATATGATAGATCCATACATAGTGTTCCGCCTATATACTGCGACAATGTAGAAACGTTTTACAAAATATGATTAATATAGCAATAAATTAATAACAATATTAGTACAGAACATTCATACAATCAATAGACTTTAACACATTATAAACATGAACACAAATAAGTACAACACTTTGTAAACATGAATCCAAATAAGCATACAATTATAAGATTTTAAATTGTGGATCTGTGATGTACAATTCAAATATGACTCCGTCTATTGCAATAGTGTATTGTTAAATGACTGTGAACATGTATGTAACGTAAAAATAGCATATAAATATATTAAAACACTTGTACAACGTTGTCTTGTAATGTATTTAAGCATAAGCTAGCTTATCATCCATTGTATAGAGTAGAAAATTTTATTTAAATTTGTGGATTTGTAATGTATAATATTTTAATTGTGAATTTGTAAGGTGCAATTTAAATTGTGGATTTGTAATGTATATTTTACATTGTGAATTTGTAAGGAACAATTTAAATTGTGGATTTGTAATGTATATTTTAAAATTTTGGATTTGTAATGTATAATATTTTAAATTATGAATTTGTAGGGTACAATTTAATTGTGGATTTGTAATGTATAATATTTTAAATTGTTTGTAGGTAAATTGTTGTGGATTTGTAATGTACAATTTAAATTGTGGATTTGTAATACATATTTTAAATTTGTGGATTTGTAATGTATAAATTAAATTGTGGATTTGTAATGCATTTTTAAATTTGTGGATTTGTAAAGTATAATATTTTAAATTGTGAATTTGTAAGGTACAATTTAAATTGTGGATTGGTAATACATATGTTAAATTTTGAATTTGTAAGGTATAATTTAAATTTGACTCTATCTATTACAATAGTGTACTGCTAGATAACTATGAACTATTCTACATATATCAAATTCGATTAATAATATAAACATACAGTAGTATGTAATATTGCAACACTTTTACAAAATTTTTCTGATAATGCATTTAGGCATAAGCTTTGTAACTGGCGAGCGGATTGATTCTATATAGTACATAGATAATTTAATTGTGGATGTGTAATGTGTATTTGTAATGTATTAATTAATTGTGGATTTGTAATGTACTTAAGCATAAGATTTATAATTGCTAGTTGATCATATATTGTGTAGAGAAGATAATTTTATTTATTTTAATTTTTGGATTGTAATATCTATTTTAACCGACTCTGTATATTGCAATAATGTACCGCTATATGAATATCAACTATGAACTATGAAATATGTAACATAAACATAGCATGTAGTATTGCAAATATTGTAGGCAATGGAACATGCTGTTTTAGCAAAATAAAGGAAAAAAAATTAGTACAGAGATAACGTCACAGAAAATATAATAAAACGAATAATCATGCTGCACAAGTGTTACAGACGCAAAGATTGATACACTAATTATTAGAGATTATTATTATTATTATTATTATTATTATTATTATTATTATTATTATTACTAGAAAACTTGATACAGTTCTTGCAATATCGTGATTGTGTTCTCCGTTTATAATAATTACATTTACATCCAATAACATCTATCAGATGTAGCAAAAACAAAATCACTCCTGTGTGGGGGGGGAAAAAAACATTTACCTACAACATTTATATTACATTTTAAAGCAACTCTTGTAGTTGTACTATGGAGAGGTTAGTTAAACACTGCAAAGTTTTGAAATGATAAACATCTATGATGTTACTACACAGTTCATCACTGTAACAAGAACGAATGTCTAACGCTCGGCTTATACCGTTCGAGGATTTATCGCTCGTGGCAATTTTACCCATCATGCATGTGCGCTACCTATCGGATTATGCTATGAACTACTTGGCGCTCGAGCGAAAACGTCCGATGCAGACCTCTGATGTGTACACTGCAAGAAGTTGTGGGTGAAAACTTGAATGAACATATTTGTGATAGTGTCAGGTCAAATTCTTTATTCAAGTTTTCGCCACAAAAAACCTTCTTCAATGAACAAAAGAATCCGTAGTCGGGTTCGCGTTTATGACCCTGTCCAGTTTATTTTAAAGAAGTTTTGTAATGTTTTACAAAGAATAACTGTCATAGAAAATATTCGGAAACAGAATAGCAGTGCTAGGTACCTCTTTACTGCAACAATCGCAGAATACGACATCCCCATATGAGCTAATAAAATCCTTTCCTTTAATCCACTGTGCAAAGAATACACGTTTGGAACCTTTAATTGGAGGCATATTAACACACGCGAACAGAATAAACAAACACATTAACCACTTACGAGGTTCACACACTGCAAAAGCAGTTTAGCGAATGATTCAAGTTTTAGAAGAATCTAAATTGCTCTTAGTACTGAAAAACGGAAAGAGAGTATTTACAACCTCCCTGAAAAAGGATGCTTTTGACCTAAATTATTTTTCGGCGGTTTCCTTGAAGCCTTTATATTTCCTCTATACAGACGTGGACAAATTATTAGACTAAATTAATTACATGTGTAACGAATCTGTATTTATAGGCAGAAATAATGAACAAAAATGTATTTTGCACAGATATAATGAACCGAAAATTGAGTTTGGCGGTTACTAATATTTTGTGAATATTCCCTTATTCTTTATTAACACGTTGATTTTGTCATGGATGCTGGAAACTAAAGTTTGACATTTTCTTTGAATATCAGCATCATTTAACTAGATATCAGACAGTGCCTAAATGAGTTCACGTTTTGTTGTAAGCTTCTTTTTGTTCACTTTCTTCTTCAGTATAAATCACACATTTTGAATTTCGTTCATGTCCGGTCTTCTTGCAGGCCATGGTAGAGTATCTTCTGAGTATATATTTCAAACACCAATAGTACCAACATAACTGGAAAAATACTTAACCATTGGAAAAATATACCAGAAGATGTAAACAATCATATTTACAACAATAGAGACTCTGTGAATTACACTGATAGTTGATATGACGAATTATATTATGTTTCCAAGAAAACGTTATAATCTAATAATTTGTCCACGTCTGTATTACTCTCAAAATATCAGCGTAATAAATCCATTTATGACACGCAGTCTGTAGAGGGTTATCGGAAAAGTGTTGTAAAAGTGAACTTCCGTCCAGTGAAACATTTTATTTTTAAAATCTCAACACTTTATTTCATTTTTCTGTTATTTAATTTTTTTCTTTTCCTTCGTCAATCCTGATTCCTGAAGCTAAAATAAGGGCCATAAAAATCGAGAAACTGAGGTGTCCACTCAAAATCATTAAAATATGCATTTAAACTGAATATAATATATATTATATGATGATTAAGCTAAAAATATGCATTATGCATGTTTTTATCTCCAAAATGGCCAAAACATGCACATATGCACTGGAAAAATACACATATTTGGAACCGGAAAGTAATGAAATGTATAAGTACTAGTTTGAGCTATGTCCTGTGTTCCTATAAAAACATGCATTTGCATGGAATTCTCGTCTCTAATTATCACGAACCAATTACAACAGAGGAAATTTTGAATCTTGCATACACTACTTTTAACATTTGAATATAAGTAATTGATTAACTAGCGGACTAACCCGTGTTAATTATGTAAGTCTGTGCGGCTTACAGCTGTTTCGGTGCTTCATCACACCATCCTCAGAGCCTACTAGATCTCGGCGTCATCTCGAACTTCTCTGCCTGTTGTGTGGGTGCGTTTGTTTGTTGAAAAGTGTTGCAAAGTGGAGTCAAATAGTGCAAACACACTAAAACACACTCCGATCAAATTCTCAACACACAGATCAATTTCAGTACACACACTATTTGACTCCACTTTTCAACACTTTTCAACAATCAAACGCATCCACACAACAGGCAGAGAAGTTCGAGATGACGCCGAGATCTAGTAGGCTCTGAGGATGGTGTGATGAAGCTCCGAAACAGCTGTAATCCGCACAGACTTACATAATTAACACGAGTAAGTCCGCTAGTTAATTAATTACTTAGAGAAAATTTCTTTAGATATTGTAAAAAACGTTTGCTAAAAGGAAAGGAAAAGCGCCAAAGAAAGATAGGGTAATTATTAAATAATTTTTATAACACTGGAAAAGTAACCCTACTGGAATATTTGAAATATGCTTCCTTTCATTATGTTCGAAAATCGTTTATAAATCTGCGAAATATAATAAGGCGACGATAGTTCTCTGAATTACACATTTAAGAAACAACATTTTTAATAATTCCAGGGTATAAGTTACAAGTATCTTGCAGTCCCAAGTCTGCATAAAATTTGAGGGAGAATTTTATTTCTGGAACCGTCCGAAACGTTCTGTTCGAAATGGTGTGCAGATAGAAAGGATCAGCTCGTACGTTCAATATCCACCGTCCAAAATATCCTATGGAAATCGTCCCAAACTGTTCGCATTGAGGTTTGATCGCCCCAAACGTCCAACGCCGAGATAATCGGCTCAAGCTGGAATCGAACCCGCGAAACTCCGAATCAGTAGATAATCACTCTACCGCCTGAACTACTCTGGTGGCTAAGACATATTTGTATCATAAATTATTTTAGCACGAATAAATGTCGCTTTTAGAATGCTTTTCAAATAATACACTACAATCTGCGTCATATCTATCAAATTTATACTCTCTTCAAACTTTTGAAACACGATGTACTTGAACTGTTTGATGTTGACAATGCAGTTTTGTAGTTGAATATTCTTTACACTACAGCCGCTGTATATTATAAGGATAACTTGCCTCTCCTCTAGAAATGATAATGCGGTTACATAAATTCAGCGTATGTAACATATATAGTTATTTAGAGGAGACCTGGCGCTTCGTGTACACTCTTTATGGCCAGAACAATTCCCAGCACAATATTTTGTCGGCCCAGCAACTTTCAGATTTGTTGCTCTCCGCCCCGTGACCACACAACATTCTTCTTTGTGCATGACGTAATATATTAATTCCGCCATTATAGACAACTACCACGCCACCTCGCTTGCGAATCCTTCTAACTCAGTCATTATTTATGAGATTTTCCCATCATTAAATAACTGGATATTTAATTTATCGATGATATTTGCCATAAACATCGTCATAATCATAATGACGATCATTATAACATTAAGAATTGGAATATGTATTATATATCTTTCTCGTGTTAAATTCTATCGTACCTGGTTACATATTTTGGCCTGTTGTGGGCCTTCTTCAGAACTGGTTGTTGCTGGTCTTGGTGCCTTTTGTTTTGTTTCATTTGGGGGTGTGTTTGTATAGTGTAATGTGGAGTCAAAGAGTGTGTGTGTTCTGAAATTGAGTTGTGTGTTGACAATTTAAATTGGATGTGCTTTGTGTGTCTGTATAATTCATATTGTTCTAGTGTGTTTAGTTTCTGGCTTTTTGGTTGGATATGTAGAATTTCCATGCCTGTGTTGATGTCTCTGTAGGTGTGGTTAGCATTTGTGTCGTGTTCTGCATATGTGGATGTGTTTTGTAATTTTTCTATGGGACACCCCCACAAGAAACAAAATAAAAGGCGCCAAGACCAGCAACAACCAGTTCTGATGAAGTCCCATAACAGGCCGAAACATGTTAACCAGGTACGATAGAATTTAACACGAGAAATACATATAATACATATTCCGAATTGCTATAGTGTTAAAAGTTGTGTAATCAAGATGTATTAAGAATTGGTTAAACTTTTCTGTCTCGAAAATAAATGTTCAAAGTTACTTTCTGTATGTTTTTATCTTAATTTTAGACATTTATTTAACCCTAGAGTGGACTGCGGAGGATCTTATGACCCCATTCGAATTTATTTACGTGTAGTGAAAAATATTATTATGAAATCCCACTTTACCCATTCCTTACCTTTTCCTGCATTCTTCGCCTTTTGTTTGAGGTTGGAAGGCGAAAATCCTAAGAAAAGAGCTTATTTTTAAAGCCATGTGTTGAAAAGTGCAGGAAATACCTCAGGCGACTAGTCTGATACCGTTGCTTGTCTGTAGTTTCACTAAGTGATCTGCTATTGAGAAGTTGAGTCATTATTAGGTTATAGCCTAGTTTTTAATGACTGATTTCAACATAGTAGTTAATTTATTATCCCTTGATTGAGATTCTGGCTGATATGTACATCTACAGTCTGATCCGTTTGGGTATGGATAATATTAATTTATTATTATAAAGCTGTTATTATAGTAGGAAAAATTTCTTGCTGGTTATATTATGATTAAAAGATGGGAGTTTCCATATATGACAATCAGCATTATCTGAAAGGACAAATGAAAATCGTAGATGAATAAAATGGCTATTACAAATCAATAGCGGGCACAATGTGTTCTTTGATATGCTAAATTTGAAAGTGTTAAAAGAGTTCAAAGGGAATTTCGACGTGAGTATGTGTGCGTGATGTACCTAGGCGAAACCCTGTACGAGAAGCAGCTGTCTCTTGGCTTGGTCCCCAAACTCCCCAGATCTAACCCCTCCTGACTTCTTAGTGTAGGGTTTTGTTAATGACATTGTCTATTCACAGAAACCCAGGAACATTGATGATCTGAGAGTAAAAATTACTCAAGTTTTTCAACAAATCACCCCTCTTATGTTACAACGGACATGGGCTGAATTGCATCACTGTTATGAGTTGTGCAGGGTGCGCAATGGGGGTTATGTTGAGCTCTGAGGAATCTCCCATCTTTCAGTGTTGTATGCACAAAGTTTCAACAAACAAAGTTCAGTTACGGTGTTTGTATTTTATCCATACCCAAACAGATCACTCCGTATTATCGGTAGTACATATCACTTGACGATATGTGTCTGAGGAAGAACAATTATTTGTACACATCTGAAGTCTGATTACTGTAATATGTAGCTAATCGACATGTATGGAATGGAGGGGGAAAAAGAACTGCCACCTTAACCCATTATCTCCTGGCCTAGTCGCCTCATAAGCTGTGCCTTGTTGGTATCACTTGTGAAGTTGAGACCTGTCTTCGGACAGTTGACTAAATAAAAAGTTAATTTATAATTTACAACGAGTTACGAGGAAGATCAAGCACGGATTTTACCTCTAATAAAGTCTGTTGAGGAAGAAGAAGAAATCTTAGGCAGCGAAAGCAGTAAAATTGAAGATGAACTTGATATAGTGAGTTATAATGGTGAAAATTATTAGAGTGCAGAAGAGGAAGAAGGTAAGAATGATGAAGTCATTCCTCTTTCTCAAATTCCATGCAACATTTATGGGAAAGATGCAAACAGCAAGTGTGCAAAGTTCATAGTAACATTGTGTCTAAAGTTGTTTATAAAGAAATGAAAATTGAAAATTTGTGTTCTTGATGTTATTGTCCGTAACACATTCATTGTGATTTTTTATGCTAGTAGAGCAGCGGAGACCAAAACTTGAACGGCAGTGATTACACGCGTGAGACAGTCTAAGAAGTAAGGAGAAGGGGGAGAGGTACATGGCATGAACACTACGACCAGTGGTTGTTCGTGCACTAACATTGAGTTCGTCATCAACCCCGCGAATAAAAATCGCAAGTTTTGCTGTATCAGTAATGTAACTACTGTAATCTATACTAATAATAAATCTGTAGCCGAAATTTTTCTAGTAATTTTCGATTTTCCAAAAATAATTGGTCCTAACATATATAATTAACCACCCTGAAACCGAAAATCGCATTTTTGAAATTTTTGTTTGTATGTTTGTTACCTTTCCACGCGATAATGGCTGAACAGATTTATATGAAAATTGGAATATAAATTAAATTCGTTGTAACTTAGATTTTAGGCTATATGGCATCCAAATACTTTATTTAAAAGGGGGGTTATAAGGGGGCCTGAATTAAGTAAATCGAAATATCTCGCTTATTATTGATTTTTGTGAAAAATGTTACATAACACAAGTTTCTTTAAAAATGATTTCCGATAAGTTTTATTCTTTACAACATTTTGATAGGACTGATATTTAATGAGATAAATGAGTTTTAAAATTAAAATAACGCCATCTAAGATAGTGCAATGAATTAAGAACAAATGACTTCGTTTATAAGGGGCCTTGGACAACAACAAACGAAACAGGGGCCTTGGACATCAACAATCGAAAGCTATTAAACATAGCCTACAGAGAATGTTTCTGTGTTTGTATGAAGTAATATCAGAAGCTAAATTAACCGATTTGTATAATAATTATTATTTCACTATTGGAAAGTGTAGTTTCTCTAGAGGGACATAATGCTATAATGTCATTACAGTAAGATCTGAGTAAATCGAGGACAGGTAAGATTAAAATAGCTTCTTATGCACAGAAAATTTGATAGGCTATTTTGTACATTCGTTTTCTGTATTTCTTAAAATAATATTTATGTACACTCATTTTAATCTCAGAGAATTAACGAATAACGAGAGTGTATTGATTTAGTATGCAGTAATAGTACGTTAGCTTAGCAATCCATTATTTTATAATTCAAATTTTAACTATGCTCAATCGAATCGTGTTAAAATACATAAAATATATATGCAATAAATGCAATGCAAAAAAATTGGGTAATGAGCGAAGCAGATTATCTTGCGCTGTTGTAAAAGTTGTTTCCTGGATCAAACGTGCTGTTTTAATTATGTAATTACTTTATATTTATTTCTAACAGGTGCAGCGGAGTGCACGGGTACGCTAGTCAAGAATAAATAAAAAATATGGGCTATAAGCCTAGAAATTTCCTTGTTTTTTTTTTTTTTTAATATCCCTCATGAACACAATCAGAAATTTCCTGAATTCTCTTCTGGATATTTAGTCGAGAAATGCGCAGTTTTTCAAAATTAATTAACAACTTTCATTGGACAAATTATTTCAGCCATCTTGATCATTACGCTTTTATAAAAAAAACTCCTTCGTTGGAAGGCTTAAGAGAACGAGCTATTTTGTTCGCCACTAGACAATTGGCTTCCTTACATTTACTTATGTCATCTTTCTCTTCATGACGATGATTTAAGGCTGACTTCAGTTCTTGGAGTTTAATAGCTGGTTTCATTACTACACTAGCACGTAATATTCAATAGTTTTCTCTATATTATTATTATTATTATTATTATTATTATTATTATTATTATTATTATTATCATTATTATTATTATTATTAAATTAATATCTAGTAAATAAGTGATAATAGTTATCAAAAGATTAAAAAATAAATTCAAATAGATATAAAGCGCAGTAATTATTTCGTCATTCAAGGAAGATGTAGGCCTATATATTGAGGCACGTATATAAGAATTATGGTAACACTTGCTCATTAATAATAATAATAATAATAATAATAATAATAATAATAATAATAATAATAATAATAATAATAATTGTTATGCCTGTGTATTCAGCGTAATGCCCTGTAATGTCGCTTCCATATACTACTACTAATTGAACCGTTGAGCAAAGCAACATATTACATTTTCTCCGACAGAACAGCGAATAAATTCCTCTTCCCATTCTGTACGAAACCTTCTGTTCCTGCTCGTAGAGACAGAGGGTTTGTAGAGCGACATGGTACCGATAATGCTTACCTTCAGTACGTGAGTGAGACAGAGAGCATTGTACAGGAAACTCCCCTTACCAGTATGAATGTCTTTGATTACACGATGTAATCACGATACCCAGTTTGGTCACCGCTGTAGTGGAGTGAACAGTTAATTTCAATAGACTTATAACGCATGTTACATCAGTTACCGTACCGGTTCCTGTAATTTCATCATTCAAGCTATGTAAAATTTAATTGGTGTTTTTAATGTCTTTCCATGTATATCCAACGGTTATTTTCAATAATATCAAGTGTTAAAATGCATATACAGTATAAATACGAAATAATCTCACATAACAAAAAATATTAATTTTGCTTAGTATCGCCAAAAATGACCCCACTCACCTCTTATGTAAGTCATATAAGCGCCACCAGTCTAGGGCTTTAATATCGGTAATGTAATATGTGTCTCTCAGAATTTATTTTCCTCACGTAATCTGTTTCCTTAGTTGGTAGCAAATTAATTTTGCGTGTAGAACTATATACTGCATGTATTGAGGATTTTGGTGCTCATCTGGTGTTTTGCCATTAATCAATTTCTCGGCCTTCCTCGACCTGGTATACGTAGCTTTATGATGGAACTTCCATTACATGTGACCAGCGCAATATTGAACCACCACCTGTGACAACACAGTGCATTGTATCGTTTATGCTCTAGGAGCGATGTGTATCCATGACAGCAACTTGAAATTTAACGTTGAAACTAGTTGTTGCGTAAACTGTTATCGAAATCTACAGTATATTCTTAAATACACTAGAAGTGTTTCTTTCGTTCTGGATGTTTTCATTTCTCATAAGATCAATGTTTGTACGTCACTAATTCTGCAAAAAAATTGATTTTCTGCAACTTTAATAATTTCCTTCGTTCATTTGTCCAGTATTCACTACGATAGTTATTTTTTTACTTGGTTATTTAATGACACTGTATCAACAGCGTGGTTATTTAGCGCCGATGGGATTCGTTATAGCGAGATGAGGCCGAGGATTCGTTATAGATTCCCTGATATTTGCCTTACAGTTGGGGAAAACCTCGGAAAAAAACCAACCATATAATCAGCCCAAGCTGGAATCGAATTCAATTAAAGTATTTTCATTCCATGATTTTTGTAATTCAAAACACTTTTGAGTTAATAATAAGTACAACTAGACTTCTTGGAATTTGAGTAGAAATCGTAAGTCAAATCTGCGTATGTAGGCCTTCTGTTCGTGGTATATGTACTGTAGTAATAGTAGTAATTCTTTATTTATACCGGCAGAGTTAAGGCTATAGGGCTTTCTCTTACTCTCTACGAAGTCACAAAGTATACCCTACAAGCAGTTAAAATTTAACAAAAAGTTAAAGAACAGAATACTAACATATTACAAAAATAATAATAATAATAATAATAATAATAATAATAATAATAATAATAGCATAATAAAATCGACACTAAACAAAGTGAAAATAATACCATAATAGAAAGAAAAAAAAGTAAAAACATTGGAATATAGTGAAAGCAACTCATTTAGTTCAAATGGTTAATATGGAAACACGTAAGGAAGAATATATCAAAATGGAATGTAATAAAATAATAATAAAAAAGAAAAGAAATACGAAAATTAAATAAAATTCACGATAAAAAGGCTATGATAATAAATGCATCGGCTGATAAAGAGAAAAAAAAAGGGGAAATGAAGGAAAAAGAAATATATAGCTTATATTATTACAAAACTATAGCAGGGAAAAGGGCTTATAACTGAAAGGAATCTAATTCAAAAAGTGCAATTCTAATTTATTTTTGAAACTAGACAATGTCCGACAGTCTCTGACATGTTGTGGTAGAGAGTTCCAGAGATGAGCTGCAGAGACGGTGAAAGATGAATCGTAGAAGAATGTTCTGTGTTTAGGAATGGAGAGTGTGATATGGTGTTGTGAGCGAGTATCTATTTCGTGATATGAGGACAAATGTTGAAAACGAGAAGTTAGGTAGCTAGGGTTAGAGGTTTGAAGAATATTGAAGAGTAAAGTGAGAGAGTGAATAGTTCTTCGCTCTTTGAGACGGACCCAGGACAGCATATTTAGTGAAGGTGTGGTACGGTCAGATCTACGAATGTTGCAAATAAATCAAACGCATGCATTATGAACACGCTGTAGTCTGTCTGTCAGTCTCATTTTAAGGTCAGTGTAGAGAGTGTCACAGTAATCCAAATGAGGCATCAAGAGCGACTGCACTAAATTCTTCTTGAGAAGCAACGGAAGGAAATTTCGAATTCTTTTTAGTGTGTGAATTTTCATAAAAATTATTTTACATATATATGTGATTTGAGTATTCCAACTTCAGTTTTTGACCATATAAATTCCTAGATTTTTTACTCTATCACTGTGAGCTAATTATGCCATTAGTTTTACTGGAAATAGTAATACCAATTAGATAAACTCGTGGCGAAAGTACTGTAATATCGGTTACCAGTTACCACTATATAAAAAGTTTACTTAATCCAATATGTGATTTTATTATTAAAGTGTATGATATTCATTCCCTTCTCGGGATTGAAACCAAATGATGGCCACCGTGTTACATGAAACTTTCACTCTTATGTCCATTTTCATCTTTATACGTACCAAGGTCAGTGTCAACATTAGCCTACTGAGTCATAAAGTATAGGCCTACTATATTACAAAATATTTTCTGCAACAAGTACTTCTCACATAAATCAGTGCCTACTTATTCTTAAAATTACCAAATTAGAAAATAATGGATTTATATAGTTATATTTAGACTTGTTTCAGTAGCGGAATTTAGTACTAAAACTTCCTGAGTTTATGCTGGCGATGCTCGTTCAGAAACAAAGCGTGAGACGCAACCGGTTTTCGTTCTGTTCTCTGATTGGTCGGTCTTCTTTGTCTGTAGACCCCTAGAAACAGCAATACATCAGAGGTTTTGACAGTGAGAGACAAAGGTGTTATGTGGGTATGAGTTATTTTACATTGCATTTTCTTGAGTAGTATAAACGACATACTGTGTACGTACGTATTTTTAGTATCGCGTTATTCCTTGTGTTGTGGGTTTTGTGTTTGATATTAACATTTGTGATTCCTGCTATTGATGTCTAGTAACTTCAGTGCACTTCAATAGAAACGGATTTACAACATACAGCAACAAGACAATGAGGTAAGACTGAAATTAAGTAATTCAAAGTTTCTAGCAGGTTGTTAGGAATGTGAAGAGGTGCAAAGGTAAATAAAATGTGTAACGATTGAAAAACCAGATGAACCTGGGAATATATTGCATTTGAAAATTTGGCGTTTATTTTTTAACAGTTTAATATATGGGAATTCACGTTTTATATTGTAGACGCGTGTTCACACTTTGTGACAAATAACTATCATTTAACAGACCTTATAAATATATAATACTTGCATTACTTTATCAACACATTAAATTAAAGGAATGTTCTGGATGTGCCCCTTATATCAAGCAAGACAACGATATAGTTCTAGTAATCTCTTAACTGATTTAAAGAAGATCAGAGTGATCCGTTGACTGAGGACTTAGTTGTTAATGACAAAATTAAGAATATTTAAGGGTTATCAAGCTCTGACTTCGTGTAAATGGTAAGATAACTATTTATTTTAGCTAATTGTGAATTATCTAGAGAAAATTTACTCAGAATTTCTTCATTCGATTTTGGGAAAAACGTAAAAGTTATTAAAATTGAGTGGAAAACATTGTTTTTAGTTTACAAAGAACCACTCACGTTCTACGTATGCAAGCTTACGGTAACCGTATTTCCTGAGTCCTAATTCGGGATAGATACTGTAAATTGGTTGTCTTGTTTTATTTAAATACACTCTCTCCCTGTGATGTCGGAGTGGGATTGGAATGAGCACCCTATACATTTTTTAGTCCTCGTATAGTGTTTACCTCTGTATTGAACAATTAAATAATAATCGTAGGTGGTTTGAATAAATATTACCAATTACAAAAATTTGTTTTATTAAAATTTGTAGAAAGTACCCGTTCGAACATTTTATTCTAAATTTGCAGTTGAAGTGGTTGACGACGCGTGGGATGAAATGGATTATCGGCTAGATTCCTCTATTCACTTGTAACTGATCCCTCTTAGCCACAAATATTTTTCTGAGCACCTCATTCTCGAACACTCTTAACCTCTGTTCTTCTCAAAGTGAGAGTGTAAGTTTCACAATCACAGAGAACAACCTGCAATATAACTGTTTTTTTTAATTCTAATTTTCAGCCCTTTGAGATGATTATTATTATTATTATTATTATTATTATTATTATTATTATTATTATTGTTATTGTTGTTGTTGTTGTTGTTATAATTTAGGAAGTATACGGCAGAGTTCATGTTAGCAGACATCATTTTACAGCCCTTTAAGCCAACCGCTATAAAGTAAGGTCACTATGTCTGACCGTGAAACGGGCGGCCCCGGTTCAAATCCTGGTTGGAACAAGTTACCTGTTTGAGTTTTTTCGGGATTTTCCCTTTATCCATTAAGAACAAATGCTGGGTAACTTTCTGCGCTGGACCCTGACTCATTACTCTGGCTTTATCACCTACAGTACATTTCCCTCAAACGCTAGATAACCATGGCAGATAATAAATAGTCGCAAAATAAACCAAATAAAAATAGCTTTAAATGACGAAATACGGTGGGAGATTATGCTGCATTATTGGTCCCCTACATATTCTTCTGTATTTGATATCGTAATTTTCGGACATATTATTTTTTTATTGGGTTATTTTACTACGCTGTATCAACATCTAGGTTATTTAGCGTCTGAATGAAATAAAGGTGATAATGTCGGTGAAATAAGTCCGGGGTCCAGCACCGAAAATTACCCAGCATTTGCTCATATTGGGTTGAGGGAAAATTCCGGAAAAAACCTCAACCAGGTTACTTGCCCCAACCGGGATTCGAACAATTTTACAATTTTTACAATATTTTACAATTTTTACAGTTTTACAATTTTGTAATTTTCTACAAATTTTTACAATTTTCTACAATATTTTGGCGAGTTGTAGTGGATGAGGCGAGACCCGAGGATTCGCCAAAAGATTACCCGGCATTTGCCTTATGGTTGGGAAAACCTCGGAAAACCCAGCCACGTAATCAGACCAAAGGGGTGAAATGAAGTGAGGCCAAGGACTCGCCATAGACCATCCGGCTTCAGTCCACGGCTGGGGAAAACTTCGAAAGAAACCATTTAATGAGACCAATCGGGGGATCCAACCCAAGCCCGAACGCAGCTCTGGATCAGCATGTCAGCAGGATGTCAGCATGTGCTTTTACAGCAGTATTCCTGTTCGTGTCCACGAGATGTCACGCATAAATAATGTTCGATATTTTGTACTCAAATTTGTGTATTGCAGACACTTTCATCACATGACAAATTGAAATCGGAACATGTAAGTTGGAGCCTTGTTGTCAAAGCATCAATGCTAGCGACCAGCGGGGCATTAATATTTGGCGTGATGTACCCTCGTGCTTTTCTACTTAACTTACATGTCATGCATCAGCATAGGCCTAAACGTACTTCATTTCCGAGTTTTCATAGTCGCGTGTGAAGTACGCTACGTTTACTGCGCATGTCCGCCTCGCGTTGAATTTTCGAAACGCGTTGTTATGCCGAGCAAGAAAATTAACCGTAAAACTTTGCTTCCGTACTGAAATATTGTTTGAGTAATGTAAAAAAAATGCACTTGCAAGACCGCACTATTAAGCGGAAGATTGTGGTAACTTTTTAAATGTGTTTCACGAAAATTAATTAAATTACATATCATGACTGTAATATTCTTAATACGCAACTTTGAAATTTCGTAGATTATTCGATCATGTCAAAGTGATAACCCGTGTTTGATTGCCATGATTTTACAGTGTGTGTTGGCAACTAATGCTATTTGGACCCTTACAGAATTTTATCTTACTTACTTCTTACTTAATCCGCAGGTTCATTGCCGACCTCACATAAGCCCGCCATTGGTCCCTATCCTGTGTAAGATTGAACCAGTCTCTAGCATCATATCCCACTTCCCTCATATTCTTTTTAATATTATCCTCCCATTTATGTAACTGCTTCCCCTAAGGTCTTTTTCCGCCGGCCTCCCAACTAACACACTATATTATGCATTTCTGGATTCGCCCATACGTGCTACATGCTCTGCCCATCTCAAACGTCTGGATTTAATGTTCCTGGACGTTTGAGATGGGCAGGGCATGTAGCACGTATGGGCGAATGCAGAAATGCTTATAGAGTGTTAGTTGGGAGACCGGAGGGAAAAAGGCCTTTGGGGAGGCCGAGACGTAGATGGAGGATAATATTAAAATGGATTTGAGGAGGTTGGATATTATGATAGAGACTGGATTAATCTTGCACAGGATAAGGACCGATGGCGGGGTTATGTAAGGGCGGCAATAAACCTCCTGGTTCCTAAAAACCATTTGTAAGTATTATTATTATTATTATTATTATTATTATTATTATTATTATTATTATTATTTGTTGTTGTTGTTGTTGTTATAATTTAGGAAGTATACGGCAGAGTTCATGTTAGCAGACATCATTTTACAGCCCTTTAAGCCAACCGCTATAAAGTAAGGTCACTATGTCTGACCGTGAAACGGGCGGCCCCGGGTTCAAATCCTGGTTGGAACAAGTTACCTGTTTGAGTTTTTTTTCGGGATTTTCCCTTTATCCATTAAGAACAAATGCTGGGTAACTTTCTGCGCTGGACCCTGACTCATTACTCTGGCTTTATCACCTACAGTACATTTCCCTCAAACGCTAGATAACCATGGCAGATAATAAATAGTCGCAAAATAAACCAAATAAAAATAGCTTTAAATGACGAAATACGGTGGGAGATTATGCTGCATTATTGGTCCCCTACATATTCTTCTGTATTTGATATCGTAATTTTCGGACATATTATTTTTTTATTGGGTTATTTTACTACGCTGTATCAACATCTAGGTTATTTAGCGTCTGAATGAAATAAAGGTGATAATGTCGGTGAAATAAGTCCGGGGTCCAGCACCGAAAATTACCCAGCATTTGCTCATATTGGGTTGAGGGAAAATTCCGGAAAAAAACCTCAACCAGGTTACTTGCCCCAACCGGGATTCGAACAATTTTTACAATTTTTACAATATTTTACAATTTTTACAGTTTTACAATTTTGTAATTTTCTACAAATTTTTACAATTTTCTACAATATTTTGGCGAGTTGTAGTGGGATGAGGCGAGACCCGAGGATTCGCCAAAAGATTACCCGGCATTTGCCTTATGGTTGGGGAAAACCTCGGAAAAAACCCAGCCACGTAATCAGACCAAAGGGGTGAAATGAAGTGAGGCCAAGGACTCGCCATAGACCATCCGGCTTCAGTCCCACGGCTGGGGAAAACTTCGAAAGAAACCATTTAATGAGACCAATCGGGGGATCCAACCCAAGCCCGAACGCAGCTCTGGATCAGCATGTCAGCAGGATGTCAGCATGTGCTTTTACAGCAGTATTCCTGTTCGTGTCCACGAGATGTCACGCATAAATAATGTTCGATATTTTGTACTCAAATTTGTGTATTGCAGACACTTTCATCACATGACAAATTGAAATCGGAACATGTAAGTTGGAGCCTTGTTGTCAAAGCATCAATGCTAGCGACCAGCGGGGCATTAATATTTGGCGTGATGTACCCTCGTGCTTTTCTACTTAACTTACATGTCATGCATCAGCATAGGCCTAAACGTACTTCATTTCCGAGTTTTCATAGTCGCGTGTGAAGTACGCTACGTTTACTGCGCATGTCCGCCTCGCGTTGAATTTTCGAAACGCGTTGTTATGCCGAGCAAGAAAATTAACCGTAAAACTTTGCTTCCGTACTGAAATATTGTTTGAGTAATGTAAAAAAATGCACTTGCAAGACCGCACTATTAAGCGGAAGATTGTGGTAACTTTTTAAATGTGTTTCACGAAAATTAATTAAATTACATATCATGACTGTAATATTCTTAATACGCAACTTTGAAATTTCGTAGATTATTCGATCATGTCAAAGTGATAACCCGTGTTTGATTGCCATGATTTTACAGTGTGTGTTGGCAACTAATGCTATTTGGACCCTTACAGAATTTTATCTTACTTACTTCTTACTTAATCCGCAGGTTCATTGCCGACCTCACATAAGCCCGCCATTGGTCCTATCCTGTGTAAGATTGAACCAGTCTCTAGCATCATATCCCACTTCCCTCATATTCTTTTAATATTATCCTCCCATTTATGTAACTGCTTCCCTAAGGTCTTTTTCCGCCGGCCTCCCAACTAACACACTATATTTATGCATTTCTGGATTCGCCCATACGTGCTACATGCTCTGCCCATCTCAAACGTCTGGATTTAATGTTCCTGGACGTTTGAGATGGGCAGGGCATGTAGCACGTATGGGCGAATGCAGAAATGCTTATAGAGTGTTAGTTGGGAGACCGGAGGGAAAAAGGCCTTTGGGGAGGCCGAGACGTAGATGGAGGATAATATTCATATGGATTTGAGGAGGTTGGATATTATGATAGAGACTGGATTAATCTTGCACAGGATAGGGACCGATGGCGGGGTTATGTAAGGGCGGCAATAAACCTCCGGGTTCCTAAAAAGCCATTTGTAAGTATTATTATTATTATTATTATTATTATTATTATTATTATTATTATTATTATTATATCTTTTATCAGAGAATATACGAAACAGAAGCATCCCTATTTTCAATTTCCCTTTCAAATAAAATTGCTAGATTTCCTACACTTGTTGACTTTGCGGCTGATTGAGAACGATTCCAGTTTTAGCGCAGACATAGTTAATGGTGTGAAGAAGGCAGAGGAATGGAAGAGCAATGAAACCTCAAGGCTTTAAATTAACGATTTTGCGCTTCGCGCGGAAGATGAAGCAATAACGTGTGATGTAGTTTGAAGTGAATTTATGTTAGAGAATTTAATGTTGGTATAAAAGACGTGTAAAAGCAAATAATTTTTTACTATATAGTGTAAAGTGAAATGCATGCAATGTATAAATATTAGAAGGTGAAAAATTAATCGGACAATTCTACCATTCAAGTAAAAGTTCGACTTAAAACAATCAGAGCAGCAGATTATAAATTGTCCACCAACTATTGCAAAATTTTAATCCGATTTTCCCTGGTTTGGCTAGAATATAATTCTAAACGGACATTGTCTTAGAAATGTGAGCAACTGCTCGTCGATAGTTAGAATCTACTCATGTCTGTTTTAGGTTAGGATGTATTATATAATGTGTTTTGTTTGTGCCATTTTAATTTTAATCTGTGTGTTCTTTTGGAGAGTGGTTGGATATAATCATAGGTGAGGGGGGTGAAACCTTCAAAGTAGAACTTGTTTTAGGTACAAAGCACGTACGGTCAGAAGACCCGTGCATTGGACTTAAGAGAAAGTTCTGATGATATAGTACATCTGTATGTATAATATTGCTCAATAAATCCATCTAGTTAGATATTCACTGGGTGTGTATATTCGCTGTAAATTAATTGGACGATTCTACCATTCAAGTAAAAGTTCGACTTAAAACAATCAGAGCAGCATGTTCATAGAGAATAAGGGCAGCAGAAATAAAGTATACGAGAAAACAAGTTATCTTATTCTCTTTCCAACTAAAGATTGAAGTAAATGTAAATAAATGCACGTGGCATGATGGTTCCTGATTGGCCTCCAAGCTCATGCTTGTCGTCTTCTTCCTCACATTAAAATAGTTCCTTCTAAAATAATAAAATTATAATATACATGGAATACGGGTAAATTAAACATGCTTATAAGAACACTTTGTTACGATTTAAACAATATGTTTATATTAGTAGTTTCAGACATAGCATGATAAATCATTGTAACGTGTATTATGGAACGCGCATGCGTAATAAGCAGGGCAGTTCCTCCCAAGGTGACCTGCAACTTCACTGAGCACATCAGCACAACTGTCAACACAGTGCGAGATTCAGTGTTACCAACCTCAAAGAAATTTCTGCAGAATTAAAGAAATTCTCCTCTCTTCAAAGAATAACATTTTAATCACGAATCTACAGAATAAGAAAATCCACTATTCCCAGTAGAGAAAATAATGAACTCTTCGATATCAACGCGCATATATGTAGGCTAACTAAAGAAATTCTTCGATATATCTGTATTCCTGTGTTTTTGAATCACCGTCTGTCAGCACAAAATTCGTCTCCCCTCTGCCTCTAGCGCGTGTGCGTTCCGAGAACGATCACGTGAGAGATGCATGCCTTAATCACGTGAAAGATGCCTTTGTGAATCCCCGACTTCGTCTTTCTCGGACCATCTGAGATCGAGGTCAATGTCTCAGTCGCAATAGTTTATTCGTGGCAGACGACAGTGACTTTTGTATTGTATTGTATTGTATTGTAGTAGCTTTTTAAACGCAGTCGGTACACGAAGCGTGTGTTACAGTGTTGTGGTTATGTCGGATATGGAGGGGATAGAGCCGCTATCAAGTTACGATTAATGGTGTACGAGTTCACACACTGACGTAAGTAGAATCTAATTATTATATTAATAACATTTTAACTTTATTAAAATCATGTAGGTAAGTCTTATTATTAACCATCTGTAAGTATTTTACGGGCTAGTTTAATGAATGAGTTCAAATGTTGTCTGCAATATATCAGATGATGGCTGCCGTGCATGCTCACTTGCTCGAAATAATGAGCCCTGGTGGCTTCTTTGGTAGCTAGCTTGCTATTGCGGAGTAATACATTTCGGTTTTGTTTACGTTTACTTCAATCTTTAGTTGGAAATAGAGTAGATATATGACGAAACTAGGTCTAATACAGGCATTTTAGAATAATTGAAAATCGTTTCAGTATCAGAAAAAATGGAAGAATTTAACGTATTTCCCTGTTACATTGATAAGTATGGATATTCCCACTACAAAAAAATTATGTCAATAGCTCCATATGCATGTAAAGTGGAATTACACAATCTGTATAAACTTGTATCAACCAGGAGTTGAACCCGGGCTCGTTACTCCACAACCATGGACGTGTCACAGAACATTACCACCCTGAAATAACGCAGTAATAAAAATATTTATGTTGTACCTGATAAAGAAAGCTCACGTCAGAAGTCGCGTGGCATACAATTGAGTCGGTTAGAGTCATAACTCACTTGTTCCAAAAATGATAATTTTCACAAAAGGCTAGTAAATAAATAGGCCTATATCTGAAAATTTCACTTTTCTATCAAAAGTTGAGAAAATAATCCTCTTGAATTAAAAAAAAAAACAAACTTGTGAAAAATGAGCATTAAAATTAAACTTACATTGTTATAATCAGGCTTAGAGACTTTAGACCCGATAGATGAAAACAGTGCGATTTCAAGTTGGAAAGCAGGACGGTAGTGGGTGGGGACAGTGAGGGTAGCGACCTACCTGTCGTCCCATGTGCTTTATTTACTCAGTCATACTCATAAGGCAGGGAGAGGAGGTACTGTTCTGATAATAAAAACAGTCCCGTACACCTAGTTCACTTTATCAGAAGAGAGGACAGGAGATAGCTAGTAGTCTAGTTTTTATCTCTGCATCTATGCGATTAGTCTAAGAATATATGCGATATTCTGTGGCATAAAAGACATGCTAGCAGGGAAGAAGTCTACGAACACTGCTGGGTTAGCGAAAATAGATTTCAATGACTTAGGCTAGTGTTTTTTCGTTTTGCATCCATTACATCATCCACACCTATGGAGTAACGGTTAGCGCGTCTGGCCGCGAAATCAGGTGGCCCGAGTTCGATTGCCGGTCGGGGCAAGTTACCTGGTTGAGGTTTTTTCCTGGATTTTCCCCTCAACCCAATGTGAACAAATCCTGGGTAACTTTCGGTGCTGGACCGCAGACTCATTTCACTGGCATTATCATCTTCATCTCATTCAGACGCTAAATAACCTAAGATGTTGATAAAGCGTCGTAAAATAACCTACTAAAATAAAATAAATCCATTACATCATGTGATGTAGAGCGGAGCGTCTCCCAATATAAACTTTGTCTTGCCGACTACCGAAGAAAATTTAGTTTTGAGACCTTCAGAATGTGTGTTGTAGTATGCTACATTGTAACAGTACCATGTATTGTACATCATAAGTTGTGTATATTGTGTAGGATTATTATGTGTGTTGAGTAAGTATTGGACTTGTGCTTATGACAGAAGCCGAAAGGAAATGCATATTAATTTATTTTGAAAATTTCGCATTATAGTTTTTTTAATTTTAATGTATGTAAACATTAATTTTTTGGTCCTATAGAATTTTTTCCTCTAACAATCGTTTTACTTTAATGTTTGATAAATTAGTTGCTTTTTTTTTTTTTTTGGAACGTCACTGTACAGCACCAGCAGAATGGACAGAACTGGGTTTCATGTACACATGCCTCTTCTTCTGCCGACTCCCATCCCCCTCTAACACAGTGAAAAAGCTGCCTATAGTATGGACTTAGTAAACTTATTCTATCGGGTCCAAAATCTCGATGTCTGGTTATAATACACTTATACTTCTCAGACAAATCTAAAAATTAACCTGCATACAGTTTTAATAAGTTCTCTTCCCTTTATCTATTGAATCAGTGCTGACCATCCCTGTATATATCTCGATCAAGCGGCATACACTACCTCTTTCGTCTGTCTCTTTCCTTTCAGCTGTAAAGCGCTCAGGCTCTCCCGAGCTATAAAGCTCGCGCTTGCGCCTTTGGTCGTCAATTGATATGACTGGTATAGAGAATGGAATCGCAGATGATACAATAATAGAACCTCCTAAAAGGATGAGGTAATAAGAATGGTTAAAAATCTTAAGAACAATAAAGCACCGGGTTTTGATAAGATATCATCAGAAATTTGGAAATATGGAGGTGATGAACTGATAATGTCCTACATGAGATTTTAATTACAGTATGGAATGAAGAACAACCCCCAAAAGACTGGAGGAAGAACATGATTTGCTCAATATACAAGAAAGAGGATAAATTGGAATCCGGATCCCTGGACTATCTAGTCACAATAGCGTTATACTATCGCTTGAGACAACACAAAAAACTACAGGGACATCATTTTATTTTTACTTCAATTTTTATTGTACTTAAGTTTTTGAATGTACTTCACTCACAGCCCCTCTACTAGTAAAATCCCAACCGTCCTCCACACAGAACCAAGGCCGCGTATGCAGTACTGAGTTAGTGAGTATAGTACGTTCCAGAAATATGTTCGCGTTTTCCAGTGACGAAAAAGCTTTCAATATTGAATCATATTTTCGCACAGGTACTGTCATCAGTTTGCCTACGTTTCCCCCACCTGCTTTTGTTCGCCCCTCTGTAAAGTCTAGTAGCTGGGCTGTCTTAGCTCTTTTGTGAAAACATTAATTTCTGTTAAGAATTAGACGTCTACGTAATATTATACAACTGTTTAAAATAACTTAAATAAAAGGGCCTCGTTAAGTAATTAACTGTCACGTGATTTCCCCCCCCCCTTCCTACGACCCTGCGACAAAACCACTTGGACGGACAGTAGATAGCATGTCTGAGTAATTTTATCTTTTCGGATCGGGCAGAAGTGAAGATTAAATTTACAGTATGTAATGTACTCTTTTATAGAGTAGGTACACACTTATTTCAACATGAGTTACTAGTACGAAGGACGAAACTGATAATTGGAATTAGGTAAAATAGTCAATAGTGCGATAATATGCACAAAAGAACTGAAGCCTATATCGAAATGAACGGCCACTATTTTCAAAAATGTATTTAAATATCTATATTATGATTATTTTTCAATTTAACTTCATTCTCTATATTGTACGCTAATGTGCTGTAACAATACAATATACACTGCATAATTAATACGTCCGAATGGAGAGCTCAATTCGTGAGTAAAAACACTTATTCTTAATACAAAAACCTAATGAAAATTATCAAACTCAAAATTGCGATATTTCCTAGTTTATGTAAATGGATGAACTACTTTTCTTCCCTCCTATACCTAGTAAAGTGATTTGTATTTTACGGCAGTATCATCGAACTCCAGTCTTGGAAGGGGGGGAGCAAGCGGTGTTTCCGGTTGTAGACCTTTAATCCAAAGATATAGCCAGGTTAATATTAAAAATATTAGTAAAAATAAAATGATGTCCCTGTACAAGACAAAAGGTGCAAACGAAATTTAAAAGTGGGTGAGATATATTCCTACTTTCTGCTTTGAATCAATCCCAGGTCCATTGCATTTGAGTGAAAACTGTCGCTTCAATCATTGCAGAGAACAAGAGTGCACGATATTACACAATTGAGTGCTCAGTTTGTGTCAATTCGTAACGGGCATTTGGTTTGCGTACAGCAACCGTCAATATTTATTGATCACACTGCATATTTGCGTTGTATTCCCATGACGGGAAGCATGTTTCAGTGTTGCAAAGGGAGAGGACCCAAAGGTGGCTGGTTGCTTCCATTTGCGGCTAATGGAGTCACAGCAGTCTTACCTTATATTCATAATGTCGCCGCGTGGAACAAATAAGAGATGACGTTTCACTGCGTCACTTTATACCTCAGAGCTATTCGAACAAGAAAGGCGCGGCTGGGGCTTTTATTTCCTGCAGGATTGAGGGGGGAAAATTAAAAAAGTTTTATATTCAGAGAAAGTTTCTTGTCGAATAACTACTTTGCAGCCACGTATAGGGGAATGGGGTCTACGTTGACATGGAATTACTACTTTCGATAAACTTCCTAAACGATTGAAATGTATTCGTATTTATGCGAAAGCAGCTTGTGCTTAATGTATGAGTATGCTACGACCATAGGGGGAGAGAGAACCGTTTTTTTGGGGGCGGGGGCGCAAAGAAAACCATAAAATCCCGATAGTGTAGACCAGGGTAATTGTAAACACTTTTCATTGATTTCAAATATACTTCAACATTACACAACCCTCAGTAACGGTATGCATGACGAAACAATGTGTTATTTTTAGATCTTTCTTTTCCCTGAAAATGGGTTTAAAATAATAAGGTTAACATTTTTCATATTTTAATTGCTAGTTTTGTCTATGCGGATGACGTGAATATGTTAGGAGAAAATCCACAAACGATTAGGGAAAACACGGGAATTTTACTGGAAGCAAGTAAAGAGATAGGTTTGGAAATAAATCTCGAAAAGACAAAGTATATGATTATGTCTCGTGACGAGAATATTGTACGAAATGGAAATATAAAAATTGGAAATTTATCTTTGGAAAAGTCGAGAAGTTCAAATATCTGGGAGCAACAGTAATAAATATAAATGACACCCGGGAGGAAATTAAACACACAATAAATATGGGAAATTCCTGTTATTATTCGGTTGAGAAGCTTTTATCATCCAGTCTGCTGTCAAAAAATCTGAAAGTTAGAATTTATAAAACATTATATTACCGGTTGTTCTGTATGGTTGTGAAACTTGGACTCTCACTTTGAGAGAGGAACAGAGATTAAGGGTATTTGAGAATAAGGTGCTTAGGAAAATATTTGGGGCTAAGAGGGATGAAGTTACAGGAGAATGGAGAAAGTTACACAACACAGAACTGCACTCATTGTATTCTTCATCTGACATAATTAGGAACATTAAATCCAGACGTTTGAGATGGGCAGGACATGTAGCACGTATGGGCGAATCCAGAAATGCATATAGAGAGTTTATTGGGTGGCCGGAGGGAAAAAGACCTTTAGGGAGGCCGAGACGTAGATGGGAAGATATCAAAATGGATTTGAGGGAGGTGGGATATGATGATGGAGAGTGGATTAATCTTGCACAGGATAGGGACCGATGGCTGGCTTATGTGAGGGCGAAAATGAACCTCCGGGTTCCTTAAAAGCCAACAAGTAAGTAATTGCTAGTTTACATTTACCCACCTGTTTATAATTACCCCTTTGAGAGGGAGTAATTGTAAACACAAATTTTCGCACGGGCTATCAGACACTGAACATTTTTTTGTTCTGTTTCAGAAGAAAGAGCTGCACTCCTTCCAACTCCAGTTTTGGTTACTGATACATTTAGTCCCTTTAACCTATAATCTATGACGATATAGGAACTCAGTACCTCTCCTGAGCTTCACGATAACTGTAGTTACTATTTTTACATTTGTGACAACCGACTCTAAATCCTCTACAGTGTATTTGGGTGGGGGTCTCTTTCTAATATAATTTCTTGGCATTTTGATCACTGAGAAGTACGAAATGTAACCATACTGAAACATGTTTACAATTACCCCCAAACAATTAAAACTATGGGGCAAATGTAAACACGTCATAATTTAATGAACTGAGGTTATGGGAGATCTCAAAACCATTGTAATAAATGTTAACTACTATACATTACTCATAAAAACAACATATTCTTAAAAAATAGCAATGCCAAAAATGAAGGTGAAGCAAAATTTTTCTCATTCTTTTTTATAGACTCTTACAAAACATTCGTTCACAACTAAGCAGTTACTCCTATTTGGCGCCAAACTGTTTTGTAGGTTAGCCAACATGTTAATTTAAATATTCTCCCGAATTAAAATTTTTATATTGACAGTTTTGTATTTCGCACAGCATTTGTTTATAATTATCCCCTGTTTACAATTACCCTAATCTACCCTATAACGAGATTATGGGGGAAATCATTTATATCCTCCCCTGTTATAGCTTGACCTTGGTACAGTATATCGGAATATGATCATTTAATAATAGTAATATACGTTACAAGAGCGGTATGTTGACGTTTTCATGGTCGAGGAAAAGATTGAAAAAGCGAAACGTAGTTGAGCTTTTTTAATTTCCGAGAACATGAAAACAAACATACCGCTCGTGTATCGTACATTATTTTGTGCGAAGATCGTTTATTACATACCTGAAAGACGAATTTATAATTAGTTGCAATGAAATCTCCATGTTGGTTTCTGTTTAATGACGCCAACTTCGGAACACTAAAATATCTTTCTTCAACATTGTTGCTGTAAAAAGTTTTCTGTGTTTACTATACTCCAGCAGGCCGTGATATACGTCTGTCTTTTTTTCCCCAGTCTATAAATGCGAACTTAAAACAAACGGTAAGGTTGTGTAATGATTTATTTTTCATTTTAATATTTTAACAATATTATTTATATAACATATTGCAGTAATAACATCGGCATCTGGAATCTCGTTGATTTTTTCACGGCTTCCTTAACGTTGCTTGTATCAGGAATGCAATAAGTTTCGTGGAGTAGTAGACTTTACTTAATTTTTGCAAATATTTAAAAACAATAATTAACATTGCAATTTAGGTGAAACTGCAGTGGTAAGTTTCCAATTTATAATTATTACTATGTTAAACGTCTCTAAAAATAATATGTTAAAAGCCTAAAGCAGTAAAATGAATGTCGCGCTTAAGCGGTAAGAAGAGGGAAATTGTTATGTGTGTTACGTTGGGAATACTGAATGTGGTATTTCACACTTACCGCGTATTGGTTCTGTGCGGAAAACAAGCAAATACGCACGATCTCGCACAAAAGTATTATTAAAATAAAGTAAAATTAAAAAAATGTATAAATAATTTTACTTTTTTTTTTTTTCCTCCTGTGCGGTGGAAGGACCCGAAGGCTTGCACTGCAGCCTGAGGCTTATTGTGCTTACGACTCCAATTCTGTGAATGATTAGGTAGCCGAACGGCCGCTCTCTTGTAGAAGTACAGCACGCCGCACCGTGAACTTAACCCGGGCTATTGTATGGATGATGATATGTGAATTAATGATGGCGAAATGAGTCCGAGGTCCAACACCGAAATTTACCCAGAAATTCTGCTTCAATTGGTTGATGAAAAACCCGGAAAAACCCCAACCAAGTAACTTGTCCTGCTCAAATGACTTGCGGAACAACGTCTCGATTGAGGTCAACAAGACTTTGAAGGACTTCTCATGAGACCGCAGATTCTTCTGGAAAAGTAGGAACGAAGTTGAAAAGTGGAATAAATTTGTCCTCGATAAGGTATAACTTATTTAAAAATGGCTTTTAAAGATCCTGGAGGTTCATTGCCTCCCACGCATGAGCTCGCCATCAGTCCCAATCCTGAGAAAGATCCTAACATCATTTCCCACTTCTCTCAAATCCAATTTAATATCCTTCCATCTACGTTTCTAATTATGTCAGGTGAAATAGTAATATGCGTTACAAGAGCGGTATGTTGAAGTTTTAATGTTCGAGGAAAAGTTTGAAAAACCGAAACGTAGTTGAGCTTTTTTAATTTCCGAGAATTGAAAGAAAACATACCGCTCGTGTATCGTACATACCTGAAAGACGAATTTCTAGTTACTTGCAATGAAATCTCCATCTTGGTTTCTGTTCAATGATGGCAAATTTGCAAAACAAAAATATCTATATTCAACATTGTTGCTTTAAAATGTTTTCTGTGTTTACTATACCCCAGCAGGCCGTGATATACGTCTGTGTTTTTTTCCTCCACTCTATGATGAGTCTGGAACCTTGTTGATTTTTTTCACGGCTTCCTTAATGTTACTTGCATCACGAATGCAGTAACTTTAGTGGAGTTATAGAGTTTACTTAATTTTTGCAAATATTTAAAAACAATAATTAAGAGTGCAATTTAGGTGAAATTGCAATGGTAAGTTTCCAATTTATAATTATTACTATATTGAACGTCTCTAAAAATAATATGTTAAAAGCCTAAAGCAGTAAAATCAATATGTCACTTAAGCGGTAAGAAGAGGGAAATTGTTATGTGTGTTAGATTGGGAATACTGAATGTGGAATTTTAGACTTTCCGCGGATTGGTTTTGTGCGTAAACCAAGCAAATACGCACGATCTCGCACAAAATATAATATGTGCAGTTCTGCGTTGTGTAACTTTTTCCATCCTCCTGTAAGTTCATCCCTCTTAACCCCAAATATTTTCCTAAGCACCTTATTCTAGAAACTCTTAATCTCTGTTCCTCTATTAAAGTGAGAGTCCAAGTTTCACAACCATACAGTACATCTGCTAATATTGCTGTTTTATAAATTCTAACTTCCAGTTTTTTTTGAAAGTGTATTGAATGACAAGAAAAAGACAATTATTTTATAATTCTAGAAAACATTTTAATGCAACTTCTAAGAATTTTCTCACATATCCTTGAATTTTATCTCTGTTTTACACAACATATGAAGATTCTAAGTTTTTTTGTTAATAAAAGTTCAGCTGGTCTTGAGAGTAATAATTTTTAATTTCACAAATTAGTCATAGGCCTACTTCATGTTTTCTTTTTTATATTCTCGTTACGCGTCCCAGACTAGAAAAGTTCACATTCATGGTTTTGTTCCCCAGTAGCCTCTTGTTAGATCTGTCGTATTTCACAATTAAGTATAATATGGTACGCAACCCGTAGCCTCTATCTAGTTTCATTTCCTTTTCCGCACCTTGTTGGTGCCGAATACGGTGAGCCCGTGATTCCTATTTGCGTTCTCTTTCCGATTACAAACTTGAATAACTATCGTTAGGAGACACTTACAAACATAATATTGGTATCAATGGAAAGAGAAACTCAAATATTGTTTGTTATGTTGGTGAACCTGTCGTATATTTATTAATTTCGTTGCTAGGAGACGATATAACAGAAAAATGGCTGCAAACGAAGACAGGAGGGCATTTTGTGTGCTAGATTTTCACATATCCCAGTCTGTTGTCACTGTACAACGCAATTTTAGAAGAAAATTTGGTATTGATCCACCCAGTGGGTCCAGTATCCGTAAGTGGTACTCTGATTTCAAAACGAGGGGATGCATCTGTATGCGAAAGTCAACCGGTCGTCCATCAGTAAGTGAGGCAAATGTGGAGCGTGTGAGAGAGAGTTTCACACGAAGTCCACAGAAATCCACCGTGAAAGCCAGTAGAGAATTAAACATCCCCCAACAAACTGTGTGGAAGATTTTACGGAAACCTTTGAAGTTCTACCCTGTTACCACTTAGATGTCAGAAACGAACTGAATACACGAATTCAAGGAGATGGATTGGACGTGCTGGCCGTGAAGATTTAGAATGTTTGCATTGGCCTCCACGTTCCCCCGACCTCACTCCTTGTGATTTTTTTCTGTGGGGTTTTATAAAACAACAAGTGTATCAGCCACCATTACCACCTGCCATTGAGGATCTTTGTGTCCGCATCACAGAGGCCATTGCACTGGTGGATGGTCCAATGCTACAACGCGTATGACAGGAAATTGACTACAGACATGATGTGTGTCGTGTGACACAATGAGCTCACACTGAGCACATGTGACTTACGGTTGTGAACCAAATGTTTCTCTTTCTGTTTCATGTTTCATGTTTTCCAGTGAAAAAATTAAAAAATTGTTGGAGTTTCTGTTTCTATTGATACCCATTTCATGTTTTCTAATTTTTGCTGATTTAAGAGCAGCACACGTGATTTAACCGAATGGATAACAAAAAATATTTGAGTTTCTCTTTCCATTGATACCAATATCATGTTTCTAAGTGTCTCCTATCGATAGTTATTGAAGTTTGTAACCGGAAAGATTATTTATAGTAACACTGTATTTGTCCATCAAATTGTATGCATTTCTTATCAAATATTTTGTTCCTGTCTGCACCAAATTGTAGGTGAAATACATGAAATTTGCTGTAAATAATTTATATCGGAGGAAAGCAAAGAAGAGGAAACAAACTTTATAATATTTTGCAAAAATAAATCAATAAGATAAAGAAAAGAGATATTGTAATCTAGTTGAGTTATTTTAATGCTAGAGTAGAAAATCAATCAATAGCAAATATAATTTGATCCACAGGGAAAATATTTTAAATAAGAATGGACATGAATTGAGACCTCAGGTCAGCCGTGTAGTTCATAGAGCTAATTTAGTCCATTTGTCAGTATATCTGCCAGTTCGAACCAGTTAATCAATCTTGGCTAGTCAGTTTTCCAGCATTTCAGTTAATCAGCCAAACTTACAACAGTCATTTAGTCCCTTTGGTCTATGAGCCAGTTGAGTTAACCTTAAGAATTATTTCTTAGTGAAATTTGAAGACTGAAAACATATCATACAACTATTCATCCTCAACCGAATGCAGACGATCTACGATACTGTATATCCACGCCATTCCTGATTCGGTGAATGACAGTGTAAGTAAATTAAATTCGGATTTAAAATCTCTAACCTCTTGGTCGCTGAAATTTTGATTGGTTCTAAGCCTTGAAAAATCACAGGCTATCTTACTAGCAAATCAGAGACTTCTATTCGAAATTTAACAAATCTGTTCTTCCCATCGTAGTTGTAAATAACGCTGAAATACCGTTTAGTGTAACTGTGAAAAATCTGGGTGTTCACAGACTAAACATGTATTTAAAAAGTATATTCCATTCACTTCGACGAATAAAAAATGTTCTTCCTTTTAAATTAAAACAAATCTTAGTCCAGACACTTATCATACTGCAGTTCGACTACTGCGACGTTCTATTAAGTGATCTCAGCCATGATCTGACTAAAAAATTGCAGCGTGTCCACAATGCCTGTGTTTGGTTTATATGTAATTTTCGTCTCTATGATCATATGAACCGTTCAGAGCAGAAGTGGTGTAAGTCGAAAATGGGTAATGAGGGTTAAAGTAAACATTCTGTAAACTACAATGCAAAGTAGCAGTTAATATTCAATTTATTTAAACTATTAGTACTCAGTGGATAGCAAGAAGGCCACATTAATTGCTACTTTGCGTTGTGTTTTACAGAATTTTTACTTTAAACCTCATTACCAAATTTTGAATTACACCACTTTTGCTCTGAAAGGCTCATATATCATCGCCTTTAAATGAATTGTTTTAGTTCCGGCTGGCTGACACACGCAGTTTGCATTGCCTTTCTCTTCTCTATCAGATTTTGCATACATCAACCCCTGAATACCTTGCATCACTATTTCATAATCTATCCACACACCATAATTTATATACCCAATCACAACACGACATTCAGTCCCTCTCCACAGAACGTCTGCGTATTCTTCGTCTTTTACAATAGACACTATCTGTCCTTGGAATTCATTAACTACAGATGTTAGGGACAGGCCGATCTTAAACGATTTCAAGTCCAAAGTGAAACATCTTACTTTAGAACGCACAATGTCCCAGGATATGGATTAAAATTCACAATTGTAACTAGTTTATAAAGTAATCATATAATTCAATTTGTCATCTAGTTTTAGTAGGTATTTAAGTTCGATAATCTTGTGACTTATACATATTTTTTCTGTTTAGATCTTGTCTTAGGTATATCTTTAACTTTCTTTTGTACTGACATATTATCATGTATTTTATTTTTATCTTCTGGTTGAGTGGAAGAGAAGACCTCACGGCTGTAACTCTACCAGAAAAAAAGCATTATTATTATTATTATTATTATTATTATTATTATTATTATTATTATTATTATTCGTCATAGATTTGTCACCTAAATTCTATTTTTAAGTTGATATCATAAATAGTAACATTTGAAGTAGAACTACCGTACTCCTAATCAGTTTAGGTTTTCTTGGAAAGTTATATCACGTATTTTTTTAAATGCTCAGAATAGATATGATGAATATACAGGATGAAATGGCATAATTGCATTAGTTTGAACTAGTAATATTTATCAAAAAGACTAGTAAGTAGGTTCGAATATCCGTTTCTCTATCTGTAGGGTGTAAGGGGATAAGTGCCGTCCTTTTCACAGTCTTCGGATACGGGATACAAAATCAAAAAATGTTCATACAACATAGTGTCAGAACTTTATAGTTTTCCCAGGAAAAATAATTTTTCCTTATTTTATTTACGTTATACTGCTTATATCGTTAGTAAAATTACAAAAACAATTACATCAGTAGGTAAATATATCTAGGAAAGAGTTAACATTAGTTTAAATAAATATGTGTATGTTTTCGCGAAATTAAATAATAATGTATGCTTAAATTTGTGAATATTCTGGTGTGAGATACGTGCCAACATGTTCAGCAGGATTCATGCAGCTGAAAGTACTTTGCACAAACCTACAGCTCAGCTGAGTTCAAGCCCCGTATATCCTGCCGAGCGGATGGTAGTTCAGTACAGGTATTCGATAAACAACTTTCAGTGTCATTCACAGTTCAGGAATATCATGATATGTTATTAATTTATGGAGAAAATCGTCGTAATTCAAGTGCGGCAAGAAGGATGCACCGTCAACGTTTTCCGCAAAGAAGGCTACCTAATCGGCGAACTTTTGTAGCAGTTCCTCAACGATTGTTAGAAACTGGGAGTCTCTGACCCCGTTCCGAAAATCCTCAATCAGATATTTCTTTAAAAATGATACTGCTTTATGAAAGCGGGAGATATTAAAATTTTGCATTAGAAATAAATTTAGTGTGATTTTGTGCAGTAAACCATTAGGGTCTGTTGTTTGCTTTTAGACGTACAGTTAAAAAATGGAGCAATATTATTAAATGAAATGAAAATTTACCATAATGTTCTCTTAATGAAATTGAAAGTTTCTATTTGCAGTTCGTTTTACAACAACTATTTTTAACAAAATAATCTGCCCTCAATGAGGGTGACCATAAAGATCCAGAATAAAAGCACTACAGAAATAATTTAGAAAGACAAAAGATTAAATACGGGAATTGTTTAGTAGGACATCCAGAGAAATGCAAACCCAAAAGAATCGTCAATGGCCAAAATATAAATGATAATGCAATATTTGGATTGAATCCTTAAGAATATCCAATAAATTTTTTTGAATTTAAAAAAATCGGAGACCAAGTGCTTTTAAAATATTCCATGTGAACTTAGGAAGAGTGCCACGCGCACCAAACAAAAGACCAGAAACACTCCACTGACTAGTGGGAAGGTTATATTTCTCACTTAGGTATGGGATGCAGGACTCATAAATGGACTTCTTCTCCTCATCAACGTGTTGTGCCTGCAGGGCATCCCTCTCAAACCGGGTTGTAGGATCAAGAATGATTCCCTTAGATTGAGTCCTGTGGATGGCTACAATATCTGCTCTTCTGTTCGAATCTAAGGATGAAATGCAGTGGATCTCCTCGTGTACTTCCCATCCACGACGCTTGAGGACATCAGCAATACCGGTCCTGGCCTTATGGTGTCGATTGTTGCGCAGCAGCTCTGTTTTTCGACAGACTCCCAACACGTGACCAAGAGTTTCCGTCTCGTTGCAGCCGGGATGGCGACACGGGTTGTGTTGAAACTTCTGCCGGGCACAGATCTAACCGCAGATAGATTGCTGTTGTCTGTTGTCCTGGTTCCCCCTTGCATTCGAACAGAGCATCTGTTTTGCACCGGTATGTCTGAACCCGTTTGAGCTGTACTGTATACTTTTAAACCCCCTCCTCCCCATCTAGCAACGTTGTCAAACGTCTAATATTATAAACTTCAGTAATCAGTTAAATATTGCAATTAGAAAAAAATTGTGAGGACATTTTTTCTTCCTTATGACATGAATAATCATCAGTTAAAATAATGTCTCTTACACCCTGTATAATGATTATAGAAAAAATCGAGTTTCTGTTGAGAGATTTGGAGATGGATAAGTTACAATAGCGCAATACTTTCTTTTCAGCTGTGGAGGTACGAAGCGTAATGCAGTAGTAATAAGAAAAATATTGGCCACTGCTTTCATCGAAAGCTTTTAGGAGCATTTCAGTGAGGAGGCGATCGATAATAGCTGATTTGTAGGTCAGTGTGCTATCTAAAGCCGAACATTCATATATGATTAATGTAAACATAACGGAATACTTAGAGATAAGCTTGCAATTTATAATGAACAAACATAAGTAGGCTAATTCTCAACATCAGTAGGCATATTTTATTAGTAAGTGTTTGAGAATAGCATAAAACAATAAAATGTATTAACATATCAATACTTTCAGGTGAATTACACTGCAAGAAACAAAAAACAAATTGCACTTGAACTTGGGCAGTAATCAATAATTCTGTGCAGAACAAATAGGAAAATGAAATAAACTTTACATACAACATAAGCCAAGGCAAGGAATTTGGAGCACTATAAAGTAATGTTGAAACATTATATGCGAGTATAGCCCAAGGTTTAATGAACTGGAACCGAACTACTGCATTGACAAAGCAGAAGTGCAGTTCAATCATCGAAAATTACACGCAACCTATTACAAAATTTTCATGGTGTTATTGGCTGACGTTTCGACCGCTGTGTTGTGGCCATCTTCGGAGCAGTTGTTGGATAAGGAAATAGTCGAAAAAAAATCGAAAAATCGAAGGAGAATTGGGAGGAAAATTTAAAAGGTACGCAAAACGCGTCCTTGCAAGGGGTTGAGGGCTGTACAAAACTAAATATGTGAGCTCCAAGCCTGTTGGCCACTAGTCTCACTCCGGGTTACGCTGCTCCCCTGAAGGAGCTCTAGAAAATTTTGAAGGGGAAGCCGAAATTGGACGTAACCTCTTAGGTACCACATACGCGAGGGGGCTGAGATTGATCAATTGATCACGGAACAGGGCGAGGAGGAGTTGGCTGGTGTTTGCCGTTAGGATGGCAAGACGCCGTCATCTGTTGTTCGATGACAAAGCAGGTGAAGCCCGTTGGAAGAAGCGCCGTGAAATCTAAGCTGCAATTTGAGAGGTCCCTGTCCTTTCAATTTGCGACTTATTGAGTGACCTCGTATGTTTAATAGACTATTAATATTATCTGAACTAGGGCATACATAATTTATAATAAAGGTGGAATATATATATGGGGAAGGGCATATAGGTCCGTGATAGTCTGCCAGCTATTATATATATAGTAGTCTCGATTGGGGGAGTACTTGCTGTGATAGGTCGTAGGTTCTCATTCTGGCATCTGATTGGTCCTACGTTGTCCAATCCGGTTGAGGTCTGTATGAAGCGGAGTATTCATATTAAATACTGGCCCTCATAAGGTCCGAAAGAGTGACCTTGATACCGTGCTCGATGTCCGGATGAAGGGGGGGACGCCGCGTACATGTGGAGCCAGGTCTCATACCTGGCTTCTCGTTCCTAGGTATGAGACTGCGCTCCACGTTGGCTGACACAGTTGCATCATGCTTGAAATTAGGCACGTCGCTTAAATGTACATCTTCAATGACGTGTTCGGTAACACATTTGAAATGTCACTAAGTGTGGTACAGCCACTGTGTTGACGTGAATAAGTCTATTAAGTCTGGTCCAGTACTAGGATGCGATCCTAGAACGTCGACCGACAAATTTTCAGACGAGTTTTGTAGCGCCTATAATTTTATTTCTATACTAAACGACAAATTCAAATAAAGTATAGGCTGATTGGCAGACGAAGAATCAATGTGTCCACCATAACCTTGAGTTGGAGCGGGTGACGTCATCTAGCGATACGCAGGGGGAGGATTTAAGGCACGAATTGGCGGGTCGCGCAGCAGTCGAGGCAATGTAACTCGAGTCTCAGAATTCAATTTGCCATCATAAACACGTTTGTGTTTAATAGTACTTACATGGCGCTTTACGTTAAATTCCTAGAACGTGACACACAACGTTTGCAAAATTTGCAGAGTTGTTTATTCTTATAATGAACACACCATCAAATTCTGAAATACGTGCTCTTAATTTTATTTTGTATACAATATACTTGTTCTATTATTCGGGATATCTCTGAAAGAAATGTGCACGAACTGCTGACTGACACACTTGAACACAACTGCAATGTTTAGTTGTTTATACTCTGGCGGAGCAGATACTGTGCAGGTTCTGAAAAAATCTCTCAACAAGTTGCGTGTAATTTCCATTGACTGAATTGTACTCCTGCTTGATCGGTGCAGTAGCTCGGTTCAAGTTCACAAAAACTTTAGCTATATACAGGGTGATTTCACGAGGAAAGGTAAAAAATTTAGGATGTGAATTCTGAAGTCATTTTGAATCAAAAAGTTCGTATGAATATAGGTCCGTTTTCGAACGGTTACGGAGATATGGCTCTTTGATTTCACAAAAAACTTCTAAGATTCCATTGTACTAACTCGCATTTAGAGACAGATAACGGACAAATTTAAAGTTTATATTCACGTATGCATACATACCTATTCTAGACGTCGGGGTCGATGTTTTCGCACATTTTCAAAGGTTCCTCCTTTTGCTTCAATGCACTGTTGCGCTCGGGCGTGAATCGCGCTCATCGGTCGGGAGAGTTGCACGTAATTGTTCTTTATCCCTCATCCAAAATACGGTCGATTAGCGCCTCTCTCGTTTCCCCCTTCCTTTGCTATACCAAGTCTTTCATCCAACCCGCTAGACAGTAAGTATTCTTCGATATGGTACCGGGTCGACCTGGTTGGCGAGTTGGTATAGCGCTGGCCTTCTATGCCCAAGGTTGCGGGTTCGATCCCGGGCCAGGTCGATGGCATTTAAGTGTGCTTAAATGAGACAGGCTCATGTCAGTAGATTTACTGGCATGTAAAAGAACTCCTGCGGGACAAAATTCCGGCACATCGTTCACAATGCAGATTCCAATGTTACGTCATTCATTGCGACCTTGACCTTGTCTCACGCTTCGTCTCACGTCAGCAGCATATGGTAACGTCTGATTCACATTGGGGCGAGACGTTTTACCAAAAAAATACATCTAGCTCCGCCATCGTTCGAAAACGGACTTATGTTCATATGTACTTTTTCACTCAAAATGGCCTAACATATCGTATCCTAAAATTTTTACCTTTCCTCGTGAATCACCCTGTATACACAATATTTCACCATTACTTCATAGTACTCTAAATGCCTTGTCCTGAACATAACACACAAAGGCAGGCTAGTAACCTAGGCCTTCGATTTCTACAGGCTGAATCACACAGCCAGTCTCCAACACTCGTTTTGTCACAGCAATAAACGTTCTTGGATTTTGCGGTCACGAAATGTCGACCACTGATGAAGAAAATACGTTACTTATTGAGAAATATTTTGAAAATGAGTATCCTATTGCTGATTGAAAATATATCTTACAAGGAGATGACACGCTCTGTATATCACCGAATGAAATAAGATTGTGTAAGATGAAAGTACAAGAAATACTGTTTAAAGTCATACCTGGTATGAGTGGCCAATGACCCCTCGTTTTGGAAATATTGGCTATTGTTTGTGACATACTTCTGTTAGGTGCCTAATAGGGAAGCATTGGACTGTGTAAAAGCGTAGCTCATATGGTTGGGTGCTGAGTTGTTATTCAGGGAACCTGAGTTCGAATCTTAACTGGTCCTATATTTTTTCTTTTAATAATGATTAATAGTGTGATCACAGTAATCTATTTACATATATCATATTTCTCAATGTATTGAACGCTTCGTCATGTTTTAAACAAATTACTAATTAACTAACATTGTATTGTAAAGGATAAACAAGGAAATATTGCTCACGTAGGCTGGTCACTGGTGTCTGTTCTGTTTCTATTCCACTTCATTTTGTACATGATTCATTATGATAAATATCATAAAAACACACAAAACATAAATATTTCCTGCATCATGCACAGCAAATGAAAGAAGGTTGTCCACAGTCACAGACGTTTTTCTGCACTTCTGCTGCGAAACAGACATCTTTCACATTCATAAACACTTCTCGTTCGTTTATCAATTTTGATGCATACCACGCATATTTCAACATGGCTTTGAATATAGAAGCTGACAACTGAAAGTGAATTAAGGAGTGAATTTCGAGGGCATCCTCCCTTGAAGCAATTTGTCGTCCAGTTTGTAAAAGAAAAGAGCTATTTTGCAAATATTTGATAAAAATCTTCACCTGTCTAAAAAGATAAACATCGCAGGACTGGCATAATCCAGCACATTTGGGTGAAATCACTTTAAGGTTGCACGTTACTTAATTTTCTTCATTTGTAAATATTTCATCATAAAAAGGAGGATTTACCTGCCCTTCCCATGAGTCCAGAATTAGAAGAAATGGCTGCTCTTTCACATATGTCTTTATTACTTTCTCCAGGTATTGCTTATGGAGTTGAGATGTCAGCTTTCCTGATGAAGACGTGTTACAAATATATTTACGAATTTAGAAGTGAGTTCATCTACTTGACGTTGCACTCTTGGGCCAAATTGTTCTTTTGATTCTAATAATAATAATAATAATAATAATAATAATAATAATAATAATAATAATAATAACAATAATAATAATAATATCAAGTTTTAAAAAATGAGAAGGCATTAGGATTCGAAACTGGGGTTGCCTGGATGACAACTCAGCATCCAACCATATGAGCTACGCTATTACATAGTATAATGTTTCCCTAATAGGTACCTGACGGAAGTATGTAACAAACAATAGGCAATATTTCCAAGAGGAGGGGTCATTGGCCACCTATACCAGGTATGATTTTAAACAGTACGTCTTGTACTTTCATCTCACACAATCTTATTTAATTCGGTGATATACAGAGCATGTCCTCTCCTTGTTAGTGAGAAACAGTGTAGCTTTATTTTACTGTTCGGTATTGCAGTCCCTCAGTCTTTTTTCATGTTTACATTTGCCAAAAAGCATATGCATATAATCATCTGAGCGAGAAGTTTATCGGTCGATATTGGAGGCAACCTGAAATACACATCATTCATCTTCTTCCAGGGCATTACACAAACAACGTTTGAGTAACTGGTTTTAGAGCATCCAATAACTCTTATACTGCCTTCAGCGGCAGAAGCATGTCAGGTGTATCCTGCAAGATGTGTAAGTTTTGTTTACTAAAGGCTTATTCTCCATGCGTCATCTATGAGTAAGTTTTTATGTTATAAAAGTTTGTAAGTGATTTTGGATGTGAATGAATAAATTAGAAACATTTTCAATCTACGAAGAGTGAAAATTCTGCATAAAAAATGTGTATTCTTTTATTATTAAATGAAGAGAAAGTATTGTTACGCTTCTAAACACAACTTGTCAAAATCTACAAACATAAACACGTTTTATTTATACAGGGCGTTTCAGGAGGGATATTAAATATTTAAGGGGGTGATAATCTGGAATGTTCTGAGTGAAGAAGTTCATATAAATATGCGTCCCATTTTTATTGAGTACAGAGATACAGCTGTTAGAACATACCTGCACATACAGCGCTCAACGAGCGCGCGCGCTCCTTCGGAGCGGGAGTGCTGTGTTTACCGCTCGCCGAAACGGAGAGGAAGATACGTCAGAATGACATAGACTTGCTATGGGTAGAGGGAAACGACCACTCAGTTATCTAGTGGAGTGCAGTGTGTGGGGCTATTCTCAGTAACTGTTTCACGTTGCTTACCTACTGCTACAGTACAGTATGGAGGAATCTAAAAGACGGAACGTAACATTTAACATTTAACGATTTACAGCTCGAAATTATTGATCTTCAATGTCACCTAAGGCTAAAGATCGTTTGAATAATACTACTAGCCTGGTTGAGTTTTACAAGACTAAACATTAGCAATAATATCCACGACTGCACAGGCTGGCTTTGAAAATGATTGCTATGTTTGGCTCAAAATTTATATTTGTGAGCAACTGTTTTCTATAATCAACTTTAATAAAGGCAGACATCGAACATCTGTAACTGATGTTTCATTACGATCAGTAGGCTACTGTTCCTTTTAGCTACCAACAGCATAAAACCTCGTTTTGATGTACCGATAAATAAAAATATAACAAAATGATATTGTACATTTAAGTAGCTATAGGATTTCTATTATTTCTGTAAAATATATATTTCTTTATTGATTAATAATATTCCAAGATAGTTTTGCATACACTAAACGGGAATTCATTTCATAAACACTCGTAATAGTACTTCCTTTTGTGTATATTTTGTACGAGATCACCCCTTCTTCCAGTCCACCCTTATACAGAGCGCAGCTAATACCTGCATTCCGCTCATGAGCTGTGAGCCGGCTCGGAGAGCGCAAAACCTTGTGCGGGCCTGTGTTAGAATGTAGCCCAAGAAGATTTTAAACAAAGACAAATGATTACGTTCAATGCACTTTCGTTTCTTGTGTTGCTACTCCGGTTGCTTTGGGCTTATTTATCGATTGTCATTTTTGTTTTGAAGGTCAAGTTGTGAAGTTATGTTTTACTTACTTACTCACTGGCTTTTAAGGAACCCGTAGGTTCATTGCCGCCCTCACATAAGCCCGCCATTGGTCCCTATCCTGAGCAAGATTAATCCAGTCTCCACCATCATATCCCACCTCCCTCAAATCCATTTTAATATTATCCTCCCATCTACGTCTCGGCCTCCCCAAAGGTCTTTTTCCCTCCGGCCTCCCAACTAACACTCTATATGCATTTCTGGATTCGCCCATACGTGCTACATGTCTGCCCATCTCAAACGTCTGGATTTAATGTTCCTAATTATGTCAGGTGAAGTATACAATGCGTGCAGCTCTGCGTTGTGTAACTTTATCCATTCTCCTGTAACTTCATCCCGCTTAGCCCCAAATATTTTTCTAAGAACCTTATTCTCAAACACCCTTAATCTCTGTTCCTCTCTCAAAGTGAGAGTCCAAGTTTCACAACCACACAGAACAACCGGTAATATAACTGTTTTATAAATTCTAACTTTCAGACTTTTTGACAGCAGACTAGATGATAAAAGCTTCTCAACCGAATAATAAAAGGCATTTCCCATATTTATTCTGCGTTCAATTTCCTCCCGAGTGTCATTTATATTTGTTACTGTTGCTCCAAGATATTTGAATTTTTCCACCTCTTCGAAGGATAAATCTCCAATTTTTATAGTTCCATTTCATACAATATTCTGGTCACGAGACATAATCATATACTTTGTCTTTTCGAGATTTACTTCCAACCCTATCTCTCTACTTGCTTCAACAAGAATTTCCGCGTTTTCCCTAATTGTTTGTGGATTTTCTCCTAACATATTCACGTCATCCGCATAGACAAGAAGCTGATGTAACCCGTTCAATTCCAAACCCTGCCTGTTATCCTGAACATTCCTAATGGCATATTCTAGAGCGAAGTTAAAAAGTAAAGGTGATAGTGCATCTCGCTGCTTTAGCCCGCAGTGAATTGGAAAAGCATCAGATAGAAAATGGCCTATATGGACTCTGCTGTAAGTTTCACTAAGACACATTTTAATTAATCGAACTAGTTTCTTGGGAATACCAAATTCAATAAGAATATTATATAAAACTTCTCTCTTAACCGAGTCATACGCTTTTTTGAAATCTATGAATAACTGATGTACTGTACCCTTATACTCCCATTTTTCTCCAATATCTGTCGAATACAAAAAATCTCATCAATAGTCGATCGATTACGCCTAAAACCACACTGATGGTCCCCAATAATTTCATGTACATATGGAGTTAATCCTCTCAAAAGGATATTCGACAAAATTTTGTACGACGTCAACAAAAGTGATATTCCTCGAAAGTTACCACAGTTAGTCTTGTCCCCCTTTTTAAAAATAGGTACGATTATGGACTCCTTCCATTGTTCTGGTACAATTTCCTTTTCCCAAGTTGCAAGTACAAGTTTATAAATTTCTCTAGATACTGCCCTTCCACCCTCTTGTATTAATTCTGCTGGAATTTGATCAATACCTGGAGACTTGTACTTTTTCAGATTTTCTATCGCAATTTCGACTTCAGAAACTGTGGGTTCCGGTATAAATGGCTCAGCAGTTTGTATTTCAATTTCGTCCCGATCATTTCTATTTGGCCTATGTATATTTAGTAGTTGCCCAAAATAGTTTTTCCATCTGTTCAGAATTGAATGAGAGTCTGCAAGCAAGTCACCATTCTCATCCTTGATCACGTTTACCCTTGTCTGATATCCATTTTTAAATTCCTTTATATCCTTATATAAATTTCGAATGTTTTTATTCTGACTATTTGTTTCTACCTCATTCAGTTTTTCCTTCAAGTAATCTCTCTTTTTATTCCTAACTGTACGACTTGCTTCCCGTCTTTCATTGAAATAATGATCTCTATTCTCCACAATTGGATCCTGTAAGAATTTCAATTTTGCCTGTTTCCTTCTATCTACTGCAATGGAACAATCTTCATCAAACCATGGTTTCTTTTTCTGAGTTTCATGATAACCTATGCTCTGCTCAGCTGCAATTTTGATATTATCTCGGATATTGTCCCACACGTTAACATTTAACTCTTCCTCAGCTTCGTCAGCAGTTGCTAAAGCAGCAAACCTATTTGAAATTTCAACCTGATAACGTTGCTTAGTTTCCTCGTCCTTTAATTTCAGAATATTGAATCTACTAATATTAGCTTGTTGTTCTACTCGCTTGGCTACTGATAGTCTTTCTCTTAATTCTCCAATTACCAAATAATGGTCAGAATTACAGTCTGCCCCCCTGAAAGTTCGAATATCTACTATACTAGTGTGCCTTCTTTTATCTACCAAGATGTGATCTATCTGGTTATGTGTCATTCCGTCTGGAGAAGTCCACGTATATTTATGTATATCCTTATGGGGAATGTTGTACTCTTGACAAGTAAATTTTCTGATGTAGCAAAGTTGACTAACCTAACTCCATTGTCATTACTACGTACGTTCAGGCTCTCTTTTCGAATAGTTGGTCTAAAAATATCCTCCCGTCCTACTTTAGCATTGAAATCCCCCAATAAAACTTTCATGTGATATCTAGGTAACTGATCAAAAGTATGTTCCAATTCATCATAGAAGCTATCCTTTATATGGTCGTCTTTCTCTTCTGTAGGTGCGTGAGCATTTATAACTACGATATCGCACCATCTATCCTTAAGTACTAAATACGATAACCTGTCACTGATAAATTCGACCTTTTTTACTGCTGATTTTATTCTTTTATGTACAAAGAATCCTGTTCCTAATTGGTGATTATTGTTTCCTTCCCCATAATACAATAAGTAATCGCCTATTTGTGATATGCCATTCCCATCTAACCTAACCTCTTGTACTCCCACGAAGTCTATTCTATATCTAGCTAATTCTTTTGCTACTAATGTTACCCCTCCTGTTCTATAAAGACTAGTTACGTTCCATGTACCAAATCGTATAACCTTTTTCCTTTGCTGTGGTCGTGCCGAGAATCAGTCCCATTCCGAGGCTTACTGTTAGGTTTCGTAACAAGCTGTTTTTTTACGGTGATGGGTTGTTAGCCCTTCGTCCAACCCCCAAGCTGGAGGACCACCCCTTATCGGCTGTCCACGACTGCTTATTCTATATTCGCAGCTACCCTCCATATCTGGAGGCCGTCTCCTCTATCCGCAACCTGAGGACGCGCCATGCCGTGGTGATAGGGACCCACAATACATGGAAGTTATGTTTTAGTTTATATAATTGAATTTTTCAACTGTGATTGTGATTTGTTGGCCAATTCTACAGTATCATTTAAGCATGCCGCACGTATTTATAAATGCTGAGTATGCCGATATGGTATTTGTGTACGGGTTTTGTAATGGAAACGCTGTTGCTGCTTATAGAGAATACTGCAGACGATTTCCTAACCGCGGAGTTCGAGATTCAAGAGCTTTTACTCCTGTTTTCATTAAACTGCGTGAGACTGGTGCAGCGCCCAGCAATCATATTTCATCTGAACGTGTAAATGAACAGAATGTATATGAAGTAGAAGACATTATTCTGTTAGTAGAACGTAGTCCTGCAACAAGCACAAGAAGAATTTCTGCAAGTATTGGTGTTCCAATACAAGAGTATGGCGAACATTACGTATGCACGGGTTCTATCCTTATCATTTACAGCGGATTCAACACCTTCGAGCAGGAGATGAAGGTAGACGATTGGAATTTTGTCGTTGTCTACTTGTAAATCGCGGAGTAATCCCATTCTTACTCTTCACTGTTGAAGCCACTTTCACTTGTGACGGTATCAATAACACTCGTCTCACTTCAGTGGTCAGAAGAAAACCCACATGCCATTGTGAAGACACATTTTCAAGAACGATTCTCTGTAAATGTGTGGTGTGGCTTGGGCCTGTTGTGTTACCGCATCGTCTTACAGGGCCCCGTTATCTAGAATTTCTTCAAAAATGAACTTCCAACATTATTGGAAGAGGTTACTTTGGCTACAAGGATGGGTATGTTCTTCCAGCATGACGGAGCCCCTGCACATTCTAGTCATTAGGCATTATCAAACCTCATAAACCACTTCAGTATACATTTTCGCTGCTCGAACGTCTAGCGTGCTCCAGCCAGTTTTCTCACTAGGATCGTGATGAAAGTACCCACATCTATTGAGCGAAAACCATGCTACAACATACTCGTAACTCAAATCAATAGACAATATCAGTCTGACAAAGAGTGTATACATTTTTTTTGGCGTACTCTGTATAAGTATTTTAGTTTTATAGCTGAGCACTGCGACCTTTCACAATATATTGCTCTAACTCACAATCTAGGCGCATTTCCAAGCTCACATCGGCTGACTACACTAAAGTTCGCTGCCTACCCAGGTTTCCAGCAGACAAACCCCCTCGTTCCCAGGCCAGCTCCCTCCGTGCATCGCCAGCCGATGTTCGGGGAATGCTATGGAATGATGACGTAATGGAGAAATTATGCCTAATGTAGGAAAACGGGAGAACTCCACGAAAAGCCCAAAACTTGCTATAGCTATATACCACAGTCTAGTATATACAATCACGAATATTGAGTTGTGAGGGTATTAGGAACAATAGACTGTGCAGGTACTATTTCGCATTGTCTGTAATGAGGCGATAGTAGCGATCCTAGTGGTTAGCAACTATCTATGGATCCATATTTACTAAGTATTGAGCTTCCTGACTGTATATACTAGACTGTGTATATAATATGTATTCCATTAAATTTATATACGACTGAAATACTGCATGTTTTCGCACATTGTAAAATCTATCGATATCTAATATCTGTCTAATTATATAAAATCAAAACTTTTTATTCTCAAATAATATCTCTAATTATAATTTTCGAGAATCTTACACAATAATTATGGACTATTAATGTCATTAATTGAAGTGTGTTCTAACAAAAAGAGCTTTGCACGTAACTAGATATTGGAGTTGATCAGTTGAATAAAGGCAAAGTTTGTGTAACTATAGTCTACAAGAATAACTTTTGTTTCGGAAACCAGTTTATGGACCCATATTTGGTCTGCTTATTTATTATATTGATTTTGAAATTCTATAATTATTTTAAACATCATCATCACTATCACATCACAGTTTTACGTCTAGTGATTCGTTCTGCTTCCGAACACAGAATTACTGGTTTGTCATCTCTTTGTGAGCCTTCTCATGTCTCACTAAATGTAAAGTCTAAAATCTGTTTAATGTATTATATAGTGTGGGGGTGTTACAGCATGCACCGTTACACTCATCCAGGCTTCTCTGTGTAGGATATCCTCTGAACGTAGCTTTCTGCTGCTCATTCCGTGTTCAACCGCCTGTTTCCATGTTCTCCATGGTCTACCTGCTTTACGGATTCCAACAGGTCTATAATTCCACATTCTTTGTGGCCAACTTGATTCTTCCATTCGTATAAATTTATCATAGCATAGAAACCTTCTCTGTCCTATCCTGTGACCTTGTTTAGATAATTTTTCCTTATTGTACTGTAATTGACGTATAATTCTTTTATAATTATCCTTTAACTTATGAGCAGTCAGTTTAATTGTTATTGATTCTATATCATTTTCAGTTTAACACCTCAGGATCTGCTCTATTCTTATCTTGTCCATGTGACACAGGCATAAGTTACAAAAATGTTTGACCTTGAATAATTCATTCAAAGTGTTCTGTCCTAGGGTACGTTTTCAACTGCAAACTCAGGATTTTCCTATCTTTCCTATTTTCCGCCTTCCTCTTCGTCTCTGCATATGATCCATGTAGCTTAATGTTGTCATCAACTGATATATTCTTCTATCTTGAATAGTTCTGTAAAATTTGATTTGATTATGCTTTATAATTTTATTATAAATTCAGTGTTTCTGTAGTACTTCATAATAAATTGAATTTATGTATTTTATTGTTCACAACCAAGTAATTGTTAAAAGATACGTTTTAGTGTAGGCAATTAAGTTCATATTCCACTTATAGTTGGATCGAGTTTCGTAAATAAATAGATAGAAAGAAGAAGAGAGTGAGAGAAAGAGAGAGAGACGAATGAATGAATGAATAAATTAGAAAATTAATTGATTAAATAAATAAATAAATAAATAAATGGATAAATAAATGAATGGATAAATAATGATTAAGTCAATGGATAAATAATATGTAAATAAGCGAATGAATAAATAATAAATAAATAAATAAATAAGTGAATGGATAAATAATAAATAAATAAGTGAATCGATAAATAATAAATAAATAAGTGAATCGATGAATAATAAATAAATAAGTGAATTGATATATAATAAATAAGTAAGTGGATGGATAAATAAATAAGTAGATGGATAAATAAATAAATGAATGGATAAATAATAAATAAATAAGTGAATGGATAAATAATAAATAAATAAGTGAATGGATAAATAATAAATAAATAAGTGAATGGATAAATAATAAATAAATAAGTGAATGGATAAATAATAAATAAACAAGTGAATGGATAAATAATAAATAAACAAGTGAATGGATAAATAATAAATAAACAAGTGAATGGATAAATAATAAATAAATAAGTGAATGGATAAATAATAAATAAGTGAATGGATAAATAATAAATAAGTGGATGGATAAATAATAAATAAATAAGTGGATGGATAAATAATAAATAAATAAGTGGATGGATAAAAATAAATAAATACGTGGATGGATAAACAATAAATAAATAAGTGGATGGATAAGTAATAAATAAATTAGTGGATGGATAAGTAATAAATAAATAAGTGGATGGATAAGTAATAAATAAATAAGTGGATGGATAAGTAATAAATAAATAAGTGGATGGATAAGTAATAAATAAATAAGTGGATGGATAAGTAATAAATAAATAAGTGGATGGATAAGTAATAAATAAGTGAATGTATAAATAATAAATAAATAAATGAATAAGTGAACGGATAATTAATAAATAAGTAAGTGAATGAATAAATAATAAATAAATAAGTGAATGAATAAATAATAAATGAATGAAAGAATGAATAAATAAATAAGTGAATGAATAAATAATAAATAAATGAATAAGTGAGTGAGTAAATAATAAATAAATAAGTGAATAAATAAATAAAATGAATAAATAATAAATAAGTGAATGTATAAATAATAAAAAATTAAGTGAATGGATAAATGATAAATAAAAAGTGAATACATAAATAATAAATGAATAAGTGAATGGATAAATAGTAAATGAATAAGTGACTGGATAAATAATAAATAAATGACTGGATAAATAATAAATAAATAAGTGAATGGATAAATAATAAATAAATAAGTGAATGGATAAATAATAAATAAATAAGTGAATGGATAAATAATAAATAAATAAGTGAATGGATAAATAATAAATAAATAAGTGAATGGATAAATGATAAATAAATAAGTGAATGGATAAATGATAAATAAATAAGTGAATGAATAAATGATAAATAAATAAGTGAATGGATAAATAATAAATAAATAAATAAGTGAATGGATAAATAATAAATAAATAAATAAGTGAATGGATAAATAATAAATAAATAAATAAGTGAATGGATAAATAATAAATAAATAAATAAATAAGTGAATGGAGAAATAATAAATAAATAAATAAGTGAATGGATAAATAATAAATGAATAAGTGAATGGATAAATAATAAATAAATAAGTGAATGGATAAATAACAAATAATTAAGGGAATGGATAAATAATAAATGAATAAGTGAATGGATAAATAAATGAATAAGTGAATGGATAAATAATAAATGAATAAGTGAATGGATAAATAATAAATGAATAAGTGAATGGATAAATAATAAATAAATAAGTGAATGGATAAATAATAAATAAATAAGTGAATGGATAAATAATAAATGAATAAGTGAATGGATAAATAATAAATGAATAAGTGAATGGATAAATAATAAATAAATAAGTGAATGGATAAATAATAAATGACTAAGTGAATGGATAAATAATAAATAAATAAGTGAATGTATAAATATATAATACATAATTATATAAGTGAATGAATGAATAAATAATAAATGAATGGATAAGTAATAAACAAGTAATAATTGAATGAATAAATAAATAAATAAAATAAATAAATAAATAAATAAATAAATAAATAAATAAATAAATAAATAAATAAATGATTGAATGAATGAATAAAAACGAATAAATGAATAAATGAATAAATATGAGTAAACAAACTTTTAAATTTATACATAAATAACATTTCCAATTAAAATTTATTTGTACTAAATTGCGAGAGCGTGACTGAATAAGAATAAGATACCGGTGTGATATTAATAAAATTGTAGCGTGGTCTGAAGTAGTGGCGAGCGTGCAGGTTATGCTATAAAAATAAAGTAATGTACTGCACACAGAGTTAGGGATTTCGTGAAAGCGAAACAAGACTCTCTGGAAAATCAACACTAGAAAGATTGAGAACTAAAATTAATTTTGTCTGAATCAATATTGGTATCCGCTTCCTTCCATCTATTTTATCCTTCATTGCTCTTCCTCTATATTGCACGCAGGTGGTCGGAGAAATTAAACTTCCCAGTATCATATCCCTAGATATATAGCGAAAGGATATGTATGTGCTGTGCTGTTTGAAAGAGAGAAAATAAAAACAAATGAAGGATGTTTTTAACTTTCTTCAATTTAGATCTCATACAAGATGAAAATAGGAGGCTATATCACTTCAATATCTCTGATTCCGTAACGCTGCGACAATATGAAAAAATTATCACAATAATTATTATTATCATTACTGTATATAAATGTATAAATAAGTGATTGAATGATTGTCTGAATAAGTACTGTAAATAAATAAATAAGCCAACATACAAAGAAATAATCCTATAAATATACACAATATAATAATGAAAGAATGAAAGTACTAAATTGTAAGAGCGTATACAAAAAAAAAGGTATATCTGTAATGAATGTAATTGTGGCACAGGATACAAAATTGTGAGGTCTACTTACATGGATGTAATTGATGACATGAAATATATAATATCATATATCATATCATATATCATATCATATCATATATCATATCATATATTATATCATATGTCATATCATATATATCATATCATATCATATCATATCATATCATATCATATCATATCATATCATATCATATCATATCATATCATATCATATCATATCATATCATATATATCATATCATATCATAGGCCACCGACGTGGCTCAGTCGGTTAAGGCGCTTGCCTGCAGGTTTGAAGTTGCGCTCGGGCGCGGGTTCGATCCCCGCTTGGACTGATTACCTGCTAGGTGTTCTTTTCCGAGGTTTTAACTAACTGTAAGGTGAAAGCCAGGTAATCTATGGCGAATCCTCGGCCTCATTTCGCCAAATACCATCTCACTATCACCAATCTCATCGACGCTAAATAACCTCGTAGTTGATACAGCGTCGTTAAATAACCAACTAAAAAATATAAAAACATATTATATATCATCATATCAAAATATATCGTATATCATGTCATGTCATATCATATGCTTTTTAATAATTAAGTTCACTTCTGTGAATGATAATTGATCATGTTACCAGACGTAATGAAATTCTTTTATTAGAAAAGAGCGTCATCAAAAGTGAAAGAAGAAACTTTCAACTATGTCGTACCTTACTCGGAAGCAATTCTGAGTAAAATACAGAGAATTGCAAGCCTGGCGGGCGAGTCAGATCGATGGTGGAACGGTCCAAGGTCGAGCTCAGGGTAACAAGTGGCTGTAGTGAGGTAACCGAATTTCACAGATAATTGAATAAAAGGGCACACTTAGCAGAAATTAGAAAGAAGTGCTCTATCGACTTGTTAGTAACCTTCTCCGAGGGTTACCGACCTTCCCTTTTCTTCATTAAGGCCTCGATTCAGACAGTCTACGCTGAAGTCTCCGAGAAGAGAAGTTCGAGGATTCGTCTGATGGGTACAGAAAATAATAGAAAGCAGCAAGATCCACGTATTTCTTCAATCTCGGAACGAAAATAAGACACTAAACTAACATCTAAGAAGTGAACCAGGTTCTTTTATATAACACTGAACAACAAGAATTTTGTTCCGACTTAAAACAATGTGTTCCTTATGGTTTGATGTGCGCTGAATCCGATAATGCATCACTATTCTTCGTATCACGTATCACTTTTCGATAAGCGCTCCCCCCAGGAAATATCTGGCGCGGGTTGGAGGTATAAACCAAAACAAAAGCTAATGTATTTTATGAGTTTATGACTTACGGTTTATTATGGTTGTTGGCATGTTATATTGTATTTCTAATAAATATACGGATATTGGTCCCTTCTATTAAGTAAATTTCATAACAGTTCAAAGTGAGGTCTATGCAATGAACAAACAGGATGTGGTTTTCAGTATTTAAAGGAAAAGTTTACCAGTTTGAGTGAAGACAAATTAAAAGAGGGCATTTTCATCGGTCCACAAATTCACAAAGTTATGGCTGACTCTTTGTTTGAGGAAAAATTTTCCCTTACAGAAAGAATGGCATGGCACGCTTTCAAATTTCCTTGGAAATTCTACGAGAGAGAACTATATAGAACTTGTTGTGGAAATCATGTTAAGTGCATACGACAAAATCGAGTGTAATATGTCTCTCAAAATACATTTTTTACATTCTTATTTGGATTTCTTTCCTCCTAACTTTGGAGCGGTAAACGACGAGCATTGGGAAAGATTTCATCAAGAAATATCTGAAATGAAAGGGCTATATAAAGGAATATCATCATCCAGCATGCTTGCAGACTATTGTTGGTTCCTTGTAAAACACAGTCCCGGGTCTAGTTATAAAGAGAAGTCATCCAGAAAATTATTTTAAATGTAAGTTCAAATTCTGAGATTTTTCTCATTATATATATATGAAATATTTTCATTGTTGTTTTGTTTTAAACTATGTAACATCATTTTTGTATCCAGTACACATTTTTCAATTATTATGAGGAATTTTGAATCCCTAGTGTGTCGTAATTTTATCAGTAGCAGCGAAAAATTAAAAACAAATAAGTTTTGTCATAAAAATTCAATTCATTTTCCTCGGAAAATGGTACGTGATGGGGCAGTTTGGGTTTTAAATTCAGATTTACGGCACACATATTAGTAATATTCACCTATTTTTATTTCGGAGCAAGACAAAAAGTAAAAATTTGTTGTTCAGTGTAATTATATAGGCCTAACATATTACTTATCATTGAGAACCTCGTTTTAACCGTCACAACGCTTTTTAGTTCTTTTAAATATTCTGGTTATTGTATTGTGTTTCTGTTTAGTGAAGGATTTTAGATAAGGGCGCAAATAGCCATAGTAGCTGACACGACTTTTTTAAACCCCACTAACTAACTTATTATTGATAGGTCTAATTATTGATATTGCAATTTATTTGCCAGCCAGCTTTGGAATTCGTACTTATGGTGGATCTTTACGTTTCTGCTTTTCGATCCACCATCACTTTAATATAATTATATACCCACATAACACCCTTCTATGTTAATATATTTATTAATTTGCCAAGAATTTCCTGATTACTTGGTATTCTTCTGTTTTAACTAAATTACTATCTATCCTTCCCTATCTATCCTATTTTATCCTCTCCCTTCCATTTCTCGCTTTCCCATTAGATATTGCATATTCCTTTCCTTAATTGTTTGCATTATTTTTTATTCTCTATACACACAGGGCTTTCATTTCAAACCTACCCAGTCTAAATAACTATTTAAATTGAATTCAATTTAAATAAAAAACACGTCAATTTAGATATTGTGACAGCGACGTGAGATTCGAACTCACGACCAGTGTCCCGCGAGAGAGCATATCGCGCGGGCTTCACGGAGCACTGTGGAACGGCGCGCGGTGGAGAGAGGGGAAAGGGCCCACGCGACGAGGGGAGATCGCGCGCGCAGCTGCTTACGGAGTGAAGGGGGAACGGACCTTCCCGACTCTTCCAGAAGCCCGTCGAAGTGGAAAAATCGCGAATTCGAAGTCTCTCGGTTACGTTGCTGTGGTTATAAATTACGGACGCGAAGGATTGTGTGTGTCATTCATGGTTAGTTCAGTCAGTAAGCCAGTGAACAGAGCAAGCCAGTCTTGTGTACCGGAGTTCGACTCGAGTGTGCGTCCGCAACTGCGTCAGCATCCGAAGGCCTGAGTTCGAGTGCAGTGGACCGCAGTTGGAGGGACCTGAGTTCGAGTGCAGTGGTCCGCAGTTGGAGGGACCTGAGTTCGAGTACAGTGAACTGTCTCTGAAGGTCTGTGGTTCGAGATACTGTGAACTCGAGTGACTGAGATAGAAGAACTGTGAACTGAGAACTGATAGTTCTGATTTGTAAATAGTGTTTTGTAAATATTAGTTAAGATTAACAGATCATTGTTGTTCGTAATAGTCCAAGTAAATTGTCATTGCCGTCAGTGGAGTGCTATAACGAATACTGTGTTGAGTGAAAATCCAATTGTTGACGAGAGCGTTTAAGGCGAATTGTAGAAAGGAATTATTGTTGGAAGAATAAAATCCTTTGTTGAGTTGAAATAAATTTACAATATTGAGGTGGAAGTCTGAAACCAGGCTTAATTGCATTTTAGATTTCACTCCCAGCGTCTCCCTTTAGAAGGTTCAAATGGCAACCCTATATTTTCATACTCAAATATGAAAGAGCATTCAATTGTTTATACACCCCATTCATTTACTTCACATCTTTTGTTCTATTTTATTGCCGCCTGGCAACTTTGATTGTTACTGTTGATTAAAGCTCTAGAATATGCCATTAGGAAAGTTCAGGATAACAGAGAGCGTTTGAAATTGAACGGGTTAAATCAGCTTGTTGTCTATGCGCATGACATGAATATGTTAGGAGAAAATCCACAAATGATTAGGCAAAACACGGAAATTTTACTTGAAACTAGTAAAGCGATAGGTTTGGAAGTAAATTCCAAAAATACAAAGTTTATGATTATGTCTCGTGACCAGAATATTGTACAGTACGAAATGCAGATATAAAAATTGGAGATTTATCCTTCGAAGAGGTGGAAAAATTCAAATATCTTAGAGTAACAGTAACAAATGAAGAGTCCACTGCAAGAATGATGGATGTCATTTGGAATACATTTTGCAAGAGAAGCAATTGAAAGTCTGAAATGCTTAGCGCTCAAAGCTTAACTGTGATTTTCCGATCATTACTGGACAATGAGTATAAGTGTTTATGCCATATAACTCTCCATGTACATTCTATATGTCTTAAGCTATGCATTGACGGTCTTGGTTCATTTTCGACAAGAAAGTGACATCCATCATTCTTGCAGTGGACTTTTAAAATATGTATGCATGTATGTATGTATATATGTATGTATGTATGTATGTATGTATGTATGTATGTATGTATGTATGTATGTATGTATGTATGTATGTATGTATGTATGCATGTATGTATGTATGTATGTATGTATGTATTTATTTACACTGCAAGTGGGCAAGCACCCGGTGGCAGTGGTATATACAATATTAACAATACACAATAAAATGATAATCAATACACAATAAAATTTACAATACACAATACAATTTTACAACACATATACAATTTTACACACAATACAATAATAATACACAATACAATTTAACACAATAATAATAAAACATAAAATAAAATACCTAATTTTACAATACAACCTACATAATTATCTATAGGGCCTACATAAGTTTCAATAGTCTTTCACTTTACTCTCATCTCATTCCCTGTAGTGGCACTATGACGCATTTCACTGACACTTTAGCACACATTTCACTGACACTCTGTAACACATTTCACTGACACTATAGAACACATTTCATTGACGCTATAAATTATCACTGATCGGAACTGTTCACTGCACTGTAAAACCATAACTTCACTGACTCACCTCGCTTCACTGATACAACAGTTCAAATAAGTCAAATAATTACATCCTTATGCATACTTATAAACAGAACTACATTTAAACTAAACATTTCTAGTCTAAGGCCCTCTTACACGCTAGTTTTAAATAATTTACAATTCAAAACAAGGAAGTAAACTCGTCAGCCTAGATAAATACATGTCACCTTAAAAAAATTAAATGTTGAATGTCACCTTAATTTTAATTTTCACTTTATATACAACTTTTTAAATTATTCTTGAATCTCCTTAAGGAAGGACAGCCCTCAAAGACCGCTGCAGATAGGTCATTTCGATCATTTATAGTTCTATTTAAAAATGAGAATTTACCTACATCCGTTTTCTGTTTCCTACATTTGATTTTAAAATCATGATCGTTCCTACCATAGTACGTTGGCTTTTCTAACCGAGCCGTTATGTCTACCCATGCTATATAAATGATACTCGGGAGGAACGCAGAATAAATACGGGAAATGCCTGGTATTATTCGGTTGAGAAGCTTTTGTCATCTAGTCTAATGTCAAAAAATCTGAAAGTTAGAATTTATAAAACAATTATACTACCGGTTGTTCTGTATGTTTGTGATACTTGGACTCTCACTTTGAGAGAGGAACAGAGATTAAGGGTGTTTGAGAATAAAGTTCTTAGGAAAATATTTGGGGCTAAAAGGGATGAAGTTACAGGAGAATGGAGAAAGTTACACAATGCAGAACTGCACACATTGTATTCTTCACCTGACATAATTAGGAACATTGAATCAAGACGTTTGAGATTGGCAGGACATGTAGCACGTATGGGCGAATCAAGAAATGCATATAAAGTGTTAGTTGGGAGGCCGGAGGGAATAAGACCTTTGGGGAGGCCGAGACGTAGATGGGAGGATAATATTAAAATGGATTTGAGGGAGATGGGATATGATGATAGAGACTGGATTAATCTAGCTCAGGATAGGGACCGATGGCGGGCCTGTGTCAGGGCGGCAATGAACCTCCGGGATCCTTGATAGCCATAAATAAATATATACAATATTCAATTCGTTATACATCTCATTCATTTATTTCACATCTTTTGTTTTGTATTGTTACCTGGTAACTTCGATTGTTGTTACTGTTGATTAGAGCTGAAGGTGCAAATACCACTGAACATTTCTTGTAATAGTTGTGTTCGTGTATTAAATTATTGTAAAATGGTGTACATCTACAAGAGAGAACAGAAATCATATTTATTTATTGAGCTGAAAAGCGTTGAGCTCGTCAGGTTTTCTTCAATGAAAATCGGTCGAACAGTATCCCCAAAAATTCCAGCCCACACATCGATCTTCTGAGGAAACTGGGTATTATCTTCACGAAACACACGAGGATATTTAATGTCTCATTACCTATAATTGTATTTGTTGTCAAACCTATTTAAGAAAAAAATCGCTTCATCACTAAAGCAAAGTTTTTTTGTCAAATTTGGATCATCTTCAGTTCTCAGAGTCATATGTTCACGTAATTCTACTCTTCTGTCAAAATCGTCTTCGTTGAGCTGTTGGTGACTCCGTATTTTGTAGGGGAAAAATTTGTTCATTTTCACCGTGTAGTTTATAAAGTAATCATGTAATTTAATTGGTTTAAGAATTTAAGTTCAATAATTCACTGGATTACTCATATTTTTGTTTCGATTTTTTCCTTAGGTAACCTGTAACTTTATTTTGTATTGACATTATATTATCACGTATTTCGTTTTTACCCTCTAGTTCAGGCGTGCACAAGGTATGCGCTCTCCGAGCCGGCTCACAGCTCATGAGCGGAATGCAGATATTAGCTGCGCTCTGTATAGGGTGGACTGGAAGAAGGGGTGATCTCGTAAAAATATACACAAAAATAAATACAGTACTAGTAACAGTGTTTATGAAATGAATTCCAGTTCAGTGTTAGCAAAACTATCTTGGACTATTATTAATTAATAAAGAAATATTTATTTTACAGAAATAATAGAAATTCTATAGCTACTTAAATGTACAATATTATTTTGTTTTATTTTTATTTATCAGTAAATCAAAACGAGGTTTTATGCTGTTGGCAGCTGAAAGGAACAGTAGCCTACTGATCGTAATGAAACATCAGTTACAGATGTTCGATGTCTGCCTTTATTAAAGCTGATTATAGAAAACAATTGCTCACAAATATAAATATTGAGCCAATCATAGCAATCATTTTCACAACCAGCCTGTGTAGTCGTGGATATTATTGCTAATGTTTAGTCTTGTAAAACTCAACCAGGCTAGTAGTATTATTCGAACGATCTTTAGTCCTTAGGTCACATTGAAGATCAATAAGTTCGAGCTGTAAATCGTTAAATGTTAAATGTTATGTTCCGTCTTTTAGATTCCTCCATAATGTACTATAGCAGTAGGTAAGCAACGTGAAACAGTTACTGAGAATAAGCTTACACACTGCACTCCGCTAGATAACTGAGTGGTCGTTTCCCTCTCCTCTACCTATAGCAAGTCTATGTCATTCTGACGTATCTTCCTCTCCGTTTCGGCGAGCGGTAAACACAGCTCTCCCGCTCCGAAAGAGCGCGCGCACTCGCAATCCAATTGCCAATATGGCAAAAATTATTCCTAGATTTCCAAAAGCTTCCTTTTTTCCTCTTTCACGACAAATGATATGTGAAATTATAGTAAAACTATGGAGCAAGAAAAAATTAAACTGAAGCATTGACCACAGTGTATGGAAGTAAATTAATTGTTCTGTAATAGGTGATGCTCTATCTTGTAAATTTATATTGGCTCATGTTGTCATTATTTCTAATAAAAGTTTTGGTTGAGCGCTGTTTGTGCAGGTATGCTCTAGTTGATTGGAACAGAAGGTCTCTCGGAAACTCTGCATTATTATTATTATTATTATTATTATTATTATTATTATTATTATTATTATTATTATTATTATTATTATTATTATTATTAATTGCTTCTACTTCGCCATCAATGTGTGTTGATAATTTACCAAGTGTAAATTAGAGAGAGAATAGTTCGCATGGAATTTTATTCCAGTTCCCGCTGAGCCCCCACTTTTAATGGGAAATCAACCGATTGTATCCATTGCTTGAGGGTAACTGATGTAGATCGTCTCTAAAATTATTGCTTTCATGTCTGCAGGGTTATTCTCCTTTTCGTTGACGTGTTTAACAAAATTCACAACGCATTGCACTTTATACTAATCAAGAGGGCTTGTGGAAGCAATTTTTTTTTACCAAACATGATGTTTTTTAATTTAAATTTTTGGATGAATCATTCTTTGGTTTTTTAATTCCTAGCTTGACATATTTTTGTAGTGATTCCAGAAGTTATGGAATGGCAATGTAGAAAGATTTTACTTAAACTATATAATATATATGTTTCGGTTTTCATAAAATTTATTAAGAAAATGACGACTACGTATATTACATTAATCCAATATGACCACCGTACATGTTACAAAAGCGTTCACAACATTATCAGTGACCTTACGGTCACCCATCGATTCTAGGAAATTACCAAATTTTCATTTAATTCTCAAGGTGTTATTATTTTCTGATGAAAGATTATCTAGTTTTAAGGGGGTGATCATAGGATGGGGTGCAATTTAAGGTAATGGTGTCCACTTTTAAGGTTTTTTTTTTTAAAGATTGTACATTGCCTTATCAAACACACATGCAAGAAAGTATTTTCCACTCTTCACTCATTAAAAAAAATTGTGCCACTATCCAGCTAAATTAGAGCAGACACTTGTACAAACTCTTATTATGTCTCATTTCGATTATTGTGACGCTTTATTCAGTGATCTCAGGGTGGATTTATCCCAGAAACTGCAGCGTGTTCATATTGCGTGTGTTCGTTTCATTTGTAATGTCCGCTACTACGATCACATTTCCCCTTCTTTCGATAAATTATTGTGGCTCAGGTTAAATGAGAGGAGAAAGTTACATTCCCTTTTTCTCATATATGGAATTTTGCACATCTCTACTCCCACTTACTTATCTGTCCGATTCCACAGTCTTTCTCGGTATCATAACTTAAATACTCGGTCACAATATGATAACACGCTAGAAATACCACTCCACACATCATCTCTTTATTCTTCATCTTTCACTGTTGCTACTTCTCGCCATTGGAATTCTCTGCCGCCTGACGTCAAGGGCTGCCGAACTTTTAATTTCTTTTAAATGTAAATTAGAAAAATATCTTATGATGAGTTGCCAGACTTAACGCGTTGCAAATATTTAATGGAATGTGTTCCGCTGTATTTATTTATTTTTTTGTTTCTTATTTTATTGTGTAATCATACAAATCGTGTTTATTTATCACTTACCATCAATATGTATTCCACTGTGTTGTTTTTTTATTATTAATCTATTTTTTTATTGTGTGCATTTTATTCAATTGTCGGTTTCTGGTTTAATTATGTGAATCCTACTCATTTAATTGTAATCTAATACTAATATGTATATTAATGTGTTTATTTTTATTTTTACTGAGTACATTTTTTATCGAATTATCGGCTTCTGTTTTTATGTGATTCGTATTTGATTCTAACAACATTATATGTATTCCAAGCCATATTATTATTATTATTATTATTATTATTATTATTATTATTATTAATATTAATAATAATATTATTATTAATATTAATAATATATTATTAATAATATTAATAATATTATTATTATTAATATTATTATTATTATTATTATTATTATTATTATTATTATTATATTTCGGTAAGTTGTAAACACGTATAATAGACGTTAATATTAAGTTAAATGCAAAAGTGTTGGATAGAAGTGAATGTGGGGTTAATTTTATATATTCCTTAGTGTAATTTAATGTGTAATGAAGGTTGATAATGAATCAGACCAAGACATTTGTATTTCTCGCTGTTAAATTATGTCTTTATATCAATTTGTAGTAGTTAAGGTAATTTCTGTATGAAAGTGTAGTCTGCCTGGGTGGCGCAGTCGGTAGAGTGATGACCTTCTGTGCCCGAGGTTGCAGGTACGATCCCGGCCCAAGTCGATGTCATTTAAGTGTGCTTAAATGCGACAGGATCACGTCAATAGATTTACTGGCATTTAAAAGATCGCCTCCAGGACAAAATTTCGCCACGCCGGCGACTCTGATATAACCTCGGCAGTTGAGAGCGTCGTTAAATAAAACAGAATTAATAAACTTCGTACTGTTTTGTTTTACCCGCGATCGGCAGCCCTCTTCCAATACAGACCCCAAGAGGTCATTTCAGCTGAGGTTCAATTGAACTGCTCTGTTGTTAGATGAAGGGTAAATTACAAATGTGTAGACCGAATATCCGAATTAATTACTCTTCACAGAACAAAATAATCCTCCAGATATGGAGGGTAGCTGCGAATATATTGAATAAGCAGTCGTGGACAGCCGATAAGGGGTGGTCCTCCAGCTTGGGGGTTGGGCGAAGGGCTAACTACCCATCACCGTAAAAAACAGCTTGTTACGAATCCCTACAATAAGCCTCGGAATATAATTAGGAACATTAAATCCAGACGTTTGAGATGGGCAGGGCATGTAACACGTATGGGCGAATCCAGAAATGCATATAGAGTGTTAGTTGGGAGACCGGAGGGATAAAGACTTTTAAGGAGGCCGAGACGTAGATGGAAGGATAATATTAAAATGGATTTGAGGGAGGTGGGGTATGATAGAGACTGGATTAATCTTGCACGGATAGGGACCGCTGGCGGGCTTATGTGAGGGCGGCAATGAAGCTTCGGGTTCCTTAAAAGCCATTTGTAAGTAAGTAAGTAAGAACAAAATAATGACTATTGTGTTTTTGTTTCGATATATAATATAGATTCCTTAAATCTGCAAACTTAACTAATATATTATTTCTAGTATGTGTAGTATGAAAAGGAGAGGAGAGATTCACATTAAAATTACAACATTCTTAAAGTATTGGACTTTTACAATTTTTATAGGAATAAAATAAACTAAACTACACTAGCTGACAATCAACAATGTACTTGTAGAATTTCTACACTCACATTAAACGGAGATATTTTCTAGGAAAAACTTACAAAAAAGAGATTAATATTTAGAAACACATTTCTTTCGGGAAATAAGTTTGTTGAAACTTAAAAATCATAAGAAATAATGATATAAAGCAACTATGGATTGCTTCAATTTTTAGAGAAAGTTCATAAATATACTTCACGAGTGAGTTGGAAGAAAAGTCTTGTACGGTACAAAATCTTCCTGTATGAGGCAAAAGATGAAAGAAGGAAAGATATATGTCTGAAGAAACTGACAGAATAAATTGATCTGGAAATGGGGAAGGGTCACATGGTGGAAGTTTAAGTTGAGTTAAGATTAAGGCTGCATTTGACATTGTCCGAATGATTATTTCTTCAAGTTTATTCAAGTTTATTACGGATTGATTGTAGAACTGCATAAACTGTACGGTTGAGAAGTTGCATAATAAAATTATTCAGAGGTAACTTAGGATTAAAATCAAATTTAAGCTCATGAAAAATAATTATGGTGGATAAAGCGTCAGCACGTAGAGCTGAAAACCCGGGTTCAAATCCTGGTGCCGGAGAGAATTTTTCTCCGCTCCACCCATCTTCCATCATAAGATGACGCAGAATTTCTGCATGGAAATATCATATGTACTTCGGTACATCATAATAATATTAATTTTTCTTGTTTATGTTTTATAAATTATGAAAGTTGTAAGTCATGAACATTGTAATTGGGCTTTGTGTGTTACATTCATAAACAAATAAAATAAAAATAATTCTATTAAGAAGAGAGAGTAAAGATATCATGATTAGTATTTATTTGTTTATTTATTTAACCTGGTAGAGATAAGGCCGTCAGGCCTTCTCTGCCCCTCTACCAGGGGATTAGAACTTGTGTCTATGGGAACGGGGAAAAAACAATCTTAAAAGAAATATGAATGCTGATTTAATATACAGTGATGAAAATAATGCTGTAACAAAAACGTTATATTTAATGGCAGTGAACCACATGCTGTAATTGTGAGTGTGTGAAGTTTCGTGTTCACGGAATAGTTGTGTAAGTGCATTCTCGGCGGTAGGAAGAGGGTGCGTGCAACAGGTTTGCTCCCCGGATGACCGGGTTAGCAGCGCTCTATAACTCCCAAGGCGCTAATATAACGCGGTGCTCTGGCTGTGTCATCCCCGTGACGGGGCTAATTGAGTGGGGTTTCATTTGTGCTGTAACAACCTGATGCCCTATCCCCATTGATAGGGGTTAATGCATACGCGAGATCCAGGCTTTCGCTGCGGTGGCCTGGCGGGATTTTCCTCTCTATTCTTAACTCATCGGGTCAGTTAATACGCTGTGAAGTGTCCTCTAAATCCCGGGTAATTCGATAGCGATGATAATCACCATTAACTGCAGATTCTATACGCTCCACGGCTGGTTTAGATACTCATTATCATCCACAGCGGGCTTTAAACCTTTCTGTCCAGTAATGGCGTATGTATTACACGTACTGCTCGCTTAATTCTTACTATCCACGGTGCTTACATCCTTCAGAGCGCCTTAGTCTGTGTCCATATCTCGGTTAATTTGTCGTCTGGGCAGTATACGGATATGCGGTGCAATTCCTGCGCTTTTGAGGGAGGCATGGGACTAGAATCATGAGACGACGCAACATATTGCATTTGCAACAAACATCTGAGTTGGGTCTACAAGTAGGATTTGAATTCGTGACTGGTTTCCACGAGGTGCCAAGGTACGCCTTAAGTAATGGCCACACTGAATACATCCTTATCAATATATTTATCACACTCGCTCTCAACAATACCCTATCCTATCCTAATAATTCCTTCACACAAAACTACTGTACACTACACTCTTTATCTTTCGCAGTGTCGCTAGCTGAGCTTGGAATTTCCTTCCCCCCTCCCTATCAGAGATTGTCAAAAACTGTAAAAATTGAGAATGAAATTTAACATTAATCTATTGGACAGTAATATATCTCAGTATCATTATATATAAAATGTCATTTGTCCACTCACATTTTATCTTATTTCTTCCTTAATTTTTCTATTTGTGTGTGATTTTTAGGCTTAATATAGTTAATTACCGAATATTTCATTTTATTTTTAATGTAGCTTATAGGTCTGTTTTTAGGTTATGTGCATTACTGGAATCTTTTTATCCCATTATTATCTTGAAAAACCCTTCTATTGTTATCTATTTTAGTTTATTGCATTATATTTTATATTGTTTGTAATAGTTCTGGTTGATAGTAAGAGAAGGTCTGAGTGCTTTAACTCTTTCAGACAATAAAAATGAATGAATTAATTAATGGATTAATTAATCATGAATGATAAATAAATCAATAATATTTGAATTAATTAATATTTGAATTAATGAACGAATTAATTAATATTTGAATGAATCTGCATTTGACTAATTTTTACACTGGCATTTATGGCGGATTTATCGGGCGACCATACTCCGCCTGGCTTGTGATAGGCCTAATACTGCACACTATCTAAAGGTTCGCGACTTCAACCCTGACCAAAGGCGATAAAAGTCTTTAACATAGTTTCCTTCCGAAGAGAAGTATAGGGAGGTCCGTGTCTTAGATTTATTGTATATAAAATACTGAATTAGAGGGCTTCAGTGCTGAACTGCTCAAAGACTTGCATTATCTATCACGCACAATCCATAGTAGGCTATACTTACAGTGTCCTGTAAGATCATAGATGTCCAATTGTAACTCGTACGAGGTAACCTCTGGCGTTAGCAACTCGCAGCGCATATTCTTTAAGGTCGTTTTTCCTATTTTATATGACCTTAGCAGAGCATGCTTGACGTGCAATATCTCCTGGTTCTATAGGCGTTTGGACACCCATGTGTAAGATTATGAGGTATACATGTAAAGCACTGAAGGAAGTAGGGTTTACAGTCCATAAAGAGGTGCAGGGACTAGCCACGCAAGGAAGTGTTCGGCGAATTGATATCATTGCCATTAAGAACAACTCGGCTTACATTCTCGATCCCACCATCACATTTGAGACACATGCAGATCAACCGCATGAGGTGGACAGTGAAAAGAAACGGATCTATGAACCAACAATCCCGTTCTATAAAGACAAATATAGCCTGTCCCACGTTGATGTAATAGGTCTGATGGTGGGAGCACGATGTACCATACCCTCCTTCTTTGCCAACAAATGTAAAAACCTGGGGCTATCACACAGCATTGTGAAGGAAATAGCCATGAGTGCCCTCAAAGGATCGGTTCAGATATTGAGAAATCATTTGTATGGGAGTGATAATGGAAATTTCAAGTTATCTTAACTGATGGCTGTTGATTGGTTTAGATATCAATGCCAATAAATCCGTACTATTATTTTTCTCGCTGTATATGGCATTCAAATCATTCTAACCTATCTGATGATATTTTTTCCCCCTTTCTTAACTGTAAATGAGCACAAACGCTACTTAGGTGTAAATTTTTCCGACTTTTGTATATTCGATTCCCTAACCGTTTCAAATGTAAATCATTTTACCGTTTTAGGTGTATTTCCGAATTATGTAATACGGTTTGTCAAATCTGGCAACCTTTTCATAAGGGAAGCTAAATTTATATTATATATATATAAAAATGGGACGCTAGGTAGCGTCGCTGTTAAGGCGTAACGTTGCAAACAGGAAGGTCGCGGGTTCGGTTCCCGATGAGGTCATGGATTTTTCCGTTGGTGTAATCCTTCCAGCCGCACTATAGCCGTGGGTCTATTCAGCCTCTAACAGAAATGAATACTATATAGGTGAATTTTCTTCCAGGTAAAGGCGGCGGATACGTAGGACTGACATCCCTGTTGTTAAATGCAGATTGTAAAGCTGGGAACCTTAACCTCTCGCCACCTTCTGTACCTTCCATGGGGCTGACTTTAACTTTTTTTTATATTTCAAAATACTTTATACGTTAACATTTCACTGGGAGATTTAGAATCTGAAACTCGGGCGTTGTATTCCCAAGTTTATTTCGCGTAAATTATTTTCCCATCCAGTTCGTGTTACATATCGCATTACAAACTAATATTGAACCTCGACGCGTATCACGTAAAGAATAAGCTGCTTGTAGTGAGAAATTCAACCAGCGCTTTATTGAGACACATAATAGTGGAACTGAAACCACTACAGCGAGTGTGTAAATGGATACTTATCTCTGCGTCACTTCACAGGCGTAGTTAAAGCATTAACATCGCTGGTTTTGTTTGAAAGTACAAACATCTCAGACTTTAATGTATAGCAAACAAGCAGCGAGAATTTTTTACATTGAGGACTGATATTGTATGGATTAGAACCAACGCGAACAGTAGACTTCTGAAAGAGAAGTTAAATAAAAGCTTTGTGTTGACGTTTTGTATATTATGCCGTACGCTACATAGCAACGCTTCTGATTGGAAGTGTAGGCTTCGATTCGTTTAAGTGATTGCATTCGAATTGGATAAACATTGCTGAAATGAAGGTTTTACTCTACGTTTTTTGTAACAGATATTCCTTTCATCAGCAAAAATTTTGCCTTTCAAAGTGCTGTGGAATTGGTGTGTTATTATATAATAAATTGTGTTGCATAAAAAAACAAGTTACAATTAAAGCAAACTGGACGTTCGTATCCCAAAAAGAAAAATATCCCAGGCTGATAAAATATAATAAATACTCAGCATGAAATTTTGAACATACCGCTAAAGAATATTCAGGAAAATTATTATTATTGTTATTATTATTATTGTTATTATTTATTATTATTATTATTACTGTTGTTATTATCTATACTAATAATAAATCTGTAGCCGAAATTTTTCTGGTAATTTTCGATTTTCCAAAAATAATTGGTCCTAACATACATAATTAACCACCCTGAAACCGAAAATCGCATTTTTGAAAATTTTGTTTGTATGTCTGTCTGTATGTTTGTTACCTTTTCACGCAATAATAGCTTAACCGATTTATATGAAAATTGGAATATAAATTAAGTTCGTTGTAACTTAGATTTTAGGCTATATGGCATTCAAAATACTTTATTTAAAAGGGGGGGTTATAAGGGGGCCTGAATTAAATAAATCGAAATATCTCGCTTATTATTGATTTTTGTGAAAAATGTTAAATAACAAACGTTTCTTTAAAAATGATTTCCGATAAGTTTTATTCTTTTCAAAATTTTGATAGGAATGATATTTAATGAGATAAATGAGTTTTAAAATTAAAATAACGCCATCTAAGACGGTGCAATGAATTAAGAACAAATGACTTCGTCTATAAGGGGCCTTGGACAACAACAATCGAAACAGGGGCCTTGGACATCAACAATGGAAAGCTATTAAACATAGCCTACAGAGAATTTTCTGTGTTTGTATGAAGTAATATCAGAAGCTAAATTAACCGATTTGTATAATTAATTATTACTGTATTTCATCATTGGAAAGTGTAGTTTCTCTAGATGGACATAATGCTATAATGTTATTACAGTAACGTCTGAGTAAATCGAGGACAGGTAAGATTAAAATAGCTTCTTATGCACAGAAAATTTGATAGGCTATTTTGTACATTCGTTTCCTGTATTTCTTAAAATAATATTTATGTACACTCATTTTAATCTCAGAGAATTAACGAACAACGAGGGTGTATTGATTTAGTATGCAGTAATAGTACGTTAGCTTAGCAATCCATTACTTTATAATTCAAATTTTAACTATGCTCAATTGAATCGTGTTAAAATACATAAAATATATATGCAATAAATGCAATGCAAAAAAATTGGGTAATGAGCCAAGTAGATTATCTTGCGCTGTTGTAAAAGTTGTTCCCTGGATCAAACGTCCTATTTTAATTATGTAATTACTTTATATTAATTTCTAACTTGTGCAGCGTAGCGCACGGGTACGGCTAGTTCTTAATATTATTGTCATTATTATTGTTACTATTATTATTCATTGACGACATTTGCAAAAGAATAAGTTCTGACTATCTATTATTCGCTGATGATCTTAAAATTTTTCGAAAAATCAATAGTGTTGCCGACTGTCAATTTCTTCACGATGACATTAATTCAATTACCAATTGGTCAGTTGATATCGGGATGATGATTAATGAATCTAAAACTTACGTAATATCATTTTCAAGGAAAACCTCTACACTAAAATATAACTATCATCTAAAAAATGTATTAATTAACAGAAAAGATTGTATTAGAGACCTTGGTGTATTAATTGACAATAAATAATATTTTCACAACCACATTGATTATATTTATAACCATGCAATAAGAATGTTAGGAATAATTCGGTCAAGTACTTATTCTTTTTCAACAACTGACTCTCTTTTAATACCATACTATACATTAGTGAGATCGAAACTCGAATATGCATCTGTAGTTTGGAACTTTATTACTACTTCTGATTCGGCAAAACTCGAAAATATTCAAAGGAAATTTATTTCATTATGTTCTTACCGATTCCTGCCTAATAGCTCTGAGTATAACTATGATAAAAAATGCGAGCACTTTAAATGTCGAAGCCTGTATGCTAGACGTCATGATCTCGATTACTTATTCTTATACAAGGTCCTTAAAGGTGACATTAATTGTCAATCTTTCTTAAACAGTGTCAGCCTTCGTATTCCTATGAAGGACATGAGACATCGCAAACTCTTCTATATTAGAAATTCTGAATCTTCCTCGCCGGTCTCCAGATGTATTAAACATGCTAACTTACATGTAGGCGATTTCGATCCATTCAATGTATAGAAGTATTAGAACATGGCAATGTCTTTGCTATATTAATTGCATTATCTTTATACACAATTTGGTAATACTTTTGTATGTATCAACTCCTTTCCATAAAATATAATAGTATTAATTCTTGTAAACTAATCATTTTACCGTAATCTATGTTCTTTATTTTGTTGTTATCTCTATTATGTAATGTGTACGATACTTGTTCATTTTATTGCATTATTTGTATCACTGTGCTGGACTTTTATTGGCCAATGGCTGTTGTCCAGCACATAAATATCAATAAATAAATAAATAATTATTATTGTTGCTATTATTATTATTGCTATTATTATTATTATTATTATTATTATTATTATTATTATTATTATTATTGCTAGTATTATTACTATTATTATTATTATGATTGCTATTATTAGTATTATTATTGTTATTATTATTATTATTATTATTATTACTAATATTATTATTACTATTATTATTATTACTATTGTTACTATTATTATTACTATTGTTACTATTATTATTATTATTATTATTATTATTATTATTATTATTATTATTATTATTATTATTATATTCATGCGTAAGTTCGTAGTTATATTTTTGTAGAAGGTTCTGAATTGTTTGTACTAGTATGTAGTGGTTTGTGGCACTTGATGATTAGTGTTAAAGAAAAAAAAAAGTTGGTTGTGAAAATAGATAGTTTTTAACAGAATGGACTGATTTATATTGCTTTACATTACCATGCCACCATGGAGCTCTACATGTGTTTTTCGTTTGTAACCAAACTGTTGCAATAATCAAAAGTTCTAATTTAAAAATACATTATGAAACCGCACGCAAATCCTTTGCAGAACGATATCCTTTTGGTAGCAATCTTAAGAAAACTGAAATACTATTTAGAACTATTTTACAGCTGTAGAGGTTATGAATCGATCTATGGCGGAACAAAAAAAAAACATCGAAGCGTCTGTACTCATTTCATGGATTCTGGAAAAACATATGAAGCATTTTATTGATGCAGATATAGTTAAGGAGTGTATAATTGAACGGGTGCTGGAAAAAGTATAACATTTAAAAAAATTGAGAAATTAAACTGAAATAACCATTTTGTACATTTTTGCTTACGCTATCCAACGAATGTAGAAAGAGGAATATTACAGTCCTATATCATTATTAAAATTAGCATTGAAGCTTTAGTTGAGTGGAAAAAGGATAACATTCCAGGAATGTCATCTTTTTTACTCAGTATTGCATTGATATAAATCCGAGATCACTGTTTCTTGCCATGTGACAGAACGTTTCGGATTCAACGCACACCAAACCATAAGGGACACATTCTTTTAAGTCGGACAAAATAATTCTTGACAGCAATTGCATAAATATGAAATAAATATCTGTGGTATGTGAATGACAAATCTTCCTGTATAACTCCATTTCTTGAGTAGTTTTTAAGTATAAAACATTCACACAAATAGATACTGATTTTCTTTAGTTAATTTATACACGTCTGTGGTCATATCGCGTGTTTAGGATCTGTGGGTCCAACAGAAGTTCGTTTTCACCATTTTGAGTTCCTGTTTCTATTGTGTGTTGTAGATGGCTTACATTCATGTATAACTGATTATATGATTTTTATGAATGTTTTATGATATTGGTGATTGAGGCGGCGATGAATCATTACTAGGGAACGGAATTTGGAGCAGTAAAAGCTAGTATTGGCATCTACACAGTCATTTATTTACAACCCTTTATGCCAAATCCTCCCCTCCATGACATACTCGCAGATCTCTGCACGTCAACAACAGGTGAACGGGACAGTTGTCGCATAAGAACTTCAACGTGCAGGTTTACAGTTCAGAGTAGTGAAGTGCAGGTACAATGCCGAAAGTGAAACCAACTAACAATACAAAATTGAAAGACTAGCCTATATTTGTAAAAGCTCCAGATCAGGTATCAAAATTCACGAAACAATTCCCTAAATTGTCGCTTCCCCCCTGTGCAGTTCTTAAGAGCTGGGGGTCATGGTTAGAGGCTTGCAATTATTACGCACATCACCTCCAATCTGTGAAGAAAGTGGTCCAGTCTTTCGATCCCGATGATGCGGCTGCGATTCAAATACGTCAGGAACTGCTAAATGATAGTACAACAGAAAAAGAAGTCACGGATATTAAGTCAAATTTTTTATATTTACCGGATGCCATTATTCGATTAGAGTAATTAGGAGTAGAACTAGTTGAGCAAATAAATATTATGAGGACTATTGTAAATAAACTGAGTGCAGTAGAAGGTAAAGTAAGAAAACGTGTTGGTGAAAAAATGAACAGAGTTTTGATTAAAAATGATGGATACAGTATTCTTAGTCGGATTTCAAATGTACTAACAAAGACGTGTCCCAATGACGTCATTCAACATGTGAATTTAATTGACGTATCTTATTTCAAGTACTTATTCTCCAATTGTCTCTGCAGATGTAGAGCGGAGTTTTTCCATATTAAAAAATTTCCTTCCTTGCAATAGAACAAAGTTGTATTTTGAAAATTTGAAAATGATATTTACAGTTTATTATAACAAGGCACAGCAGGAATAATTGTTTCATCAACAAAACATAGCATTAAATGAAAAGGCCATTTCGTTTGGTTCTACATATTCAGAGGCGAGTTCCAAACAGAAGACAACTGTTTATCAGCCATCAATATTTCCACGCGAGGATGCAGAGATTGATATTTATTATGTATATTTGTAATGTTGTTTATTGGTGTCTTGTGCGTTGCCAAGAAAAACACATGTAGTTTAAAGTGAAATGCAGATTATGTATGTAGGCCACCATATGTCATTAAACTATTCCATATGTTTATTCTGAAATACGTTTATAGCACGTTGCGTGTAAGTTTGTATGAAGTGGACTGTACTCGTCCATGATCGCTTGACAGTCACTGAGCTACGAATATCTACACTACGTTTCACCATTCGTTATAATAATTAGACTTCGTTGTATTGCCTCACGCAGCATGCAATCAGGTTGCCGATGTACGGTAGTATAGAGGAGGTGAGCGACCTCCCGGTCTCGTAGTATAAGCAGTTCATGTTAAGAGATGTGACCGGTCCAAATAGATAGAGCAGCTACAGCTAATGTATTCCTATGTAAGTACTTGTCTTTGAATTACTGTGGTTGAAATAATCAAAGCTTAACATTTGTTCATTGCAGACAAGAATTCAACCAAACATACTACAATGAGAGTGTTGCTGTTCCAAATAATTGCCCCTGGAATATCTTTACCCCCGCAGCCAGTCTTGACCCGTTGGGGAACGTGGTTGGATGCTGTTAATTATTATGCAGAACATTACGGCAAAATAATGGAGGTAATTGATGCATTGGATAGCACAGACAGTTCCGCTGTTGCAGCTGTAAAATCATTGCCTTCTGAACAGCTATTGGAAGATATTCTGTTCATTGATTCTAATTTTAAAATCGTGCCCAAAAGTATCACCCTGTTAGAATCGTCTAAACTACAACTCTCAGAAGCCCTTAATATAGTGGATAAAGTATCACAAACCGTTATCCAAAATAACAATTCACTAATTTTAGAAAAAGTGAAATGTAAATTGAGAAATATTATTGCTAAAAATTCTTCCTATTCACAACTTCGTATTATAAATGATGTACCATTAGGTCACGACAAGACATCTGAAGTTGGTGTACTAAAAAATTATGACTTTCCGTTCTTCAAATATGCACCTATTACATCGTGTGATGTTGAACGTACGTTTTCCCAATATAAAAACTGTTTAAGTGACCATCGGAGGAGATTACTTTGCAGTCGTTCAAAATGTACATAACTCTTCACTGCAATGCACATATTCAAGGATGATGCGAGTATCTTACATTCAATTTTAAGAGTTAATATATCTTATTATAAAATAATTGTGTATTTACATGTTTATACATTCCTACTTCAAAGATCATTCATTATATTTCTTGAATGCAGGATACAGGTTTTATTGTAACCGCAGTATACTGCTCAGTGTTTACATCAGAGGCATACTCAATCCTCTGCAAGCCCCTTTCTCATACAGTCTATACCGCGTGCACAGTAAACCTTGCGATTCTTGTGACAATTCCACGAAGTCTAGTTATAATACTCCAAATCCCTTTCCCTGATCATTACAATATGTGAATTTTCAATCCCGCATTTGCCTTTGTGACTGAAGGAAACCATGATAAATCCCAGTCAGATTGGTGGGCCACGGGGTTTGAACATGGGATCTCCCGAATGCGAATCTCAAACATTACCGTCTGAGCCAACTCGCTCGGTAGATACTGACTGCAAAGTTATGTATAATATTATGTTCTGTACTTACCAACGGTTGCCATGGCACAGCCTAGCAGTAGCAGTAGGAGGCCGAGCGTGAGTGCCTTGCAGGCGTTCCACAAGCAGCGGGTGGTCACCTTGCCGCGGACAACCTGTACGTTCCACTGGGACCCATGAGGCTGATATCCGCGCCTCGGATGCGCAGCCACTGATATCTTCCGCCGAACTGTCCAGTTGGCGCCCATAAACGCTCCCTGATGCATGGTTGTAGCTCAGGTTAGATCCTGCGGAAAGATTCACATTTCATCTGAATGTTGATTCTACAGGACGAATCAAAAGTCGGGAACCATATAAATATCTTCCATATGCTTGATTTTTGATTACTATAGGTGTTATCAGTATTTGTAATATGCGTAAATCACTTCGTGATTTAAGACGGCGCTTATTCCGTCGGATCCCGGCCAACTAGTCACTCATAACGAGTGCACTTCAGCACATGTGTGGACTTCGGTCCTACGTTCATAGACATCTATGACGTAGTGCAGAGGGCGGCCACTAGAGGGAACCCAAGAGTTGGAGCTTAATCTGAGACGATTCTGTCCGACGCCGGGGTGGTATCCGGTGTGGCTTAGTGGATAAAGCATCAGCACGTAGAGCTGAAAACCCGGGTTCAAATCCCGGCGCCGGAGAGAATTTTTCTCCGTTCCATTACTCTTGCATAGTATTTGTAAGACCAAATGTACTACCAGTGATACACAGTGGCGTAGCATGAAATTTTGAGCAGGGGAAGCTAACTCAAGTTGTCTTTCATGCAATATGAGAAAACGTATTACAAAAATACAGTCTTAAAATAAATAGTAGTCAATTTCAAGTCAGCAGTCGAAGATTGGTTGGAACATCGTTTTTAATATAACACCAATAAGGCACGACCTCAAATGATACGTAGTAAAATATGATTTCACGGTTTACACATATCTCTTAACAAATAGACACGTATACGTATAACATTAGCTCACTCCCTGTCATACTTAGAGAAATCACAATATTAGTATCATTACGTAAGTATGCGTCTGTCTTTTGGTTGTGTCTTTCATTGACAGCAAGGGAGTCGGTCATTTGTTTTAAATCACACTTTTGTTCGTAAGTCAGTGTTGATAATACAATTGTCCTAAAAAAAATTCAAGTAAATTAATGTCAGGAACTGTTATTTCGCTTTCATTATTTATTATATCAGCCACAATGCACACTAACACTTCAACTGAACAAAAGTGACGAAAAGGGTTAACTCGGAAACTACTTATTTTAAATGTTAAAGCTAGCTTCTTTAATGTTTTCGAGCCTTTTAGCGACTAGGGTAGTTTAGTTAGAAAGGGATGGAAAATCTGCTGCTTACTTTCTGGGTGGTTCTGTTACACAGAAGAAACCAGTCTGCTTGGTAAGATGTCTGGTCCTAAAAAATTCAAGTGTGTCAGGCTTTATTTCTTGTTTACTGCTGCATCACAAATTATCCTGAGCTGCCGCATCACAATATATAACGCGTAAATGTAAATTCTATTAAAATTAGTAAATAATTTTCTCCATAAACTGCAGGTTTATTATGAAATTATTATTAATTGGGGAAGCTAAGCTTTTTAGCTCACATTGACGCTACGCCACTGGTGATACATTCGATTCTAGCTCTCGACTATCTCAAAGCCGCCATTTTGGATGCAACTTTGAAATTTTAAGTGGAAAGGGGTGCTGGAGGTACTCAAAATTATGTGAAATTTTCTAAAAAAAAATCAATGGCGCAATCCATTTTGAGATCTGTAATGGTTTTGAAGTTATTTAAAGTTAACTGTAACTGTAAACCCTTTGTCTCTTATACCGAATTTTGCACACCTCTACTCTCTCTTACTTATCTGTCCGATTCCACAGTCTCGGTATCATAACTTAAATACTCGGTCACAATATGATAACACTCTAGAAATACCACTCCACACATCATCTCTTTATTCTTCATCTTTCACTGTTGCTACTTCACGTCACTGGAATTCTCTGCCTCCTGAATTCAAGGGCTGCCGAACTTTAATTTCCTTTAAATTTAAATTAGAAAAATATCTTATGATGAGTTGCCAGACCTAACGCGTTACAAATATTTAATGGAATGTGTTCCACTGTATTTATTTTTATTTTATTTTTTTGTTTCTTATTTTTATTGTGTAATTATGTAAATCGTGTTTATTTATCACTTAACGCCAATATGTATCCCACTGTGTTGTTTTTTATTATTAATCTATTTTTTGTGTACATTTTATTCAATTGTCGGTTTCTGGTTTATTTATGTAAATCCTACTTAATTGTAATGTAATACTAATATGTATACTAATGTGTTTATTTTTATTTTTACTGTGTACATTTTTTATTGAATTATCGGCTACTGTTTTTATGTGATTAGTATTTGATTCCAACAAAATTAATATGTATTCCACTATGTTTATTTTATTTTATGAGGTAAATTTTTTTGTAACTACCTCTTTTGATCTCATTATGTACCTAAATTGTATCAGTATATAATTACTTAATTCCGATCCAGTTTTATGTTCAACTATGTAAGCAAGCTTTAATTCTGGTTGAGTGTAAGAGAAGGCCTTACGCCCTGAACTCTGCCAGGTTAAATAAAGCCATTATTATTATTATTATTATTATTATTATTATTATTATTATTATTATTATTATGACACAAACATTAGTTACTGCATCTACAGATATTTTGTAACATGATACAGTACTAAGGAGGCTTTGGAAAAGGTATTTTTATGCATTTCTGGTAATTAACTTTCCCTGATTTACTGTTTGGTTAACCTGTGACAGTTTGAATGCATTGTTGTCATTATTTGAAGCTTTCCTACAACAAATTTCTTGATTTTCGTGATGGCATTATCGAAAGAGGGAAGAAGTAATATCATTTTTCATTCTGGTGGGTTAAGCCATAGAAATATTTCAGCAGACTGGACGAACAGTTTCCTGGACATTGGATCAGTCGGCGTGGACCAGTAGGCCAGGAACATCTAAAGAACTGCATCATTAAAGACTGTGCTAAATTCACCCCTGAAATTCTACAAAATGTTCTCTGCACATTCTCAATTTTCTCTTTATATACCAAGCTCTTTATGTAACCTCAAAATAAAAATCAAGGGGTGTTAAGTCTGGAGACCTGGCCGGCCATTCTACTGGTCCACGCCGACCAATCCAATGACCAGGGAATTGTTCGTCCAGTCTGTTGCAACATTTCTGTGGCTTAACCCACCAGAATGAAGAATCACATCAATTAATTATTCTTCCCTCTTTCGATAATGCCATCACGAAAATCAAGAAATTTGTTATAGGAAAGCTTCAAATAATCACAACAATGCATTGGAACTGTTACAGGTTAACTAAACAGTAAAGCAGAAAGAGTTAATTAGCAGAATTGCATAAAAATACCTTTTCCAAAGCCCCCTTAGTACCGTACCATGTTACAAAATATCTGTAGATGCAGTAACTAATGTTTGTGTCATTATTACAGTTATCTATAAATAACTTGAAAACGATTAGCGATATCTCAAAAGGGATTACACCATTGTTTTTTTCAGAAAATTTCACATGATTCTGAATATCTACATGACTCCCTTTCCATTTAAAATTTCAAAGTTGCATTCAAAATGGTGGCTTTGAGGCAGCTGAGGGCTAGAATCGAATGTGTCACTGGTAGTGCATTTGGTCTTAATAATAATAATAATAATACCTAATAATTATTAATTATAATAATAATAAAAAATAATAATAATAATCCGTGGCGCTACAGCCCGTGAAGGGCCTAGACCAGCCGGCTGCTGGCCTCACGCCCACATGCTGAAGCAGAGGTGGACGATCATCCAACCAGAATGGCGGTACCGTGTGGTTAGCACGATGATCCCCCAGCCATTATAGCTGGTATTCGCAACCGGATTTCGCTACCTATCATAGCTCCCCAAGCGCATCACGATGCTGGGTGGACACCGGTCACACACTGGCCAAAATTTCATGAGAAAATTTCTTCCCCCATGAGGAATCGAACCAGCGCGCATTCCGTAACGCGAGTCCTAGGCGGGATGCCTTAGAACGCGACGCCACGGCGCGGGATGGTAACACCTATAGTAATCGAAAATCAAGTATATGGAAGATATTTATTTACTTTAATTATGTATTTATTTATTTATATATTTATTTATTTATTTGTGTCTATAATAGGGCAAAGCCGCAATTACAATAGAGAGTACAGATTTGTTTAAAAAAAAACAGAATTGACATGAAAAAAGAGAAAAAGCAGAAACAAATGCAAGATACAAGTGTAATTACAAAGACTTTTGATTCACTCTATATAATGAACAGAGTACTGACTTCATGACGTTAATTTCAGCTCAGGGAAAATTAGAAACTAAATGTAATAATAAGCTATTGTGGATTATTAAAAGTGACAAATGATTAATCGAATCACTATAAATACACGAAAACTTTATGCATTGTTATTGTGAAAATGATTGGGATATTAAGAATAATTGGGATTAGAAATAAAATTTCATTTCCACCATCATATTCCTGATTTTAAATTCAACTATTCGGAGCATTCCCTTTAATTACTTCATCATTACTTCCTCATTCCATCAGTCCTGGTCTTGAGAGGAAAACACAATCGAAACGATTCACACATCAATATATCGCCATTAGTTGAAATGGACCATAACTTTCTCCTAACTAAAGAATTAAGTTCGGTATTTCTAACTTATAATAGAAGTCGCTACGTACACTTAAAGCTCTTGCAACTGTTAAAATACAAGACCGGGCGTTCTCTCTTACTCAAACAAAAGTATGTTTTCATTCATAATGGGTTTAATCTCTGCTTACATCATCTAGATATTTGTCTTCTTTCATAAAGTTTGTCGAAAAGATTTTAGAAATCTTTTAATGTGTTGCCTTTGCTAACAAAGAGAAAGGAGACAAAAGAATTCGTGCAAGAGATGAGGGAAATTAATTAAATTTACATCCTTTTAAATGCATTGTTGACTGTACAAAAAGAAGTGGCGATTTCCGTCCGGTCGATTTTGCTGGATGGCCCTCATTTCAATGTTTACCTCTTTCTAGTGATAATAGATATTTAAAGTTTAAAATTGAATGTAAACTTGAAGAATTGTGTTTTAAATAAATTCTATCTTCCATTCTTTCCAAATAGATGTCAATTCCCTACACAAATAAAATTACAAGAATAGATTCTAAGTATAAACACTTCAGCTGCCATACACGAACGTATTTCTAAGTAGCACATCTTAACTTTAGTGCAAGAATGTAGTATGGCAATAAGAGAAAGTCTCGTGGGTCATTTCGTTAGCATACTTTAAGTTTAGGAATTATTTTCTAATTTAAGGTACAGGTATAAAATATTATTATTTTGTTCTAAAGTTTGTTTAAAAGGCACTGCTATATAAGCGTATTTGAACTTATTTACTACTTACTAGAATGGGAAATTACGAGGCGTGTTCTTAAAGTAAGTTCCATTTTCAATTATAGCTGTCGCATCGCTGCAATCGTTATTTTGCGCATGCGTGTTTTCTTCTTCAGTCCTCAGGCAAGCTGTGCATGCAGTTTCAGAGCTTCAGTCCGTGTGTGTGGTTAGTTGTGATCAGTTGAAATGTTTAAAGTGATCGAGCACCCCGCCGACTGTGAGATGCAGTCTGTTATCCGTTTTTTGAATGCGAGAAACATCAAACCAGTTGACATTCATCGGCAACTTTGTGAGGCGTATGGTAATGATGCCATTAGTGATGGAATGGTCAGGAAATTGGTTAGAAAGTTCAACGAGGGCCGCATCTCTGTGCATGACGAGCAGCATACCGGTCGGCCATCTTTGATCAATGACGATTTGGTGCGTGCTGTCGATGAACAAATTCATGAGGACAGGAGGTTCACAATTTCTTCGCTTTCCTTGAATTTTCCACAAATGTTGCGGAGTGGTTCGCATCGCAGGCGGGTGAATTCTACAATGAGGGGCTAGAAAGACTTGTGCCACGACTCGATAAATGCCTCAATAAAGGTGGAGATTATGGTGAGAAGTAATTGAAGTGTGGGGAATACAATGCTACAAAAATGGTTTGTAAATATTTTCCCGTTTACTTTCTACACCCTTTTGGAACTTACTTTAAGAACACGCCTCGTACATTCTTGTTTTTGTACTTCTGTAACTAGAGCGCAGTGTTTGGTCACATTTAACTACAAGTTTAGTGAACACATACAGTCGGCTCACGAAAGAAATTAGTGTATTCATCTGCAAAACAGTTTAGAAAATTATGAATATTTATATTACAAGAAAACATACAAATAGGCCTTTATAGTAATATAATAAATTATATTGTAGTAAAGAAAACACTGTAGGACTTCAACGATCATAAAAACTGTAACCTCTGTTCAAATATGATTTTCATTTAGTGATTTATTTTACGACGCTATATCAGTATCTCCGATTTTTAGCATCTGAATGAAATGAAGGTGATAATGCCGGTGAAATGAGTTCGGGGTTCCAGCACCGATTAGTTTTTTTTTTTACTTGGGGATTTAATTGAAGTGAATTTTAATGGCAGGCAGAGTAACTATCTCATGCCCCCATGTTTTAAATTGCTACCAGTGCACTGGTAGCAATTTAAAACATGAGGGCATAGTTACCCAGCATTTGCTTATATTGGGTAGAGGAAAACTCCGGAAAAATCAGAACCAGGTAACTTGTCCCGACCGAGATCCGAACCCGGGGCATCTGGTTTCGCGGTCAGACGCTGTTACTCCAGGTATGGACAGATATATAAACCTTTGACTATCATATTGAGCAGTACACATTAAATCCATTAAGCTGTCGACCTGGTTGGCGAGTTGGCATAGCGCTGGCCTTCTATGCCCAAGGTTGCGGGTTCGATCCCGGGCCAGGTCGATGGCATTTAAGTGTGCTTAAATGCGACACGCTCATGTCAGTAGATTTACTGGCATGTAAAAGAACTCCTGCGGGACAAAATTCCGGCACATCCGGCGACGCTGATATAACCTCTGCAGTTGCGAGCGTCGTTAAATAAAACATAACATTTTTTTTCCATTAAGCTTTCAACGTATGACTATGTACATTTTAACATTTCTTCTATTTTCTGATAAGCAGTGATTGTACTTCCGGAAACGTCTTTCAATTTCACAAGATGTTACTGTTGTATATATAAAATATGATACTTATGTGTGTATTGGCAAGACTCTCTGTCACCAATCACGCAAATCTTCACTTCATTATCGAGTCAAGTGATGTGGGTTGACTTGTGTGTTTATGATGTGGTTGTATGTTTCAATTTGCTATAAAGACAGTTTCAGTCAGACTAATAATCGACACCTAACCATGTTAACATCGGCACTCTTTTTCTATTATCTTCTGCTCTGGCTGTACTGAATATGCTGTGTACGTATGACATCTATTCTATAGCCTTGGTTTTTGTGAACCGACGCATGCGACGTGCGAGGTGTGAGGCCCGTATCGCACAAATCCGGACTATACGAGAGATGGTGAGTGGTTCTATAGCTGCGAGGTGCGCAGATCTCGCATCTCGCAGTTATAGAAACCACTCACTATCTCTCGTGTAGTCCGGATTTGTGCGATACGGGCCTCGGTCCCCGCACATCGCATGCGTCGGTTCACAAAAACCAAGGCTTAAATCCTATAGCATTAAACATTCATAAAACTAACATAATTCAATTTAAAGCCACTTCAAATTTAATCTCTGAAACATTGGACACAACTATCAACAATATACCTCTACTAGAAACATCAACAACCAAATTTCTTGGTTTGCATATTAATGATACAATAAATTGGAAAAATCATATCAAAGAAATAACCCCCAAACTTAGCTCAGCATGCTTCGCAATTAGGTCGTTACAACAATTTCTAAACAGCAGTATTTTAAAGACAATATATTTTGCCTATTTTCATTCCATTATGTCCTACGGAATAATATTTTGGGGAAATTCTGTAGATAGTGAAAATATATTCTTATTACAAAAAAGAGCCATTAGAATAATAGTTGGAGCAAAGGGTAGAGAATCATGTAGATTATTTTTTAAAAAAATTAGGGATTCTAACCTTAACAAATCAATACATATACTCTACAATAAATTTCCTCTTGTGTAATAAAGAAAATTTTCCAACTAACTCAGCCATACATAGTATAAATACCCGCAGAAGGAATGATTTTCATACGCCATCATCAAATTTATCATGCTTTCAAAGGGGAGTACGTTACATGGCGATAAAAATGTTCAATAGTCTTCCTGAAGACATTAAGAATCATAGCCAAAACCCTGCATTATTTAAGACAAAACTAAAAATTACTTAATATCTCACACTTTCTATTCTGTAGATGAATTCTTGACATTTCACAGTACTGTGTAAATATTATAATAATATTAAATGGTAAACATATTACATTGTATAAAATATTATTGTTATTAAGGTATTAATTCTGTACATATTTCATATATGCATTTTATATGTTATTGTTATTTTATTGTTAAACGTAAGAATTGGACATGTTCTTTATTCTATGCTGTAAAGCAAATGTAAGAATATTATGGAACAAATAAATCTATCTATCTATCTATCTATCTATCTATCTATCTATCTATCTATCTATCTATCTATCTATCTATCTATCTGTCTGTCTGTCTGTCTGTCTGTCTGTCTGTCTGTCTGTCTGTCTGTCTGTCTGTCTGTCTGTCTGTCTGTCTGTCTGTCTGTCTGTCTGTCTGTCTGTCTGTCTGTCTGTCTGTCTGTCTGTCTGTCTGTCTGTCTGTCTGTCTGTCTGTCTGTCTGTCTGTCTGTCTGTCTGTCTGTCTGTCTGTCTGTCTGTCTATCTATCTATCTATCTATCTATCTATCTATCTGTCTGTCTGTCTGTCTGTCTGTCTGTCTGTCTGTCTGTCTGTCTGTCTGTCTGTCTGTCTGTCTGTCTGTCTGTCTGTCTGTCTGTCTACCTATATATCTACCTACCTACCTACCTACCTATATATCTACCTACCTACCTATATATCTATCTATCTATCTATCTATCTACCTACCTACCTATATATCTATCTATCTACCTACCTACCTATATATCTATCTACCTACCTACCTATATATCTATCTATAGCACAACTAACCTGTTCTCTTCACTCTTATTGTATCATTTTTAATTCTGTGTATCTACCTATGTAGTTTAGACTAAAGCATTGTGCAAGGCTAAATATTTATTTTAAGTATATGGCTTAAAATTTTCAGTAAATGGTTATAAAAACTTCAGAATTTAAAAAGACAGAGAATATAGATATTCAGAAAATATTTTTTGTTGTTAACAAGTTGGCTTTCACTGGCTTTTGAAACTAAAATCCTTGAACGCGTTTCAGTCCTCCGTCTCTCTCACCACATGCTGTAGTAGTAGGGAACAACTCGCAAGCTTTCTGCTTAACAACGGAAGTTCACGTTGAATTAGTTCTATAAATTAAAAAAATTGCATAAGTTGACCTTTCCTTTAAATCACTGGAAGTTTATCTGAATCACTTATGATTGAATAACCACTAACTTCATTAGCTTCAATGCTAATGTAAGATCTTTGGAATATAATAAATTAAATGAAAATTAGGATGTAGATACCTTGAACGTAAAGTTTGCAAATTATAGAGGCAATATTACCCAGATGTAGCGAAAACGACCATTTGGACATTCTATATCTGAGTCGAATGTTGAAATAACATACCACAAACAGTTCACAGATTGGTTTATTGATAGGTTGGGTTAAGTACTCTGCCCATGGGGTCTCAGCAGGGTGACTGAGCTGGAAAGTTTTGACTGTCAGTCTCTAAGCGTGCAGGGAGAGTCAATTAACTGGATTATTGATAATTCAGATTGGTCATCCAATCAGATGAATGTATTCACTGGATCGATTTATCCATTAGGCACCTCCCCTTTCATGATCAATGTAGAATGTGGTGTATTGGGCCAACCAAATACATCAGATGTGACAGGACCACTCAAACGAATAAGCTCTCTTATTCAGTTTCCAAGCAGAAAATACAGCTTAAGAATGTTGTGAATGTATTTCTTCTTTGAATTTTATATTTATGTTTTCTTTATAGCGACACTGTTTTATTGCAACAGGATTACTTCAGATCCTGTAACAAAGTTCAATTACTGTATTTGTATATCTTGGTTCCTTAAAATAATGAAATAATACGGAGCTATTTTTTTTTCAAAATGCAAAGAGGCTGTAAAATAATTTGTTAAATGATCTTAAAAATGAATAGTTTATGTTAGCCTAATAATTCAAATAGTATTTTAATTCATTTTGTCATTATTCAAAGACAATTTTTTTGCAATTTTTAATTCTTAATTTTTATACCTCCTTAATATAATATCAAAAACTAGTTTCCAATCGCAGGCAATTCCTGTGTTAGTAAATATCTACTAGTTCTATATCGGATTTATAAACAAAACCATCTGCCCTTCAATAAGGGTGACCACAAGGAATACGAAAACAAATACATATATAAAATTTTACAATGAAACAATGAAAATACATAGAATAAATTTAAAAAGAAAATTAAAGTGAATCATATTACTTGAAATAGAGGTGAAATTGCAATTGGTATTGTAAGTTTCTTCCTAACTTGAATCTCACAGGTTGATAAAACTGATTGACTAACACACTCTCTGAGTGAATGAATGAATGAATGAGTCAATGACTTAACAAGTGAATGAATTAATTATTGAATTATTTAATAAGTGGATGAATTAATGAGTGAATGAGTGAATGCAAGAACGAGTGAATGGGTGAATGCATGAGTGAAGAAAGGAATGGGTGAGTGAAAAACGAATAGATGAGTGAGTGATTAAAGGAACGAATGGATGAGTGAGTGAAGGAACGAAAGGATTAGTGAGTGAAGAAACGAATGGGTGAGTGAAGGAACGAATGGGTGAGTGAGTGAAGGAACGAATGGGTGAGTGAGTGAAGGAACGAATGGGTGAGTGAATAGTGAGTGAATGAAGAAACGAATGGATGAGTGAATGGTTGAGTAAATGAAGAAACGAATGGATGACTGGGTGAGTGGGTGAGTGAATGAAGAAACGAACGAATGGGTGAGTGAGTGAAGTGAATGAAGAAACTGAATGGGTGAGTAAAGAAAAGAATGGGTGAATAAGTGAAACGAATGGGTGAGTGATTGAATGAAGGAAAAGAATGGGTGAATGAATGACGAAAGAAATGGGTAAATGAGTGAAGGAACGAATGGTGAGTGAGTGAATAAAGAAACAAATGGGTGAGTGAATGAAGGAAAGAATGGGTGGGTGAGTGAGTGAATGAAGGAAAGAATGGGTGAGTGAGTGAATGAAGAAACGAATGGGTGAGTTAGGAAAGTGAATGAAGGAACGAATGGGTGAAGTTAGTGAGTGAGTGAATGAAGAAAGAATGGGTGAGTGAATGAAGGAAAGAATGAAGGAAAGAACGAATGGGTGATGAGTGAATGAAGGAAAGAATGGGTGGGTGAGTGAGTGAATGAAGGAACTGGGTGGGTGAGTGAATGAAGGAAAGAATGGGTGGGTGAGTGAGTGAATGAAGGAAAGAATGGGTGGGTGAGTGAGTGAATGAAGGAAAGAATGGGTGGGTGAGTGAGTGAAGGAACGAATGGGTGAGTTAGTGAGTGAATGAAGAAACGAATGGGTGAGTGAGTGAGTGAATGAAGAAACGAATGGGTGAGTGAGTGAAGAAACGAATGGGTGAAGTGAATGAAGAAACGAATGGGTGAATGAAGAAACGAATGGGTGAGTGAATGAAGAAACGAATGGGTGAGTGAGTGAATGAAGGAACGAATGGGTGAATGAAGATTGAATGAAGAAACGAATGGGTGAGTGAGTGAATGAAGAAACGAATGGGTGAGTGAGTGAATGAAGAAACGAATGGGTGGGTGAAGAAACGAATGGGTGAGTGAGTGAATGAAGGAACGAATGGGTGAGTGAGTGAATGAAGGAACGAATGGGTGAGTGAGTGAATGAAGAAACGAATGGGTGAGTGAGTGAATGAAGAAACGAATGGGTGAGTGAGTGAGTGAATGAAGAAACGAATGGGTGAGTGAGTGAGTGAAGAAACGAATGGGTGAGTGAGTGAATGGAACGATTGGGTGAGTGAATGAGTGAATGAAGGAACGAATGGGTGAGTGAATGAAATGAAGGAACGAATGAGGAGTGAATGAAGGAACGAATGGATGAGTGAGTGAAGGAGCGAATGAACTGAAGGGACGAATGGGTGAGTGAATGAGTGAATGAAGGAACGAATGGGTGAGTGAGTGAGTGAGTGAGTGAGTGATGAGGAACGAATGGGTGAATGAAGGAACGAATGGGTGAGTGAGTGAATGAAGGAACGAATGGGTGAGTGAATGAGTGAATGAAGGAACGAATGGTTGAGTGAATGTGTGAATGAAATAACGAATGGGTGAGTGAATGAAGGAACGAATGGGTGAGTGAATGAGTTAATGATGGAACGAATGGGTGAGTGAGTGAATGAAGGAACGAATGGATGAGTGAGTGAATGAAGGAGCGAATGAGTGAGTGAATGAAGGGACGAATGGGTGAGTGAGTGAGTGAATGAAGAAACGAATGGGTGAGTGAGTGAATGAAGGAACGAATGGGTGAGTGAAGTGAATGGGTGAGTGAGTGAATGAAGGAACGAGTGGGTGAGTGAATGAAGGAACGAATGGGTGAGTGAGTGAGTGAATGAAGGAACGAATGGGTGAGTGAGTGAGTGAATGAAGGAACGAATGGGTGAGTGAGTGAAGTGAATGAAGGAAGAAACGAATGGGTGAGTGAGTGAGTGAATGAAGGAACGAATGGGTGAGTGAATGAAGAAACGAATGGGTGAGTAAGTGAATGGAAACGAATGGGTGAGTGAGTGAATGAAGGAACGAATGGGTGAGTGAGTGAGTGAATGAAGAAACGAATGGGTGAGTGAGTGAATGAAGAAACGAATGGGTGAGTGAGTGAATGAAGGAACGAATGGGTGAGTGAGTGAATGAAGGAACGAATGGGTGAGTGAGTGAATGAAGAAACGAATGGGTGAAGGGAACGAATGGGTGGGAATGAAGGAACGTGAGTGAATGAAGGAACGAATGGGTGAGTGAGTGAATGAAGAAACGAATGAGTGAGTGAAGGAACGAATGGGTGAGTGAGTGAATGAAGGAACGAATGGGTTAGTGAGTGAATGAAGTAACGAATGAGTGAATGAACGAATGGATGAGTGAGTGAATGAAGGAACGAATGGATGAGTGATGGAACGTGAATGAAGGAACGAATGGATGAGTGATGAAGGAGAATGAATGAAGGAACGAATGGGTGAGTGAGTGAATGAAGAAACGAATGGGTGAGTGAATGAAGGAACGAATGGATGAGTGAATGAAGGAATGAAGAGTGAATGAAGGAACGAATGGGTGAGTGAGTGAATGAAGGAACGAATGGGTGAATGATGAATGAATGAAGGAAATGAAGGAATGGGTGAGTGAGTTAATGAATGAAGGAACGAATGGATGAGTGAGTGAATGAAAGAACGAATGGATGAGTGAGTGAATGAAGGAGCGAAATGTGAATGAAGGAAATGGGTGAGTGAGTGAATGAAGAAACGAATGGGTGAGTGATGAAGGAACGAATGGGTGAGAATGAGTGAAAGAACGAATGGGTGAGTATGAATGAAGGAAAAATGGGTGAGTGAAGGAAAGAAGGAAACGAATGATTGAGTGAATGAAGGAACGAATGGGTGAGTGAGTGAATGAAGGAGCGAATGAGTGAGTGAATGAAGGAACGAATGGGTGAGTGAGTGAATGAAGGAATGAATGAGTGAAAGAACGAATGGGTGAGTATGTGAAGGAAAATGCGTGAAAGAATGAATAAAAAGGTCAGCGAATGAATGAATGAATGAATAAATCAGCGAATGAATGAATGAGCGAATGATTAAAGAAACGAATGGATTAATGAATGAATGGAGGAATGAATGAGAGAATTTTATTAATGAATGAGCTTCGTGTTTCCATTCCTTCGTGTAATAGTAGAGTGCTGTGGAACGAATTTTAGTAACAACGGTGCAAAACGATTCAACTGGAAATCCAAACACCTTAATGTGAAAAGCAATATTAGTAAACAGAATATACTCTGTCTTCATGAGGCATTAAATGGAACTTGCTCATTTGAATGTCACAAGAAAAGGTCAAACAATGTAATAAAATAGAAATTTGATCATAATACTAAAAAAAAGAGCTATAAAATGCAGAATAGGCATATTAGGTACAATAACACATAAATAGATACACTTTATAAGACATTTGAATAGTTGAAATCGTGACTTACGGTCCTTCAGAAAGAAAAATATGATAATTATATGAAAACCGGACGCCTAGTTACGGGATATAATTTCAGACCTACCCCCTACACAGTAGTAGACCTACATCACTTCATGTATTTCGTATTCGTATATTCAATCGCGGATTTCGCTCAAGAGCGTTCTGGTGAGTTCTGAGCAGTACAATCAAATTCTGGAAGTACGTGTGGCGGAGGATCGACTATTTAAAGCCTTGTTTTTGTTCTGGTTCTGCGTTGCAGAAATTCAATAAAGGTCACGGTGACTACCACCCTTACCCTTATCTCTTTGCTATCCCTGGGCAGTCTGCTCTTATCGTCTGCTGCTGCTTTGATCAGATTAAAGAGTCGCAATTTAATAGAAATAGAATACCACGAGTTTAATACAACACGTTCTGCAGTGTAGTTTGAGGAATATACAAACATATTACATGCAATATATTAATTAAAGATATGAGCGTTATATTTGTTATAATGAAAGTATTCTGAATGAAACAATCCTCAGTTACTTTGTAGAACATTGGTCGCCAAATTTTACCGCGAGTTACCAGCAGATGGAAAGAATCTGAGAGAGAAATTACATTCGTAAATGTTAGAACAAGATTATGTTTGCTTTTTAGTTTTGGTAGATTTATCTTTTCCAGAAGAAATTAGGATAGTATATTTGTTGTTCAGATTGTTCTGTAAGTAAAGACAAGATCACCTACTGAATACTTTTTTATTTTTAGTTGGTCATTTAACGACTCCGTGTAAACGACTATACTTCGTTTCATAATGTCTGGCAGGCGACGTATACATTGCCGACAGAGGAGGAGAAAAGTATAATTGAATCGTTTATTTTAGAAAGGGCACAAGTCACAATTTTGTGGAAATTGATTTTCTGTTAAAAATATACTATATTGGGGTAGCCGCATTATGTTTAGAAAGGGCACATTCCTAACTCGACTCCATTTGAAGTTATCAGAAGAGCTATTAAAAATAAAACACAATGTACACCCCAGAAGAGTATGAAACACTGATAAAGAGGGCTAAAGAGGTAAATTGAAACAGTGTTATTAACAGACAGTAACATCATATTGAATTTTGATAACCGGTGGCCTCAGTATTTCGGAAAGTACTGGTTGTTCATTTCAAAGTGTGTCATGAAGTCACTGTTGATGAGTGAGCGATTTGAAGCGAGTTTCAGCTTTTGTGTCAGAGAAGTTGCCTATTAATCAAGGCGTTCATTCTGAACTTGAGAACGTGTACGGTATAACTTGAACGTCGTAGCAACTGATGACGGTCTGTACGGTCTGTGTGCTACCATAACCTCTTTCGAACTGTTTTTTTGCGAGGGCAAGTAATACTCAGGATATTTGTTATCATCGGTTGCGTACGGAAACTTTCCACAACACAAATCAAATGCTCCGTGTCCATGTTGACCGTCGAAGTTAATGTCAACAAATACGTAAGTAATCGTCTTAACTCTCTCCACATATCCCGACAGTAAGAAAAAAACTCACCTCAGTACGTGTTTCGAAACAGTTCACATTCCTGCCACTACCGGCGTTACCGTACGTATCAGTAAGTATTCTTCTGAATGAACGCCGTACTTGCTAGGAAACTTCTCTGGCACATAAGTAATACACCTCTGCGGAAGCGTAGGAAGATTGAATTCTCTAGGCTCATCGACTAGCCACATGACGGCATACAGCGAGCCATGACGCACTTTGAACTGAACACCCAGTATTTAACTTCAAGTAAAACAATCTCAATCAAAAATAAGAAAGAGAGAAAGGATTTTAAAATATCCGAGCTATACTACTTTGAAATGGACAAAGGAAGTGCTGATATGAATGCGCTGGATCGAAGTACGTTTCGTCTTAAGAAGTCTAATGTAATAAGTATCACTTTTCCGAATGAACGAGCTTTTGAAGAAAAAACCCAATTAATGGAAAAAAACTGGAGACATCACAAAAAAGTTCTCAAATATGTAAGTGCAGAGGCAAAGTCTTTCTATGACACCATTGTGAATTAGCCAACTACAACATAGTGTAATGCAGACTAAGTTTTTTCATGTCAAAATGAAAATAAGAGCATATTTCCACGTTTATCACTATTTTGTACACTTATTATTCATTAAAGGATTGATTTCTAATATGTCTACTTTTTGAACTCTCATTGTTCCTGCATTTAGTTTAGAAAGGGCACATGTCCAAGACAAAAAGTCCTTAGAAATCACCTTTTTATTTAAAAAATCTGAAACTCGTGTGCAAATTGTATTTTAGTGTCCTTCCCAAGATGCAATACAAAGAATTTGAAAAAAAAAGTCTAAAATTTAAATAGTTTTTTGTGTCTTCTGTAAAGTTTGAAAAATGTGACTTGTGCCCTTTCTAAAATAAACGATTCAATTGCTACTCAACCAATTGCAGAGGTCTCATTCCACGCTTGACTTGAAATTGGGCGGAGGTAGAACGCTTCAGACTGCCCAACTTTAAGATAAGCGTTGAATGAGACATCTGCCATTGATTCAATAGCAATTATCCCTCTCCCTTTCCCTGCCAGCAATATTTACGTCACCTGTGTGACATTATGAAACGAAGTATAGGTTATTTAGCGTCGATTTAATTTGTGATTGCGAGATTGTATTTAACAACCTGAAACCTAGGATTTGCCATGTAATAATAATAATAATAATAATAATAATAATAATAATAATAATAATAATAATAATAATAATACACCTTAAATTGGATTCAATTCTCTTTGCAATTTGGTATTATTAGCACTTTCAGAAGACGACCTCCAAAGGTCAATATATAATTTGCAGCAAGTAGCAGCCACATACAATATGGAAATTTCAACAGATAAAACAAAAATCTTGGTATTCTGTGGGAAATACCCAATACAAAGACAATCTTTCCATTTTTTGAAGAATTGGGCATATCACAGAAAATTAATAAATACACAAGAGCTATGGGCATTATAAATAGTGTGATGAAACCATCCTTGGTTCAGAAACACACCCGCATACGTCTCTACAACACATTGGCACGACCGATGCTCAGCTATGGCAGCGAAGCAAGGACACTGAGGAAAGCAGATAAAAGCAGAATAACGGCTTGTGAAATGCGATTCATGCGAAGAACAGCGGGCTATACTAAATGGGATCTGAAAAGAAATTGTGAAATTTTAAAGGAACTAAAAACTCAACCAGTTTTAGATTACATTGTTCAATATCAGTCTAATTGGAAACATCATTTGGAAAGAATGAGTAAAATTAGACTCCCAAAGGCAATTTATAATTATGTACCACATGGCCAAAGATCTGTGGGTCGTCCTGCTAAGAGATGGCGTGAAAATTTTATGTGAAACCGTAACAGGCCTTGTGGCCTAACAGTTGTCAGGCAGAAGAAGAAGAAGAAAATCTTAATATATAAAATTGAATGTGGGTATGTATGTATGTATGTATGTATGTATGTATGTATGTATGTATGTATGTATGTATGTATGTATGTATGTATGTATGTATGTATGTATGTATGTATGTATGTATGTATGTATGTATGTTCTCTATACAAATCTACACGCTTTGACCGATATGTGCCAAAGTTTACACATTTAACCTTCATAACCAGGAGAAGAATATAGGCTACATTAAAATTGTGCAAATGGAAGCTAAATTAATTAAAATTGTAAAAAATAAAAATAAATAGATCAAATATTCACGTGTAATATTATAATGCAAAATCTTCTACAGTCAATTGCTTTTATTATTGTCTGTTGTATTCAACATCGACTTTCACGAGGCCATGGAAATTTTAACACGAAATTAAATTACATTGTTGTTACACATCATGAAGGCTAAAACTAGATAATTCATGCGATAACTATCTTTACGCAGTCCAGGACCGTAATTCCTCGATGCAATTTTGTAGATAGTGAGCAAACTGTTTTATACAACTGAATTCTAGAATTCTTTGAAACTACAAGGTTTGCTACCACATAATTTACTTAATATTGAATAACCAATAGTACTATTGCGAAATACTGACCCACCAAAATTATGCACGAATAAGAATTGGTGTGAAAAACTCATAAGAAACGTATAATAGAATTGGCAATATTAACTGCAAAAATAGAAGGAGATGTTTTTATTTCACGGATTGCTAGGATACTCATTCAATTTTAAGCAACTGCAATTTCAATGCCGCTAGCATTTGTAATGGCCATATTAAAAAGAAACTCAAGGACAGTCGTTCAAAGTTGCAGACATTAACTTAAAAACTGCGTGTTTTTCACATCCTAGCTATATTTTATACAAAGAAGTGGGGGGGGGGAAAGATTTTACACATATCAATAAGCTTTTCAATGATACTTTTGTCATGTATATGAATGTATATAAGCCCACTGAAAATAGCACTGTATTAATTCTCAAAATATTGGTATTCACGTCCGAAAATGTGTTGCTGCGAAATTATATCTGTATAATCACGTTGCAAATGTAGTATGTTAAGCGTTGTGGAAATAAAAATCTCTTAATTTCTAAAATACCGGTACGCCTATACGTTTCTCAGAATATTAGTCTTTATATTAAAAAACGACATTGCGAGTTTATATTGTATCTGTATTCTGTGTATAAAATTAGAATTAATATAATATGTTCTGGATTTATGAGATATAGTTTCAAGTTATATTAAAAAAAACTGGGTAGGCCTATGATATAAGTGGGTGTACAGCGATCAAGAGGTAAAAAATCTCCCAATATAAATTAAATTATATATGTATATATTGGTTCGATGCTGAAACTGATCACAAAGAAGAGAAGGAATTATATTTTCTTTGGGTTTTACTTTGCTTATAGTTTGATTTTTCTATTACTTTATTTGTATTTCTGGTGGTGTGGAAGAGAAGGCCTAATGGCCTTAACTACACCAGAATAAATAAATAAATAAACACAAATGAATAAAACAGATAGATAAATAAATAACAACAAATAAATACATAAAAACAAATAACTATATAAATTTAAAACAACAGTTTAACGTCAGGCACATGATGAAATGTTTTCTTTTCGGCGCATGATTTACAACCCTGAGTTAATCCTGGAAGACATTTGGCTAAGGAGTTCATTAATTCATGTAAGTGACGTTAAGTAAAGATTCATCTTTATGGGCGAGGAAAGCTTAGTAAAGAAATTCGTTTTGGTTGTCTGTAGTTAGGTTTCCGAGATTTCCGAAAATGTAATAACCAGTTTAATTAAAAATAGAAGCAGAAAGGAAAACCCGGGCAATGCCGGGTACTGTCAGCTAGTAATAATAATAATAATAATAATAATAATAATAATAATAATAATAATAATAATTAGTAGCAGTAGTACTAGTAGCAGTTATTGTTGAATCACATGCCAAATCGGAATACTGTATTTCTAGACCTACTTTGTAGCCATTTGTCAACATAAATCTAGTAGGATATTTTCGGGTTCAAATTGTGGATTCGCTTCTGTGCTAATGTGGCAAGTTTATAATTATTGTAATTGATAAAGTTTTGAATATGTAAATACTATTGTAAGAGTGTACTTCACTGATATTATTAACATGGAAAAATGAATTTTGATAGTGATGTTCAGTTTGTATGATGATAAAAGAATTTTCAGACTTGGGCTTGAATATCTTCCAAATGAGGGGCGAGGGCTGCATTGTGCCTTGTCCTCAAAATCCTCATTCACAACGCCCCTTCCATGTCACGCTTCATCCCATTGTGAGTGTTGAATTCTTCGCAGAATGAGGCTAATAATGAACTTTATCGGTTTATTGATTGTCGAGATGTGGAACCTTTATTTCCCGCCAGCACAAAGCAAGTGTTGAAAGGTTTCAATTGTGACTGGAATATCACGCATGCTCCGTTGTCAGCACAACATGTCGTTTACCAGACCGAGCTGATTCCTCTACCCTGTACTTAGGGGGTACTCTGTAAAATTCAATCGTGTATGCGCCGCTCGTTGAAGCTCCCCCTAGAATTCACAGCCACGCCCATCCCACTGTAAAATCCTGGACTCGCAGCTCTGCAGGACAGCGAGACGCTCGTAATTTTGGATTCACAAATTTATACATTTTTAAAATAACCTAAATGTTAAAATTCCTTCACCATTACATATTTATTGAAATTATATGAATGAAGCAGCGATATCTCTAGCTGAGAAGCAACGGAGCTGGGTTCGAAATCCGAGACGGAATTCACGTTTTTCTCGGTATAATAAATTTCTAATTGCCTCGTGGTCTGTTGGTCAGCATGCTGGCTTCCAGATCAGAAGGTCCAGGGTTCGATTCTCGGGCTCCGCTCTCAGTGAATTTTTCTTGAAGAAGAGGAATTCCCTGGGTATCTAGAGTCTGGAAATTTGTATGATTGTGAGGGTGCCGGGTTATTATTAATCATCACAAATATAAAAATACATCAGGATTGTCGCTGGGCAGTAACCTGAACACACGTTTCAACCTCACATTGTTGACAAGTAACTCCATCTGTTAGCAGAACCATAAAGCATCTAATAGATGCTATAGAGTTACCAACAACGAAAGAAAAAACACATAAATTTCACAGTATTTAACGTGATGGAATATTTTCATACTTTTACAAGTCATAAATTCAGAATATCATGGTGGGGGGCGAGGTTCATCCTGGCTTCAGTATTAACAAAGGAGAAAATCATAATTTTTGCTTTCGTTACCAATTCTGGAAACCAACTGTCGGTAATGGAACCAACACTTCATAAGCTTTCCTCCTTTCCTTAGCTTTTCTGACGATAGAACTGATATGTATCTCCGAAACGCTGGTATGTGCCTTTGACAGGAAAGGATATGTTATTTAAGTTCATTCTATGTAGGCTTGCCAACTTCCGTAACTAAAAATTAGTGACACAAATGTTACTGATAATTTTATTGCACTAATTATTTTCACCTGTCAATAGAACCACCTCAATGCATATGTAAAAAAAAATACAAAAACTTATCAAAACTACCACAAAACAAGTTGAAAAATAGTATAAACTCCTTATAAAAGAAATGTTAACTCGTTGGAAACTAGGAACCAATCAAAATTATGTAATGGTATGAATTCTTTAAGATTGTTTGAACCAAAATGTAACACTGCTACAGTATTTAATCATATTCGTAATTTAGGCCCAAATATATAACAAATTTATACTAAAATATCCTAATCTTGTTAATTCTAATAGTTATAGTACTAAATTAAAAAAAAAATGTATGGATTTGATAAAAATTGAAAAATTGTAAATTTCAATTTATAAATTCTTATTGTGTAGTAGACATAAGACAAATTGTATTATATACTTCTTAATTTCAATTCAGGAATCCGCCCCTAAGCACGAGTTCTACTCTTTCAGGGGCAAGCTAAAGTTTTTCTGTTTATATTACATTTTATGTTATAATTATTAGCATAATAAATATAAATAAATAAATAAATAAATAAATAAATAAATAAATAAATAAATAAATAAATAAATAAATAAATAAATAAATAAATAAATAAATAAATAAATAAATGAATGAATGAATACATACATACATGTATATGTATGTATATGTATGTATATACATACATATACATACATATTTAAATAAATAAATAAATAAATATTTAAATAAATAAATAAATAAATAAATAAATAAATAAAAACTATCGTAACTTAATGTAACCTAAACTAACCCGAACTTAACCTAGGTAAACGAAAGATTTCAACCAGTCTTCTCGGAAAACACAGAGACGTGTACGTTATTTGTCACCAGAGCTATCATATCTTATCACATTTGAGGGGCTACGATATTTTACAAGTCTTTGTTGTTGTCCTTGTTGATATCTATATCTATAGTAGGAGTGAACGAATATTTTTTTCTTTTTTTAAACTTTTTCTCCAAAATAAATGAATACGTATCAAGTGGAACAAATTGGGCATATTACTGAATGGCGCCAAACTAAAGTCAAAGTGCGTAAGATGAGCACAGAAAATAGATATTCATTAAGTGTCCTGTAGGCTGTGATCAAACCTGTCCTAACTAGTGTATTATGATCATTGCACCCGTCACTCTGTTGACACATCAACGAGAATTAAATTTCTGCCTTGAACATGTATACTAGAGTCATTTCTCCGTTTCGTCAAATATTGGAAGCATGTCTGTATGAGACTGCGGAAATATCTTCCAATCCAGACTAAATCCAACAATGTAATAGGCCTATAGAAACGAAAATCAGCTGTAAATATCTAATAGGCTATGCCATGAAATTGGGACTTTTGATGCGTGTGCAAATTATTTCGGGACGCGGGACGGTTGGAAAGTCAGATTCTATGTTATAAAAAGAGGTGGCTTGCATTATTCTAGGGATATGAACAGGGAGCACCGGTAATTTTAAATATCTAGGCCGCATCAGCTCTTTGTCTATGCGGATGCCGTGCATATGTTATGAGAAAATCCACAAACGATTAGGGAAAACACGGGAATTTTACTTGAAGCAAGTAAAGAGATAGTTTGGAAGTAAATCCCGAAAAGACAAAGTATATGATTATGACTCGTGACCAGAACATAGTACGAAATGGAAATATGAAAATTGGAAATTTATCCTTTGAAAATATGGAAAAGTTCAAATGTCTTGGAACAACAGTAACAAATATAAATGCCACTCGAGAGGAAATTAAACACAGAATAAATATAGGACATGCTTATTATTATTCGGTTGAGAAGATTTTCTTATCCAGTCTGCTCTAAAAAAACCTGAAAGTTACATTTTATAAAAGAGTTATATTACCGATTATTCTGTATGGTTGTGAAACTTGGACTCTCACTTTGAGAGAGGAACAGAGGCTAAGAGTGTTCGAGAAGGTGCTTAGGTAAATATTTGGAGCTAAGAGGGATGAAGTTACAGGAGAATGGAGAAAGTTACACAATGCAGAACTGCACGTATTATATTCTTCACCTGACATACATATTTGGAGTATTAAATTCAGACGTTTGAGATGGGCAGAGCATGTAGCACGTATAGTCGAATCCAGAAATGCATTTGGGGAGGCCGAGAAGTAGATAGGAGGATAATTTAAAAATGTATTTCAAGGAAGTGGGATATGATGGTAGAGACTGGATTAATCTTGCTCAGGATAGGTGCCGATGGCGGGCTTACGTGAGGGCGGCAATGATCCTCCGGGTTCCTTAAAAGCCATTAGTAAGTAAATGTTAATTGGTAGTTCTTGCGAGTTAAGGTAAAATATTAAAGCATCTAATACATGAAAATAAATTTATAGCAATGATGTTGAATTTCATGTACTAGAGGATATTAAGTGAGATTAAGTAGCATAAAAGGTGATAGTAGGAGGAAGAAGAATAAGGTGCATAAGATTTACTGATGATATGGCGTTGTTAGCAGAAGAGGAGATGATAGTATGGGATTATGCTACTGGAGCTAAATGACAGCTGTGAGCAGTATAGGATGAAGATAAATGTAAACAAGACTAATTGTAAGAAAAATAAAGAAGATAAACATACAAATTCGAAATGAGAAAGTGAAACAAGTGTACGGCTTCAAATATTGATATTATTATTATTATTATTATTATTATTATTATTATTATTATTATTATTATTATTATTATTATTATTATTATTAGAGCAATTCCATGAAAATGTCATACTGAGGTGAACTTCTTGAAATTGATGTAGGACTATTTTTGTTGAAGAAATATGTTTCTTTATACTTTAAATTGCCTTATTTCGTAAGATAATGTTTCAAATACTCTTCCTTTTGGTCTATAACTTGCTGCAGATCTTGTCATTCTCCAAACACTAAAAAAAAAAAAAAAAACACGTTTATATACTTAAGTTTCGTGTCACAATTTGGACATGTAAATTTGTTTTATTTCGAGCCGCCTTTTTAGTATACTATATTTTGATCTTTCCTTGAAGTAAATATGAAATTAGTTGAAGTATCCTAAGATCTTAAATAATTAAAATCATTATAATTATTTGTACTGTAAGTTACAGTCAGTCCGTCACAATAAACATACAAAAACTCTTCCACACAGCACAATAATTGAGAGATTAAAATTTCCTTTGGTATTCTGCGTTATTACTACATGACCAATAAAAAAGGATTAGAACATTTTCTTCTAAAGTGATTTCGTTTTCCGCAGCGGCATTGTGAGTGACTGACATGTCGCGCTCTCAGCTGTTATGCTGTTCATTTTCACAGCGTACTTAGTTACTTGGAAGGCCTTGGTGAAATTACACGTGAACTGGTGTTAAATGTGCAATAAATACACCTGCAAAGAGCAAAATGAGATTCAGGCAGCTCATTGGAGCAATAAGCAGGTCTCAATATTTGTTGATGTTGCCTGGTTTAGACAGGAAGGTGACCGGGGAGTTCAGAAGAAATCCTTTGCATTAGTGTCAGATTATGTAGCGCATGACATATATGCAGTGGATGTTTGTCTATGGAAAGTGTTTTCGGAAATTTCGGCGATTCTTCCGAACACTGAGGTGGTAAAGATATTTTCAGATGGAGCAGCGAGTTATTTTAAACAGATGTATACATTGAGAAATGTGACATTGCTTACTCGCATATTTGGATTTAACATAGAATGGAACTTCTTTCAGTCATATCATGGCAAAGGGGCTGTGGATTCGATTAGAGGCCAAGTAAAGAGGATGGCATGGATGGCTGCGAAATCGGGGAAGAAGATACAAAGCGCTACAGAAATTTATAACATTGTGAGCAATAAAAACATCCAAATTATTGTTCAGAAGGTAGCACTGATTGAGATAGACGTAGGAAATAAATATATCGAAAAACGATTTGGAAATCTTGCACCTATTCCGCCAACTCATGGAGTTCATTACGTGAAACTGTTAGATCCCTATGTTATAGATTATGCACAACTGTCTTGTGAACAAGCAGTGCGAAAGATCCACAGGTTCCGTGTGTGAAAAGAAACTAAAGTTTGTTCAGATAACAAGTGACATATTGACAGTGTCCCCGAAGTACATACTTATATATAATTTATTTCAAGAAATAGTCTGCCCAGGCATCCTGGGTTGCCAAAAACACAGAATAACACACATATAAGAATAGTAATGATTACAGTAAGATAGATGAGCCAAATTTAAATGTGAACTAGGAGCTTAAGTTTAAGAAATAATAAATTTGTACATATATTTGTAACAATCACACACTAACGAATAGAAAAGGGGGGATTATGATATTCCGTATAAATGATTTTTCAGAATTGCCACAGACCCTTTAATGGTTGAAGTAATTATTTTGGAATGATGTCATGGATTCCAAATGTTTTGATAGTGTTTACAGTTGATCGTGGGATGGTGCCCCTCGCTCCGATCATTAAACCATGTACTTCCCAGGTGCCTTCCATCTGATATTTTTCTCGAAAATACGGAATAGTAGCCTCATAAATTTGTTGTTTTTCTTTGTTGACCACGGATGGTTGGGTCTGGCTCATCTCAAATCTAACAGTTGGGTCCAGTATAAAGCCTTTACTATTAGTCTTGTCTAGAGCCACGATGTCCGCTCTTCTAATTCCGCCGCCTTCAGACGCAACGCAGTGCACCTCTTCATGGACCTCGAAGGATTTGTTTCTAAGGGCTTGTGCTATTAGTTTTCGGATGTTATGATGGCGTGAATTTCTCAGGAGTTCTCCATGCTGACAGGATCCTAGGACGTGGCTAAGGTTTCAATCTCGTTGCAGTATCTGCAACGGAAACCGTCCAAGGATCTCCCATGAAGACTTCTCACTGGTGCTACGTTAGCATTCATCTTAATTGCGTCCCGCCATTCAGAGGAAGATAGACCCTCCTTAGAAAAAATCCATTTATTTCCGGGAGTATATTCTTGAAATAAAATAACACCTTTTCCTTTATGTGGAAGCGCACACCATTTGTCGTACTCTTGTTTCCTAAGATTTTGTCGTAGTTTATGGACATTGATGTTACTTATATCCAGATCTTCAGGTGGAATTTTAACTTCCTGGAACATACTTTCTTTTCTTCTGCTATGTTCCTTGTAGAAACGACAAGAGGAGTCGAGGTTCTCAATAATGTGTTGCAAATATTGAGATGCTGTAAATATGCTTCCCATTGAGCTTTGGAAAGCTGAGACCCTTATATTTACGTTCGGTGTACAACATCGCGTCGGGCGTGTCTCCTGGCAAACATAAAATTTCCTTCACCGAACTTTTAATTAACTTATCCACATCTTCGAGAAACCGGTCAGAAAGCTGGTGAAGGGGAGCATTTTGAAGAGGATAAACAAGTATAGGCCAAATATACATATTTAAAACATTGAGTTTTTGTTCTGGTTTCAGAAGATAAGTAGATGTTAAAGCTTGGATCTTATTATTTAAATTATTGATTACTTTGGCAATGTCAAACTTAATTTCATCAGAAAAATTAATCCCAAGGTATTTGATTCGTTCATCTCCATCAATACTATTAACAATTGATCCTCCAAGATTCAATGTCGTACTACTTAATTTTCCTTTCTCGATAACGATGGTTTGAGTTTTAGATTCATTTAGACTTAATCCGATCTGCTGTAATGACCGTTTTGTCATGGTAAATATTTCAGATGCAGCAATTGTACTTTTAGCAACAAGTGCAATATCATCCGCAAATCCTAATGTTACTACATTATTTAGATCCGATACAAGGTCATATCCAAATTCTTCAGCCACACTAGGCTCGGATAATTCATCAAAAATGTGGTCTATGCTGAGATTAAAAAGCATTGGGGAAAGAGGAGCGCCTTGCATAACCCCTTGTTTAAACGGTATGGGTTTTGTTTTATGGATTCCAACCTCTAGCTGGGTTTCATTTCCACACTGTAAATTTATAATTAAATCCTGTAATTTTTGGGGAAGGGCAGAATTGTGAATGACAGATTCCAAATGCCGATGTCCAACAGTATCATAAGCTTTATGCACATCAAGAAACAAGATGGTGACATCTTCTTTTTCGATTTTGGCCTTACGAAGAACTGAATTTAATATAGAGGCATTAATCTGTGCACCAGCAGTAGATACAAATCCTCGTTGGTTTTCATTAAATTCTACGTATTGTTGCATTTTTGAACAAAGACACCTCTCCAAAACTCTTCGAATTACTGAACAAATGGTTATAGGTCGATAATTATTTGGGTCCTTTTTTTCTCCACCTTTATATATAAGAACAGTTCTAGCTTTCCGGAAAAAATTAGGTACCCAATTGTGTGATAACATTTTAGTTCCTATTAATGCTAAAATTACTGCAACTTTTTCACATTTAATAGTTCGCATCAATATTTTATCTGGTCCTGCAGAAGTGTCAATCGAAATACCTTGCATAGCTTTAAGAATTTCTTCCTTACTAACAGTATCCAGAAATTTGTTGTTAAAATCATCTTTGTCAACTTCAGTAATATGGTTCGGATAATTATCCAAGTGATGGTGGTTTACATTATTAAATTTATTATTAAACGTAGTTTCAATCTCATTTACCGGAATACTTAAAGGACATTTCTTTGGTTCAAATATTCAACGAACTGCTTTCTTTCTTTGGTTATAATATAGGAATTGTGTCACCTGGTAATTGTATTTTTCTAGTCTGACTTGCTTTTCTCGTTTGGATTTCCTTTGCGGATTTGTGGTTTCAGTATAGTGTCTATTATTATTTTTGAAGTCACCACGTCTGCGTGCTAGATAATACCGCGTGGCGGGTGTTTGGGGCCTGGGAGAAAATGATGAGCAGTACCAAGAAAATCTTTGAAATCTTCCGTATATTTTTGAAAGTTTTCCTCGTCCATATTACTCTGAAAAATTTGAATCCACTCGTCCAAATTTTGTTGAAACCCATGAACATCATTTTTGTCTGAAACATTCTCACTCTCGAGATTAGGAGTGGTATCTCCGGTATATCAAGGGAAACATTCTGATTATTAGAATTATAACTAGAACATAGATTAGTACGAAATTCTTCCGGATGAGCTTTAGCAATATGCTGCTTAACACCTTTGAAAAATTTATTACAATGAGGACATATGTTAAGTGCAGTTGACCGTATACCATGAGCCACTTTCATGTGCTTATGAATACCCCTTTTATCATACAACTTTTTGCAATAAATACATCCAATTTTATTTTGTCGTAATGATGAATCATTATCATCAGGTTGATTAGTAGCACTAATATGTGTAGAAATATCGTAAGGATTTTCTGCTGCTGCTGGGGTAATATTCAGCGAAGAATCTTCTGATGTGTGACATCTCGAAATGTGGGTATTGATGCCTCGATGAGTAAAAGATTTATCACATAAAGTACAAGTGACAGAAGAAGTGTTAGTAAAATCAAATGGAGTAGACAGAGGGATGTTGGTTGACATCACTGATAAATTAAACTAAAACGCGTAAATAAACTACACAAAAACGAAATAAAACGAATTAATGTTTGTAAGCACTGTTGCTATGTAAAATCAACAAGCCTATAAAGTCACTAGAAAACACACTGAATTTCTTGAAGATTCACATGATGAAAAACTTTCCTAATATACACATGAACAAACGAAATAAGAAAGTCTTCGGATAATCAAGAATTAATCCAGTTAAGGATATTAATCACATAATAAACGTTTGAAATGAAAGAGCACACATGACTAAATGAGTGGGTCAACGAGTGCCGTGGAGTGCTTCTGCGTGTTTAATTCCAATGGTTCAAATTCAATCTAAAAGTAGAACTCAACATTCTAATCTATTATTATGAACATAATATATAACAGTCATAGGCATGGGATATATAAACTGTGATCTGCGTCACTCAGTGCCATATTTTTAGGAACGCGCGTGGATAACGTGACATACTGTGTTACGCTGGGGAGTTGATGCCATATAGAGTGATAAGCGCTGTCAGGGTTGCTGTGACACTCTTGTAGTCCTAAAATTAAACACCAATGCGTATGGCTGGTATATACAGTATTTAATCACAGAGAAAGAACTATATATATGTTAATAAGTAGGCCTATGTAATAGTTGTATCTCCATTATTTTGTGTCATTTAAGATGCATGGTTAAGGAAACTAATTTTTATATTCTGGAAAACATATTATTCATTAAAATTAATCGTTACGTTAATTTACTACTTATCAAGTTTCATATTATTTCGTACTATTTACGGTTCCGTAAGTGCAACTTTATTTAAAAATTCAGAGATGTCAGTCAGTTACAGAATGAGGTCAGTCTGTAACACATCACTTTTTCGGCTATAACTCCATTACTAATCGTGGTTTGGAGGTCGTTTTGAACTGAAACTGAAGATTATAATTTCTTTTCCGAACTGTATTTTGCAAAATTTTATCAGGAATGAAATTTCAGAGAACTCTGTGGAGAACCATGTTCATCCGAAGAGAGAATTGACATTTATGTCAGTCTGTTACACTGTAAATAAATAGTATACTCTTTCTATTAAATACGTTTATTTTTATATGTATCTTAAGTGTACACTTTCCTTTATGAAATCCTGCGGTGGCACAGTCTAATTTCAACCCATTACACAATTTAGGCAGAAATTTTGCTGTCAAAGTGTACTGTAAATGTCAGTCAGTTACACGTGGAATTGCTCATTATTATTATTATTATTATTATTATTATTATTATTATTATTATTATTATTACTATTATACTTATCATTGTAAATAATATTGCTCTAAGTAACTATTTATTTTGCTGCACCTGAGAACAATGATACATTGTATTCTAACGAACATAATATTAACGTTTCTCCTTCAAGCGAAGGTTTATTTTTTTCCCTTTTGCTGGGCCTGAATTACTTATTACAACAGCTCCATTCGATTGGCATTGTGTGTGTATGAGGGCAGAGTATTATTGTCCGTGGTACAGCGCAGTCATACAGTACAAAGATAAAGACGATGATTATGATGATGATTAATAGAGATATGTTGAAATTATGGTTGAGAGGCGGGAGTTTCTCTAATCGCTCGGATAACGGACTTACTATAGTAAAATATGACTAAATAAAACATCAGAGAGAGTAAATTTTTTGCTACAAGTGGCAACCTCTGGCAACTAGTGGTAAAATTAGTATAGAATGTGGTTTCTCACATTATGGTCTTGTATTAACAGATAATTACTTTGGACACCATGGGTTCACATTATTCTAAAAACGTTATATTTTAACCCCCCTAGAAGCCCTTTCAGTTTGGGCACAACCTCTTGAAACCTCTGTGGAAATGCTGGTTGGGTAGAATAAACTATCTTCTTATTATATATGTGAAATAATGAGATGTGTTAAATCAGCAAGTTTTCCCGGCTTCATATCAAGTAATATTGGTCGGGATAGGTAGAAAAAAAGTTGATGATTTGACAGGAAAGACAGCATCGGAAAAAATTTGTATGAGGTGCGCATTTTATTAGATGTAGTCAGCACAACACAAGGGATGGCGGATAGGGAATGGATTTCCTTCCTTCTGATTGCGTTCCTCGGGGATATTTTTGAGCACTGTTGTATGTATAGTTCGACCAAAACAAGCTCTTTCCTAGTAACATGTACGTAGATACAAGAAAATGCGATGCGAGTTGCTCTTGAATGCCTTTACATACAGGATGATTCACGAGGATTTACCGTCACTTACGGAGCTTATTTCCGAAGACATTCTGGGTAAAAAAAAGTCCTATAAACATTTGTCCTAATCTCAATACTTTCAGAATTATACTAGGCTAATTTGAAATTGTTTGTAAAATACTTTTTATTTAGTTTTAAGGGTAAAAGAATATTATAAATAGAGCATGAAATATTCAGAAGTATCATTTCTTTAATTGGCTAGTGCTCTGAATCTGAAAATGTGTTGTTAATTGCTTTGTACAGATTTGTTTTCAATTTTAAACTAAAAATGACATCATTCTTATGCACTTATTACAAAAATTGTTACAAATCATACGACTTTAGGAACTTGATAATTAGCAGTTTAATTATGCATCCTAATATACAGTCTTAAAGAATTTACAAGCGTGGCATGATTTGTAACAATTGTTGTGATAAATTCTTAAGAAAATGTAATTTTATTGTTAAGAATCGAAAAAAAATTCTGTACGAAGCAGCTATGGAATTCACAACACATTTTTAGCTCAGAATACTATCCAATTAAAGAAATGATACTCCTGAATAGTTCATTCTTTATCTGTAATATTATGTTGTTGTTGTTTTCTAATGCCAGGCGTTTGACTATAAAGTCATTTGACCTCTTGCACTCCAATATTTTTCAAAGATATTATCATGGTCAGCCTATGAAGCACAGATTATGAGGTGTTCCGAATCCATTGCCTGGTTTGAGTTGCACAATGGACAGTTAGGGGACTGGTATATTCCAATTCTATGCAGGTGTTTGGCCAAACAGTCATGGCCTGTTGCCACTGTAAATGCAGATCTGTAATATTATTTTACCATTAAAACTAAAGATTCAAAGATATTTTACAAACAATTTCAAATTAGTGTAACTCTGAAAATATTGAAAATAGGACAAATGTTTACATGACTTTTTTTTTTTTTTTTTTTTGCTCAATGTCTTCGATAATAAGCTCCGTAAGTGACGGTAAATCCTCGAGAATCACTCTGTATATTATAGCAGGTATGGTCGTTAATAGCTGAATTGAGGTACTGCAGACCGCCCCGTAATTCCCCACTCCAAATTCCCCGGCAGAGACAGTTATGTATCGGGCCTATAGGAGTAGACCTGAAGGCAAACATTGCTGAGTGATGGATTGTATAAGGCATACGTCATAGCTTTCGGCTTTTGCTGGTCGTCTAAAATCCACCACTGATACACAGTGTCTGACTGTGTGTTTGTTTCTAAAGCGGAGTAAGCGAAAAGTACATTATTCTTAGCGCTGTATTACAGCATTACTTACTTACTTACTTACTTACTTACAAGTGGCTGCCGCCTTCACATAAGCTCGCCATCGGTCCCTATCCTGAGCAAGATTAATCCAGTCTCTAAAATCATATCCCACCTCCCTCAAATCCATTTTTATATTATCCTCCCATCTACGTCTCGGCTTCCCCAAAGATCTTTTTTTTGTATTACAGCAATATCATTAATATTTCAGCATTGTGATTTCTCTGACACACGTCAGCCATCATAATTCCAGAGCAGTGTGTACATTACACTTTTAGCTGAGAGATTTGGTTGAATTGAGTTTGTGCACTAAGTAAAAAGTTAGTCAGTGAGTACTTGTTGCCAGTGTAGTTGAGAACGGTACCACCCAAATACACGTCACGTCAGCAATCTGCCAATCACAGTGTTTCTTGAGAGTTTTATTGTCCACTGACTGCGGTGAAGCCAAGATACTCGCACTTCGCGCTTCTGGGACATTTCCTTGAGAACTTTGCCCAGTCAGTGGCATCTGTTGCCATTTCGGCTGAGAGAGGGTTTCACCTCCTAAACAGAAGTCATGTCAGCAGTCTGCCAATCATAGTTGTCAGCTTTCTCTCCCACAAAATGCGAACAAAGATAAGATATTCGCTCTCGACGTTCCCACTACTTATTTCATACGCCAGAAACGGTGGCTTTGGCTATACATGTTTGAGCTTGTGAAAGAGAACTACGACGACTCTGAAACCAGTGACGTTAGCTTTTTCCAGAATTTATCAAAATTTCCAAAGTAAGAATGGGTGTGAAACTATTGGGAGTTCTTCCAGGCTATCATGAAGTAGTGAGTTGTTTTACTACATTTTTGTAAATCAGTCTTTACGAAGTCTTAAATAAACTCTTCAAAATATGAATTATTTTACTTAGAAGTCACACATTTTGAATTTGATAATTGCAATGTGTTACTTCATTAAATTCACCACTACCACCACCACCATCACCACTAATATAACTCTTGGTATACAAAATTAATATTCTTCAGATTCAGACCACAATATTACACATTTTTGAAGATTAAGCCCGAGTGTTTAATTTTACTTAAATTAAGTAAAGCGGTAGGTTTGGAAGTAAACCCCGAAAAGACGAAGTATATGATTATGTCACATGACCAGAATATTGTACCAAATGGAAACATAAAAATTGGAGATTTATCTTTCGAAGACGTAGAAAAATTCAAATATCTTGGAACAACAGTAACAAATATAACTGACACTCGGCAGGAAATAAATCGCAGAATAAATATGGGAAATGCGTGTTATTATTCGGTTAAGAAGCTTTTGTCATCTAGTCTGCTGTCAAAAAATCTGAAAGTTAGGATTTATAAAACAGTTATATTACCGGTTGTTCTGTATGATTGTGAAACTTGGACTCTCACTTTGAGAGAGGAACAGAGAGTAAGGGTGTTTGAGGATAAGGTTCTTAGGAAAATATTTGGGGCTAAGAGGGATGAAGTTACAGGAAAATGGAGAAAGTTACATAACGCAGAACTGCATGCATTGTACTCTTCACCTGACATTATTACAAACATTAAATCCAGACGTTTGAGATGGGCAGGGCATGTAGCACGTATGGGCGAATCTAGAAATGCATATAGAGTGTTAGTTGGGAGACCGGAGGAAAAAAGACCTTTGGGAATACCGAGACGTAGATGGGAGGATAATATTAAAATGGCTTTGAGGGAGCTGGGATATGACGATAGAGACTAGATTAATCTTGCTAAGGATAGGGACCAATGGCGGGTTTATGTGAGGGCGGCAATGAACCTCCGGGTTCCTTAAAAGCTAGTAAGTAAGTAGTACATTTTGTACAAAATTTCCCTCGCCTTATAATCTCATACATATGGAATTGGACTCTATTTGTAACTACATTGCCATATTTAAAATACCCAAAGTAATTCTGATATCTTGCTACATAAAAGTTAATATTCTTGAGATTCTGACAACAATATTACACATTTTTTAAGATTGTCTGAGTGTTTTAAATATTTCATTTCTTATAAAAATGTCCTATAACTTTTATTACACTTCACAATACAATAAATAAAACATCACTTGATTTTTATTGACATTTCAAACTACTTTGTTTGTATGTTTATGTCTAATTTGACTAGTAAATGTCTGTGTATAATGTTCTTTTTATTCCCTTATGTATATAGCAACACTAACAAAATCGGTGAAATGATAGGAATCAAGTTGAACTCAAATTCTAAGCACGAACACCAATTAATTATTCTACCGTAAGTAAGGGTGCTTAAGCGAGTCCTAAATTTGACATTGTTTGCAATATTAATGCAATGAAATTGAATATATTATATCGGTTCAGAGTTCAGACGGGTAATTACTATTCACTGCCGTGACACGGCGCGCGACTGGACGTCACAGGTAAATACGTTCACCGTCCAGGTCCTGGGTGATCAATGCATGAAGTGCAACCTCGCTGCCTAATCTCAAGTTGCTAGAATGCGAAGCACCAAATATTTCGCCATATTTTGTTTTCAAGTGGTGAGTTATTTTATATATAGATTCATATTCTTTACATTTCATTTAAGAGTGATGTTTCGCATTATTACTTCCGACACAATTTCTATTCTAAATACAGTACTTGATTTTTCAAAGTAAAAAGGAAGTGTTCTTAGTCACTGAAACTATACAGAAGTATAAGAATACTAGAAGAGACGATCCTAGGAGATATGGGATTGAAATTGGAAATATTTGGAAATAAAAAAGGAAGGTAGGACTTAAATATTGAATGCGAGAGTAGGATTCAAGAGATAAGGAGATGAAAACTTTTTTGTGCAGTGACAGTAACAAATATAAATGACACTCGGGAGGAAATTAAATGTAGAATAAATATGGGAAACGCGTGTTATTATTCGGTTGAGAAGCTTTTGTCATCTAGTCTTCTGTCAAAAAATCTGAAAGTTAGAATTTATAAAACAGTTATATTACCGGTTGTTCTGTATGGTTGTGAAACTTGGACTCTCACTTTGAGAGAGGAACAGAGATTAAGGGTGTTTGAGAATAAGATTCTTAGGAAAATATTTGGGGCTAAGAGGGATGAAGTTACAGGAAAACAGAGAAAGTTACACAACGCAGAGCTGCACGCATTGTATTCTTCACCTGACATAATTAGGAACGTGAAAACCAGACGTTTGAGATGGGCAGGACATGTAGCACGTATGGGCGAATCCAGAAATGCATATAGAGTGTTAGTTAGGAGGCCGGAGGGAAAAAAGACCTTTGGGGAGGCCGAGACGTAGGTGGGAACATAATATTAAAATGGATTTGAGGGAGGTGGGATATGATGGTAGAGACTGGATTAATCTTGCTCAGGATAGGGACCAATGGCGGGCTTATGTGAGGGCGGCAATGAAACTTCGGGTTACTTAAAAGCCAATAGGTAAGTAAGTAAGTGACAGAGCCCTTAATTTGTAGTTATCGAACTCTACGAGTGTGGCTCATAGATGACTCTAGTGCCGAGAATCGTGGATAACTTAGTTCGTCAGAGACTATCCAGAGTGCACCATAGGCTGTGATAAATAGAGTGGCTCGGAGGAAGATGCCTGACTTCTTCTTAGATTGAAAATTTAAGATACTATTCATTTAGTTTTGAATTTCATATTGAAATATCGAAGTCTGGAAGGTATTTTGAAACTATATTTTGGTACAAAACAGAAAACATTAATTACCTTGTTTATAGATACAGTTTTTCTTCTTACCTGCACTGCAGGCATCTTTCCCCGATAGTCGGGTGAGATGGCAAATGCAATTAACACATTTACTGATGTATGTGTTTTACCTGAACTTGGTTTGATACATATATGTAACAAAATCGACTTGATTTAAAGCTCATGGACACTTTCTCATCCCTTTTGTCACTACTTAGGAACATGGTCATGGCACATATTTTATTGCTGTGTGAAAGACTCGTTTAATCACTTCTTGCACGCAATGAATTCAATCCGGTACATTTTTTGTCATCATTGTTTTTAAAAGGCGTTTAAGGGTACGGTAAGAAATCCCGTATGTTTGCGATGATCTAAAACAGTTCATACCCTCTGTTATAACATGTCCATCGCAAGTTGAGGACTGTCGTCAATCCACTGATTTCTATCAGAGGATCTTACGTAATGTTTACACATTCCCTGCAATAAAACAACAAATAAAACTCTTGCAACAAGTTGCCATCTTACCCAGAAAAAAGTGATCATGTTCCCTAAGTATCGGGGTAAGATGCCTAGTGCTGTGACACAACGGAAGATGGCGGAACAAGGTCGTTGGTTGTTAACAATACAAACTTTAGAACCTTTACTATAATATCCGTTAGAAAAGTTTGACAGTTATTATGAATTCAAGGATGTATTAAAATTTTAACATACCTTTGCAATTATTTTATAGCAGAAAAATGAACTGTTTTCTTGCTTTTTTTTCTTCTCGCAACAAGAATACGTGGCAAAATGAGTCAGCTTCCACTCTACAGACATTCAACTGTCTCAGTGATCATGAAGACATGCGCGTGGCGTTCTCTCTTGGAAGAATGTGAAACTACAAAGAAATAAGCATCTTCCCCCGATAGTCATCTCCCCCCGATTCACTCTACAAGGAGAATCAGAGGGTGCAAGAAAAGTAAGGGAACACAAGGAAAACGAAAGAAGATCAAGGAGAATACTAGAAGTGTAAAGAGAACAAGGGAACGACTAGGACAACAAAGGGAATACAAAGAGATCAAGTGGAATATAACAAGGAAGATATACAAGGAGAATCAGGGGACGAAAAGAAATACAAGAGAAAAATATGTAGAACAAGGGAAATAAAAGAGTGAGGGGGGGATTTGTTCTTTATGTGACTCTTAATTTCCAAATTACTCCCCCCTCCATATCTAGTGCGAAGAAAGGCGTAATTCTACGTCACAACGCTATCGGCACTACCGTCTCCTCTACTGCTAGTAGAATTATATTTATTAGTGCCACGACTAATTACTAGTGCCAGTAAGAGCTATGACCATCACCTCTTGTATCATTATCATAGCTATAGGCGGATACATGGTGATTCACGTGGATTTACCGTCCCTTACGGAGCATATTTCCGAAGACATTCTGAGCAAAGAAAGTCATATAAACATTTGTCCTAATCTCAATATTTTCAGAATTACACTAATTTGAAGTTGTTTGTAAAATATCTTTATTCTTTAGTTTTAAGGATAAAATAATATTGCAGATAAAGAATGAATAATTCAGGAGTATAATTTCTTTAATTAGCTACTATTCTGAAGCTAAAAATGTATTGTGAATTCCATAGTTGATTCGTACAGATTTTTTTTCGATTCTTAACAATAATTACATTTACTTAAACATTTATCACAACAATATTATTACAAATCATGCCACTTTTGAAAATTCTATAAGACTGTACATAAGAATGCATAATTAAACTGCAAATAATCATGTTCCTAACGTCGTATGATTTGTAACAATTTTTGTGATAAGTGCGTAAGAATGATGTCATTTTTAGTTAAAAATTGAAAAACAAATTTGTACGAAACAATTAAGAACACATTTTTAGCTTCATAACACTAGCCAATTAAAGAAATGACACTTCTGAATAGTTCATTCTCTATTTGTAATATTTGTTTACCCTTAAAACTAAATAACAAAGGTATTTTACTAACAACTTCAAAATAGTGTAACTCTGAAAATATTGAGATTAGGACAAATGTTTATACGACTTTTTTGCTCAGAGTGTCTTCGGAAATAAGCTCCGTAAGTGATGGTAAATCCTCGTGAATCACCCTGTATTTATTTTTTAGTGAATTATTTAACGACGCCGTATGAACTTCTCGGTTATATAGCGAGATGAGGTCGAGGATTCGTCATAGATTATCTGACAACTTGAAAAACCTCGGAAAATACCCAATCGGGAATCGAACCCACGCTCGAGCGCAACTCTGGATCGGCAGGCAAACGCCTCAGCCGACTGAGCTACGCCGGTTCCCATAACTACCTATATTACCACCATTGTGACCACTAGTACCACATTGTCTCTGATATTACCTTAGCAGCCGCTAGAACCACAATCAAAGCCACAATTACTATCACCGCCACAAGTAGTACCACCACCATTGAAATCTCTATTAGGGTCACTACTACCTCAAATACTACCTTTGTAAGATTAATACTGCGAACATATGTGATTCAGTGGCGGCTAATTCTGACATTAATATTAAGGACATAATTAGTATACACTCCGCTAGCACAAACACTATTAGTTTAGATACCTGACTGCTAGCTCGTGAGACTGATACGGCATTGTCGAATATGATATTGAGAGTGAAAATTATGGCTGAACGTACCCTCTCCCTTCGATAATCTGTCTTAGTTGAAATGCTGTGTAATGTATGTTATATTTTTTTCTTATGTTGTTAAGACTGCTTTGTTAAACTATAACTGAACATATCCTCTCCTTTCGATACACTGTCGGTGGTCGAAGTGCAGTGTGTTTACTTGGATTTGCTATTTAAAACGGAGTTCATGTGAATTGGAAGTGGATGTAAACTCGTAATGCATTATAATACATAAATTCCATGGGTTTTGTTAAATTTAAGATTGTCAGAGTTGGAGGTGAATAATACTGGGTGTTCATTTCAAAGTGTGTCATGACGTCACTGTTGTGAGTCAGCGATTTGAAGCGAGTTTCAGCTTTTATGTGAGAGAAGTTGCCTATTAATCAAGGCGTTCAATCTGAACTTGAGAACGTGTACGGTATAACTTGAATGTCGTAGCAACAGATGGCGGTCTGTAAAGTCTCTGTGCTACCATAACCTCTTTCGAACTGTGTTTTGTGCGGGCAAGTCGTACGCAGGGTATTTATCATCGATTGCGTACGGCAACATTCCACAACACAAATCAAAATTCTCCGTGTCCATGTTGACCGTCCAAGTTAATGTCAACAAATACGTAAGTAATCGTCTTAACCCTCTCCCCATATCCCGACAGTAAGAAAAAAACTCACTTCAGTACGTGTTTCCAAACAGTTCACATTCTTGCCACTACTGGCGTTACCGTACGTATCGGTAAGTAATCTTCAGAATGAACGCCGTACTTGCTAGGCAACTTCTCTCGCATTTAGGTAATACGCCTCTGCGGAAGTGTAGGAAGATTGAATTCTCTAGGCTCATCGGATAGCCACATGACGGCATACAGCGAGCCATGACACATTTTGAACTGAACACCCAGTAGAGAACTGTAATACGCATATTCTTTTACGGTATTACCAATAAAAACTCTTATACAGACATTTAACTGCCTTATACTTATACAGCGAATTGTTCGTTTATAAGTCGTGTGTAAATTCCTGACTAATAATCGCTACATACTTCGTGTATCACAATACAACTGTTACAGAATTACGTCATAGTTTCGTCATGATATTGGGATTTCCCCATTGAAGGGTGGAATTTCTTTACTTAGTTTTTCATGGTGAAATTCCTTTTCGCCACCACCGATTATGTTCGATGTGATGTCCACGAACATGCACTATGGCTCTGCAACGCAATTTCCACTGCAGAAAACTGCGACGCAGAACAGGATGAGGGATGCTACACTAGGCTGACTAGATTTTTTTATGGTACAGTAGGGGACATCGACAATAAAAACACACACACACACACAACGCTTATCTAATTACTGTCCGTTGAAATTTTGCAGAAAATACATGTTACAGTAGATGCAATGATAGAACTTTGCACACTAAATTTGTAGAGTATCTTAACTTTTTGAATTAAATACATAAACACACGTAACTCCTTCACATAATTACAGCCACAAAGAATTCAATTTCAGTACTGACGCATGCATGGAAGTCTTTCACATAATAGTGTACACACTGAACTCTAACACACATTTTACAAGTACCGGTCTGAAGAATGTATCTTTTTAAGGATCTGTTCATTCCCATACAGCTTCACACTAAGTTCTACACATGAGAAATGAAAGTTTGTTTTCACTTGTAAGAAAGCTTTAACTGTTTCAATTTTAATTCTTGAATATTTTTACCAGTCCAGATTGAGTTAATTGAGAAGAAAAGTCTTTCAAATGATGAATTGCTGAATGAAAGACACATGATTAATGACACTATTTTGAGAGGTTTTGAAATGGAATGGATTTTTTTGTGTTGAAAACATCATACCACTTTTCACCTGTTTGTTGGTTTCTCACAAAATTCCTCATTTTTTGAACTACTTAAAAATTGACACTGCGGCAGTTCTAACACTTCCGCGCAACGCTAATGAAGACAAAGATGCTATGTTCTTTCAAAGAGTGCAGAATATCTCATACTGTGCTCGCTGGTTTTTCTGTCTTATACTGAAAGCCATTCAGAAGTGCGCATGAATCACAGCAGTTTCATCATCACGATACTTAAATATTTAACGTGTAAAATGTTACTGAAACAAAATCAAAACTTCTAAGGACAAAATTAATTTCCGGGGACAAAAACGAGGACATTTGCTCCCAGGGGACAGCAACTCAAAACCGAGGACTGTCCCCGGAAATCGGGGACGTCTGGTCAGCCTACTTTAAAGAGTGTGTTTGTACGTGCATGGACAGAACAAAAAATGTTCTTTTTGTAAAAGACAGTGACAATATTATCATATTTTCCACAGTCACAAATACTCAGTTTGTGTGATAACGAAAATGTTCTCATGGATGGTACATTTTCTTACTCCATTAAATAACTACATTTACAATCAGATCTCATGGTTAACTGGGGGAAGTGTGACTACATAAACTCTTGTAACAAAGACAGCAGAGCAGGTTTAGCGTGGCTAAGATTGGGGGCATGGAAGGATAATAAAATTGTCAACGAAGAAGAGGAGCGTCTCTGTCCGCTTTGCAAAGAAAAGGGCTCCTATAAACATATTTTATTACAGTGTGTCCAATTGGAACATGTACGGAGAAAATATCTACCACCCTCGATGCTAAGTCAGAATAGGAGTTCGCTTGCATGTCTTGACCTCATGGGGAATAGAGAATGGGAAAAAAAAAAGACTGGATTGTTCCTCTTGAAGGCGAGAAAAATTAGAACTTCAGCTGTTGAAGTTTGTGACGCGAACTGAGGAAGGGATAATAGTATTCACCCAATTGTACACTTTCGTGTCTTTTAGGTTAGGATATATTATATAATGTTTTATTGTGCCATTTCCATTTTTAATATGTGTGTTCTTTTAGAGAGTAGTTTGATGTAATCATAGGTGGGGGGTAACCTACAAAGGACGACTTGTTTTGGGTACAAATCACGTACGGTCAGAAGACCCGTGCATTGGATTTTAGAGAAAATTATGATAATATAAAATCTGTATGTATAATATTACTCAATAAATCCATCTATCTATCTAAAATTTTAAAATTTACCTTATCCAAAGTCTCAACAACAGACTTATGTCGCACTTGTATATTGTTTGTTACCAAATAAGCTTGAGGAAACTTACATTCTTTTGTTGACCAGCTTAGAGGATTGCGCTAAATTAGGTAGAATCTGTAGGCTAATCCCAACAAAATTGTAGTGGGCTTTGAAGTGACCGTACACAAAGCTATGAAAATGACTCAGCCGACTGCAATTTTGATTGGTTGTCGTTTTCATCCCACGCGAGCTGGTGTAGGAAGATACAAAATCTCGGACTAACGCACATACAGAGACGACCAATCAGAGTGTGGCAAATGGCTGCAATGGATATTTGGATTATGTCTCCCAGACCCATCGGACGTTGATGAAGCCTTCGTTCGGAATTTAATGTCAACCAGCCAACTAAAGCTTCGTTGTTTTTCGACTATTTTGTACGAAACTACATCGATTCCGAGAGTACTTTTCCTTTTTCTCTGATACGTCATAGGAAAAAACTAGTAATTCTTGTGAATGTTTCTACTCTAATTTTCATAAGATGTTCAATGCCCCATATTATAATTATATTTTTATTTGTTGATGAACTTAAAAATATATAACTAAACACTATAATAATTTTATTGCCATAAATACTGCAACAGCACTGTCACCAAAACATAAATCATATTCTTAATCTTAAGAAGGAACAGGTACGTATAATAAACCAACAATATACCTAAGTAGTGTGAATTCCTTTCACAGAAGCTGGCATATGACCAAGCTAAAAACTGAACTATTATACATACAGGATGTCTCCAACCTTTAGGGTCGAAATTATACAGATGATAGAGGACTCTAAACTGAGCATTCTGACATTCGTCGTAATATCCATGTATCTGCCACCATACAATGCCACACTCCATACAAAGCACTTTACTAGTCTCTTCCCTAGTTCTTTTTCCAGAGGTTCGCAGAAAATGCTTCTTTTTATATTAAAAGCTTCCTTGGCCATTACTATCCTCCTTTTGACTTCACGACAGCAGCTCATGTTACTGCTTACAGTACACCCCAAGTATTTGAAGCTGCCTACTGCCTCATTTAGAATTCGCAATTTTATCTTCTGTATTTTTCTTCGTCTTATTGTTTACGTCCGGAATATTTTACCGTGGAAAGACTCATCATGCCATGTTTGAAGTTTTTCTTGGGAAAGTTAAATGCGGTAGCTTTCCATTGCTTTCCGCAAATTACTCTCTCTTTCGCATCTTAAAAAGATCACAGGGAGCCCCAGTGTGGAGGGGAGGAGAGTGGATTTGACTAATTAAGCCTTCCGGACTTCACCGAAATTCACTGAAAGGGTTAAATATCCGTTATATCAGAGTTTTTGACCCGATCAGAAACCGGGTAATCCCAATTAGCCTTTTCCCCCCCCACTGCCGTCTTATCGGTGTAATATAGTCTTATGTTACGTTGGTGTTCTTTGGAGCGTTCCAAAATGTAATATTTTCCACACTCACAAGGTATTTTATAAACACCAGGTATCCTAAGACCAAGGTCGCTCTTTACTGGTCTCAGTAAGTTCTGAATCTTAGGGCCGTATTCATAGACATTTTTAGCGCGGGCTTCCGGTGGATGATCAGCGTTTTTCTTATTCATAAACTAGCGTTAGCAATAGGATATGATTTGAATTCTGTAACCAGTGGATAGCCGGGGCTAGCATAGTACGCTGGTAGCGCGTGCTGCGAAATGTCTATGAATAGCACCCTAAGGCCCAATTGTATAAAACTCCCTGACTAAAGATCAACTTTGATCCAAGATCGAAAAGTGAACCGAGTTCAGACACTTCTTCTATTGTATAAAACTTTTCTGCGATCAAATTATCTTGGTCAAATGCAATCTAAGTTCAGTGAAAAGGATTTAGCAACATTGCATAAACAGGTGAAATACATGATGCGCGGACCATGTTATACAGGTTTGTTCAGTGGTGCCAATCTAGAGACTTTAACTCTTTTTCAACAACAATTTCTTTTAACTTTTATATTGCTTAAATAGGGATTTAGCGACCTTTTTAGCACCCCATAGTGACAAAATGTAATATTTCTTTGTTGATAATGAGAAATCTAGCGACTTTACAACTACTTTTTGGCGACTTTCCGTACACTCTGTTGGAGACACTGGTTTTTTGTGCAATGTAAATAATGGCGGACAATAAGAAGAAGGTTGACTGTTCTCCGAGTTGTTATCATGTTATGGTGTTTGATACTGCTAAACATAATAAAGCTTTATAAAACGACAATTTTCGTTTAGTAATACATTTAATTGAAAATTTATGAATGTACCTATCATATCCATTAATAATTAATGGTTGTTATAAACATAATATAATTATAGGTTATGTTATTTGATACTGCTGAACACGATAGAGCCTTATAAAATATAAGATTGTGTATTAAGGCAAGAAATCGAAAGAAATATATATAAATGTACCTATCATATCTATTAATATTAATAATAATGGATATTTTATTTGCACAATCTGTCACTCGTATACTTCAAACAGAAAATAAATAACTGAACTTGGATCATCTAACTTAATCGGAGAAATTTCTTCAGTCAAAGTTGACTTTAGTTTGAGACAAATTAATCTCAGATTAGATTTTATACAATACAAAATTCCAAGTTCCGCTGAAACAAGGATCAATTTAACCTCTGATCTAAGATTAAATGGTTTATACAATCGGGCCTTAGTGGGCGACTTGTGAATAGTCTTAATCCCGTGTTTTCTTTGTAGCCTGTCAATCTTATCTGAGACAAGCGCAGACTTCAGAGCAGCCCGTCCATTTCCACAGCCTTAATGCGGTACTTCTGCCTCGCTGTTAGTGTCCAAACTTCTTCGCCATATGTCAAGATACGCCCCACAATATTAGGTTACGTATTATCTTTTTGGTTTCTTGTCTGATGTTATCGCTTCATGCATTCTTTTGAGTTGTTTAATAGCGATGTTACACAGCTTTCCACCTCTTTCTCACATGTTTCTGATTGGCGAAGGATGGATCCAAGATATTTGAAATTATCTACTCTGCTTTCCAATAATTTCAGATTTCTACACTCTCCACCAACGACCATAGAAATTGAAGTGTTCAGAACCATAGTGGGCCAAACGCCATTTACTAAAACCGTACAAAACAAAGGTTAAAATGAATTTTTACCATAATTCAATGGAAACATATAGCAAGTAATATAAAGTATACACATTAAAACTAAATTATATGTCAATCTTCATTAAACCATGGCATTCAGTTAACTTTAACCCTTGCTTTCTCCGTTTTTAATAAATGGCGCTCTTCATTAAACCATGTCATTCAGTTAACTTTAACCCTTGCTTTCTCCGTTTTTAATAAATGGCGCTTGGCCCACTATGACTCTGAACCCTTCAATTATTGATTCAAAATTACAGTCCCTACAATTACCATCGTAATCTTTATCGTAATTGACAGAATTGTTTTCATTACCATTATCATTGTAACTGTCATCATATTCGTCATCTTTTGTCATTGTTTCTCATCGTCATAGTCATCCTTATTATCAATATAATCAGTTTAGTTTTCATCGTTAGAAACAGCATTATCAGATCCGTTACAGTTAGAATCACATTTTCAGTGTAGAGTCCGATCGCAAATTCGTGGCACCAACATGCGCAAACTTCTTTCTCGGGTGGGGGTTCTGTGTCGGGCGACTGCTTATGCAGCCGGCGAAAAGGCGACTCACGAGTTGTGGCTCAGTGCATTTCCCTTGCTTCCTACCTACAACCCCCACTCTCTCACTCACTGGAGTAAACTCCGTTCCATTTGTATTTGTCTCTGACCTGCGAGTGGCGTATCGTCGCAATGTCTCTCTCGAAACCATGTAGACTACCTCTATAAAAACGAGTTTCAGGTAGGATGGGAGGATGCATTTTTTTTTTTTTTTTTTGCTGACAATATGATGACAATATTAAATGTATGATTTGTTCACAAGTATTACGAGGAAAACGGTTGTATAACATAAAACGGCATTATAAGTTACTACATGTTACTGATGAAACATTAAAAGGTTAAGTGTTATTGTTGTTGTTATTATTATTATTATCTCTGTACGTCGATCCTTTTTCAGCATATGTACGAATAATGCAGATAATTTAAACTCACAGATTTACTATGCGATGTTAAATTAGATGTAAACTTGACAAATGTTAACTTTTCAAATCTTTGGCAAAAAAATAAATATTTGAAGCTTCGTTCTTTCGCTTGCTTTGTTGAAGCCATGTTCGCTACAACTTACGTTTGTGAAACATTATTTTCAACAATGAAAATAGTAAAAATCAAATTTAGATTATGACTTCGTGATCAACTACGACTGGCAGTAAATGACATAATTCCTGATTTTGAAACTCTGTCGCAGAGACATTCTGAAGACAATTAATTTCAGGTTGTGATAATGTGTCCTATGTTTTCTTGTTTATTTCTTTCTTCGTTACACGTACTAAACATTAGTTTGTAGCCTTGTACTGTATATAATTTTATTTAAGTCCTTGACGTAAGAAAAATGAAAATCCGTTAATAAGTCAGAAAGTTGTTCATTTCCCCTTCGGGTGTCCGCCTCCCTCCATAGGTGCTATGCACGTTGCAGTTTACACAGTGGCTCGGCGCACGATGGCATTTTCGACACGTCTGTCATAGAGCGTACTGTTCAAACACCCCCCCCCCCCATCACGACTCTTGGGAGCCACTGGCGTGGCTCAGTCGGTTAAGACGCTTGCCTGTCAATTTGAAGTTGCGCTCGGGCGCGGCTTGGGCTGATTACCTGGTTGGGTTTTTCCGAGGTTTTTCCCAACCGTAAGGTGAATGCCAGGTAATCTATGGCGAATCCTCCTCCAAATACCATCTCGCTATCACCAATCTCATCCACACTAAATAACCTAGTAGTTGATACAGCGTCGTTAAATAACCAACTTAAAAAACGACTCTTGGGCGAGTCCATGTAAGTGGATGCCTAATCGTCTTTCGCGCAGGTGCCCTGAGCTTGCGATCGGACTCTACCTGATATCAACTACTTTCAATAGCAGGACCTCTAGCATACTGCTCCCTCGATGTTGCGTAGACTACATTTTGAACCAACTTGACGCATTCGCAACTCTCGACATTAGTCCACTGCTATAGGATGAAGCCTTGGTTTTTCTGAATGTACAACGCATGCGAGGCGCGAGGCCCGCCTCGCACAAATTCGGACTACACGAGAGATAGTGAGTGGCTTCTATAGCTGCGAGGTGCAAATGGTTTCCATATCTGCGAGATGCTAGGTCTGCTCATCTCACAGCTATAGAAACCACTCATTATCTCTCATGTAGTGAGGATTTGTGCGAGGCGGGCCTTGCACCTCGCATGTGTCGATTCAGAAAAACTAAGGCTTAACGGTTAACATGCCTGACTGGAACGAGGGGCCCGGGTTCAAATTAGAGTTGGAAGAATTTACCTGATTGAGTTTTTTTTTCCGTGGTTGTCCCTCAATTCATTAAGAGCAAATGCTGGGTTTCGGCGCTGAACCCTGGACTCATTTCCCTGGTTTTCACCTTCATATCATGTTGATATCATTGCTGCGCCTCCAAAATCCATTATGTGTTTTTGAAAAAATTTGTAGGAGAAAGGAAAAAGCATTATCATTTCAAGTTCCTTGATATTCATAGATTCTTTCGGTATAATTTCATCATTTATCATATAATGATTGAAATTATATCGAAACTAGCATTGACAATCAAGGGACTTAAAAGTGACAGTCTTTTTTTCTTTGTCCTGCAAAATGTTTTAAAAACCACATAGCGGATTTTCGAGGCGAAGCGATAATATTCTTCACTTGTACGAACTGCATTTTTGGGTTTAGTTGGTTAGCCTCCTTGTTACATTGTTTCTTATATATGACACCTACATGGGATCCAAGCTTATTTCATACATTTTGTTTGAAGGCGTTTTAACATTATACGTTATTGAGAAATGTTGTACGGATGTGGAGTGTTTTCCCATTCTTTTCGATTGCTCTCTCCCATTATTTTTCATTATTGTATTTCCGGTGCTAAACTTCTCAGGTTTTCCAATTAATTGTTTGAAATTCATCAATAAACATGAAATAAAATAGATATTCTTGTGAATAAGAAATGTTGACGCATATGCAAAAGAATGTTTACTACAGTGCGATCGAAAGTCCCTCCGCAGTGCTTGTGTAGCCGAGAATCCACTAGGCAGAGAATTCAAGTGTATTTGGTAGATAATTCAGGTGGCGGGACTGACCTCTAAGCATATGATGGGCTGGGGGTGTGAAGTTGTCAAACCGGAATGAATCGGTTTGTATTCTGGGGTTACTAGAACTAATAGAGCTGCGGAGGGACTTTTCGAACGCACTGTATAATTGTTCATTAAATAAATTAGTGTACTTTGTTATCAGAAACAAACTCATATCCTAACAGAGATCACGAGTTATAATTAGACAAACTACTGCTCGGAAGGGAACTTCACAAACTTAATTTTATTGTATCTTCGAATATCAAGTAACTAAGTGTATTTAGGGTCGTATTCATAGACGAGACTTTGGACCAAAGTTGACTTTGGAAAGTACAAAGTCACCATTTTCCTATTCACAGTCGACACTTTGAGAAAATAAACTTCAATCGTGACTTTGCTTCGAAGTCGCCGAAAATCTAGACTTTGACTTTGACTTTGGTTCGTGAACATAAGGAAAATGGCTGATATTTGGAAAATTGTTGAATTTTCTGAGAATATTGAAGACATCTAGGAGATTATTAAAGCTGCTCATGTTCCTTAGAGTATTATTATAGATTATAAATTCAAATCAAGATACAGATTTGATAGAAAGTAATAAATACCTCGTCATGTTTCAACTTTCATTGATGAATAATCAAAAAGGATTGTCTGTTCCACCAATAAATAATACAATTTATTTCATCGCGATTTTATGCTACAGGTACCGGTAAGGATTGATAGCTTAATATTGATTTTGACTATTTAATTGTATAAAGAATAGGTTATACAGTTGGACATGCAGTTAATTTATAATCCTGCTGTCGTCATAATAATGTTTTCTGCATATTGATTTCAAATAATTTTTAAGTAGTTTCTGCAGAAAAGCAGGGAATAACTATGCCAACTGTCAGCAGGATAATATGTCTCTTTCATAGCCTGTCATTGGTGGCATCTTCTTATCTCTATATCTTCAGAATAAAATTATTTTACAGTGAAATAATTTGAGAGCTTAATGTGAAAGTAATGTAATGTAACTGCAATCGATGTTTTATTCACAACAAAATTCTTAACAGGCAATACTATTTCATATGAAGCCTACCATCATGTTTTGTAGTTACGAATTGTGTTATATACAAGACTGTTGGAAATGAGTTACGATTTTTTGTGGCCAAGTAGAAGAACAAATTATTATCGATTGGTGTAAAGATCTAAAAATGTCAGTTTTTGTACTTACGTTAGTTTCACCAGCGAATAGGGATTATAAAGAATGGACACTTCGCGTCGGTACCTTTGATGTAGCCGGACTGATTTCAATGACCTTCAAGCCAGCTAAAGCGTGAGATTCTGCTTTCTCCCTAGAGTTGGCGCTGACATCACACCAGCTAGCAGTCGACACAGCGGAAATATAACACATATAATTAATACATCTAGGTACATTATGTACTCAAATAAAATAAATTGGATCCATAAAATAATAAATAAACTGTAATGTCTAGACTCTAGAGTTCATTGAAACAAAAATTAAAATATGTAATGATTTGATAGCGCTGAAAATGGAAAAACAAAACTCTTAGAGTAAACCCATATACCTATATTATATTATATACAAATATTAAACCCATACTTAATTTTATAATGTATTATATTATTTTATAATATAATTTATGATATCTGAAATATAAAATATTATTATTACAACTAGTTTGTCACTGAGAAATAGGGAAAAGCTGTTAACTTGAATTTATTTGAAGCAAAGCGTTACTGGATTATGCAATAAGGTAGGCGATGTTTGGATCCTGTGTCTCAACTCTATTCTCAATTATTATCTTAGCGTATGCTCGATTACACTAACCTCTAGCGCTTGAAAGTGGAACTATACGCTGGCGCACAGAGAAACAAAACACAGGAAAATTCCATTCCATTCTTTATAATCCCTATTCGCTGGTTTCACAATAAGCTGAGAATAATTATTCTTATGTAAAGCTGAAAGAACGGCTAACAATCACTTAAAACGTAACGATGTTCAACTGTTTAATTGATTTGTGACTCAAAAGATGACTTTGATTGTGGCAATGCCTACTCTATTTCAACTATCTATAAATTTAAATCGTTTAGAAGGCAGTGATTTTGATTGCCAACATTAGAACACGATCGTCAGATCTCGACTTACCAAAGTCAAAGTCAGAGTCCCAGAAGTATTGTCTATGAATAGGAATTTTAACAAAGTTAAACTTTACTATGATACTCGACTTTGGGAAGTCTTCATCCAAAGTCTCGTTTATGAATACGACCCTTAGAGATGAATCATGTCGCTAAACGTAATGAATTTATTATTGTATATCCTCAGGAGATTCACATACTAAATTGTGTCAGTCTGAACCAGGGAATGTTGTCTGAAGATATTAACTGCAGGAACGCATGCCAATGTATTGACAGATGAGGCAGTGCCACTATCTCTCCTCTCAGTGATGCAGTTGCACTACATCAGATCCTCCTATACTGCCATTACAGTCCCCTGCGGTTGCCATGGCAACTTGTATTTACGCGCTCTCTCACAACCGGTAACAAGATAGCAATGTGCTTTTCTTTTGTTGTTGCTTTAAGATGTAAAACAGTGGCAAGTTGAACCACAGCCAGTTTCTTAGTTTGGGTTTCGATGTATTGAAATCAGAAATATAAATTATGGAATGGAACATGGATTTTAAAATAGGAATATAATTCTGGATTCTTTCTAGTATAAAAGATAGATTATAGTAACACAAATATAATAATAATAATAATAATAATAATAATAATAATAATAATAATAATAATAATAATAATAATGATAATGATAATAATAATAATAATAATAATAATAATAATAATTTTTAACAAAACAATAATAATATCACTTTTGTGACGTCGTACAAAATTTTATTCTTTTGAGAAGCTCCGCAATAGATCGACAATTGGTTTTACAGATATTTTGTATTCGACAGATATTGGAGAAAAAATAGTAGTAGTATAAGGGTACAGTACATCAGTTATTCATAGATTTCAAAAAGGCATATGACTCGGTTGAGAGAGACGTTTTATATAATATTCTTATTGAATTTGGTATTCCCAACAAACTAGTTCGATTAATTAAAATGTGTCTCAGTGAAACGTACAGCAGAGTCCGTATAGGTCAGTCCTATCTGATAATTTTTCAAATTCAGTTCGGGCTAAAGCAAGGACTTGCACTATCACCTTTACTTTTTAACTTTGCTCCAGAATATGTCATTAGGAAAGTCTAGGACAACAGACAGAGTTTGGAAATGAACGGGTTACATCAGCTGCTTGTCTATATTAGGAGAAAATCCACAAACTATTAGGGAAAACACGGGAATTTTACTGGAAGCAAGTAAAGAGATAGATTCGGAAGTAAATCCTGAAAAGACAAAGTATATGATTATGTCTCGTGACCAGAACATAGTACGAAATGGAAATATAACAATTGGAAATTTATCCTTTGAAAAGGTGGAAAAGTTAAAATATCTTGAAGCAACGGTAACAAATATAAATGACACTGAGGAGTAAATTAAACTTAGAATAGATATGGGAAATGCCTGTTATTATTCGGTTCAGAAGCTTTTGTCATGCAGTCTGCTCTCAAAAAACCTGAAAGTTGGAATTTATAAAACAGTTATATTACCGGTTGTTCTGTATGGTTGTGAAACTTGGACTCTCATTTTGAGAGAAGAACAGAGGTTAAAAATATTTGAGAATAAGATGTTTAGGAAAATATTTGAAGCTAAGAGGAATGATGTTAGATGAGAATGGAGGAAGTTGCACAACGTAGAACTGCACGCATTATATTCCACACCTGACATAATTAGGAATATTAAATCCAGACATTTGAGATGGGCAGGGCATGTAGCACATGTGGGTGAATCCAGAAATGTATATAGAGTGTTTGTTGGAAGGCCGGAGGAAAAAAAGACTTTTGGGGAGGCCAAGACATAGATGGGAGGGTAATATAAAAATGGATTTGAGGGAGATGAGACATGATGATAGAGAATGGATTAATCTTGCTCATGGTAGGAACTGATAGCGGGCTTATGTGAGGGTGGCAGTGAACCTCCAGGTTCTTTAAAAGCCATTTGTAACCAAGTAATAATAATAATAATAATAATAATAATAATAAAATATTTAAAGTTAAATTTTGTAATTGTTCTGTCAAACATTTTAAAATACGTGGACTATGCGAGTGACTGTGATGACATGAAAATAATGGAGGAATTGTGAATAGAGACTAATCGGATAGAATTGCTTCATAGCCTCAGTATCCAATATCCACGTTTGTATATTACAGAATCTAAGCAGGATCGAGCGTCAGTCCCTTTGGTGACCAGCTGTCAACCGACGAGTCGGCGAGGTCATTAGCAAAAGCGATAGTGCATAAGTACAATCTGTGCTTCTCACAAACATCCTGTAACAGATTTCGCGGACATAACTGTCACATGTGATAAATAATTATTTAATAGTAACAGTAAACAGATAGTAATCACTGCTATGCATAGTACACCGTGTCCCGTACAGAGGGATCGCGAAATAAATGCTCACCATTTAAAATCAGATGAAGATATTGTTGTTTTTTGTATCTGACAATACGCAGAAACTGTCCAAGTTTATACACCAATGCATGGTTTAAAAACGCACTAACGTTTATCGTGGAAACAAGCCCGGCGCCATTGAGTAAAACATTCCGTCATTGGACCATTCTTCTTCATCGAGGCGACAGCCATAGCGAATGTGGGAATGTGTAAGTGGACATGTTGCAGAACTTTTGTTGTTGATGAACTCCTCCCAGAATCGGTTTTTCAGCAACATGGGGCTCCACCCCATTACTATGGGGCAGTGCGTGGCTTCTTGAATGCAAACTTTCCCAATAGGTTGATCGGAAGAGGAGAACCCTTGCCTGACCACCTAGGTCAACCGACTTGACGCCCATTGACCTTCCTCTGGGGCTTTGTGCCAAGTGTTGTGTATCAACGTGATACAGTTGACACTTTGAAAAAACTGAGACAACGCATTATAAATGCATCTGCGCTAATCACTTCCACAAATGTTATGGAACACTTGGCAGAAGGTTGAATATCTTTTAGATGTCTTCATGATAGCTCGAGGCCCATACATCGAGTTGGACTTGACCATTGTCCGAAACTCGGAGAGCTTTTACGTCAAGTTATACAAAAAGTTATGTTATAAAACCGTTATTTATACTTTAAATTAGCACTTATTTCTCTGTCTCTCTAAGCGATAGACGATGTATTGTTAATGCAACTTTTTAGCAACAAAAATGGCTAATTAATTAGTAAATCTGTTTGATGGACACTCCCTGTGCACCTGTGGACTTTAAGGATGTATTTTGTTACTGACAGTGCAGTGCTCCTAGGAATATAAATTGAGTACGAGAGATGGATTAGAGAGGTGGGGTCCAAACCTTTCGAAGGCACGACCCACTTTTGGGCGATATATTTGTTTGTTTGGGCAAATAACCACATTCGAAAAATACAAATCCTTGTAAAATCGAAAATAAGTATGATTTTACTAAAACCAGCGAATATCACCCAACTGCTGATATATCGGCAGCTGCAAGACCAAATATCGGTATATGCAAACCTATTTTGTAATTCTCTTTCGATTCTTAGATAGTCTACCTTGCTGATATATTTTTCGAACACGTAAACACTTTGAATACTAGCTTGTAAGGCCAAGATGTTAACCTAATAATAACCAGAGATAAATTCGACAGTTTAACAAGGAAACTTTATTTCTTGTCGACATCACTTGACAAAAAAGAAATTTGATACATGCCAGTGCATTAAGAAACTCGTGGAAAATTTAGTTGTGTACCTTATGATACGAAAAGTACTGAGTTTGTTTTTGTGGATGTAAGTTACAGTTAAGCCTGCACAATTCTAAACAACAGATCTTGAGTATTTTGTAGAAAAAAAAACACAACACAACTTACTATGGCGGTCAGAGTTGGATACTGAATCCGTTTTTACACAGTTGAGTTCAACTGGCTTTAATTCGAAAAAAAAAGGAAGGACTCATTTATACATGTATGAATTGATGAAACGTTGAAACTATACTTGTTTCGCATAGTGTAGACCAGTTTTGGATGAAAGGAAGGCAATAATACATCAAACTTGCGAAAGAAGCTAATAAATTTTTGATAGTAGGCCTATTTGCAAATTACACAAAGGAAGTCTCTAGTATATGATTGTCATCAAAACAAAAGCTAGAAATCGAAAATTATAATAGTATGTGAATTTAATTCTTTATTTTACTAGGCTATTTTACGACGCTTTATCAACATTTTAGGTTATTTAGTGTCTAAATGAGATGAAGGTGATAATGCCGGTGAAATGAGTCCGGGGTCCAGCACCTAAAGTTACCCAGCTAGTATGTAAGTGTAGAGTTCAGATTTGAGAAGCCACTTTCTGAAAAACAGAAGCATTTATCGCTGTCAGTAAATCTACTGACATGAGCCTGTCGCAATTAAGCACACTTAAATACAACGACCTTGCCCAGGATCGAACCCGCAACCTCGGGCATAAAATGCAGTTATACCAACTACGCCAACCAGGCCGACTCTGAAACATTTTTATTTTGATATTCGATGTTGTTTATGTTTCTGAATAGAACATAAATTTATGTTAATAACGCCTGTTTTTTTTTTTGTAAATCATCTTGCGACCCCTCAAAACTTCTCACGATCCCCAGGGGGTCGCGACCCACACTGAGAACTACTGAATAGTAAGCACTGTTATGCATTGTATTGTTAGTGCAAATTTTTAGTAAAAAGAAATGTTAATGATTTAGTAAATCTGTTTGATGGATACTCCCTGTGCACCTATGGAACTGTAAATGTGTATTTGATTACTGACAATCCAGTGTTCCTAGGAATGTAAATTGAGTATGAGAAATGGATTAGAGGGATAATGGAAACACACATTGTATTATCAATGTGCTCTCAACGGCATCTCATCATCCGCACGTACAGCAAAGTCTCTCATTCGTACATGTCTGTCAGTTCGCGACGTCACATATCTGCACAGGGATGTGTTCTGTATTTTATTTGCAAACCGCCGATCGATGGCACATAGCCACAATTCCAAAATTACAAACATTCGTTCGTAGTATCCTGTGGAGTTCTTGTAAACGAATCGTGAGGGTTATATTTAATGATGGATTCAAATCAATTTTTGTTATTTTATTAAAAATCTCTTTTGTCTCTTGCTGTTTTATGTACCGCTGGGAAAGGAATGAGCCTGCAGGTATAGATAAAATTGTTAAAATATAATACACTGTGTGTTATTAGAATTGTGATGCGATGCTCTTAGGTATTTGCACAACGCGTCATGAATGTAGATTCATAAAACGTATTGGTGTTACATATCGGCTCCATCATAGGAAATGCAAGGAAATATGGGACCTTTCTGTTGGACCTGTTTTTTTATCTCCACATTAGACCTGGTCATTTCTCCGAACGCACCTCATTTGTGGAGTAAAACGTCAACTCTATCACGTTGATACACAACACCCTTCACAAAGTCTCCAGAAAAAAAAAAATCAAAGAGGGTTCAGTTCGGACAATCTAGGTCAGCCGTGGCGAAAATGCGACTCACGAGCACATTGTGGCTCGCATGCATTTCCCTTGCTTCCTACCTACAACCCCCACCCTCTCACTCACTGGAGTCAAACTCCGTTCCACTTGTATTTGTCTCTGACCTGCGAGTGGCATATCGTCGCAATGTCTCTCTCGAAACCATGAACCTCTACAAAAACGAAAGTTTCGAGTAGGATGGGAGGACGCATTTTTTTGCTGACAATATGATGAGAATATTAAATGTATGATTTGTTCACAAGTATTACTAGGAAAACGGTTGTATAACACAAAACGGCATTATAAGTTACTACATGTTCCTACTGATGAAATATTTAAAAGGTTAATTGTTGATGTTTACGTCCATTCTTTTTCAGCAGATGTACGAATAATGCGGTTAGATCTTCAATTTAAACTCACTGGTTTACAATGTGATGTTAAATGAAAGCTAGATGTAAGGACTTGACAAATGTTGAACTTTTCAAATCTTTGTCAAAAATGAATATCCGAAGCTTCGTTCTTTCGCTTGCTCTGTTGAAGCCATGTTCGCTACAATTTACGTTTATGAAAAATTATTTTCAACAATTACAATAGTAAAAACCAAATTTAGATCACGACTGACAGACAAATACCTTCGTGATCAACTACGACTGGTAGTAAGTGGCATAATTCCTGATTTTGAAACTCTGTCGCAGAGACATTCTGAAGACAATTAATTTTAGGTTGTGATAATGTGTCCTATGTTTTCTTGTTCATTTCTTTCTTCGTTACACGTACTAGACATTAGTTTGTAGCCTTGTACTGTATATAATTATATTTAAGTACTTGACGTAAGGAAAATGAAAATCCGTTAATAAGTCAGACAGTTACTTCACTTCACCTTCGGGTGTCCGCCTCCCTCCATAGGTGCTGTGCACGTTGCAGCTTACACAGTGGCTCGGCGCACGGTGGCATTTTCGCCACGGCTGATCTAGGTAACCAGGCAAGGTAGTTCCTCCTCTTACGATCAACCTATCGGGAAAGTTTGCATATAAGAAGTCACGCACTGCTCTATAGCAATGGGGTGGAGCCATATGTTGCTGAAAAATCGATCCACAACAAAAGTTCTGCAACATGTCCAGATACACATTCCCTGTGACTGTCGCCTGTAAAAGTGGAGTTACCTCCTTTTTTGCGGGAAGTCTGTCAAGAAGAAGAAATACGGTATGCTACATTTGCAAATGTTCAAATTTATAACTTGAATAATTTGATGTCATTAATTACAACAAGTAATTATGAGTTTAAAAGACTTTATTTTGAATATTTCCACTAAGTTAAGGTTTATTTAACGACGCTCGCAACTGCATAGGTTATATCAGAGTCACTGGTGTGTCGGAATTTTGTCCTGTAGAAGTTATTTTACATACCATTAAATATACTGACAAGAGCCTGTCGCATTTAAACATACTTAAATGCCACCGACTTGGGCCGGGATCTGACCCGCAACTTCGAGCATAGAAGGCCACAGCGCTATACAGACTACGCTACTGAGGCCGAGTATATCCACTATAAGAAAGAGTGCATCAAAGAAATTTTAGTGCGCAAAAATAAGTAATTTAGAAACTAAAACGGCAATCGAAATGTGACTAATGTAGTACGGCTGACTAAAAATTCTTTAAGAGATGTATTCCTTATCCTTTGTTAATAATTTTTATCTTGTGAACTGGTATGATTTTTCATTGTAAATATGCATAGAAATGAATATATCTATGTGGAATAGTAGATTTTGAATTCAAACGTTCTTTTCCAGAGGTCCCATGCAATATCGTGAGTACATGTTACCTAGAATTAAGAATGGATAATCCCCTATCCTAATTTAACATACAGAAGTTACATATCATTATCCTGTCTTGTTGACGGTTTATTTACTTTTTATCTCGGATTATGGTTACCGGAATGTTGATTATGGCACGAGAAAGAGACTTTATGAAATTGGCATGGAAACGAAAAAATCAGTATCTTCTTTGTTCACCAAGAATTCCACGTGAGTTCGCTAAGACTTGAATTCGATTCGTCTTAAGGGGAGACGATGGTATTTTTTGGTGAAAAATGAGGAAATTAAAAAAAATCTTTAAAATACTCTGTGATATGTGTGGAATGCATATCATAACATTTTGTGGGCATTTGTGCCCATATCGGATGTTGAGTCGCCATTTTTAAACTTCCTGCGTTAGGAATTTTTAAATCACTCGCGCACTTTTATTGTTGTTTCCAGTAAATTAAATTTAAAAACAATTTTTTTTTCTTTAAAATACCGTTTGATATGTGTGGAATGCATGCATGACATTTTGTGGGTATTTGTGCCCTTATCGGATGTTGAGACGTCATTTTTCAACTTCCTGCGCTATGGATTTTTAAATCACTCACCCAATTTTATTGTTGTTTCCAGTAAATTAAATTTAAAAAAAATTATTTTCTTTAAAATACCCTTTGATATGTGTGGAATGCATTGCATAACATTTTTTGGGTATTTGTGCCCTTATCGGATGTTGAGACGTAATTTTTCAACCTCCTGCACTATGGATTTTTGAATCACACGCCTGTTTTTATCGGTTTCCAGTAACTTCAATTTTTTTGCTACACTGCCAGACAAAAATGGATATAATTTCTGAACTATTAAAGACACGTGCATGAAATTTAGAACACACATTCTTTAGACTATTAGGAAAGTTTTCTCTGTAACATAATTTTGTTAATTGATTTCGTTTTAAAAATACGTCCGTTGTTTGCAAGAAAGGAAATCAGAAAATTGTTATTGTTTATTTTACAAACGTAGGGACTAATATCAAAATTCTATTACAGACAGTTTGTATAACATGCTTTTGCAAATACATTGTAAAAAACTGTTTAAATCTATCTTTAAAAACGGTTTAGATATATCGGTTTTAGTACAATCCTGCATTGGGTATAATTTTTTTCAAATTTGGGCCCCCAAATAATTATTTTTTTCAAAATATTTTTATTTGGTAGAGTTGCCACAGCTATGAGCTCTCTACATACAAAAAATTAATATTTTACACCAAATAGGAAAAAAGTTAAAAAAAATACTACCCTCTCCCCTTAAAAATCGATTATTTGACCCATGGTATGCAAGTGTCATACGGTTATTATAATTGTTATAAGCATCATCATTATTATCATAATCACCATCACTACGAACCGTAGATTTATAGTCCTTCCACCACACACGTGTGAAGATTTTCAGTAGCAAAATTCTGTTGTAATGTACGGTAATCAATAAAGTGGAAGACCACACCTTTAGTAGGGATGAGGATAAACACAAGACAAAGAATACAAGCAATCCGCGTGGGATAAGATCTCTGCTGTGAATCTAACAAGGTCAGATGGATTGACAGTCAGCTATCACTTAGGCCTAAGCGGAGAATCTCGTATATCTCTTACCCCTCCTACTACCAGAATTGTTTTGTTACATTGGATACCACTGGGATCATTGGTGACCTCAATTAAATGAAATAAGATGAAAATTTGTTTTAAGAACTAAATTTATTTATATCGTTATACTGAAGTACAGATACATTTACACACAACATTATATTGACAAAACTGTTGGTATTTTCTAAAACTATATTTCGATTTAGCTGTAACTTAATAATTTATACACTTCATACAAGACAGATTTGAATGTTGCTTACATACAATAGAAAACATACATTAAAATGTAAAGGTTGGTAATATTGTGGTGTAAGTAATATTGTGATATTTCTTTTTGAGAATTTATTACAATTTTACTGAGCGAGAGGAAGATCGATTTTTTGCGTCAACGTATTCGGTATGGCATAGTTGCGCCCCGCGGTCAATTGGGAGGCCTAGGCATGGCATAGTTGCGCCCCGAAGAAATCAGATAGCAGAATGGACATGGCATAGTTGCGCCCCGAATAAATCAGGTAGCAGAATGGACATGGCATAGTTGCGTCCCGAATAAATCAGGTATCAGAATGGACATGGCATAGTTGCGCCCCGAATAAATCAGGTAGCAGAATGGACATGGCATAGTTACGCCCCGAATAAATCAGGTAGCAGAATGGACATGGCATAGTTGCGTCCCGAATAAATCAGGTAGCAGAATGGACATGGCATAGTTGCGTCCCGAATAAATCAGGTAGCAGAATGGACATGGCATAGTTGCGTCCCGAATAAATCAGGTAGCAGAATGGACATGGCATAGTTGCGTCCCGAATAAATCAGGTAGCAGGATGGACATGGCATAGTTGCGTCCCGAATAAATCAGGTAGCAGAATGGACATGGCATAGTTGCGTCCCGAATAAATCAGGTAGCAGAATGGACATGGCATAGTTGCGTCCCGAATAAATCAGGTAGTAGAATGGACATGGCATAGTTGCGTCCTGAATAAATCAGGTAGCAGAATGGACATGGCATAGTTGCGTCCCGAATAAATCAGGTAGCAGAATGGACATGGCATAGTTGCGTCCCGAATAAATCAGGTAGCAGGATGGACATGGCATAGTTGCGTCCCGAATAAATCAGGTAGCAGAATGGACATGGCATAGTTGCGTCCCGAATAAATCAGGTAGCAGGATGGACATGGCATAGTTGCGCCCCGAATAAATCAGGTAGCAGAATGGACATGGCATAGTTGCTCCCCGAATAAATCAGGTAGCAGAATGGACATGGCATAGTTGCGCCCCGAATAAATCAGGTAGCAGAATGGACATGGCATAGTTGCTCCCCGAATAAATCAGGTAGCAGAATGGACATGCATAGTTGCGCCCCTATGGGCATAGTACACACGAAAGTGATTGTCATAAAATAAATAAACTACTTAAAAATATTACAGTGATAGCTGCATTGAAATCAGGTAGGCCTAGCGTTTGATCAATTTTGCTATTTAAAATAACGCTTTTTTATTGATCACACACAATAAATGAACTGCATTTTTTGTTTCTACATCGATATCTTAACCCTATGGTACAGGGTTTCGAAAATTTAAACTTAGAACCATTGTGAATTATTAACTCTTCACCCTTTCCACTAAACTTAACATTCATTTTAAATTTTCCTCACTACAGTATACGCCACAGACTGTGTGAAAATCACTAATAAAATGTCAAGACTGCTAAGGCCCCTATTCCAACGGCTCACTCATTTGAATATGTCTGTTAATAAAGTACTGCCAACTTCATGGTGTTCATTTTAACGGTAGGCTATCGATAATCACTGCATAAACAGTAGAAAAACAGTTAATAAAGTACTGCCAACTTCATGGTGTTCATTTTAACAGTATCGATAATGAGTATTAAATCGAATAAGAAATCAATAAGGTTGGTTGATTACGAGGCTCGAGTTTCCGTAGTGTCTTTTTCTCTACCTATTTCATCGGGGCGCAACTATGTCATGCACTTTTCTCTACATGATGGGAACGGGGCGCAACTATGCCCACAAAACAGGGACTCTTTTATCTGCTGCATTTTATCAGACCGTGGGGTGCAACTATGCCATGCCCAACGAATTAAGGAAATGTTCATGGACAAGTTTCTGGACAAAACCGGTCCTTCTCTCGCTCAGTAAAATTGTAATAAATTCTCAAAAAGAACTGTCACGATATTACTCGTATCACAAAATTACCAACCATTACCCTATGCCGTGATGTTTTCTGTCCAAAGAGGTTCACGTTAGTGATATCGTCCGAATTTTGTTCCCTTGCATTAGAGTTTACAGGAACTTTACACTGTCGACTTCTGTATTCTATGCTAGACATGTTCCCAACTCTAGGAGAAGTTCTATTCTTTTACAATTTATGTTCAGAATTTATATGCATCCAAATTATGAAACCATTGAGTGCACTTACGTCCAAGATATTGTAGAAAATAACCGTAGGTTTTCCGTTGTCATCCGTTTTGTGGAGCAGGTTCTGATCAATTTGTCCATAGTGCTTGCATCTGATTTTATAGCATTGTAGTAGTGTGTCATAATATATATTGCTTCACTGTTTTCCGCCCCTTCTTTGGAGTGCATGGTAAACAGCAATGTTACTACTTTACCCTTTTTTCGATAATAAGAAACTATAGTAGTTTATTCTTTCAGGAATGTAAAGAAATAGGAATGAGAAGTTCTTCCCTTTGTCAAGAAAAGTAATTGTTTACCCATATCTCAAACACATTTCTTATAGGAGACAGTTAATCAGGAATAAGACTGGTTTTATAAAATAGGTATTCGAAAATTTTATTGTTTAGCAGCCATTCCAGACAAACTGGGAATTCCAATGACGAAGTCTTTTTCAGAAATATTAGTTTATTATTACTGTAAGACCTAGGTGAGGCACTAAATTTAGATATTCTGTTGTTTTATTTTCAAAATTAAGATATTTTACAAGTTTTATGCCCATTGAATCTAAGTGGTTTTGGATAGGTAATAGCTACTTTAGGAAAACAAAACGTTTTCAGCACTTACTCATAGAGAAATCAGCTTTTAATGTATGTTTTTCAAGAAGCTATTGTTGAAGACATATTTTGAGAGTGCACTGTTAATTCCAGATCTCCAGGATCTTTTCACTCTGCACTATATTGTTTCTGCCATTTATTTTAAGTAGTTTTGGGTTAATAACAATTAGAAATCTTACAGTCCAAATGCATATTTTGACTTAGAAATGTTACAACTCTTTTGAAATTGGAAAAATGAACATTAACTCATCTGTAACATCAGAGACAAAATATATGTAACATCAGTGACGTGGAAGAAACAGCTATAAAATATTTACTGATTACGTTTTTGTGAATTAATTGGATCCCATGAGATTTGAATAGCTTTCTCATAGACACTATGAGAATGAATCTCATTTTACTTGAGGGAGAGACCTGTGTTTTACATTTTTTCGTTAATAAGGTTTGAAGTGAGTTCACAAATCTTGTAACATCCGAGACGGAAACTTTTCTTTATTTTCTATAATAATAATAAATTTTATTCAAACAATTCTTTTCTGTAGAATGATACTGATCTTCTAAATTGATTCTAATAATAAAAGTCGACAAAAAATATAGAGTTTGAAAATAGTAAAAATGTAACATCCGTGCCAACTGGAATGGCTGTTACGCAGTTAAATAATCAAGAAGGAAGTCAACTATATATGGGATTATTTTGTACCCCAATGCTGTAATAACAATTGATAATTTTTTATGTGTTGAAAATAAAATAAAAAAGCGGAAGATTGCTAGATAGATCACATTCAAAGGAGTAAAGTCAATTTATTTCAAAATTTCAAATAACAAAACAAGATACGCGACTTTGGATGCGCTCTTGGAGTCTTATATGACCCTATGGTAGTAGGAGGGTTAAGGCGCAGTATTTACCTCCCTGACTCCATATATAAAATACGTTTATGCTCGACCATGCCCAAATGTATTAATTATATACCTGGTAGCCGGCCTTTAATGGACCTCATTAAAGTACACCTATTCATTAAAGTTCAGGTGTTCCAACAATCAGAAAATATCATTTTAGCAATATGAAAGCAATATCAATTATTCTCGGATTTGCAATCGAAAGACAACTGTTTTCGCATGGTTCTGCAACAATTTTAGTAGAAGCTGGCGGCGACATCACAACATTGAAACGTCAGGGAGGCTGGAAATACAATACTGTCGCAGAAGTTTATGTTGAAGAATCGATCCAAAATAAAATTGAATCTCAAATACAATACAAAACTCAGTCGAAAAAAACATTCACCGTTATCTTCCAGCCTTTCACAAAGCACAATCCAGCAAATTCATTTCACCAATTGCACAATAAATCACCTATATTTGAAATAAAGTCAGTTCTGTTACTATAATAATTAGCGTTAATTGTAAATAATATTCAAATAAATTCAATTTGTCATCTCGTTTTTCAATGTCTAATTCAATTTCAAGGTTATATCAAGATTAACGTTTATTTTACTTTCTAGATTATGTCAAGATCAATGTCGACATTTGTTTCTCGGAAAAAATCAATACTTTCGCGTCTGCGCACATCTCACAAGTTACGAGGTATTGCACAAGATCAGTTCCGCTCCTCAGTCAGATAAGAATAACATGAATACTTATGAATAATTTCACGTTAGAAATATGGTCGAGCGTAAAAAGTCGTATGAAACTTGACTATAATGGTAATTAAGACGTTCGTATGAAAATTATGGAACTCGTTTGCGCTCGTTTCATAAACATACTCGCTTCTAAATTGCAACGGTGGGCCTCTGTTTACTTTGAATAGTTGGTATAAATATAATAACTAAATAATACTTAAACCATTAAGTTTTACCCTGCCGTCAAACGTATGATAGGGTCGATTGTCTCATGGGTGAGGTGGTACAAAAGAAAACACTCAGCATAAATAATCAACTAACCGTTTACATTTATTAATTAGCACTTCCGACAATTGGAAAATGAACAAAATGGATGCAATAGAAATGCAGCCACCTATAACTCCACCAATGCATCGAAACTGGCTTGCCACTAATCGTCACTTAACTGGCATTCACCATTACACACAATAGTAACACCATCTATACCCTCAGATGATAAGTATAAGTAACTTGCTAGACAAGTCCAAACTTGTCGGATGTGGCAGAAAGCACTAATACGAAACCAAACACAACCAATGCAAAATATACACTTGACGAATGCCAGCTTATTCTTTAAACAAATGTGAATTACCTAATACTCTGTATGAAATCAAATATACTTCTACTAATCAAAAGAAACATACAATTACTGATGTAGAATAACCTGTTATGATTCCTGGTAGGCCAGTCTCGAAACCAAACAACAATGGTCTCTCTTCAACTCTCGTGCCTCCGTTATCACACAGTACACCACACCACAACTCGGCTACGCTTCTGCATGTAGTAAGACACTATCCCGGATCGAGCCCCGAATACAGCAGTACACGTCTCTGCCCGGACTGGGTTATCCGTGATCCCATCACAGATAGCCACTAAACAAAACCCCCCAGCCCTCCACGGCTGTCACACAACCATATTCTTCGAGCGTCGACCCCAGACTGCCCCGCGTCAAGCGTCCCTCTCAGGAGAACCGACGCTAATTAATAATTAATGGGAATAGGGCCAATAAAAATCTAAAGCCTATGTCACGTGATAACTTAAATTCCCTCCTTATACGTGAGAAGTAAGGGACCATGAATGGCGGAAAGAAAACAAGCCATCTATAAAAGGAAGAAAGAGACCTAAAATGGCGGAATAGAATGCCATCTATTAGAAGTAAAGGTAACTAACAACAAGAAAAATGACATAAATAAGGAAGAAAAAAGAAAAGAAAGAAAGAAGCAGAGAGTGCCGAAACTAAAACGGCACACAATTACTACCATTATAGGCCCGTTGCATAATGTACTATATGATTACTTATTTGTGGCATCATAACCCAATGCACCAAATGATTGCAGTGTATTGCAATACAACAGCATCAGTGTTGAGTGACCACAGTCCTATGCACGGTGCGTTCAAGACAGTTGTGTGATTACGTCACACTGTTGCCAGCTCCTGCTGCTAACCCACAATCCCCATCTTAGTACAACCACTATTGCGCGATGGGAGTGCATCAATAAGTGGTAGTGTAGAACGGCTCTGAACTATGCTCATCAGGTACGGCAACTTATTAGTACACCCTCCATAATGTCCAACCACAAGTACAGAGGTACACTCATTACTAGTGACTAAGTGGCCGGGGTCCGACGGGACATGGCGCCGTCTTGAATTACAAAGTGATTACTTACGTTTTATCATATTATTGTTATGATATACCGAAGTATATATGGGCTATTCCATATGAAATCGATCAGTAAAAACCCTCGCATTTTTATACTCTAATTTTTTCCCTACTTATACAAGGTGCTGAGGGGAGTGCATTTTCAAAAATATACTATCGAAAGTCAAACGGTTTTCGTATTATTGAGCGATAAATTTAGCGTATTTTAGAAAAACAAGCCTCTTTCAGCGCTGAGAACTCTGGAACCATTTACTGCAGAACATTGAACGAGAGCTTATTTTGAAGCTGACATTTGGTAGATTATGATAAGAAGTTATCCTTATTTTTATTGTATACAGAGAGACAAATAATCTGATTTTACTTACTTTTAGGCTTTTTGCCCATTTGTAAAAATGTAAAAAATATATTGAGAAAAAACTTTGCATTAATAAGAGGAATTCGGCGTTGTTTGCTTAGTGGTTCGGCAATAAGTTTCAAGGGTATTAAATAGATTATTTTCACACGCCTAGACTTGAACGGCGCAGTACCCCACGCACTGGCCGAGAGCTGAAGATAAGCGAGCGTTAGGCGTCATTTTACTCCTGTGTTTTTGAAAACCTGTGATGAAGCTAGCACAGCCATGACTGCTAGACGACACATCACGTGTTTTTCTCCTGGCCTTGCTTGTCTCGGCTAAGCTCCCGTCTCACAGTCAGCTGGTTAGTTCAGACGTTTACTAAATATTTTCTTTATTTGATATTTCAATACTTTATCAACATACCATCAGTAAAAAATATGTGTTTATTTGTACTTTCAATGCGGAATCTAACCATATATTTTTAAAATATTTTTTCCTAGCCAAAGGCGTCTTAATGAGGAAAAATCTAAATTTCTCCATTTCCATAAAAAGTAAGAAAATCTGTTTATATGTCAATATAAACTTTAATTTCTCAGCATCAAAATAAACCATGATTTTGATGATTGGGTGAAAGGGTTTCGGAGCTACAACAGTTTAAAGTTACAAATTTTATGAAAATACGATAAATTCAAATATTTTTAATTTAAACACTATGAAGTTCTGATGCCTCAAACTTTGCACAAAGCATTGTATCGCAGTTCTCTACGTAGAAATAAAGTTTCATTGTATTTAGAAATTGTAAGGTCAATTTTCTCTATATTTCGGTCGACTTGAGATGGAATAGCTCATATGGAGTTTCAGTGCAGTAATTCTGCGTTTCCATATGGCGAAGAATTTTTCTCCGTTTTACCGATTCTTCACCATTTGTATAATTAATTTAGTATAAATACATATAAAATTGCACCCATAAGGCTTGAATATCGTTAGCGCCAGGAATAGCAATGACGTATGCCGGTGTGTTGTTAGTAATCGAAAGAAGAAATCTTTTCCATATCTTCTGGTATACCAAATATAGGCTAATAAATGAATTACAGGTATGGAAAGAGCATGTGTTCTGTGTACCACAGGTGTAGCAGCTAGAGTTTGGATTTTTAATTAAAGTATATGTTATATTTCAGACCCAATCTCTGGATTATTCCATTCAGTTGTGGCCATCACTTGATGTTCAAATAATTAAAATCGATGCATAATCAATAAGAACAATCCGTCCCTTGAGTACGACAGGGGATTTTTACGAGCAAATACGTGTAGGAAGATATGTATGAGTATAACATATTTTCCAATACCGATTTAAACTGTAAGTAGAAGAGATTTTCCGATATTGAGGAAAGACAGTTTACATTAAAAGTAAGCAAGAGTTTGTGCATTCCGATAACAAGTAGATTTTTATGACTATATTTTAATTAAATTATTGATTACTAGCCGTACCCGTGCGCTCCGCTGCACCTGTTAGAAATAAATATAAAGTAATTACATAATTAGAATAGGACGTTTGATCCAGGGAACAACTTTTACAACAGCGCAAGATAATCTGCTTCGCTCATTACCCAATTTTTTGCATTGCATTTATTGCATATATATTTTATGTATTTTAACACGATTCAATGAGCATAGTTAAAATTTGAATTATAAAATAATGGATTGCTAAGCTAACGTACTATTACTGCATACTAAATCAATACACCCTCGTTATTCGTTAATTCTCTGAGATTAAAATGAGTGTACATAAATATTATTTTAAGAAATACAGAAAACGAATGTACAAAATAGCCTATCAAATTTTCTGTGCATAAGAAGCTATTTTAATCTTACCTGTCCTCGATTTACTCAGACGTTACTGTAATAACATTATAGCATTATGTCCATCTAGAGAAACTACACTTTCCAATGGTGAAATAATAATTAATTATACAAATCGGTTAATTTAGCTTCTGATATTACTTCATAAAACACAGAAACATTCTCTGTAGGCTATGTTTAATAGCTTTCGATTGTTGATGTCCAAGGCCCCTGTTTCGATTGTTGTTGTCCTAGGCCCCTTATAGACGAAGTCATTTGTTCTTAATTCATTGCACCGTCTTAGATGGCGTTATTTTAATTTTAGAACTCATTTATCTCATTAAATATCAGTGCTATCAAAATTTTGTAAAGAATAAAACGTATCGGAAATCATTTGTAAAGAAACTTTTGTTATGTAACATTTTTCACAAAAATCAATAATAAGCGAGATATTTCGAGTTATTTAATTCAGTCCCCCTTATAAACCCCTTTTAAATAAAGTATATTGAATGCCATATAGCCTAAAATCTAAGTTACAACGAACTTAATTTATATTCCAATTTTCATATACATCGGTTCAGCCATTATCGCGTGAAAAGGTAACAAACATACAGACAGACATACAAACAAAAATTTCAAAAATGCGATTTTCGGTTTCAGGGTGGTCAATTATATATGTTAGGACCAATTATTTTTGGAAAATCGAAAATTACCAGAAAAATTTCGGCTACAGATTTATTATTAGTATAGATATAAGGAAAACCTCTTCGTTTGCATACAGGATGGATAGAAAACTAGCTAACTAAAAAAATTGGCTAAACCTTCGACTAAAATATTAATATTGTTTTTGTAGCTAGACTTATTCATCTATTGTTTTGTATAATTATTTTTGTACATTTGGCACTCAGTAAACAAGAACCCTACAATACAGGGAGGTCACAAAGCAGGCGTACCGGTACCCACCATGTAGTCTTACTTCACTTACTTTGTGATTGTTGGTACTTCCATGTTTACGTTGGTGCCATGCTAACATGGTAACCGTGCAGTTATAAACAAATCACAGCCATGAAAAAAATTATTTCAAATTAAGGTGTTCATATTACCACAGTTTAGTACAGGGTGATTCAACAGTCTCTTGACATTTTATGGAAAACGGCATGCAATTGCAAAAGTTCCTGTACTTCTGACACATACTATACTAAAGACTACATTCAGTGCATTTCAATGTAGCTGCCCTTTACGTCTAGGCAGAGGTCGGAACATTTTGTTCGTAGGTCGGAACATTTTGTTCAGCATATCATGCGTGATCCCGTCTGTTGCTGCAGTTATTCGCTGTCGTAATTCCTACAGGGTGTCGACCCGTAATCGATACACCTTAGACTTAATGAACCCCCAGGCGAAAAAGTCTAAGGGCATCAGGTCTGGAGAGCGGGATGACCGAATTCTCGGTGAGCCACGACCTGTCCACCTATTGGGAAAGTGTTCATTGAGGTATTCTCATACAATTAAGGCAAAATGGGGTTGTGCGCTATCTTGCTGAAAAACAACGGTGTCTGTTATTCCATCCTGTTCCAGCTGGGGTACCAAGAAGTGTTGTAGCATGTCAAGGTAAGTATTCCTTGTAATTGTTCGCTATACAAATATTAACGGCCCTTCATCACTGAACAGCACATTGTTCACCAGGTTTTCATTCATGCGTGTTATTATTCGGTTGAGAAGCTCTTATCATCCAGTTTGCTGTCCAAAAATCTGAAAGTTAGAATTTATAAAACAGTTATATCACCGGTTCTTCTGTATGGTTGTGAAACTTGGAGTCTCACTCTGAGAGAGGAACATAGGTTAAAGAAAATATTTGGGGCTAAGCGGGGTGAAGTTACAGGAGAATGGATAAAGTTACACAACACAGAACTGCACGCATTGTATTCTTCACCTAACATAATTAGGAACATTAAATCCAGACGTTTGAGATGGGCAGGGCATGTAGCACGTATGGGCGAATCCAGAAATGCATATAGAGTGATAGTTGGGAGACTGGAGAGAAAAAGACCTTTGGGGAGGCCGAGATGTAGATGGGAGGATAATATTAAAATGGATTTGAGGGAGGTGGGGAGTGATGATAGAGACTGATTAATCTTGCTCAGGATAGGGACCGATGGCGGGCTTATGTGAGGGCGGCAATGAACCTTCGGGTTCCTTAAAAGCCATTTGTAAGTAAGTAAGTATTAGCGATATCAGGAAAATGTCAAGAGACTTTTGAATCACCCTGTATATACAGTTGGCCTGCAGAACTGTAGCTCTTGAGAGCGACTGTTCCCTCCCCTCTTTTACCCCACCCACCCTTTCTACCTGTGCGGCCACGGCGTTCTAGTTACGCTCGGCTGCATCACCATTCATTCTCGGGGCGGAAGTCGGTCATCCCCAATAGAAGTGGAATGAGGCTGATGTCATTCCCCTACTTTGCGAGTTCTGCAGACCTGATATACAGTCACGAAACTCAATATGTAGGAAATATGCATCCATAGATAGTTACTAACCACTAGGGTCGCTACTATTGCCTCATCACAAACAATATAAAACAGTATAGGCACAGTCTATTGTTCTTAGTACCCTCATCAACTCAAGTTTCGTGACTGTATATACTAGACTGTGATATTACCTTCAAGTACCTTATATAAAAATATTTAGATACGTGAATTACCGGTATTATATAAACTTTGTATTTTTTTTAAATTGTGATATTTTTATAGACCTAGTCACAAATTATTTGTGGGAATATTTTTTTTAAGCCAAGAACCATTATTTTCAATCCAAACATCATTAATTACGAATAAATGTTTTTCTTTCCAAAATAATTAATGTTATTTCTTCTGGCCATATTACCTTCATGTGGGCATAAAACATGGTTAATGTAAGGCTTTTCCAAATGTAAAAAGTAAAGCACTCTGGTGTAAAGAAAAGTCTTGAATTTTTTCTCTGTATGCAGAAAGAATCAAAGTTCATGCAAACACACGAACTTTTTATTTACATAATACCACAGCCATGAAAAATTTTTCCAATTAAGATGGCCATATTACCTTTAAATACCTTATACAGGGTGTTAAAAAGTATCCAATATTTTAGGAGGTGACAGTATGCATCAGAACAAGAAAATAATGTCTAATAAGCATGGGTCCTACAACACATACTTTGTGAGATCTGAACACTTGTTCATAGGAAGTGCTCAATGTGACGTCCATTCATGGCAATGCATTTCTCTGCCCTACAATACAGCAGACTATCAGATAATCATATCATAGTTGGCATGGAATAATGATACATCGCAAGAAATACTGAAAACAATAGTCTGGTTGCTGATATGAACTAGAGCTGGGGACGGAGCGAGTAGAACTGTTGAGTTACTCGGTTCTATCGGTTTATGTGCTTGGCAGCGGAGCACCGAAGTTACTCGGTTAACCGTAGCCGTTTCCGGTCAGTTCAAACATTCAAACAGAGTTGGCGTGTTTTACTTAATTCTAGCAGGCAACAACGTAGGTACTGTTGTCTTTAAATATTTTCTGCTGCAGGACAAATTATTTCCTTTATGTATTGAAGAGGAGTTCATCCTATTATATGACCTATCAAGTGGGCCTAATGAACACTGACAGTCTGAACATATTACTATACATACTGATAATAATAATAATAATAATAATAATAATAATAATAATAATATTATTATTATTATTATTATTATATAATATTATAAGGCCTATTATTATTATTATTATTATTATTATTATTATTATTATTATTATTATTATTATTGTTATTATTAGTATCATATTACAGTGTTTGATTAATATTAAAATATGTTAAAAAAGAAGTGCATTAAATTTTTCTTCTACTTGTGTTTATTGGATTTGTGTTACCTCATCAGTCACAATTTTATTTGAATTTATTTCTACGAATTATGTTACATATTACTTTAATTTATCAATACTATTACTCTTCACCAAAGAGGACATGGTTGTATTGAAGGCTAGTAATGTTATAATAGTACATTATACAACGAGCCTATAATGAAGGTAATTAAGAAGTGAGTATGGATATTTATGAAACGAGCGCAAGCGAGTTTCATAATTTTCATATAAACATTATAGGCGAGTTTCTTTTTTATGCTCGACCATATTTCTAACTTGATATTATTAATTTTTGAGCAATGTCCACGTATTTGTGAGATGTGCGCAGACGCGAAAGTATTGATTTTTTCCGAGGAACAGATGTCCATATTGACCTTGCTAGGCCATAAGAACCTACAGAGATAACATTGAAATTAAATTAGACATTGAAAAACGAGATGACAAATTGAATTTATTTGAATATTATTTACAATTAACGCTAATTATTATAGTAACAGAACATAACCTTCTGCGACAGTATTGGATTTTTCCAGCCTCCGTGACTTTTCGCTAATTCTCTTTCGATTGCATATCCGAGAATAATCGATACTTGCGGTTTTATAACGGTAGAAAGCTGACCTGTCATTGGCTGAACAGTTGTAACCTGAGTCGTCATTGGCTGAAAGACCTGACCTTTAATGAGTAGGTGTATTTTAATGACATGCATTAAAGGTCTGCTACCGTGTGTATAATTACTACATTTCCGCATGGTTGAGCATAAAATAAATAAACATTATGTTCTTCAGTTTAAGATTCCACGTTTTATTGATTACTTTATGTACCCGTACTTTACGTAATAGTAAATAATTCTGTGTGTTATTTTTAAGTGCATTAGGCAGCGCTTCATGGAGCCCGTTTCTTTCTATCTTCTCTTTTAATTAGCTGCAGCGTTTAACGTTTACCTCACATGTTAATTTATTAGCTGTTAGCATTATAAATTATTTTATCAATGTTAAATCGTCTGTCATATATAGCAATACTAAAAGTTAAATAGGCCTATCATACAAAATAACTGCCCAAATAGTTGTAATCACGCAAATGAAATTTGCAACCGCCATTTTGCAATGAAGAGAAGCACTTTTTTCTCGTCAATTGGCAAAGCGAAAACGCTTTACTACAACGATTTTAAAACACGCTTGGTTTCACTTTCAAAGTACGTTATAAAATCGACTCAATCTATCTAAATTTTAAATCTGCCGCCACAAATTTGTACTCTGTACTGTACTCGGTTCAACCGAGCAATGACGTCACAGTAACTGCTCCGAACCGAACCGCTCCGTCCCCAGCCCTAATATGAACGGGATTCAGCAAAGATGGTGTTGTGAATTTTCGTAATCAGCATGTGTAGACTGATGAAAATTCCCATGCAGTTGAAGAAACAAGGCATTAGCACCGATTCTCAATCAACTTATGGGCAAGCGTTCTTGGTGATAGATTAATAGGGTCATACGTGCTACCACAGAGATTAACTGGGGATCGTTATCAGGACTTTATTATCAATGTATTAAAACAAATTTCAAAGAGTGCGTGATTCCATACGCCGAGGGGCAGAGAAATGCATTGCCATGAATGGACGTGACACCTCCTAAAATATTGGATACTTTTTTTTATCACTCTGTATAAAAACATTTAGTTACTTGAATTAAGGTACTACATAAAATTTAAGACATTAAGAAAGAGGATTGTTAAATAGTATTATTGCACATAAATGTACTTATCATCATCATCAATCATCATCATCATCACCACCACCACCATCACTATCACCATCACCACCACCAGATACCGGTAGCTTCCAAAGAATTGAACCTCAGATTGGTCCGTTACGGTCTCATACTAGAGATCGAGAATTCTCTTCATGGACTTCGTGCGTTTCTTGTACCTGCCGGTGTGTAATTATTTTAGTAATCTAGGGTGTCTGTCGCGGAGCATCCTATTGACATTTTATATCAACTTTGAACAAATTTTAAATTAGATGACAAAAGCTGATGTCATTCTCATTCTTACAAAAAAATTATATTTGTTTCGTAGTCATTTAATTAATTGAGCCGTTCAGAGCAGAAGTGGTGTAAGTCAAAAAGGATAATGAGGGTTAAAACAAACATTCTGTAAAATACAGCGCAAAGTAGCAATTAATATTAAATTTATTTAAGCTATTAGTAGTCAGTTAGAGATGGCCGATATTTCACAAACCGATATTTTGTCACAGGTATTTTTTTATCACAGATAAACCTGTGACTGATGACGCGAAATATCTGTGACAAAATATCGCTATCGAAATCTGCTCCGTATTCAGTACTCTGTCACCGTTGCAACGTCTGTGACTGATATTTTCTCCTCTACGTCGTGGGTTTGCGCTTGCGCATGATACAATAACAGCAATCGGGCTGTGGTATTTGATTATTTTTTCGTGATATTTTGTTCAATATTATTTTTTTTAGTGATGGTGTATTGCAAAGTTATTAGCGGCATTATAATAATATAATCATGAATCTGACATTTTGTTTTCATATTTTAGTCTGTATATATGTTTTATAAATATTTTATGTATTCCCCCGAGATCTTCACATTTTCATATTACTGTGAATTTATATTAATTTATAAGTATTTTCCACTCAATTAAAACCGAACGAGACAAAACTGGCTAATATGATGGACAACTTATTTCGCTAAACTAACCTTGAGGTAGTTTCCTTCATATTCCCCTTATACACCTTGCATATACGAATCTGTGACAGATGAGATTTAGTTGGTTTAAGCTTTTATTATGCCTAGACATATACGATCAACGACTAAACTAGCGTTGAGGTAGTTCCCTTCGTACTCCTTATATACGCCTTGCATATAGGAATCTGTGACAGGTTAGGTTTGGTTATTTTAGGCTTTGTTATGCCTTGGATATACGATCAACTGCATATCCACAAAAAATCAAATTCAACGATTTTCACTTCCGAAATCACCGAAACTACCTCAGCGCTGGTTTAACCCGAGGAACTGTCTCAAAAAAAAAAAAAATCCTTATAAATGCAACGATTTGCACATCCGAAATCGCCGAAACTACTTCAGCGCTAGTTTCATCATCTTATTGTAAATGATATAGTCATTACACGATTTAAATAATAATACCATTGGTTACCAATACTTTATCTTGTGTAAAATCCTGTCTGAACAACTGTTTTTTTGTAACTATTTTCAATTGTTTTGCCGAATAGGCTACTGATGTTTCGTTAATTTTTATTCTGACTCAATATTATAATGTTAATGCACGACTTAAAATAATTTATCCATTATATTATATACAATAAAAAGGATCAATTTTTAAAACGATTAGGATAATCACATAACTCAATTTCTCCATACCCAACTACATTAAAAATTATCAACTGATTCCATATCTACAATCAACTACGATATAACCTCTTGGTATATGAAGTTAACTTTTTACATGTTACTGTTGAGTTAGATTAGTATTTATTTGTTAATGGTACATGTACATAATTTATTTGTTGGATTTTCCCATATACACCACTGATGTGTGGCGTGTATAGAGAAATCGTATTCACATTGCACTGCTCTTCAATATTTCCTGTTAATTTTTATCGGTGTGACAAAATATCGGTGTAATTCATACATATTGTGCTCACTTATCGATATAAATATCGGTGTGACAAAATCACAGATAAAAGTCACAGATATTTAATTGTCACAGTCACAGTTGTCACAGATACTTGGAAATATCGTTTAAGCTCAACTCTATAGTCAGTGGATAGCACGAAGGACACATTAATTGCTACTTTGCGCTGTATTTTTAAGAATTTTTACTTTAAACCTAATTACCCAATTTTGACTTACACCACTTCTGCTCTGCAGTTATTCTTAAATATTTCATTTCCGCTGCAGATATTCTTGATTTATCTTTTGCCTTGATTGTTCACTTTTCACATCCGTATAATAAAGTCAGAAGAGCCATTACATTATACAATTTTATCAGGGTTTTAGTTAACTTTTTATGATTTAAACACACTGATAATGACATCAGTTTGTTTAATGTATTATTAATATCAAATTAAATTTCATATGAAACAATATTACCTAAATATTTTAAACTGATTTAACTGTTCGATGGGTAGGTTGTTTATGACAAGTTTGCTTTTTATCGGTAACTGACCTTTGAATGCTAAAGACTTTGTTTTCTGTATAGATAATGTTAAAGTAAGTACACCTATTCGGAAAGCATGTCCAGAGGCTTCAAGGTGGCAGCCCCATCACTGGACGTACCCTGCTTTGGGCACGTAACTCATTCAGGGATCATTATTATCACTGACTAGGCTCATAAAGAAGCGTAACGGATCTTCAGATGACAACGCATTTATGACGGATATAATATATGCTCTGTTTTCATTTTGATCTCTATAGCCTACTGTTGCTATTCCAATATTTTCATTTAGGTTTATAATGAAATAATTTTGAACAAAGTTTCTCACAGACCATTATGTAGATGAACTACTGTAAAATCCTTCAACTACCTATATTTACAGTAGACCATTTAAGTGAATAAACATTGTGTAATTATATCACACACTATGTTTATAAGGTAACAAAGTGGAACGGTTAATGCATAATGCTTTTACCCCCAGGAAATGCGTATCGAATTAGACTTACTGCCGCAGGATTAGAAACCATACTTAATGCAAATATAATAATTTTATTATTGATGAATGAACAGTTCTATTGGAGAGAGCATTAAAATGATTTAATTAGTTATTTGATACGCATAACCTACGTATCGAGTAAAATATATGTTTTAATAATAAAATAATTTCTAATCATATCGTGAATGAATAATATTAATCAATAGTTCCAACAAGAAAGTGAGTAGCATAAAATTAAAAAGGTGCCAGAGAAAATTTTGAAAGAATAACCGAAAATGTTCTGCTTTCAATTTCATTTATTTTTTAGTCTTTTCTTTTAATTTTCTAACCTTTCCTATTATATACTTGCCAATCCATTCTATTCCTCTCTGCTTTTCTCTGCTCTTCTTTCCTATTCCCTCCTTTATTTTGGTCTACATATTCATTCTTTCCTATATTTTACTCTTTTTTATAATGTCTTCTTTTGCAATTTCCTGTACTTTACTATCCTAGTTTTATTTTTCTGTATTTCCATTTACTTGCCTATACTTTCAATATTTTCCATCATATCATTCACTATTCTTATTCTATCTGTTTTTTAATTTAATTTCCTATCCTTTCCTTTATTTTACTCTACTGTATTTTCCTTTATTTTAATTAAATGTGCTTTCCTTAACTTTAAAATCCTTTCCTTCACATTTCTATCCGTTGCTTTACTTTTGTAAACTATTAGCTTACTTTTGCGACCTATCATTTTCTTTCCTATACTTATTTACTGTCCTATCCTCCCTTTGCTTTCTTTTGGATCTTTCAATTTACTATTCCATTCTTTACTTGATTTTAATTTTCTTTTTCTTTTCTTTTGTGGGCTCTTCCACTCTTCAGCGGTTGCCCTGAATTCCCTTCCGCCATCCTTCTCGATCCCGCCAATCCTCCTCCTGCATATGTCGGTCCTTCATCATTTGCATGACACCGGCTTTCCATGTTTTTCTTGGTCTCGCACGCTTCCTCCTTCCCCGAGGTGACCATTCCAGAATAATCTTTGGCCATCTTCCTTCTTTCATCCTTTTTACGTGACCATACCATTGAAGAGTTCGTTTTTCGATTCTTTCAATTACCGACTCTTCCATCTCCATCATTTGCCTCACATCCTCATTCCTTCTCCTTTCCAATCTGGATACTCTAGCAGCTCTTCTTATTCCCTCCATCTCCGTCGCTTGTATCTTACACTTCTGACGTTCAACAAGTGCCCATCCCTCTGCCCCGTATGTTAGTATAGATTTAACTATAGATTGTAGAATTATTTTCTTCATTTGTTTGGAAATGGATCTACTCCACAGTACCCCATTCAGCATCTTTATTGCCCTTCTTGCCTTTGTTTCAGTCAATACTACAATGTCCATTCCCAGTGACTCAACTGCCTTAACCACCTCTATAATTTTTCCAGTTACGTACTCCTTGTACATTCCATGTTCCAAATGATAAAGTCCGTTTACGCAGCCAAAGTCGATGCCTGTTAATCCGTCCGGCTTTAATATATTTGGGAAACGTAGCAGTTTATATTTTTATAAGACCGGGTAGCTAGCCCTGTGCTTAACCCCCTCCTTGGAGGACCAGGATTACTCTTCTTAATTACCTCATACAACTCCGTTTTTTTTTTATTTTCATATCCTTTCTTTTACTTTCCCCTCCTTTATTTTACATTCCTAGTCTTTCCTTTTCTTTTTTGTCCTCTCATTTACTTTTCCATCCTTTCCTTTACTTCCTCAACCTTTTTTTTACTTCCTAGACTTTCCTTTACTTCTCTGTCCTCTCATTTATCTTTCGATCCTTTCCTCTACTTCCCAATCCTTTCTTTTACTTTCCTAGCATTTCCTTTACTTCCCCATTCTTTCTTTTACTTTCCTAGCCTTTCCTTTATTTCCCCATCCTTTCTTTTACTTTCCTAGCATTTCCTTTACTTCCCCATTCTTTCTTTTATTTTCCTAGCCTTTCCTTTACTTTCCTATCCTTTCCTTTACTTTCCTATCCTTTCCTTTACTTTCCTAGCTTTCCTTTACTTTCCTATCCTTTCCTTTACTTTCCCCTTTCTTTCTTTTATCCTTTCCTATCCTTTCTTTACTTTCCTATCCTTTCCTTTACTTTCCTAGCCTTTCCTTTACTTTCCTAGCCTTTCCTTTACTTTCCTATCCTTTCCTTTACTATCCTAGCCTTTTCTTTACTTTCCTATCCTTTCCTTTACTTTCCTATCCTTTCCTTTACTTTCCTAGCCTTTCCTTTACTTTCCTATCCTTTCCTTACTTTCCTAGCCTTTCCTTTACTTCTCTGTCCTCTCCTTTATCTTTCCATCCTTTCCTCTACTTCCCCATCCTTTCTTTTACTTCCCTAGCCTTTCCTTTACTTTCCTAGCCTTTCCTTTACTTCCCTATCCTTTATTTTACTTCCCTAGCCTTTCCCTTACTTTCCTATCCTTTCATTTACTTTCCTAGTCTTTCCTTTACTTTCCTAGCCTTTCCTTTACTTTCCTATCCTTTCCTTTACTTTCCTAGTCTTTCCTTTACTTTCCTAGCCTTTCCTTTACTTTCCTAGGCTTTCCTTTACTTTCCTAGCCTTTCCTTTACTTTCCTAGCCTTTCCTTTACTTTCCTAGCCTTTCCTTTACTTCCCTATCCTTTATTTTATTTTCCTAGCCTTTCCTTTAATTACTTCCCCATCCTTTCCTTTACTTTCCTAGCCTTTCCCTTACTTTCCTATCCTTTCCTTTACTTTCCTAGACTTTCCTTTACTTTCCTAGCCTTTCCTTTACTTTCCTAGGCTTTCCTTTACTTTCCTAGCCTTTTCTTTACTTTCCTAGCCTTTCCTTTACTTTCCTAGCCTTTCCTTTACTTTCCTAGCCTTTCCTTTACTTTCCTAGCCTTTCCTTTACTTTCCTATCCTTTCCTTTACTTTCCTAGCCTTTCCTTTACTTTCCTAGCCTTTCCTTTACTTTCCTAGCCTTTCCTTTACTTTCCTAGGCTTTCCTTTACTTTCCTAGGCTTTCCTTTACTTTCCTAGCCTTTCCTTTACTTTCTTTCTATCTTTTCTTTTACTTTCCTAGCCTTTTTACCTTTACTTTCCTAGCCTTTCCTTTACTTTCCTATCCTTTCCTTTACTTTCCTATCCTTTCCTTTAATTTCCTAGCCTTTCCTTTAATTTCCTATCCTTTCCTTTACTTTCCTATCCTTTCCTTTACTTTCCTATCCTTTCCTTTACTTTCCTATCCTTTCCTTTACTTTCATAGCCTTTCCTTTACTTTCCTAGCCTTTCCTTTACTTTCCTAGCCTTTTCTTTAATATCCTAGCCTTTCCTTTACTTTCCTAGCCTTTCCTTTACTTTCCTATCCTTTCCTTTACTTTCCTATCCTTTCCTTTACTTTCCTATCCTTTCCTTTACTTTCCTATCCTTTCCTTTACTTTCCTATCCTCTCCTTTACTTTCCTAGCCTTTCCTTTAATTTCCTAGCCTTTCCTTTAATTTCCTATCCTTTCCTTTACTTTCCTATCCTTTCCTTTACTTTCCTATCCTTTCATTTACTTTCCTATCCTTTCCTTTACTTTCCTATCCTCTCCTTTACTTTCCTAGCCTTTCCTTTAATTTCCTAGCCTTTCCTTTAATTTCCTATCCTTTCCTTTACTTTCCTATCCTTTCCTTTACTTTCCTATCCTTTCCTTTACTTTCCTATCCTTTCCTTTACTTTCCTATCCTTTCCTTTACTTTCCTAGCCTTTCCTTTACTTTCCTATCCTTTCCTTTACTTTCCTATCCTTTCCTTTACTTTCCTAGCCTTTCCTTTACTTTCCTATCCTTTCCTTTACTTTCCTATCCTTTCCTTTACTTTCCTATCCTTTTTACTTTCCTAGCCTTTCCTTTAATTTCCTAGCCTTTCCTTTACTTTCCTAGGCTTTCCTTTACTTTCCTAGCCTTTCCTTTAATTTCCTAGCCTTTCCTTTACTTTCCTAGCCTTTTCTTTAATATCCTAGCCTTTCCTTTACTTTCCTAGCTTTTCCTTTACTTTCCTAGCCTTTCTTAATAGAACATCAAAGATCGAAGTGTGACAAACAAAATTTGCCACCGATAATTGTAAATAATACTACTATTCCATACAGTACCTTTCCTTTATGGATTGTCACCTGGAATGGAATGAACAAGTGAATCACACATCCAAAAATATTTTCTTTCACTCATTAAAGCGACTGAAGTACTTTCTTCCTGATAAATTAAAATTAATCCTTGTACAAACACTTGATGCCACACTTTGACTACTGCGATATTATATTAAGTAACCTAAATGCAAATTTGAGCAGCAGGCTTTCCTTCCGTTATATTTGTAATATTCTTTGATCATGTTTCCCCGTCTTTCCAAACTCTGTCTTGGCTAAGGCTTCGACGAGCCCTGCATTCTCTTGTTCTCTTATTTCAAATTCTGCCCGCTACCCCAATATATTTGGCTTCTCCTTTTCAAAATTTATCCGCATATCATCAGCTAAGTACAAGATCTCATTATAACAATTTACTCATTATACCCTACCACAAGACATCTTTATATTCTTCATCCTATACAGTTTCAGTTGCTTTGGAACTCGCTTCCGAGTGATATAAGGGGTTGTTGGACAATAGCTTCATTTAGGTCAGAATTACATAAATTCTTACTTAACAGATGAATTGCTGATTAATATTTGTTACTTATAATGAAACTAACATCTGTCCATTCTTATTATTATTATCTTTAATTTCTCTAAATAGATTTACAAAACCTCTAATCCATTAATATTCTCATTATAGAAATTATATATTCTCCCTGTAACATAGTCATTAAGCCATTTTTACTAGCTATCTCAAATATTAAATTAATTATAATTCATTGAATTAAATTAGCTCATAAATTAAGTTACTACTTTACCTTATAGATTTATCTAAATTTAAATAAATGTGTAGTGAAGATTATTGCTGGAGAACCTTTTTTAAGTGTAGTGAAAATATTTGTAATTTAAATTTATGTATTGTATTGATTAAGGCTGGTTGAGTGGAAGAGAAGGCCTTATGGCCTTAACTCTGCCAGCGAAAATAAAACATTATTATTATTATTATTATTATTATTATTATTATTATTATTATTCCTTTACTTTCTAGCCTTTTCTTTAATTTCCTAGCCTTTCCTTTACTTTCCTAGCCTTTCCTTTACTTCTCTGTCCTCTCCTTTATCTTTCCATCCTTTCCTCTACTTCCCCATCCTTTCTTTTACTTTCCTAGCCTTTCCTTTACTTCCCCATCCTTTCTTTTACTTTCCTAGCCTTTCCTTTACTTTCCTATCCTTTCCTTTACTTTCCTATCCTTTCCTTTACTTTCCTAGCCTTTCCTTTACTTTTCTGTCCTCCCCTTCCTTAATCTTTCCACCCTTTCCTTTACTTCCCCATCCTCTCTTTTACTTTCCTAGCCCTTCCTTTATTTTCCTAGCCTTTTCTTTACTTCTCTGTTCTCTCCTTCCTTAACCTTTCCACCCTTTACTTTACTTCCCCATCTTTTCTTTTACTTTCCTACCTTTACTTTCCTAGCCGTTCCTTTACTTTCCTATCCTTTCCTTTACTTTCCTAGCCTTTCCTTTACTTTCCTAGCCTTTCCTCTCCTTTATCTTTCCATCCTTTCCTTTATTTCTCTATCCTTTCTTTTACTTTCCTAGCCTTTCCTTTACTTTCTTAGCCTTTCCTTTACTTCTCTGTCCTCTTCTTTATCTTCCCATCCTTTCCTTTACTTAACTATCCTTTCTTTTACTTTACTAGACTTTCCTTTACTTTCCAAGCCCTTCCTTTACTTTCCTAGCCTTTCCTTTACTTCTCTGTCCTCTCCTTTATCTTTCCTTCCTTTCCTTTACTTCACCATCCTTTCTTTTACTTTCCTACAGTATTCTGTTTTTTACTTTATTATCCCTTTCTTTGATGTTGTATCTTTCTTTTTCTTAACCATGTGCTTTTTCTTACTATTATCTCATTTTCCTCCAAATTTCCTCTTCGTTCGCCTAGATTTCCCCTACATCTCATCTAATTTGTTTTCTATTTCCATTTATTTTTTCACACAATTCAACATATTTTACTTTGTTCCTCTTCTTCACTCCATCGCCTACTCACTTTTGTTTCTGCTTTTATTACATCTCCTATTCACTTATTTCTTCTTCTGTTGTGTAAGCTGTTACTCACTCCTATTCCTTCCCTTACTTTATCCCCAACTCACTTGTTCTGCTTCATTTTGTTCTTAATTACCTACTCACTTTTTTTCCTATTTGACTTAATCTTCTACTAACCTTTTCTTCTATTTCTTCGAATAATTTCTTATAACCTCCTACTTACGTTCTTCTGTCTTTTTCTTGTTTCAATTTATCCCCAAATCACTTCCTTGTGTTTATTCTCTGACTTAATCTTAATATCCTACTCAATTTCTTGTTTTCTTCTTTAATCTCCTATTCACTTCGTTCTGTTTGTTCTCTGTGTTAATAATAGTGTTGTGGGAGTTAATCGATTAATAATAAAATTAATCGGTTGTAGTTGATATTAATTATTATTTTGTTAATACAAACTCATACTAAAAATTTCCACAATATTCCTCTATCGGAAATTGCTTACTTAAAAGCACAATAGGACTGTTATTTTCTTACTGCAAAGCAGGTAGCGTAGGGAAAATCTTTGCAAAAACGCTTCAGAAAGAGGAGGACAATGACCTAGTCTACCTCTATTGAAAGCTTTATTAAGTTTTATGGTTTTCCAAGAAAACTTCCAACTTGTCAGCTCATCTTCCTAGCATACGAAATACATACTTTTCTGGGATTCGTCCCCCTCATTCCTTATAAACTAGCCTTGTCTACACTGTGTGCCAGTGAGAGCGTAACTATCCTTTTGTTTTCCTAAAATCTGGTAATTCGATTACAATAGGGGCCATTCTTCTGTTTCGACCGCTGTACTTTTGCAGTTACAGTTTCTGTTCTGAGTTTTTATATGAAGGTTGTGTTTAGTTTGATAAAGGAAAAAATCAATTTTCTGCGGTCTGTGAAAAGTGTAAACTCCATTATATCATATGAGAATTTGAGAGGTGAATATGGTGAAACGTTTGGATTTAAATTGAACCATCGTGAAGAAGTGCTTTACAGAAGAAACAAAGTTTTTCGTGTTTAGTGATTCAGGAAACATTGGTACTAAACGTAGAGCTGCACTTAATTCGGAACATGTGAATTCACTCACATTTTAAAATCATGGATGAAGCAGTATTAACTAGATGAGTGTTCATACTTTTTGTTATTTATGTTTGTCTCAAAAATTCCCGGAGAAATTGAGACAATAAATTATAAGCCTAAAAATAAATATATTAGTAAGTAATTAAAATAGTTGTTTTGTAATATAACAATAAAATATATACAGATATGCAACATTTAATACTTATGCTTATAACAGAACACAAATTAAATTTAACAACAATTTATTGTGTAATACAGTATATTAAAACATTTTTCCAAATCGATCAAAACTCAATCTATCGATTAATCGATTCAATGTTTCGATCGACCAACAGCACAACTTAATAACCTTCTAACGTCCTTTTTCTTCTTCTTTTATTTAATCTCCTACTAATCTCCTACTCACAATACTAACAATACCATCCCATCGCACCTCCTCATACTCATCTTCTTTCACAATAGCCCTGCCAAGACTCTGGAATTCGCTACCTGCTAGCATCAGGGACTGTCAAAATAAAATTGAATTCAAACGAAAACTTACTAGGCACTTGGTCAGTAATTGATTACTTGTAAATAGTTTCTTTAATCTATCACAAAATATTTCAATATTCAGTAATTTCAACACTATACAATTTTGTTATTCTAGATTTAATTTGTAATTCAGTAAATATAAAATATTCTTTGTTTCTCTATGATAAATTATCTAGCTTTAATTATTCAGGTAATATTTTCGTACTTTGATTTTATTGTAATTGTAAATTTAATACTAATTGTAATATTATTTGTAATTGTAATTGTAAATTTAATACTAATTGTAATTTTATTGTTGATATTGTAGTTGGAATCTCCTGGTAGAGGGGCAGAGAAGGCCTGACGGCCTTATCTCTACCAGGTTAAATAAATAAATACTACTACTACTAATACTACTACTACCACTTCCTTCTGTGCCTTCTCTTAATCTTCTCCTCACTTTATTTAGTAGGTTCTCTTCTTTAACCTCTTACTGACTTAACTTTGCGTCTCTTAATATTGACTCCTTTTTGCTTACTCTCAGAATTAATTTTCTCTTTCCTCTCCTATCATTGTACAAACATTTCTCTTTATTTACATTAGTTTACCTCCTCCTCATGTCTCTTAGCATGTTAGATTATATTGCGATTATATTACCATCGCTTGCTCGCATTCCATAATATCATAAGGCCTTGTTTGCAGCGATATTAAAGTCACGTTTTGAAACGGAAACATTTCAATTAATTTATAAATAGAGAACATTTTTGTAATGTAAAATCTCATCTCCTATCTCGATTCTAAAATCTCGTCTCCCCTCTCGTTTCTACCATGTGCAGACGAAGAAGATTAAGGTAAACCATCAATTTGCGAAGACAGGAGAAAAGAACACAAAACGCGTTCTGTTCTGCTTGATATGCAGAATCGCTGCGTGTGTAAGGAGAGTGAGTGAGATTTATCTCTTACTTTTAAAATATTGTTCTCAAGCTGGAATATCGTCCATAAAGCTTGTTTTCTTTCATTTTTAATAAAACTTAATAAAAATATAAAACGTATTACATATCACCTATATAAGATATTGTTTTTACTTTCCTTCCCGATTCTGTTACACAGTATAGTCTTCCTTTTAGATATCTCGTATTCTACTAGAATTTATTAGGTTGCCAGGAACTCTGGTAAATAGAATGTGCAGAATGTTGAAACGAGCGAAAGAGCCCAATATTTCAAAGATGGTGGCAACAACGACAAAGAGAACAATGATGATGCTGATTGTTTGCATTGTATTTATTTACATTCTGTGGTATTCGTACATCGTTTCACAGATAGAATATGGAACATGTCAAAAATTTTAATAGTACTATAAAGTCGTAATTATAGTCACAGTCTAGTTGAAAATAGTACATTATGCAACGAGCCTATAATGGTAGTAATTAAGACGCGAGTACTTTTATGAAACGAGCGCAAGCGAGTTTCATAATTTTCATACGAGCGTCTTAATTAACCATTATAGGCAAGTTTCATACGACTTTTCACGCTCGACCATATTTCTAACTTGAAATTAGGCCTATTCATAAGTATTCATGTTATTCTTATCTGACTGAGGAGCGGAACTGACCTCGTGCAATATCTCGTAAATTGTGAGATGTGCGCAGACGCGAAAGTATTGATTTTTTCCGAGACACAAATGTCATTGACCTTGATATAATCTAGAGAGTAAAATAAACATTAATCTTGATATAATCTTGAAATTGTTTTAGACATTGAAAAACGAGATGACAAATTGAATTTATTTGAATATTATTTACAATTAACGCTAATTATTATAGTAACAGACCATAACCTTCTGCGACAGTATTGGATTTCCAGCCTCCGTGACGTTTCGCTAGTTGTCTTTCGATTGCATATCCGAGAATAATCGATACTTGCGCTTTCATATTGCTACAACGGTGTTTTCTGATTGGTGGAACACCTGAACTTTAATGAATAGGTGTACTTTAATGAGGTCCATTAAAGGACTGCTGTCAGGTGTATAGTTACTACATTTCGGCATGATCGAGCATAAAAATATATATAGAAGATTTTGCAATTCATTTTGTACAACTATAGAATTTGGACATCTTCCTCAAATTAACCATGCTAGTATATATATATATATATACTTAAATTGATCTAATAATATACCCAATCAATTTCAAATTTTTCTTAATATGGCTTCAGTCACAATGTTATGATCTATTATCTTTAACAAACGAGTATTTCGACAATAAATTTCGATTCTAGCCTATTTAGTTTAATTACTTAACTTTATCACTTCTATCCTAGATTAAAGATTATCGTCGGTGATAGTGTACGTTCAAGTTCACGTCGTCAATTAAGATCAAAAGACAACCTAATACAGGAACATATCATCTGTTGTAAATTTCATATATAACAACTTTGATGAATTAAAGTTTCAAGGTACAATCTCAACACATACATTATGGTGAATATACATCTTTTGGACACAGAAAAGGCGTGTAATAAATGGATAATAAGAAAATATGGACACAAGCAAATTAAATAAGTATAGATTAAAGATTGTAAGCATCTCTTCACATAGTATTTTACATTTTTTCAGTTTTATTTTTTATATAGTGAAGACCTGCAATTATATATGTATTGTAATCACACGTATGTAACAAATATAAATGACACTCGGGAGGAAATTAAACGCGGAATAAATATGGGAAATGCGTGTTATTATTCGGTTGAGGAGCACTTATCATCCAGTCTGCTGTCCAAAAATCTGAAAATTAGAATTTATAAAACAGTTATATTACCGGTTCTTCTGTATGGTTGTGAAACTTGGACTCTCACTCTGAGAGAGGAACATAGGTTAACGGTGTTTGAGAATAAGGTGCTTAGGAAAATATTTGGGGCCAAACGGGATGAAGTTACAGGAGAATGGAGAAAGTTACAAAACACAGAACTGCACGCATTGTATTCTTCACCTGACATAATTAGGAACTTAAAATCCAGACGTTTGAGATGGGTAGGGCATGTAGCAAGTATGGGCGAATCCAGAAATGCATATAGAGTGTTAGTTGGGAGACCGGAGGGAAAAAGACCTTTAGGGAGGCCGAGACGTAGATGGGAGGATAATATTAAAATGGATTTGAGGGAGGTGGGATATGATGATAGAGACTGGATTAATCTTGCACAGGATAGGGACCGATGGTGGGCTTATGTGAGGGCGGCAATGAACCTTCGGGTTCCTTAAAAGCCATTTGTAAGTAAGTAAGTAATCACACGTTTGTGTTTTTAACTAATTGACAGTACGGGTACATTTACATAAGAAACGAAATATTGATGCCCGAAACCATGTTGTTTTTACTATGTTTTATGTTTATGAATGTATATTGTATTTTTGATCGTAGAGGCACATTACTTATTTAGAGATTATATTGCAACAAAAAAAGTTGTATCTGATGATGTTGGCATGACCGACGAAAACGTTAATACCGTATTAAATTATGTAATATAAGGACTTGTACAGGGACATCATTTTGTTTTTACTAACATTTTTAATATTAAACTGGCTACACCTTTGGATCAACGCCGTTTGCTACCTCCTTCCACGACTGGAGTTCGATGATACTGACGTAATATATAAACAAATCACTTTACTAGGTATAGGAGGGAAGAAAAGTAGTTCATCCATTTACGTAAAGTAGGAAATATCGCGATTTTGAATTTGATCATTTTCATTGGATTTTTGTTTGATCAAAATACAGTACTGTATTAACAATAAGTGTTTTCACTCACGAACTGAGCTATTCATTCAGACGTATTCATTATGCAGTGTATGTTATACTGTCTACAGCATATTAGTGTACAATATAGAGAATGAAGTTAAATTGAAAAATAATCGTAATATGGATAACTAAACAAATTTTTTAAAATCGTGGCCGTTCATTTCGATACAGCCTTCAGTTCTAATGTGCATATTATCGCACTATAGACTATTGTACCTAATCTTCATTACCAGTTTTGTTCTTCGTACTAGTAACTAATGTTGAAATAATTCTGTACCTACTTTATAAAAGAATACTTAACGTACTGTAAATTCAATCTTCACTTCTGCCCGACCCGAAAAGATAAAATTACTCAGACATACTATCTACTGTCCGTCCAAGTGGTTATGTCGTAGGGTCATAGGAAGGGAAGAAATCACGTGACAATTACTTAAAGAGGCCCAGTTATTTTAAACAGTTGTATAATATTACGTAGACGTCCAGTTCCTAACACAAATTAATGTTCTCAGAAAAGAGCTAAGACAGCCCAGCCACTAGCTGGCGAATAAAAGCTGGTGGGGGGAAACCGGGATACGACGTAGGCAAATGGACGACAGTGCCTGTGCGAAAATGATTCATCATTGAAAGCTCTTTCGTCACTGGAAAACACGAACACATTTTTGGAACGTACAGTTTACTATGACCGTAAGGCTACTATGACAGTATATGCGGTCTTGGATCTGTGTGGAGGAAGGTTGAACTTCATTAGTAGAAGGGGTGGGAGTGAAGTACATTCAAAAACTCAGGTACAATAAAAATTGAAGTAAAAATAAAGTGATGTTCCTGTACTTTACACATATAGAAAGTAAAGTCATTGACTGAAAATAAATCTTTGTATTGTATATATAGAATAGTTTTACAATATATTAGTACAACACAGGGGGATAGTATCGATACTTAATATTCCCTCTGTTCCAAAATATGGTATAGAAAGACGTAATTTATTCCTTTCCAAAATATGGTATAGATTTCTTACAGTTTTCAGTAATTCAATGTAACTTTAATACATCTTCTACATACTATACCAGATGTCTTTGGAACAGATATAAATAACGAAACGAAATGCAAGAGAGCGCGGTTCACACGATACTAAATGTCTGTATATGAATTAAGTGACAGAGTACATTCATATAACGATAAGTGAAAATTAAAGTAATGTGTCTTTGAACATACCTTCTTGCATCAGTCACTAGTTGTACTGCTGTCGTCTGCTCATACACCGCACAGATGCTATAGCCCGACCACTGACATAAAAACCTGCGCCATAAACCAGTGTTCGTTCGTGCGCAGGTTGTCATAGTGGGGGACAGTTGTGTTGTAGATGCGCTGCCTGATCGACGTCTCTCAGCGAGTACGTTCTAAACTAGGGGTCGTCAGCACAGAGCACGCTGGGGCTAGCATCTCTTCCCGCTGAAAACGCAGCGCATCATAGTGCACTGCGTAGCTGCTAGTGGGTATGCTCTCTATCTCTCCCTGCTGCATGACAGTGTACATGGGACGGCACCGCGTACCCGTTGCACATTTCAGCAAGTGCTGACGACCACTGCTTCAAACTATTCGAAACAACAGTTGTGTTCGCGTCCATTCTTTTACTTTTCAATCAATTAAATTCCATTTCGACTTATTGCATATAGGCTAGTTAAAACGGGTTGTAATTTATAATAATGGAAGGGAAACCAAGTGTGCGCGGCAGGCCTTTGAAAAGTGAAAGCTCCGCTACAGACACAGCTTTTGAGTCGGATTCACAATTGGAGTCTGACTAGTATAGGGACATCATTTTATTTTTACTAACATTTTTAATATTAACCTGGCTATACCTTTAGAGAACCGGAAACACAGTTTGCTACCCCCTTCCACGACTGTAGTTTGATGACACTGGCGTAAAACACAAACAAATCACTCTACTAGGTATAGGAGGGAAGAAAAGTAGTTCATCCATTTACGTAAACTAGGAAATATCGCGATTTTGAGTTCGATAATTTTCATTAGGTTTTTGTTTAATCAAATACAGTACAGTATTAACAATAAGTTTTTACTCACGACCTGAGTTATCCATGCGAACGTATTCATTATGCAGTGTATATTATACTGTCTACAGCACATTAGCGTAAAATATAGAGAAATAAGTTAAATTGAAAAATAATCATAATATGGATATTTAAACACATTTTTGAAAATGGTGGCCGTTCATTCCGATAGAGGCTTCAATTCTTTTGTGCATATTATCGCACTATAGGCTATTGCGTCCAATTCCAATTGCCAGTTTCGTCCTTCGTACTAGTAACTCATGTTGAAATAATTCTGTACCTACTCTATAAAAGAGTACCTTACGTATTGTAAATTCAATCTTCACTTCTGCCCGACCCGCACAGATAAAATTACTCAGACATGCTATCTACTATCCGTCCAAGTGGTTATGCCGCAGGACCGTAGAAAGGAGGGAAATCACGTGACAATTAATTACTTAACGAGGCACTTTCATTTAAGTTATTTTAAACAGTTGTATAATATTACGTAAACGTCCAGTTCCTAACAGAAATTAATGTTTTCAGAAAAGAGCTAAGACAGTCCAGCTTTTACAGAGGGGCGAGCAGAAGCTGGTGGGGGAAACCGGGATGCGACGTAGGCAAACGGACAGTACCTGTGCGAAAATATGATTCAATATTGAAAGCTCTTTCGTCACTGGAAAACGCGAACATATTTCTGGAACGTACTATACTCACTAACTCAGTACTGCTTACTATATGCGGCCTTGGTTCTGTGTGGAGGACGGTTGGAACTTCATTAGTAGAAGGGGTGGGAGTGAAGTACATTAAAAAACTCAGGTACAATAAAAATTGAAGTAAAAATAAAATTATGTGCCTGTATAACCCGGCCTAGCGAGCTGCTCGCATAGTGATGACGTCTTCCCCTCCAGGCCACGTGAGTATTGGAAAAGTTGAAGGTATTTTTGTAGTTGGTCGAGCTATAGACGCAATAGAATTGTAGTAGTGGACGCGTCTCTGAATACCGTATCGCAGCCGTGGCGAAGAAGAGTTCGTGAGCCGAGCCACTGTGCAACCTGCAACGTGCATAGCACCTATGGAGGGAGGCGGACACCCGAAGGGAAAATGAAGCAACTGTCTGACTCAGTAACGGATTTTCATTTTCCTTACGTCCAGCATTTAAATATAATTTTATATAGTACAAGGCTACAAACTAATGTTTCGTACGTACAACGAAAAGAGAAATGTACAAGAAAACATAGGACACATTATCACGAACTGAAATTAACTGTCTTCAGAATGTCTCTGCGGCAGAGTTTCAAAATCAGGGATTATGTCATTTACTGCCAGTCGTAGTTGATCACGAAGGTGTTTGTCTGTCAGTCGTAATCTGCATTTGGTTTTAACTATTTCCATTATTGAAAATAATTTTTCACAAACGTAAGTTGTACGAACATGGCTTCAACAGATCAAGCGAAAGAACGAAGCTTCGGATACTTATTTTTTGACAAAGATTTGAAAAGTTCAACATTTGTCAAGTCCTTACATCTAGCTTTCATTCTAACATCACATTGTAAATCTATGAGTTTAAATTGAAGATCTAACCGCATCATTCGTATATCTACTGAAAAAGGGTCGACGTACAGAGATGATGATGATGATGATGATGATAATAATAATAATAATAACAATTACCTTTCAATGTTTCATAATGTGGGTGACATGTAGTATAATGCCGTTTTATGTTATACAACCGTTTCCTCGTAATACTTGTGAACAAATCATACATTTAATATTCTCACCATATTGGCAGCAAAAAAATGCGTCCTCCCATCCTACTTGAAACTTTCGTTTTTGTAGAGGTACAGTACATGTATTGGAGAGAGACATTGCGACGATACGCCACTCGCAGATCAGAGGCAAATACAAATGGAACGGAGTTTGACTCCAGTAAGTGAGAGGGTGGGGTTTGTGGGAGGTAGAAATGCACAGGTATCACTGCGAGCCACAATGTGCTCGTGAGTCGCATTTTCGCCGCGGCTGCCGTATCGTAACCAGGATATGCACGCGCTAGTGTCTAAAACGCTCTAAGCTAAGTAATGACTCGCCAACCAATGGGAGCGCAGCGATAACATGAGATGCATCGAGATCCTTATTACGGTCCGCTCCAAAGACATTCTGGTATAGAGTGTAGATACTTATTTGTTTGACAAATTAACATAACAAAAACTAATAAATAAAGTACATTTCATTATGTGTGATTTTAAATTAATAAAATAAAAAACAAACATCGTTTTGAGAGAGGGAGATTAACATAAAAACTGCAATAAATTACAACCCGTTTTTGTATGACTGTTGAGCCTTAGATGTTGTATTCAAAATTGACTAGGTTGGTGTTACGTTTTCTGCAACAGGAACAACACAGCAGGTGTCCCATTTGATTTCTGTTCATAATGAACTATTTAAATATTATAGTTTGATGCACTACAGAAGATTAGAAACATTCACAACTGCACTGTTTGATAGTCCCTTCACTACTGAACAGAATACCACTCCGCGAAATATTTCGTTCTCACATGCGCAATAATCAAACTTGCTTTGTTTGTTAATATACCATATTTTGGAACAGAGGGAGTATAAGGCAAAAATATTCATGAACCTTTGTTGAATTTAATAAATTCACGTACAGAATAGAAGGCGTGAGAAATTATGTACGGTACTTCTTTAATTTGGCCCTAAATCATTTTATGTTTTGAGTTTGATGTTTTACTCGTATAACCATAGGAAGACTACTAAAAAATTTTACTGTCGTATAACGCGCTCCTTTTTGATAGCACGATAGAATTGTCGATGGAGTGTGAAAGTCATTTTTTACGAGTATTTAGACTATGAACTGTTGAATTAGTTAAAGTTTTCACGATGACATACGAGGAAGTTTATTAGTGAAAAGATTTTTATTTTTATTTTATTGGGTTATTTTACGACGCTATATCAACATCTCATTACAAAAAGGCATATGACTCGGTTAAGAGGGAAGTATTATATGATATTCTTATTGAATTTGGTATTCCCAAGAAACTAGTTCGATTAATTAAAATGTGTCTCAGTGAAACATACAGCAGAGTCCGTATAGGTCAGTTTCTATCTGATGCTTTTCCAATTCACTGCGGGCTAAAGCAGGGAGATGCACTATCACCTTTACTTTTTAACTTCGCTTTAGAATATGCCATTAGGAAAGTTCATGATAACAGGCAGGGTTTGCAATTGAATGGGTTACATCAGCTTCTTGTCTTTGCGGATGACGTGAATATGTTAGGAGAAAATCCACAAACGATTAAGGAAAACACGGAAATTTTACTTGAAGCAAGTAAAGCGATCGGTTTGGAAGTAAATCTCGAAAAGACAATGTATATGATTATGTCTCGTGACCAGAATATTGTACGAAATGGAAATATAAAAATTGGAGATTTATTCTTCGAAGGGGTGGAAAAATTCAAATATCTTGGAGCAACAGTAACAAATATAAATGACACTCGGGAGGAAATTAAACTCAGAATAAATATGGGAAATGCGTGTTATTATTCGGTTGAGAAGCTTTTATCATCTAGTCTGCTGTCAAAAAATCTGAAAGTTAGAATTTATAAAACAGTTATATTACCAGTTGTTCTTTATGGTTGTGAAAGTTGGACTCTCACTCTGAGAGAGGAACAGAGATTAAGGGTGTTTAAGAATAAGGTGTTTAGGAAAATATCTGGGGCTAAGCGGGATGAAGTTTCAGGAGAATGGAGAAAGTTACACAACCCAGAACTGCACGCATTGTATTCTTCACCTGACATAATTAAGAACATAAAATCCAGACCTTTGAGATGGGCAGGGCATGTAGCACGTATGGACGAATCCAGAAATGCATATAGAGTATTAGTTGGGAGACCGGAGGGAAAAAGACTTTTGGGGAAGCCGAGACGTAGATGGGAGGATAATATTAAAATGGATTTGAGGGAGGTGGAATAAGACGATAGAGACTGGATTAATCTTGCATAGGATAGGGACCGATGGCGGGCTTATGTGAGGGCGGCAGTGAACCTTCGGGTTCCTTGAAAGCCATTTGTAAGTAAGTATCAACATCTCAGGTTATTTAGCGTCTGAATAATATGAAGGTGATAATGCCGGTGAAATGAGTCCGGGGTCCAACACCGATAGTTACCCAGCATTTGCTCATATTGGGTTGAGGGAAAACCCCGGAAAAAACCTCAACCAGGTAACTTGCCGCGACCGGGATTCGAACCCGGGCCACCTGGTTTCGTTAGTGAATACCTTTCCTTTTTTAGTGAAAAGATATACAGATATGTATTTGTGGTTTTTTTAAATGGCCCTACACTATTGCCTAGATTTAGCACCTATCATTATTCTAATTATTTTTTTTGTAATAGGAATATACTGTTGCTATCAGTAGAATTCAGAATATTATTCCAAAACTCGTTACCGAGTTGATAGTAGTATGGACAAGAATACTGGAGATTACGGAAACGATGTAAATAATGCTAATAAGTGATAATAATAATAATAATAATGATAATGATGATGTTGATGGTCTACTGTACATAGAAGTGTAAATAATGTGTGATCATTGTAGGCCTGCATTCTTTATGATAGTGTAAATAGTAAAAATAACTCATTATAATGTACATAGTGTAAATATGAGAGTAATTGTTAAAGCGGTGCATGTTTTGTTCTGCCCAACTTAACCAAATAGAGTTGCGTGAGCAGTCAGTCAAGTACTTCGCTTGCATATGCGCGCGCGTAGTCCACTTAAGAACTCCAGTAATAATTAACCTCGCAGCCTCATGGGACAATATGCGGTCTCTAATTATAAGTTGTTCTCAAGTTAATAATTGTATCAACCGTCACATTCATTGGGATGTATGAACTATTGTTAAGTATAATATTTTGAATTCTGTTGAAGTTCTTTCGAGTGGTGTAATTTCTATGACTATCATTAACCATCTATAATTACCAAAAAAGTGCTTTCCATAGTACATTCCTTAAACAGAATTCGAAAATTCCTTCCGTTATCACTCAAGAAAATACTAGTGGAAACACTAGTAATGCCCCACTTCGATTATTGTGACCTCAATGTCAACCAGTCGCAAACATTAAACGTGTTCATAATTCTTGTGTTTTCTTTGTCTGCGATGTCCGTCGCGCTGACCACATTACCCCATCCTTCCAAACTCTAAACTGGCTACGGCTTAACGAACGTAGAAATTTTCATTCTCTTGTTCTCCTTTGCCAAGTTCTTCACACTTCTACACCTATCTACCTTGCCTCCCGTTTCAGTTACCTGTCATCATATCATAATCTCTTCACACGCACGCAAAATAGCCGCATACTAGCCCTACCAACACATAAGACATCATCGTATTCATCATAATACACAATCTCGCTCTCACGCTTGTGGAATACCCTACCCAGTGACATCAGAGACTGTCGGAATTTACTAGTGTTGAAAAGCAAGCTTATTAAGGATTTTCTTTCTGCGTAGTAGGTTTAATTTGTACTTAATCAATAAAAGAAATGCTTCTCTCTTCTTAACTTTTACAATAAACTGTCTAGCTTTTATTAATCAGTTAATCTTTTAGTACTTTGATTTTTATTGTACATGCAAATTTAATATTAATTGTAATTATAATTGTTGTTTATTGTTGTTTATTGTTAATAAAAACATAGACAAAAATACAATCTTAGTTCTTCCCTGAAGGAGTTTTTAAACTCCTGCTCAGGGAGATACCTAAACACAAAGATAATTTTTTGACACAAACTGGGTCAAGAAGAAAAAAATTACAGGAATAAATTAAATTTAAAAATACAATTTCAATTTTAACAATTTAATTCATACAAATACATATACATATTAAATCAATATAAATATTCTTTAAAAATTAAATTCCTAACGCTATTTTTGAAATTTCTGATACTGAAATTTTCCAAATTTGGGTATTTATCAATTATTTTATTGTATAACCTTGGACCAAAGTAGGTACCATGGCTCAGAGCTGTGCTTGTGAAACACTTTGGTTCCTCTAGTCGTATAAAATCGGATCTTTTAGTTCCATATTTATGATGATACAATTTGAATTTATTACGGTTTTTATGTATGATGTAATTGTATTCTTAATATTGTAGTTGTAATCTCCTGGCCTTATCTCTACCAGGTTAAATAAATAAAATAAATAAATAAATAAATTTAGAATTGTAGCTCGTATTTTATTGTGCACAAGCAGATATTTTACAGAGTACATAACGTTGCTTTCGTTTAATGAAAAATAAACGGTACGTAGTGAGCGTAATGTTTCAATATCTTTGTATTAAGTAGAAGAAAACTGTAGCAGAGAAATACGTGTGATAATTTATAGAGCAGAGACATACACTGCATCTTGGAGTTCGCTGCATGTTTGTTCAGCTTCTCACTCACTGTTCATGTGGGAGGGCCACTGCAAGAAATTAATTAGAACCTTGGTAGTTTCTATAGTTTGAGAATTCAGGACGCGACGCAATAAACGAAATGAACTCTCAAAACACCTGCTACTGCTGTTGCTAGGATACAGTTAATGGGACGCTAGAGTTTGTCGCTAAGAGAGTGGAATAAAAGCAAGAAATATACAAGCCTGCGAGACCAACAGCATGTGACGTAAACGTACCTTCGTGCAATTTATATTAGTCTGTAATATTATGGGGAAAAGAATCTTGACGTATTATAAATACAGACAGTGCATAGGAATAAAGAAATTTGAATACGCAAGAGGAAAGGTATTTCTCAGGAAAGACGTCTTCATTGTACATTCTGTATTCATACAATTTACTAGAAGTGGTCGCTTAGCGTCTTAAAATAATATTACATTTTGGATCGTCTTTGTTCATCAATTTGTTACTATCCGAATCCTCTATGTTTTTAGAACGTAGGTGCAGGCTACACTTCTCAGCAACGTATTCCTATTTATCGGCAAAATTATCTGTAGTAATATCACGAGAGGTGTGAGATTTATCTGGGAAATCTCAGACCTCGAGTGACATTTATTAGAACTATTTCGTGAATAAAATAAAAATATAAATAATAGATCTCTAAAATTCGATCACAAAATGTTAATAATTGTACATTAACGAATAGTTAACCTATTCAGACATTGTGAAGTTGAAATACTCATAGATGAATTTCGATTACTGCAATAAAGAAATTCGATGTTATTATTCAGTAATGCCAATTGCGAAAAGCGAAATACAGGTTTAACAATGTTAATTACATGTACTGCACTTTTCTCTTATTATTATAACAAATACATTTTCATTATCTACTGAAATCATAATTTAATTTAACAGTATCATTGGGGACACTTATATACCAATGCTTATGTATTCACAGCGAGACATGTTGCTACACAGTGAAGCCATCTCTTTATAGATAGGCCTAATTAAAACATGAATTTTATTACGCCATACGGAAGCAGGTTTGATGAAAGATCTTATTATTACTATGCAAGATCTTAGGGTTTGATATGCGATGATGTTACATAAATTTGAAAATCTGACTTTCTATTAATTGTTTCATTTCATTCACAAAATACAAATTTCATAGGCTACAATTATAGGTTAAGTTACTTGTGGGAGCAGGATCAATGTCAGCTGTACCTTATTTCGACCGTTACAATCAGTGCTACACGAAAACATTTTTTATAGCTCGACAAACGCATTCTTGCTGTAGTGTGTAACGGAACTAAAGCTGCATCTACACAGTTCAATAATCCAATCGCGTATGCGTGCAATCTGAGAAAAATATTGAAAGAATCAAGTTTATAAGGTACGTTCAATTAAGATGCATGAATATTTTGTGTCTACATGCTGCGCCGTTATGAACGTCGTCTTCACTGCGTAAATATATTAATTAATATTAAAATTTAATATTAATTAATTTGATATTTAATATCAATCTTGCATTCATTGCTTTAAAGTTGAAAGAAAAGTTTAATCGTGTAGTTGCATCTTAATGTATTCATGATCATTAATTTACGGGAAAACAGTTGGCGACAACGACTAAACAAAAGAACGACCATGCGATAAATTGATAGCGATAAATCTAGCTGCAAAAATTATCGCAAATTGTGACTGTGATTGGTTGGAATTCAAAATTTCATTACACTTCAGTGGTCGAAAATGGAATGACATCATATAAACGAAATAGTCATAAATTAATATAGTGCGTTCGAAAAGTCACTATTTAGGTAGTACAGATGTAGATTTGGTTGTAAGTTCGAATCAAACTAAGGTTTTTCTACATTGTTGTTGTAGTTTAGTCAACTGTCCGAAGACAGGTCTGAACGCCACAAGTGATGCCAAGAAGGCACCACTTATGATGCAACTATTCCAGGAGAAATGGGGTGGCCAGTTTCTTTCTCCCCTCCATTATATACATCGCCGATTAGGCACATATTACACTAATTAATAGAGATGAACAACGACCGAGAAAGCAAGACTAACAGCGCCCGCAAAGCCGAAAACCCCCACGACAATGTTGTATGCGTCGCAGTCGTTGACTTAAAGACTGCTTGTGACTGTTTCAAGACTTCGGGAATGATCAACTCTCGAATGTCAAGCAGCCTTCAATCGCCACAGTTGTTTATAACTGACTGAACTTTTATCTGCTTTGGCAACTGTTATATATGTATAATCAATCAAGTAACCTATTTGAAACAACATCTCTACCTTTCAGGGTATAATAATCCGTTCCCCAGTCTTTATTTAGTTACTAGACCCTTATTAAAAGGCTAGGAATTTTATTTTCGTATGTTGAGATCAAGTGTATAATCTCAAGTAAAAAAATATTATTGCTTTATTTAACGTTATTTTTTATATTTCTTGGAAATGCAAATTTATTTGAGAATTGTTTTTTTTTCTATTGATATAACCATAGGTAACTAAGATACTGTTCTGTTTTGTCTTTTTGTCTCATTTAAACATTTATAATGTTATTTATTTCAATGATGTATGTTATTCAAAGTTACGAAATCTTTTCACGCCGACCAAATGCTATTTCGAGAATGATGAGCGAGACTCGAAGCGCACGAGAATGAGGAGACGAGACTCAAAAGACAAATGCAACGAACACAGCGAGTGAGAGCGGCAGATAGTTTTTTTCATCTCAAATACATGCATGCTTACATGCATGCATACATACATACATACATTATTGTTAAAATGTACATATCTCAGCATATTATTATTATTATTATTATTATTATTATTATTATTATTATTATTATTATTGTCGTTAACATCATCATTATCATCACTATTTCTGGTATCTTACGAACATTACTGAATAACAATGAAAAACAATGTAAGATATAGGCATATACGGAAAGCGATAATTTGTTTTCAATTTAATTTAAAACAAATAAGGTACCAATTTTTAATGGAATTGCAATGGGATTGAATTTCAAGCCTTTTACTGACTTCTAGGCGCTTGGAATTTTCATACGTTCCTTAAACGAACAGAAATCGAAAGAATTTTATTTTTCAACTACTGAATTTCAGAGCAAATCTTTCCCTCTCTATTTTGTCATTTTCAATTTCAGGACATTCGAATAAATTTTCAGTAGAATTGACGGGTGTTCAGTAAAAAATTTTCTCAGCAGTATACTTAGGAAGTTTTCATAGTCATTACTTACATTATCGTTACAGAAATTGCCACAAAGCCATATTTACAGAATCTAGCAGAAACAAAACAAGAGATTTAACAACTTGACAACAAATGGAATTGGAATTTAATTTTTGAGTAAACTATTTATGAGACATTTAGTGGTCCACACTTGTAGAGTAACGGTTAGCGCGTCTGGCCTCGAAACCAGGTGGCCCGGGTTCGATTCGTGGTCGCGGCAAGTTACTTGTTGAGATTTTTTTCCGGGGTTTTCACGCAACCCAATAAGAGCAAATGCTGGGCAATTTTCGGTGCTGGACCCCGGACTCACTCAACGGCATTATCACCTTCATCTCATTCAGACGCTAAATAACTTAAGATGTTGATAAAGCGTCGTAAAATATCCTACTGAAACATTAAAAAACAAAGACATCGGGCTTTCGGTGAATGATCAGCGAAATAACGTTTTTCGTATTCATAAACCAGTTTTAGCGATATGATATGAATCCTGTTTAGCACGCTCGTAGCGCGGGCTAGCGAAATGTCTATGAATATCACCCTAAGTGGGCTATATGGTCATACTTCGTCTCTCCTACAATTTTTATACCACCATTGCTCCAATATCTTCATGACATATCATCGTCTTTGAATGGTCAATAGTGAAGGTCAATAATATTGTCATTTGCTCAGTTGCACTGGCATCATAATGCAAATAGTCGAGATAAACTTTGAAAGCACACTTTCGTTAAAATAGGACCGTGGATTTTACGATTACTATGTACATGCTGCAGACGTTATTGTGGAGAAAATAGTAAAAGCTGAAAGCATCCATTATGAAGCAACAGGCGTCGAAATGGCAGGGTCACCTGTTGGGGAACAGTGTTTCTGCCTGTCGCGCATCGATTGGTCCATTCGGCACATACTTCAACTATCTTCACGACCCAGTACTGCTGTTGGCGATTGGAATTCGGAAACTAAAGTCTCGGTAACATTCCCTTAGATATAAACTCCACTAAAATTTGCACACCGAAAACGTCGTTGGAGAAATATTCGATATTTATCACTGAAAATGTTGGAGATATTTCATGAATGAAACACATTTACGAAGGACTTGACTATCAATTTTTGGAGACATTGTTCTATTTCTGGCAGAGTCTATATTAATACCGTATCTTTCGAATTAAAAGAAGTATTTTTTTCTCTCTTCTTACTTACTTACTCTTTACTTCACTAAATATGCTGTCCTGGGCCCGTCTCAAAGAGCGAAGAACTATTCACTCTTCAATATTCTTCAAACCTCTAACCCTAGCTACTTAGCTTCTCGTTTTCAACATGTGTCCTCATATCACGAAATAGATACTCGCTCACAACACCATATCACACTCTCCATTCCTAAACACAGAACATCCTTCTACTCTTCATCTTTCACCGTCTCTGCAGCTCATCTCTGGAACTCTCTACCACAACATGTCAGAGACTGTTGGACATTGTCTAGTTTCAAAAATAAATTAAAATTGCACTTTTTCAATTCAGATTTCTTTCAGTTATAAGCCCTTTTCTCTGCGATAGTTTTGTAAAAATATAGGCTATATATTTCATTCCTTGCTTTCCCTTTTTTGTTCTCTTAATCAGCCGATGAATTTATTATCATAGCCTTTTTATTGTGAATTTTATTTAATATTCCTATTTATTTGCTTTTTTATTATTATTTTATTACATTCCATTTTTTTTATGTTCTTCCTTACTTTTCCATATTAACAATTTATACTAAATGTGTTGCTTTTACTATATTCCAATGTATTTTACTTTCTTTTTTCTATTATTGTATTATTTTCATGTTCTTTAGTGTCGATTTTATTATTCTGTTATTATTATTATTATTATTATTATTATTATTATTATTATTATTATTATTATTGTAATATGTTAGTATTCTGTTCTTTAACATTTGTTAAATTTTAACTGCTTGTACAGTATACTTTGTGACCTGGTAGAGTGTAAGAGAAGGCCCTACGGCCTTAACTCTGCCAGTATAAATAAAGTATTATTATTATTATTATTATTATTATTATTATTATTATTATTATTATTATTATTATTATTACTATTTTGTACTATCACCTAACTCTACACAGTTTTAGTTACAGTATTATTTTCATATCTTCTACCGAATACCAGTATACATGTAAAATGTCTTACATAGCTTATTTTAATGGACTTCTTTACCAGCTATTTTTTCTCTGTATAGAACGCTTAAATAAGGGGTTTCGTTTGTATAGTTACACAATGCTTACACATCCATCGCTTATACATGGTTTATTAATAACGTTTTCTGTTCCAACTCTGTATAAGACTTGTATAAAAATTATACACGATTTATCAGTAAGATCGTCAATGTATTATCCGAATAAACAAAATAACTTCGTAACATTGCTTTGGTTACGTTAGGTTTTCTGATAAGATATCATGTCCGATATAAGTCGCCCTTGGTAGCGTAGTTAGTATAGCGCTGGTCTTCTATGCTCGAGGTTGCGGGTTCGATCCCGGCCGAAGTCGATGGCTTTTAAGTGTGTTTAAATGCGACAGACTCATGTCAGTAGATTTACTGGCATGTAAAAAACTTCTGCGGGACAAAATTCTGGTACAACGGCGACGCTGATATGACCTCTGCAGTTGCGAGCGTCGTTAAATGAAACACAATTTAATTTTTTATGGACATAAAAAAAACCTTGCAATCTTTTTTTACTTCAGAAATACAAACAGTCTTTATCGTTAGTGAAAACTGTGCATAATATGCCATATTATCTTACTAGTGTCGTAAAATATTACCACACCAACTAAAACGTCATGAATTCTATTATGACCGCATAACTTGTGCCATAAAGTTAATATTAGAGAGTTTTCGCACCCTCGTCACCCATTAAACAGTTAACGCTATGTTGACGTCAGTAGTGACATTTTTGGTGACGTATGTTCACGTTCGTAAAACTTCTGAACGAATTGTAAGGGATTGGTTCTCGTGTTCCTTTAACGTAAGTCTAATATACGATATTTCCCGTTCCTTTAAACATTTATCATGTCGTAAAGACTGGTTCACAATAAACCGGGAACGGAAACGACAACGAGAACGGAAATATTGTTAAAACGAATGCATTTCCGTTCTCGTTCTCGTTGTCGTTTCCGTTCCCGGTTTATTGTGAACTAGGCTTAACTCCTATGATAATCGCGCTGTATTTTTTTAATTGATAGCTCAATGGATATAAGGGAAGGATAAACAAAAATTCAAAATTAAAATCTTTTTCGAAAAGTGAGAAAATTATACTAACTTCGGTATGATCTGTTCAGAGTAGACATGTACACCTTCGAAAGTTGGCAAGCGGCAAACTTCTTCATTTTTGTTTCAGATGGGGGATCAAAGCGAGAGGAATGTTGAGAACGAATGGAAATTACTTTTAAAAGTGGTGGCTTCTCAAAATATTTACTGGCTTTCGAGTTACGGAGAGTTAATCAATGGAGCGTTTTCGCATGGCGGAGTACTCATGACTCAACATTTTGTCTGTTGGAATCTTTACGAAAAATTCTTTCTTGAGCATTCTTGTAATGCGGCCTGAATAATTTATCCATCTTGAGTTGTTCTAAGTATATGAATGTCGTCCACATTGGTAGTCTACATCTAAAACGAGATGCTATGTTTTAACACCGAATTAGGCCTACGGTAAACTTCGTTCACCCACGTTATCCGCCTAGAGATAGCGGGTCCGCTATTGAAATAACATAAGATGAATAAATTCAATTTAATATTGTGGTATGCCGATAAGCTATTAATATTTGACTATAATTATTTATTTGCTGTGCCACCTTTGCTTATCTTAAAAGTTACTAATTTATATTAACGTATTCGACACATTTGTATCATCTTCAGATGTAGAGTGTTAAATAAACATTTATGATGAAAACCTTGCCTTATGGTATGGAACTTATTATGATTTTCGGATCATGCTAAAGTGAATTGCTCAAACTTAACCTAATTTGGTCTATAATACACATGTTACATTAAGTTAAAATCATTTGCAGTCCATATAGCACAATATAAAAGATTTAAAATAATTTAAAAGTGATATAAAACTATAAATATAATCAAAGGAATATATAACGTTATAGGACACTTTAAAACACTGTATATTCCTTTGATTATATTTATAGTTTTATATCACTTTTAAACAATTTTAAATCTTTTATATTGTACTATATGGACTGCAAATGATTTTAACTTAATGTAACATGTGTATTATAGACCAAATTAGGTTAAGTTAGAGCAATTCACTTTAGCATGATCCGAAAATCATAATAAGTTCCATACCATAAGGCAAGGTTTTCATCATAAATGTTCATTTAACACTCTACATCTGAAGATGATACAAATGTATCGAAAATGTTAATGTAAATTATTAACTTTTAAGATAAGCAAAGGTGGCACAGAAAATAAATAATTATAGTCAAATAAGATGAATAGCTGTGATTGGTTCTTTCACCAATGACGTTAATATAACGTTAAACGTTTAGCATACTAGACGGTGCGAGAACTCTCTATTAGAGTGTACCGTATCAGGAAATGCGTTATTTAAAAATCACTCTAATATGAAAATCAATATTCTTGTATTGAACTACCTACTGTGAGTAATAAAAGGGAATTGTTACAATCTATCGCAAGGATAAGATAACCAAAGAGGGAGATAATAAAAGACGCCGAACGTGCGCATCCTGTTGAGGAACGTAATTCCAAAATTGATGACGTCACTCATGTATAACGAGATTGGACCGAAGACAGTTCTGTCAAAGATGTTATCTAAACATTAGTAAATTCCACCGTTCTCCCACTCGGAGAAATTCTATCTTGATGTAATTATTTCATCTGGGTTCACACCCTCGCACGAGGGCACGTTAAATCAGCGGTAACATTGTGAACTACATTAAGAACTATTTGGGATCAATGAATGAAGAATCCTCTAGTGTAAACCAAGTTCCACTGGTAATTCGGTAGGTTGGGATTCTATTCCTGAGCTGAAAGTGCGTGTTTATTTTAATTCTATAGAAATGCTTAGATTTCTTCTCTCTTGTTCCGTCATTTGAGCGGTTCAATAATAATAATAATAATAATAATAATAATAATAATAATAATAATAATAATCTCCAAACCATGTGTTTTGCACTATCCCAAAAGAAATATAGAACGGATGTGTGTTTCCAAAATAGACAAATGTAGCATGAATAATGGAACAAAATAACAACAATAAATACAGTAGAGCGTCTCGTTTAGGCACAGTGAAAACGTAAACGTAAACGAAGTGCTGATAACGTGTGGGGGGAGGACGAGCCGTACGATAAACACGAGGGATGCACAAGGTTTTAGTTACAACATTTATGGCGGAGCATTAATTGAAATTAACCTATGTTTTCCAAAAACACACAGAACAAAACAACACAATTTGCGTAACGTTATCATATACACATTTTAACAAACAAGTAACTATAATGCTGAAGTAATTCATTATAACAAATCAAATTTTGCTACTTATATGATGTTGCTTTCAAGCACAAATTTTTACGGTCATGAATTTCATTCTCTGTATGACTAACATAATATTACCGTCTTCTGTTGCCGAATTAAAACTACAGTAGGCTATATTGGCCTGAAGAAACAACACTATTTCCTAAACATAATTATCCCTTCTCAAAGTTCAATTTATTCAAGTAGGTAATATCTTATTCCAACATCTTGTTAGTGTTTGAGATGACAAGTCATTCCATGCTTGTGCTATATGTTATATACAGGGACATCACTTCATTTTTACCAAATTTTTAACATTAACCTGGCTATACTTGGAAGCACTGTTACCTCCCTTCCATTACAGGAGTTTGGAGTTGCTAGTGCAATATGTAAACAAATCATTTTACTAGCTATAGGAGGAGAGAAAAGTAGTGTTTGCATATATGTTACAGGGAAATACAGTATTACGATTTTCAGTTTGGTCATTACTTTTACAGTATTTTATCAAAAACAGTAGAATAGTAACAATTTTTTTTTCACAAACTCAACTCTTCAGGCGGTTATATACATTATGTAATGTCTACTTCATTCAGCATATTACTAACCTAATTTATTCCTGACAATTTTGTGAGCACTTCCGTAACAAACCCCAATTTCTACAGCTAACTTCTTGACCGACTTATTAGGACCTCGCTGCATCCTTTCTCTAGCATCTTCTACAGCATCTTCTTTCACCTTTCTTGGCCATCTTACACTTTTCTTCCTTTCTGTACACTCTGTTGCTCTAAATGTATCTACCAGGTTAATGACATTTCTACGAAAATATTCCGTAATGATATAATCAGGAAATTGTGAAATAATCAAACTGTTGTTCACATTCGGTTATAATGTAATTCCAGTTTCCATCATCGTCCTTCATACGAACGAACAGCAAAACAAAACTCTTGTTTAAATAATGCTGTTAAGTACCGTACGATATAATAGGGTATAGTTGTATTTTTGGTTACGTTACCCGTGCAAACCAATGGCAGCGTGGCTCAACGGAATGGCGTTCTAATTTTGTTTCTAGTTACAGTGACAAAAGATACTGAAATTGAAACATTTAGCCATTGCGTACGCTGTGGCTGCCTGGAATTGTTTTGCATTTTCATATAATGCAGATTGTATAAACAAACTAAAGTAACACAGGCCTGTAAATTGAAGCTACGTTTGTATTTTACTTTATAAACATCAATGTAAACCAAATATTCAAGAGATTAACTTGATGCAAACTTTACTCAAAAACATGCCGTTCAACCGTTTAATTAAATATGTTCGTTATCATGAAACGCTGAATGTTTGCTGAGAAGATTATACTTGTTTCAACATTTTAAATCTAAATATTGGTAAAATTCCGGCACATCCGGCGACGCTGATATAACCTCTGCAGTTGCGAGCGTCGTTAAATAAAACATAACATTTTCTAAATATTGGTAGAAGCAATATTGTGTTGTTACAGAATTAGGGTGTAATTTTCATTTCCCTATGGGATTATTTATTAACAATTAGGTTTACAAATTTATTTCTAATTACAGTCCCTATCACCACGGCATGGCGCATCCTCAGGTTGCGGATAGAGGAGACGGACTCTAGATATGGAGGGTAGCTGTGAATATATTGAATAAGCAGTCGTGGACAGCCGATAAGGAGTGGGGATTGAGAAAAGGGCTAAGAACCCATCACCTTAAAAAACAGCTTGTTACAAATCCATACAATGAGCCATAGAGTGTTAGTTGGGAGGCCGGAGGGAAAAAGACCTTTGGGGAGGCCGAGACGTAGATGGGAGGATAATATTAAAATGAATTTGAGGAAGGTGGGATATGATAGAAACTGGATTAATGTTACACAGGATAGGGACCGATGGTGGGCTTATGTGAGGGCGGCAATGATCCTGCGGATTCCTTAAAAGCCGTTTGTAAGTAAGTAAGGTTTACAAATTTACTTCCCATAATACAGAGTAACCCAAAAAATGTTTACACTGTTTGGTCGTGAATAACCTTGGAAGAAATTGAGATGAAATTCTCGTTGTTTGGGAAAATTGGAGCTTAATGTAGGTATTTGAGCTGGCCGTAATCAGTATCCGAACACTGTCGATGACACCGAATTGCTCCACGAACTAAGTTCTGTAACCTATTCAGTGTGATAGCTACACCTGACATTAAATTTCAATTTGTTCTCGTAGCGCATCCAGTGTAGCTGGCGTTTCCCCATCCTTTGGGATCCTCCATAAGTAGAAATTGATGTTAGGTCTGGGGACCCTGCTGGGTACTCGACAGCGCCTCTTCGACCTATCCATCGTCCGGGTAGAATTTCGTCCAGATACATCCTGATATCTCGATGGTAGTGGGCTAAGGCTCCATCTTGTTGCAGATAAAATCTCTCGTCTCCATACAGCTCTCTGATGGCAGGTACAATTGTTGTCTGAAGCATCTCGAGATATACCGCACCGGTAACTATGCCTTCAAAGAAGAGCGGTCCAATCAAATTCGGAGGACAAACCACAACACACATTAAGTCCCGGTAAATTGACGGTTTTGTCCTGATGGATGTGCGGATTTTCGGGGTCCAGTAGACGCATTGTGGCGGTTTACAGTGCCATTCAGTTTGAAATGTGCCTCGTCAGACCAGAAAATTTTCCTGCAAACTCCTCATATTTTGAAACCACTCACAGTACTCAATTCATCGATCAGGGTCGTCCTCGTTCATTGCATACAACAGTCTTGGAATGTACAGTACATCTTCAACTTTGCAGCCTTCAAAATTCCCTATACACTTTATCGACTACTCCGGTTTTACGTGCAAACTGTTTCACAGACTTCTGTGGTCAACTTGTAAATTATTACTGCTGCGGATGTAGCTGCAGCCATTAAAAGTACCACTGGCTCCGAATCATATTCAAACCATCCTGAAGTAGAATTGCAAGGAATGGAAGGACGAAGATTTTGGAATTCTCCGTTACAAACCAGAAGATAGCAAAGGAGACTGCATATTTTGTGGGAGTAATTTCTTAAGATACCAGTTGAGAAGTTTGGGTAATATGTATTCAGTGTGAGTTGTAGGTCCATGAAGAGTGCGCAGAATGTCTACCATATCCATACGTGTGTGACATTTGTAAATGATGTTAAAAAATTATGGTTTGTTTAACGACGCTCGGAACTGCCGAGGTTATATCACCGTCGCCGGTGTGCCGGAATTTTGTCCCATAGGAGTTCTTTTACATACCAGTAAATCTACTGACTTGAGCCATCGATCAGGGCCGGGATCGAACCCGCAACCTTGAGCACAGAAGGCCAGCGCTATACTAACTGCGCTATCCGGGTCAACTAAACGATGTTATGATGAAGGATGAGTGGAAATGAGAAAAATTCTCTCTGGCACCGGGATTTGAACCCGGGTTGTCTGCTCTACGTGCTGACGCTCTATCCACTAACCCACACCGGATTCCCATCCCGATATCGGATTGAATCCTCTCAGTTCAAGTTCCACCTCTTGGGTTTCCTCTAGTGGCCTACCCTCATGCACTGCGTCATAGATGTATGACAGTGGCACAATGTCCACACATGTGCAGAGGTGCGCTCGTTATGAGTGACTAAGTGGCCGGGAAGATTCGATCCGACATCGGGATGGGAATCCGGTGTGGCTTAGTGGATAGAGCGTCAGCACGTAGAGCTGAAAACCCCGGTTCAAATCCCGGCGCCGGAGAGAATTTTTCTCCGTTCCACTCATCCTTCATCATATGATGACGCAGAGTTTCTGCACGGAAATATCATATGTAGGCCTACTTCGGTACATCGTAATAATAAATTATGTTAGTTTCAATGGTTTTGTCGTGGATACCTCTCTATATTCAATAACCCTGTTATTTTCTCTATTTTAATTTTTTTAATCTCGTTTATTGTATGCATAATATGCTTTCTATATTTATGAAGTAATCAAGCCTAATAAATGTACTATGCATTACCACAAAACTTCATATATTATATTTTAGCCGATAGGATTAAAAAACAAAAGAGTATTCCTTATTCCCCTCCATTATTACAATGTTGTTGCCGGTTTTCAGTAATAAATTTTACAGACTCTAACATCAAGATTGTAATTCATTTCTCAAATAGAAATTTTCTCTCTTTATTTTACGTCACAAAATCAAAATGAATGTCGCCTTATTAATTCTTCAACATTCGACATTGTAATACTGCTGTAGACGATGCGCATTAAAGTACAGAAACTTTCCTTCTTTTTGTTTGTTTGTCTTCACAAAATAAGCTCAATTGTAGCTCAGTAATGCAGATGATATCTCGGGACCGTGAGGATTAGCGCTACTTGTCTTTATATTTTGATGGAAAGCGGCTGTGGTGTATTTTTTCCTAGTATTTCAGTTTTTTATGCTTCTTCGCATCGAAAAATCTTTCACTGCCTTTATATAATCACATCATCTCTGAATAACATCTGTAATTTAAAAGGAACATTAAAGGTATAGCTAATCTCTTACCAAAAGTGGAAATAAGCTCAATGATAAGAAATACAGTGTGTTTACAGAAACATTCCGTGATTATAAAGTGCTATAATTTTGTAACTGTGCTTATTAAGAAATTCATAGCGCTGCCATTAGAAATAACAGCTCAAAGAATTTCAGGAGATGTGTAATTGTAATACATTTTTGGCGGAAATCAATAGATAATAATGATAATAATAATAGTAGTAGTAGAGTAGGCCTAGTAGTAGTAGTAGTAGTAGTAGTAGTAGTAGTAGTAGTAGTATTAACATAATAATAATAATAATAATAATAATAATAGTAATAACAATAAAAATAATAATAATGATTTATTTTACCTAGCAGAGTTAAGGCCGTAAAGCCTTCTCTTCCACTCAACCAGCAAAAAGTAATATTTCGGCGGTTCGCGCAATACCGGGCAGAACTCTAAGTTCAACCCGCTGCTGTCATCCAGACTGTAGTGAGCTTGAAACACTTGGACACGTGCTTGGACAATGCCCTAAAGGCGAGCTGCTGATCAATGCTAGATATCATCCTGTACAACATGCTTTGGCGACATCGTTAAAAACTTTAAATTGGGAGATTCATGAGGAAGTACAGAGGTGTGAAAATTATTAGAATAATCTTGATTTTAAAGTTTTTTAATAGTTCCTTCACAAATATTAATTGAATTGATGAATATTGGTATAAAAATTACTATACTGATGTAGGATATATTTACTACTAACTATGCCGGAAAGCATTGTTGTACATTGGTATTTTTGTTATTTTACAATTGTTATGGGAATTCAGAAATTATTATATTATGTTGGCGGAATTGGAAACATAAAAAATTATATGCACAAAACAGATGTATACGTTCATTTGAACCTTCACAACAATGTAAATGCAAATAACAATTTGTTTAAAGCATTTCTTAATTAATTTTGGATGTTTCCAATTCCGCCAACATAATATAATAAGTTCTAAATTCCCATAACAAATGTAAAATAAGAAAAATACCAATGTACAACAATGCTTTCCGGCATTGTTAGTAGTAAATATATCCTACATCAGTATAGTAATATTATATACCAATATTCATCAATTCAATGAATATTTGTGAAGGAACTATTAAAAAACCTTCAAAATTAAGATTATTCTAATAATTTTCACACCTCTGTACATTGTGTATCATCAGACGGTTCTTTTAGACGGGCAGACATTATTGCTGTTAATGGACGCTTAAAACGGGCTCTTGTTCTTGACCCTACTATCCGTTTCGAAATAAACCTAAATCAGGTCACCGAAGTTGATATTGAGAAGAAGTCTATATGTGAACCTTGTCTGCCATATCTTTCTCAAAAGTACAACGTCCCTCTTAAACAATGGTCTGTCATTGGTTTGCTGTTTGGCAGTAGAGGTTCTATTACAAAATTCACATGGAATTATCTTAAGGAACTTCACATTCCTTTTGATTATGTAATGTCTGTCCTTATAAATATTATCAAGGATTCTCTTCAAATATTACATCATCATCTCTATTTAAATTAATCCACCTATATATTTCCCTTCAACAATTAACTTTCTTTTTTCTTTAATGTTTCATATCACATTATATTGTGCATGTTTATTGTTCAGGACCCTTGTGGTCACTCAAATTCTTTGGGCTGATGTCTTTAATGAATAAATAATAAATAAAATACATATGTATGAACTTACAAGCTGCAGAAAATATAACAATTTGATTTAGATAAAAGTTACGTGTTTACAGGAGTTAGTTATGAATTAAACAGTAAAATACTATGAACTATTAATTAAACAATGAAATACGTAGAATGTTTATATATTTCAGATATTATTAGATAATAGTAAGAGAATATTGAGAGACAATTTTTTTTTAAATACAGCGCCATCAGGATACATGTCTATAGAAAGAAGTTACCATATAGTCAGTGACCGTTAATTTAGTATAATTAGAGTGAATTGCTAAGAAGGTTATCCTTTAAGCTAATTTTAAAAATGTTTATTGTCTTGCAACCCCTAATACTTTGTGACAAGGAATCATTGTCGCGAGGTGAATATTGTAAAAGATAATGAATAACAAGATGTTCTATGAAGAGGTATACTCAGAGTGACACATATAAGTGATCTGGTATTTACATGCATCCCCCGTCCCCCCTCGCGTATGTGGTACCTAAGAGGTTACGTCCAATTTCGGCTTCCCCTTCAAAATTTTCTAGAGCTCCTTCAGTGGAGCAGCGTAGCCTGGAGTGAGACTAGTGGCCAACAGGCTTGGAGCTCACATATTTAGTTTCTTACAGCCCCCAACCCCTTGCAAGGACGCGTTTTGCGTACCTTTTAAATTTGTCCTCCCAAATCTCTTTCGATTTTTCGATTTCGACATCCTCCTCATAGCGCTGTATTTTCACAATTGTCTCATAATAATCTCTCCCTATTATCTAACATTACTTGAAATATATTGACATTTTATGCATTTTAGTTTGATTCTTCTACACAATTTGTATTTCATTGTTTACTTAATATTTCATAGTATTTTATTGTTTAATTCATAAGTAACTCTTGCATACATGTAACTTTTATCTAGGGGAGAGTCGGGTAGTATCGGACATCGGGTAATATCGGACAGTGAGTTTCTTTCATCTACCACATGATGATAGTACCTGATTGACATGATTACGTTTCTGTGATGTCGCATAGAGAAACGTAACCTTGTCATTTAGGTACTACCATATGGTGGTAGATGAAAGAAACGCACTGTCCGATACTACCCGATGTCCGATACTACCCGACTCTCCCCTAAATCAAATTGTTGTATTCTTTGTAGCTTGTAAGTTCATACATATGTAGGGTAAAGGTTGATAATATTGTGATAGTCCTTTATGAGAGAGAGAGAGAGAGAGAGAGAGAGAGAGAGAGACCGTTTTGTGCAGCAACTTGTCCAGGAACATTCCCTTAATACGTTAACGCAAAAAACCGGCCTTCATCTCGCTTAGTAAGATTATAATAAATTCTTAAAAATAACTACCACAATGTTATTCTTATCACAATATTACCAACCTTTATCCTATGCTGGTTGAGTGGAAGAGAAGACCTTACGGCCTTAACTCTGCCAACTAAAATAAATCATCATAAATCATCATCATTATCTTGTAACACTTACCAATTCATAACACTTTCTTCTCCATGCCTATCCTAACACTTTCTCCACCCCTCGTTTTCTTGCACTTTTTAACACTCTTCTTCCTCCTCCTTGAGGGGCCGGGTAGCTCAGTTGGTAGAGCGGCTGGCTACGGACTGGAAGGTCCGGGGTTCGATCCCAGGTGGTGACAGGATTTTTTCTCGTTGCCAAACTTTCAGAACGGCCCCGAGGTTCACTCAGCCTCCTATAAAATTGAGTACCGGGTCTTTCCCGGGGGTAAAAGGCGGTCAGAGAGTGGTGCCGACCACACCACCTCATTCCAGTGGCGAGGTCATGGAAAGCATGGGGCTCTACCTCCATGCCCCCGCACAAGTGCCTTCATGGCATGTTACGGGGATACTTTTACCTTTTACTTCTTCCTCCTCCGTACTATTCTATTCTACATTTCGCCATTTAATATTCTCTCAAAAGTCCTATGTATTTTCATTTTGTTGAGATTTTGGCCGATAAGCATAGTACAATAGGTTTTGGATTGAATGGGGCCGTGTGATGCTTATCTACTAAATAGTGTTAATATGTTACAATTTATTCATCATGAACGTTTTCGGCATATTTATGCCATCTTCAAATATTAAACTTTGTCATTGTACTTGCTTAATATATGCCACAATGGTGAAACATGAGTAAAAGCGACGTAATCGTTGTGTGCTATTTAAATGAACTTATGGATTACAGTATTCGTACAGCTATTGATTATACGCTGTCGCTTCGTAATGAATTAAAACACACACACTGAATGAATGAAACAACTAAAACAGAGGTGTAAAAATTTTTAACACACTAACAGATGATGCTTTGTAAAATCCAAAGTGAATGTCATTAGTGTCAATCACTTAGTTACATTTTCAAATAAATCACTTTAAAACGGTTAAATACACACTTTGAGAATGAAACAACTAAAACAGAAATATAAAACATTAGCTTTAACACAATGGTAAATGATGCTTAGTAAAATTCAAAGGTGAATGACACAGTGTGTATTTAACCGTTTTAAAATGATTTATTTGAAAATTTAACTAAGTGATTGACACTAATGACATTCACCTTGGATTTTACAAAGCATCATCTGCTAGTGTGTTAAAATTTTTACACCTCTGTTTTAGTTGTTCCATTCATTCAGTGTGTGTGTTTTAATTCATTACAAAGTGACTGTATAATCAATAGCTGTATGAACACTGCAATCCATAAGTCCATTTAAATAGCACACAACGATTACATCGCTCTTACTCATGTTTCACCATTGTGGCATATATTAAGCATGTACAAAGACAAAGTTTAATATCTGAAGATGGCATAAATACTCTGAAAACGTTCATGATGAATAAATTGTAACATATTAACACTATTTAGTAGATAAGCATCACACGGCCCCATTCAATCCAAAACCTATGTATTTTGTTCTTACAATCCGTAGTGATAGTATTAGTGACAGTAGTAGTAGTAGTAGTGATAGTGTTAGTATTAGTACTAGTGATAGTAGGAGCAGTACAGATAGTAGTAATTTTCTCTAGCTATTATTAATTATAAAAAGACAGAATTATTGTAGAACAATTAGAAGTACTGAATAATTTCAAGGAAAAAATTGTTCCGGGGCCCGGCATCGAACCCGGGACCTTTGGTTAAACGCGCCAATGCTCTACCAACCAAGCTACCCAGGAACTCTACCAGACACCGACTCAACAATTTTTTATTTGAAATTATTCAAATCAGCTTCACAGGCAGTTATACCTGAAAGCTAGATTTGCATAACACACGTCACTGTTCAAGTCACACAGAGTTTATGTTGCTTGACGGTTGTCAGCCCACTTTGAGGTCTGTGGATATAAAGGGAAAAATTGAGTCAGTGTCTGGTAGAGGTCCTGGGTAGCTCAGTTGGTAGAGCATTGGCGCGTTTAGCCCAAGGTCCCAGGTTTGATACTCGGCCCTGGAACAATTTCTCCCTTGAAATTATTCAAATCAGCTTCACAGAGAGTTGTAGGGTAAAGTTGCGTAATGCCGTGATACCCCCAATCCCATGATACTTTTTTTTTAACTGAATGTCAGTCAAAGCTTTGCAGTTTGATCATAGCGCCAGAAATCTTTCTCGAAAGAGTGCATCTTTCAGTTACTTTTGAGACATCGTTGAACTTTCAAGCAAGATACACAATCCCGTGATAGTCAGTGAAAAAAATGTATCACGGAATTAGGAGTATCACGGCATTAGGGAACTATACCCTGTCTGAAAGCTAGATTTGCATGAATTGGAAGTACTGTTCTTAATTCTGACATAATGCCATCTTTGTTTGCAACTTCTTTTGACATTTGAACCTAGTCCTCCGGTATGGAAAGTAGGTCATATCTAACTATTAAACTAAATATGTGGCGCGTGAAATTCAGTAAGGCGATGAGGTCGGCATGCGTTACCACAAAAATACGACGACAAAGCTGTAAAATTTGGATGTCTGTTGTGTGGCTCGACACCAAGTTCATATTACATAATGAAACCGTTTTCTGTGGAACTTTGAGCAGTTAATGTGTTCTCTGCTGCACTATAAATCCTTGCCATCACGGTTCGATAAACCAGGGGTTTTTATTTCCTCGCAGCACGTATAAACTTCAGGCCATAACCAAAATCGCACAAACCTCTGATATTTTTTTTATTTACATCAGCAAGAGAACTGGACAATGAATACAGATGAGAAAGCTCGTAACTGGGTATACCCCGCTGTGCAATGTAATTGTGTTTGTTAAATATTTGCTTCAAACAAAATTTTATCCATTTTATGGAAATTTAGTAATAGAATGGAATAGTTATGAGGATATGAATTTATATAATTCAGATCGCGTGGCAATATTGCTACTTTGATGTGCCCGGAATTACATTGCATTATGGATTAAGGCAAACTCGTTAATTTCACAGTATTAAGGTTTTCTGTCTATAGTTATACCCAAAAATGCTTGAAATAGTAATATCCGTTACAAGAGCGGTATGTTGACGTTTTCATGTTCGAGGAAAAGATTGAAAAAGCGAAACGTAGTTGATCTTTTTTAATTTCCGAGAACATGAAAATAACATACCGCTCGTGTATCGTACATTATTTTGTGCGAAGATCGTTTATTACATACCTGAAAGACGAATTTCTAATTAGTTGCAATGAAATCTCCATCTTGGTTTCTGTTCAATGACGGGAACTTTGGAAAACAAATATATCTATCTTCAACATTGTTCCTATAAAATGTTTTCTGTGTTTACTATACTGCAGCAGACCGTGATATACGTCTGTCTTTTTTTTTCCCCCAGTCTATGATGAGTCTGGAATCTTGTTGATTTTTTCACGGCTTCCTTAATGTAACTTGAATTACAAATGCAGTAACTTTTGTGCAAGATCGTGCGTATTTGCTTGTTTTCCGCACAGAACCAATACACGGTAAGTGTTAAATACCACATTCAGTATTCCGAACGTAACATAACAATTTCCCTATTCTTACCGCTTAAGCGCGACATTCATTTACTGCTTTATATATTATTTTTAGAGACGTTTAACATAGTAATAATTATAAATTGGAAACTTACAACTGCAATTTCACCTAAATTTTAATGTTATATTTTTTTAAATATTTTCAAAAATTAAGTAAAGTCAACTACTATTACTGCATTCCTGTTAATAACATTAAAGAAGCCGTAAAAAATCAACAAGATTCCAGATGCTGATGTTATTACTGCAATATGTTATATAAATAATATTGTTAAAATATTAAAATGAAAAATAAATCATTACATAACTTACCGTTTGTTTTAAGTTCGCATTTATAGACTGGGGAAAAAAAGACAGACGTATATCACGGCCTGCTGGAGTATAGTAAACACAGAAAACATTTTATAGCAACAATGTTGAAGAAAGATATTTTGGTGTTCTTGCCGTCATTAAACAGAAACCAACATGGAGATTTCATTGCAACTAATTAGAAATTCGTCTTTCATGTATGTAATAAACGATCTTCGCACAAAATAATGTACGATACAGGATGTTTGTTTTCATGTTCTCGGAAATTAAAAAAGCTTTTTCGCTTTTTCAATCTTTTCCTCGACCATGAAAACGTCAACATACCGCTCTTGTAAGATATTACTTTGTGGTATTGTAGAGTTTACTTAATTTTTGCAAATATTTAAAAACAATAATTAACAGTGCAATTTAGGTGAAATTGCAGTGGTAAGTTTCAATTTATAATTATTACTATGTTAAACGTCTCTAAAAATAATATGTTAAAAGCCTAAAGCAGTAAAATGAATGTCGCGCTTAAGCGGTAAGAAGAGGGAAATTGTTATGTGTGTTACGTTGGGAATACTGAATGTGGTATTTCACACTTACCACGTATTGTTTTTGTGCGGAAAACAAGCAAATACGCACAATCTCGCACAAAAGTTTCTTACGTGCAGCAGTTAATCACTAGACATAATTGTATTGGTTGGTATACAATTTTTAATTTTTAAGTGTATCTTGACAGGGAAATAGCTCCATTTAAAACATGAGATCATATGTGTGTTTCAGGAACTCGTGTAACTTCGCAGTACTGCTCGGGTAATTTCGCAGTAACACTTGTGCAATTTTCAAGAATACTCTTTTTAGCTCAAAACATATCTTAATGTAATCTGAACATCAGTACATGTTTACACACATGAACTGAATACACATTAACAAACTAGGCAATAAATATAGAACAACTGAGCTTCAGTTATTAACATTAATAATAGGAAAAGGCTTGCATATTAATTGTAAATTAATAAATTTATCTAAAATATATCTGCATTAAATATTATGCCAAAGATACAAAAACCATTGTGAGATCTATTTAGGCCTAATCCGAATCCGCTTCCGCTAGCAAGATAATTGCTGTTTCTCCTTTCTCTGCCGTTGTTTGAAGGTGGACAGAATTTGCTCCTTTCGGGGACACAGTTTTGTTAGGTTTGGTAACAAATGAAAACTCTGTTTCATTTAAATTCCAAATGAGATTAAGGCTTGGTACTCAGTTCTGCTTTCTCATACACACTAATTAGTTACACTCTGAAATACATAGATCAGACATTTCCAGCTGCTAGCTCTATGTCGTCACTCGTCTCTGCACTCGAGCTTCTCGAGAGGGAAAGCATAGCTAGAAGAGCAAAGTAGGAACAGTGGCAGTGGAACGGATGGAGATGTTTAAATAGCAGAGACACAACATTACCCTCCCTGACATGCTCTGCCATCTCTGCTCCGAGAGGGGAAACGCGCTCCGACGTCACAGATTGGCCAGTTGGAAATGACTGACATAGATGCTCTGTTAGCTGAATATATTAATAATAGGCTTCCTCGTCGGAGGCATGCATTCAAGCCTCGAAAAGTCTTTCAGCGATGGGAAACTGCCTCTCTTAGAGAGCTTAGCTTCTCTTCCTACCCTAGCTTCAAAAGTGAGATGGAGTAGAGCAGAGGTCTCCAAAATGCATATCCTCTTTCGTGCTCTCGATGCTGCCCGCCGAACACAGTGTGCTGTAAAGCTAGAGAAGGGGAAGAGATTCGTACCTCAACAGATGGGAGCGATCAGTGAGGGATCGCGCAACGGTCTGATTATGTTTACAAATAATAACATCAAAAGAATAAGAAATATACGTTTGTATATTATTTTGACATACTATGAAGCTGGAGCCCCGTCTGTTGCTATAGACACAAGCCATTGCAAATTCAACCTCTTCTGTTCTATGGTGCCTTTCAGTGCCTGGAAAAGATCTTCTCCGTTTGTATTTTGTAATTAAATCTAGAAGACATTCAGACACAGTAAAACGCTCATTAACTCCTTGGATGAAAATGGCTAGGTGAGCTTTGTCATTTCTATCTGTGCTTTCGTCCAATGCAAGTGAGTAAGCTACAAACTGGTTAATTGTGCTTTCGACTTCAGATTCAATTACATTTACAATATTGAAATTCCTTCTCTGAACTGTAATTGGAAACAATTTAATTATCTTAAATTTTGACTTTGTTCTGGACACAGTATTTTAGTAACGTCTTGTATGCACGATTTTACAAATGATGCTTCTGTAAAGGGCTTCATTGATATTCCAAGCTAGAACATAGCTAGCAAGAAGCTTTTCTTGTTTAAGACTGAGGATACGTGTGTGATTTGTATTTGTATTTTCTTGTTTTATATTTATAAAAATATTCGTAGGTCTACGCATTTCACCTAAAACTAAACAAAAAACTATAAGTATGTCATGCGGAACTGAGTGTAAACGTATTGTAATATACTGATTATTATGTATAACCAACAGTTATACAAATAGCCCCAAAATAAATTATTTTCAAATGCCCACATGTCTGTAATTGTATGATATTCTTTGTGAAGAGTCGAGTAGTGTCGTCACATGTTGAATTTTAACATAACCTACAGAATTTTCGAACAAATTAAGCATTTCACATTCTCCCCACTAACACAAAAAAATTTCTCTTCCTATTCATCCTTGAATGTACTACGTCCATGATTAGAAGACATTGTGAAACGTTGGAACACTCCGACCAACACAATGGTAATGGCAGTCCGCCACTGCTCTTCGTTTGCGCATAAACATTGAGTACAGTACAGGTGGGGATGGGTGAGGCGGAGCGCGCTCTTTACGTACTGGCTTCAGTTCCGTTCAGGGGCCTACTCGCGAGTACGATTTTGGAGACGTCTGGAGTAGAGTTTATACACTCGCTACTGTTAGAAGCACTCCATACTTGATTCCTTCAGTTCTGATTCGATTTTCAGAATGAATATTCGTTCTTGATCTTTGCAAGCATCAGATATTCCATTATTGTTGGAATTAATTGACCTTCAGAATGACATTCCTCTGCGGATTTCGGTAAAGGTGGTATTGGAGTTGTATGCCTATAGGGAACTAGCAGAAACAATATTCCCGAATATCCGAATGTTTATTGTTCTTTTTTTTTCAATACAATTACGTATTGGCTGTTGTTTACACAACGGTAAGCGAATTGGAGAATTTCACGTTAAAGAAATAGTAAGCACCTCCCTGAATAGCCGGTGTGCCTATTTTAGTTCACTGATTTCAAAACTCAGAACTTGATGATGTCAATAATTATTAATGTTTGTCTGTTCTACCACTAGAAAGGACTTTATTTATTCGTGATGTGTTATTCCACAACTCATTAAACAAATAATGAAGTACAGAAATATAATTAATATCGTGAAATTTATTTAGCATTAAATCCAATTGAACTTGCTACATTTAATTATATAAAACGAAAATTGAATTAAAATGACACTAATGAATGTACATTGTATAAAACTTGCAGTACCTGGCCACATTATTATATTCACTCATATTTTTACTTTAACTTTACGTTTTACTTTGAATATTACACTTTTACTACGTCGTACTACTTTTGACCATAAAAGGTACGAAAGGACGTGTTTCAACCAATCATGGCTGTTTATTGCACAATTTTATCATTTCCCTAGCATTTGTTTATTTGATCACTTCCCTAACATTTGTTTGTTTTTATCACTTCCCTAGCATTTGTTTCATTGTTTACCAACATTTCAAACTGCAAATTCTTTAAGGTACTATAAAACATGCTTTGCGATCGTAACTTGTTTCCCGCATAGATAGTCGACTGAAACATGGCGGCTCCGTTCAAACATTTTGGTGAAGCTAACATTAGTGAAATAGAATTTTAGTGAGTCAATTAATATCTATTTTATTGTATTAGAGTACTATATTTCTTCTAATCTTTATATATTTCCTTCTGTTTTTATCTCCTCCCTACCATTTTTTCTTTGTTTGCCAACATTTCAAACTGCAAATTCTTTACAGTACTGTAAAACATGCTTTGCAATATTAGTCGCTATTATTATTATTATTATTATTATCATCATCAATATTAATATTGTCTCATATTTTTATCTTTGTTTGTCTACTTTATTTTGACTTACTGTTCACATTTTATTACACATATTTTTCTTTCTATATCTTATATATTATGTCTGATTTATACTGACTTGTTGTTTACATTATATTATAATTATTCTACTTTAGTTTTGTGTGTGTGCTGTACTTTGTAAATTTGTAGTGTTTTTTGTATCGCAGTTTTACTCCTGGTTGAGTGTTAGAGAAGGCCGTATGGCCTTAACTCTGCCAGTTAAATAGTTAAATAAACCATTATTATTATTATTATTATTATTATTATTATTATTATTATTATTATTATTATTATTATTTACCGCATAGTCAACTAAAATGGCGGCTCCCTTCAAACGTTTTGGTGAAGCCAACATTAGTGAAATAGAATTTTAGTAAGTCAACTAATATTTTATTGTATTAGAGTACTTTATTTTTTCTAACCTTTATATACTTTCTTCTCATCGTGTAATAATCAACTGAATATCACTCGATTTTTTATTTTCTCTAGATATATCTAGTGAGATTACTGTTGATAAGTTCCCTCAAAATACAGAATAACGTGTTTGGCACGCAATTAGAAGCAGTGAAATTACTAACATTACTAACAATGAATCACGTAGACACATGTCCGAGAACAATATAAAGCTAAAATCTTCAAAAGAAATTAAATTCAGAAGTGATTATAATAATGTGGCCAGATACTGTACTTCGAATGGAATACTTGACGCAAAGTGAACATTTTGATTAAACATTTTACCAATACTGTGTGAAGTGGAAATATTCCTTCAAGACAAGAATCTGCTGTGAGAAATAAACTGGAAAATAGCTGATGGATGATGGAATGGGAAATTGAATTACACTTCATTATAACTTGCAACATTTCTACTACTCAAGTCTTCCTGCATTTTTTGCTCTGCAACTGTTCTCCTTCGGAGATCTTCCGCATTAATTTGGCACACACTGCTCACTGGGCCCGTTTCGGCCTTTTTCGTTTTGAATTTGGCGAGTCGAGTTCCATAGAGGACCCTTGTTGTACTTCTTCACGTTCTTCATATGCTTAGGGCTCGAAAATGTTATTCTAAAAATAAAATAATGAAGGGAAAATATCTGATTCGGGAGGAGAGTCAAATTCACAGTACAAGTATACGTATTTTCATATTCTTTCGTTCTTGGATCTAATTGAGACAGGGAGATCAAAAACCCACTAACTCCAATTTTTTACAAAATTGAGTTATGGGCTGGATGGTGCTTTTTAGTTTGTCCCGCATGCGTGGAAGGCAAGAATACACTAATATCGACATTCATCTGCATTCTGGGGGTCGTTTTAAAACTCGTTAAGTCAGAACTCCACTTACTCCATGGAATAAGAGAGTTTTTGCATTCCGAGCTTAATTTCCCGGTAGGCGGCAACACTATCGCTTAACCAGCTGAGTAAAATGATACGGTATTCAGAATCTCACAAAAATCTATGAAATCCATGTCAGTAAGACTATGAAAGGCACAATATGGAGTCGGTTTAACTTCCAGAAACGCAATACATGTGCATCATTCCCCAGTCAACTAAACTACAATTCAACATTGCCATTGAAAGAAGAAAGCAAAAGTAATTGCAAAATGTAATGCAGTTTATTTCTGAGGAAAGTAAGATGAATTACCAAACTCTGTTTGCGGACAATAATAATCTAGAACCTAGATGCACAGGAAGAACATGAGAGTGAGAGAAAAAACAGAATCTGTAACATGAATGAGACTGTGTTAACATTTTAATATTGTTTGTGGTTTTATTTGTGTATTTTGATGTGCTTTATGGTAATTTGTGATTTTCTGTCTCATATATTTGAAGTGAAAAAAGTATCAATGTTAATCTTATTAATAAACTTCAATTTTCTCGTATATTCCAATATTTCATAAGGGAATTATGATATCCTTATCTTTTTTCTTCACATGGCTCATATTTATTCATTTTTCTTAATTCATACACAGTGGAAGTCAGAAAACCATTAACTCCAGCAGTGTTTATTTCAAATTGTAGCGTAAGATAATGTAAAAATTTAGGTTTTGAAGTATTTAATTGATAAAGAATGTAATTTTACATAATATTAATAGGTAACTGTATAATATTTAAAGTCAGTAAGACAGATGATAAGTTTTTTCTCTCTCCTGTAAAATTTGGTTTATTGGAATTAGGGAGTTCTTGATTTCCTGTCTCAATTGTAACGAACTAAGCATAAGTGATAATATAAAAGGTTAAGTATTTAATACTCTGTGTTATAAAACACATTATTTTCCATTAGACATACTATAGTTCACATCACAGAGCTGCAGATTAGGGCTTACAACCGGTTTTCATTCGTCAAGATAGAGCATCCAACCGAATGTTCGAATTTCAACCCGTTGCCCTTGATGATTTGCAGGCTAGACAGAACACTGACATCTCCTGAGTACACAAATGGAATAACAGTTGAAGGAAACTTACCATGTGTAATTGAAGATATGTATTTGCTTAATATAGGCCAAGAATTGACTGCATACTTTATTATACCCATGTTCATAACATACAGTACAGAGTCTTTCATAAGTGACGAGTCTATCGAAAAATAAACTATTTTGGGTAATTTTTTAAATGATGTTCATCCTCCTGGGAAAGAACCCTTCCCTGTCCCGCATAGTCGATTTGGAAACAAACACCCCCTCCTCCTGCCGCCAGAGGAAGCTACTTATCCATGTGTAATGTGCATTTGATGCCGACTTAAAATGACCTGGATCATGGCCTTCTATACGCCAAGAATAAGGGAATACGGCCATGCCTATACACATTGTTGTGATAGACTGTAATGATAAAATGCCACGCAGCCGCTTAGCTTTATTACAGAAGAGAAAAATTGTTGCTTGGTTTGAACTTGGAAACAGTGTCGCTCAAATTAAGCGATTATTCCGTATACGAAGTGTTTCCAGGCTGGTGGATGGGTCGCACAGGCCCAATTCGTTGGTCTCCGCGACCACCTGATTTGACTCCCCTGGACTTCTTTTTCTGGGGATTCAACAAGGTTCGTGTCTATGCGACTAAGCCACGCACTATTCCTGAATTAGTGGAACAAATTGAACACATGATACAAATGGTTACGCCTGACATGCTCATCAGAATCCATGAATAGTTGATACGTCGCTTACATTTGCGAATTCAGTAGAACGGATGATATTTTGAAAATTATACATCATAATTTGTCAACAATTGAAACTCATTTTACATTTATGTGTTTTAATAAAGCTTTGAAACAAAAACCATTCTTACGTTTAATAGTTGGATGCGGAGGAAGAGGGTGCTTGTTTTCAAATCGACTGTAGGGCACCGGGAAGAGTTATTTCTCGTGAGCATGAACATTAATTCAAAAGAGTTATCCAAAATAGTTAATTTTTTATAGACTCGTTACTTACGAAAGATCCTGTATATAGATGAACAAATGAACACCGGTAAAAACAAAGGAAATAATTTATGCAAATCTGGCTTTCAGGCAGAAGGTCCCTGTGAAGCAGGCTTGAATATTTTCAAGGCCCCGGAACAATGTTTCCCTTGAAATTATTCAAAGGAAATAAGTATAATGCATAATATGAAATCTGGTGTGTAAAGAAATGCAAGAATAGAATAAATTACAATTACTTACTAAATAGAAAAGAAAATAAGTACAATACAATTGATTGCTAAGCGGATAAACCAGTCCTGCACAAACGGCGCTCATTGAGCGTCCAAACAGCTCGCCGGAAATTTACCTCGGAATGACGAATGCCTGCTATAGATAGAGGATAGTCCACGCAGCTATCTGGTGTAGTGTGTATTATCAGTAGGTATTTCACTTTGCCTATCTACGGCTACATAATGGAGGAATCTAAAAGACGGAAAAGTGATCATCAGGCAAATTCTTTCAATATTGCATGGGAAAATGCTTATTTTTTCACAGCAGCTGGAGTCAATACTTATCTGCCACGGAAGTTTGAAAGAAAGAGGAAAACATAATATCATGCGTTATTACTAATCCAACACATAGAAATACGATGGTTTTGTTGGTAAAGATCGCAGTAAAAAGGTTCAGGAGTTGAAAGTTGCATTATTATATAAGTTAAGGTAGTTAGAAACGTTAGAATTCATTAATCTTCAACAATTTAAATATCTATCTGCACGGAAAAGGCCAGCTCATTGTTGATATGTTGAATAAATTATGGGATTTCAGTCGTTAACTTACACTTTTCGTAAGTCAGTTTCGGGAAGGTAATATGGCTCACTTTCGAACGATAGGAACTGCTCGTGATGAAGCCATGTTAAACGATTATGTGCAAATATTAATTGAAATTCAAAATGAATTTAATTCTAGGTTCCAAGATCTTGTCTTAATTGAAAAGAAGTTTAAAGTTATCATAATAAATTCTTTCAACACTAGTTGAAACAGTGTCATACATGACATTTAAGTGTGCTTAAATGCGACAGGCTCAAAATTCTGGCACACGGGCGACGCCGATATAACCTCAGCAGTTGCGAGCGTCGTTAAATAAACCATAACATTTAACGATTTACAGCTCGAACTTACTGATCTTCAATGTGACCTAAGGGCTGAAAACCGTTTGAATAATACTACTAGTCTGGTTGAGTTTTACAAGAATAAACCTTAGCAATAATATCCACGACTACACAGGCTGGCTGTGAAAATGATTGCTATGTTTGGCTCAACATTTATATTTTTGTGAGCAACTGTTTTCTATAATCAACTTTAATAAAGGCAGGCATCGAACATCTGTAACCGATCTTTCATTACGATCAGTAGGCTACTGTTCCTTTCAGCTGCCAACAGCATAAAACCCCGTTTTCATGTACTGATAAATAAAAATATAAGAAAATGAATTGTACATTTAAGTAGCTATAGAATTTCTATTATTTCTGTAAAATAAATATTTCTTTATTAATTAATAATAGTCGAAGATAGTTTTGTAAACACTGAACGGGAATTCATTTCATGAACACCTTTTGTGTACATTTTGTACGAGATCACCCCTTCTTCCAGTCCACCCTTATACAGAGCGCAGCTAATATCTGCATTCCGCTCATGAGTGTGAGCTGGCTCGGAGAGCGCAAACCTTGTGCAGGCCTGAGATAAACGTTGCAAACGCCAAACTAAAATTTTACAGAAACAGAAAAAGAAATACTTGATGCTTAGCGTTGTAATATTTTCCCACAACCTCCTAGGTTCTGCACCCTAAATTGAAGGTATGGAGTATCGGTTAGCATTTCTGAGCGGGGCTCGGGTTCAAATCCTGGTTAAGACAAGTTATCTTGTTGAGATTTTTTCGGGGTTTTCCCTCAGCTCATTAAGAGCAAATGCTGGGTCACTTACGGCGCTGGACCCTGGACTCTTCTCTAGGTATCTTTCGCCGATTATTCGTAGAAATCCAATTGCATCTCTCGTATATTTTCCCTTCCTGAAGCCAAACTGCTCTTTTTTCCAACTGTTCTTCCATCTTAGAATATAAACGTCGATAGAATAACTCGTGTGGCTGAAATAGAAGAGCTGCTGGTATTATGGAACATTCGAGTAATATGGAATAGTTATGTTTCATCTCTGTAAAACGTCACAACTTATCGGGAACCACGAAAACTACTTCATATTATCCTCCTAGCTTTACTGTTGTAGTCTCACTTGAGTTGAAATAGTGAGAACTTGTTAGTAATCAGTTCTATGTTCTGTTGTTTTCTAAAATTTTTTCAGGTAATCTGATATTATAGGCATCCATCCAACAAACAAAGCTCAGTGCGCAGAAACCAACGGGCGTGACTCTCTCTCGCTGATGACGTATGCTCCCTTTCCCAACGTGCTCCCCGTCTCCAATCACACTACCGACAATATGCGCATGCGCACGTATTATCTTCTTGTGTTGAATTGAAAACGTGTTATGGCTACAGAGTCAGGGAGTCTCATAGCGTTTTATACTTACTTACTTACAAATGGCTTTTATGGAACCCGAAGGTTCATTGCCGCCCTCACATAAGCCCGCCAGCGGTCCCTATCCTGTGCAAGATTAATCCAGTCTCTATCATCATACCCCACCTCCCTCAGATCCATTTTAATATTATCCTCCCATCTACGTCTCGGCCTCCCTAAAGGTCTTTTTCCCTCCGGTCTCCCAACTAACACTCTATATGCATTTCTGGATTCGCCCATACGTGCTACATGCCCTGCCCATCTCAAACGTCTGGATTTAATGTTCCTAATTATGTCAGGTGAAGAATACAATGCGTGCAGTTCTGTGTTGTGTAACTTTCTCCATTCTCCTGTAACTTCATCCCGCTTAGCCCCAAATATTTTCCTTAGCACCTTATTCTCAAACACCCTGAACCTATGTTCCTCTCTCAGAGTGAGAGTCCAAGTTTCACAACCATACAGAAGAACCGGTAATATAACTGTTTTATAAATTCTAACTTTCAGATTTTTCGACAGCAGACTGGATGATAAGAGCTTCTTAACCGAATAATAACACGCATTTCCCATATTTATTCTGCGTTTAATTTCCTCCCGAGTGTCATTTATATTTGTTACTGTTGCTCCAAGATATTTGAATTTTTCCACCTCTTCGAAGGATAAATCTCCAATTTTTATATTTCCATTTCGTACAATATTCTGGTCACGAGACATAATCATATACTTTGTCTTTTCGGGATTTACTTCCAAACCGATCGCTCTACTTGCTTCAAGTAAAATTTCCGTGTTTTCCCTAATCGTTTGTGTATTTTCTCCTAACATATTCACGTCATCCGCATAGACAAGAAGCTGATGTAACCCGTTCAATTCCAAACCCTGCCTGTTATCCTGAACTTTCCTAATGGCATATTCTAGAGCGAAGTTAAAAAGTAAAGGTGATAGTGCATCTCCTTGCTTTAGCCCGCAGTGAATTGGAAAAGCATCAGATAGAAACTGACCTATACGGACTCTGCTGTACGTTTCACTGAGACACATTTTAATTAATCGAACTAGTTTCTTGGGAATACCAAATTCAATAAGAATATCATATAATACTTCCCTCTTAACCGAGTCATAAGCCTTTTTGAAATCTATGAATAACTGATGTACTGTATCCTTATACTCCCATTTTTTCTCCATTATCTGTCGAATACAAAAAATCTGATCAATAGTCGATCTATTACGCCGAAAACCGCACTGATGATCCCCAATAATTTCATCTACGTACGGAGTTAATCTTCTCAAAAGAATATTGGACAAAATTTTGTACGACGTCAACAAAAGTGATATTCCTCGAAAGTTACCACAGTTGGTTTTGTCCCCTTTTTAAAAATAGGTACAATTATGGACTCCTTCCATTGTTTTGGTACAATTTCCTTTTCCCAAATAGCAAGTACAAGTTTATAAATTTCGCTATATAATGCACTCCCACCCTCTTGTATTAATTCTGCTGGAATTTGATCGATAGCGTTTTATATTAAATATTAATTTAATTTAATTGAAATATTTAAAACTTAAATATGAGGACAGTTCCAGTGAAGATAGCCTACCGATTGTGACTTAGAAAGAGACGATGTTGAGATCTTGTAATGTTATATTCACTTAATTGGTTATTGTTACAGCTGCTCTTTGAGTGCACATATCCGCAACCGTAGCCGTTTTAGCTATACCAGTAGCCGCTTATTAAAGAACCCGCCTACTGCAGGGGGGTAAGAGGGGTATAGCATGCGCGGCGCGAGGAGTCTGAGCTGAGTTTTGCTTGTAGGATACCTATAGTAGATGATTACTAAATATGCATGTGATGTACAATTTAACGAAATACACCATGCAATGAAGTAGTTAATCTTTATCATGTCGGTGGGTTTATGTGTTTATATTTTTTCCGAGATCAATTGATAGATGTTTATTTTACAAAATGGCTGTGTGGGTAAAATGGAATACTAATACTCCATATTCCATATTGTCCTCACTTATAACCGTATATCTCATAGACCTATTAACCGAAAGAAAAATTGTAAGTTGCCATGAAACTTTCTAATGGTACTTTTACATATCGATCGTCTGGTTGAAAGTGCTACAACTCAAAAAAACAAGTTTTGAGATATCTTCAGTTGAAAGTTTCAAATAAATCGCCTAGAAAGGGACAGATTTCTGGTTCATAACCACAATTATTACAAATGAGTCAGTATTCAGGACGAGTATATCACAATCTTCCAGTTCATTATTAATAGATTTCAAAATGTACTAATAATGAATTAATAAAGTGGATAGTTATAATTACTTCTAAAGCAGTTTATTTCGTTTTTTTTTTCTTTTTGATTGTAAATATGACTTATCTCAATATTGAATCGGAAAGAGCTCCGAAAGGGTCTTTCAGTAGTATACATGACAAAAAAATGGCATTTTTTGAGTTGTCGCACTTTTGAACTGGACGATCGATATATAGGAATACAGTTCTGGGCTACTCCGATTTAACACGGTTTTAGTAACAGTTTTTAAATAAAAGACAAGGTTACCAGGTAAAACTTGTGTTCCATATTACCCTCCTATTCCATATTACTCGAAAAATATACATTTTTATATTGGTCATTATTTACGTAATACGAAGACAATTTGAGTTGGTGCTATGACAAAAAATTAAAAAAAAAGTTAAGCAAATCATATATTCACTAATCATTAGTTTTGTGTCAATGTTTGGATTCTGAACAAAAACAAAAATGATATTCCATAATACTCGAAGTTCCTCTATTGTGACGACGACGTTCCTGAATTGATGATGATGATGATTATGATGATGTGATGTTGTGTTAGTGACGATAATAATGATGATGTTAGTAATATTAATCATTAATGTCATTAATATGTTCTATTAAAAATTTAATAAGGTGAAAATTAAGATAATGTAAATAAAAACGGAGAAATTTACTAATAAACAGGAAAAGTTACACTCAGCTTTCTACTTCACTTTCTAGCAATTTTTTTAAATCGAAGTAGCAAGAATGAAAAGACTTAAACACCTCCGGACAAACTGAATGAGCTCGTGGACCATGCGGAGACATACGCTTTTTTCACAAAAGGAAGCGAGAGATGATGTTTCTGTATGTAAGCGAACGTCATCATTTCATCCTCACTGGCTTATCGATCTGAGTTAGAAGCCTGGAGCATACTTTCCATCATCCAGCGAGGAACTTCGTTTCCCGCCAGTCTGACTGGACTTGCACACAGCTGTAAATTCTCAACCTTTCTCAACGACAGTGTTATAATTGTGGAAGGATTTCTCCGCCCCAATGTTTACCCAATAGTTCGAAGTCAGTACTAATGATTTTGAGGCTGAGCTGGCCAATCGATAAGTCGATAGAAACCCCCAATATGGCATTGTGTACAAACAGGCTGATTTAAGATAGTACTGATTTCACTTTTCCGTGTTTGATCCTCTTACTATTGACTAAAAGTTTCTCTTTTAAACGTTTTCCGTGTTCTTATCTTTATAAATCCTTTTTTCGTTTACCGTCTTTATTCATCTGTATTTCTTTAAAATGTAGTAATATACATCTTGAATACACAACTTTTAACACTGTATCACTTCGGGATATGTATTATACGACTTTCTCGTGTTAAATTCTATCGTACCTGGTTTACATGTTTCGACCTACTATTGGTCTTCTTCAGAACTGGTCATTGCTGGTCTTGGAGCCTATTATTTTGTTTCCTTTGGGGGTGTGTTTGTGTAGTGTAATGTGGAGTGAAAGAGTGTGTGTTCTGAAATTGAGTTGTGTGTTGAGTATTTCATTAGGGTGTTTTTTTGTGTGTGTATCTTTCATATTATTGTTCTAGTGTTCTAATGTGTTTACTTTCTGACTTTTTGGTTGAATGTGTAGAATTTCATGTCTGTGTTGATGTCGCTGTAGGTGTGGTTGGCATTTGTGATGTGTTCTGCATTTGTGGAAGTATAACATAACAAAATTACAAAACACTTCCACATATGCAGAACACATCACAAATGCCAACCACACCTACGGATACATCAACATAGACATGGAAATTCTACACATCCATCCAAAAAGTCAGAAACTAAACACTAGAACATATGAAATATATAGACACACAAAAAATCACCCTAATGAAATTCTCAATAACTCAATTTCAGATCACACACACTATTTGACTCCACATTACACTACACAATCACACCCCCACAGGAAACAAAACAAGAGGCGCCAAGACCAGCATCGACCAGTTCTGAAAAAGACCAATAACAAGTCGAACTTCCGGTCTGAAGTTGCGCTCGGGCGCGGGTTCGATCCCCGCTTGGGCTGATTACCGGGTTGGGTTTATTCCAAGGTTTTCCCCAACCATAAGGTGAATGCCAGGTAATCTATGGCGAATCCTCGGCCTCATCTCGCCAAATACCATCTCGCTATCATCAATCTCATCGACGCTAAATAACCTCGTAGTTGATACAGCGTCGTTAAATAACCAAGTAAAAAAAAAACAAGTCGAAACATGTAAACTAGGTACGATAGAATTTAACACAAGAAAGTCGTATAATATATATTTCGAAGATGTAGGTAATACTTTACATAACAGATTGAAGTAAGCGGTTTCTTATGAATTACACACAATTCACATACATTTTTAGGAGTAGGTCTAAGTTACGTTCGCCAAATGAGACGTTCTTAGTCAGCGCTTTCCAAATACAGGCTGTTTCACGACTAAAGATCCGCACATTAGAAATCAGTTCTATGGGCTATTTTGAATATAAAATGTCATATGAACATTGGCCTGATTATCAACCATTAAGAAGTTACAGCTGATTGAATACTACGAAAGTAGCAGTGGTTTTTGAGCAGAACTAAGAGTTATTCACCTAAAATACAGAGAAATATTCATTTATAATGCTGTATTAGTAATAAATAGAGACCAGATTTTAAAGGTAATTCCTTTTATTATTTCAACACGAAACATGAAATAATTTATAATTACAATATTCAAAACTATCTTCCACCGACAAAATTTTGTGGTTTTGACTTTCCCTTTTTTTCCCTTTTTTTAAGTCCTTATTCCTTTTTTCTCCTTTTTTAAAAACATCTCTTATTTTGATACTTTATTGACAGAATATCGCAAACATTGAGATAACTTTCCTATATTTTTTCCGATAGGCCTATAACGTCCTGAGCAAGCGAAAATAAATATCGTTCTTCTGATTCCAGCCATTGAAAAATTAATAAAATGTGCTGATTTAGAGTTCAGGATAAAAAGAAAATTTTCACCTCTGATCTCAGTTGATGTCGAGCAGTCATTTTCTGTTTATAAAAACATTCTGCATTCAAAGAGGTAGAATCATATGAAGAGTCCACTGCAAGAATGATGGATGTCATTTGGAATATTTTTTGCAGGAAGCAATTGAAAGTTTGAAATGCTTAGCGCTCAAAGCTTAACTGTGATTTTCCGATCATTACTGGACAATGACTATCAGTGTGAATGCCATATAACTCACTATGTACATTCTATATGTCTTAAGCTATGCACTGACAGTCTTGGTTCATGCAAATCAAGATTTCAGGTATAACTCCCTGTAAAGTAGATTTGAATAATTTCGAGGGAAAAATTGTTCCGGAGCCGGGTATCGAACCCGGGACCTTTGGTTTGACGTACCAACGCTCTACCACTGAGCTACTCGGGAACTCTAACCGACACCGATCCAATTTTTCCCTCTATATCCACAGACCTCAAAGTGGGCTGACAACCGTCAAGCAACCAACTTCGAGTGCACACTAACTCCGTGTGACTTAAATTGTGGTTTTCTGTTAACGAACAGTGACGTGTATTATGCAAATCAAGATTTCAGGTATAACCCCCTGTAAAGTAGATTTGAATAATTTCGAGGGAAAAATTGTTCCGGAGCCGGATATCGAACCCGGGACCTTTGGTTTAACGTACCAACGCTCTACCACTGAGCTACTCGGGAACTCTAACCGACACCGATCCAATTTTTCCCTCTATATCCACAGACCTCAAAGTGGGCTGACAACCGTCAAACAACCAACTTCGAGTGCACACTAACTCCGTGTGACTTAAATTGTGGTTTTCTGTTAACGAACAGTGACGTGTATTATGCAAATCAAGATTTCAGGTTTAACTCCCTGTAAAGTAGATTTGAATAATTTCGAGGGAAAAATTGTTCCGGAGCCGGGTATCGAACCCGGGACCTTTGGTTTGACGTACCAACGCTCTACCACTGAGCTACTCGGGAACTCTAACCGACACCGATCCAATTTTTCCTCTATATCTACAGACCTCAAAGTGGGCTGACAACCGTCAAGCAACCAACTTCGAGTGCACACTAACTCCGTGTGACTTAAATTGTGGTTTTCTGTTAACGAACAGTGACGTGTATTATGCAAATCAAGATTTCAGGTATAACTCCCTGTAAAGTAGATTTGAATAATTTCGAGGGAAAAATTGTTCCGGAGCCGGGTATCGAACCCGGGACCTTTGGTTTAGCGTACCAACGCTCTACCACTGAGCTACTCGGGAACTCTAACCGACACCGATCCAATTTTTCCCTCTATATCCACAGACCTCAAAGTGGGCTGACAACCGTCAAGCAACCAACTTCGAGTGCACACTAACTCCGTGTGACTTAAATTGTGGTTTTCTGTTAACGAACAGTGACGTGTATTATGCAAATCAAGATTTCAGGTATAACTCCCTGTAAAGTAGATTTGAATAATTTCGAGGGAAAAATTGGATCGGTGTCGGTTAGAGTTCCCGAGTAGCTCAGTGGTAGAGCGTTGGTACGTTAAACCAAAGGTCCCGGGTTCGATACCCGGCTCCGGAACAATTTTTCCCTCGGAATTATTCAGTCTTGGATCATTTTCGACAAGAAAGTGACATCCATCATTCTTGCAGTGGACTCTTCATATTCTAACATTGAAATGTTGAATGTGATCAAATACAATACTTTTCTTATGTTATGAAACGATAAATATAAGCTTATGTGTGCTATATGCATCCAAGAATGTGCCGAAGTATGTTTTCCATTAGAATAGCATCCTTTTGAGGGAGTTATATTTATTTATTTATTATTTTGCTAATAATTGTAACATAAAATATACAGAGAAACTTTAGCTCCTTATGGTCCTTTTGAAGTCCTTTTTTGACTTATCAAATGCAACACTTACATTATGTTGTCATTCATTCATTTTCATTTATTCATTTTCATTCATTCATTTAGATATCAATGCCAATCACTCCGTATTATTATTTTTCTCGCGGCATTCAAATCATTCTAACCTATCTGATAATATCCCCCCTTTCTTAACTGCAAATGAGCACAAACGCTACTTAGGTATAAATTTTTATGACATTTTGCATATCTGATTCCCTAACCGTTTCTAATGTGTATCATTTCACCTTTTAGGTGTGTTTCCAAATTATATGTAATACGCTTTGTCAAATCTGGCAACCTTTTCATAAGGGAAGCTAAATTTATTTATTTATATTCCATAGATCTTATATGAGCAATGAAGCTTTAACATCTGGAACAAGTCAAAATTTTACAATATTACAATTACAATTTTTACAAATTTTTGTAATATTTTACAATTTTTACAGTTTTACAATGTAGTAATTTTCTACAATTTTTACAATTTTCTGCAATTTTTTACAGTATTTTGGCGAGATGTAGTGAGATGTTGTGAAGAGATAAATGGAAGATTGTGCTTGCCATAGTATATCCATGAATGTGCTGAAGTGTGTTTTGGAGAGTAATGTAGTCCTCTTTCAAGTCCTTTTTTTGGCTATAACTTTCCCTTTTTTGTCCTTTTTTGATGAAAAATGTTCCATTTAAAATCCGGTTTCTAATAATAAAATAAACATTCAGCAGTTTGGAAGCAGATTTTCAAAAATCCCTCTTTCCAGTTCAGTGCACTTGGCCTCATGGATGTGAATGGCGCTTCGCGTTCCATACTTCTCAACGGATGACCATGAGAAACGCAGCTGGTAATCACCAGACCTATCATCCCTTTAACCCCCGTACTTCACGTTACAGCGTAACACTCCTTTTAGTTTACGTTTCAATGTTTGTATTGCGATGCAAGCAACTGCAAAGAGTGATTCACGGTTTGACGTCAGAATTTTTACGAATAACTTTCAAACTAATGATAATCGGACGCATGTTCATATCACATTTCATGCTTAAAATGGCCTGTAGAAATGAGTCATAAATCGCGGGTGATTAGTCGTGAATTACCCTGTGTATTTGTTTCTGTAGCTCTTAATTTACTTACTATCTTACACTTTCTGGACAAACGTATTTTGTTTGGAATATGAAATATTAAAAAGTGAACTTAAGATATTGAAGTTAGCGAAAAGTTTAAACTAATCGCGGGCGTGATGATGAATCTGGTTGAATGATAAGCGATTAACATGCCTCTAATTCATATTTAGGTCATATGTTTGAAGTAATGTACTATCCTTAAGAAAGAAGCGACGAACAAGAAGTAATATTCTAAAGACGTTAAGGAGGCAGCCTATGCTTATGCAAGTTAGAGAAGTCTAGGGGATGGACGTCCTCATTAATTTTAATTGAATATTTCTTCAAACATACAGTCCACACCAGTGGCGTACGCTGAATTTTGTCAAGGGAGGGCCATTATTAAATTTTTTACAATTTACAATATCGGTATTTCAAATTTTGTAATTATTTTATTATTATTATTAAATTATTATTATTATTATTATTATTATTATTATTATTATTATTATTATTATTATTATTATTATTATTATTATTATTTGTTGTTGATTGCTTTGTACAGATTTTGTTGTTAAATTTTAAACTAAAAATTACATCATTCTTACGCAATCATAGAAATTGCTACAAATCATACGAGTTTAAGAACTTGATTCATTACACTTTAATTATGCATCCTAAAATACTGTCTTAAAGAATTTACAAGAGCAGCGTGATTTGTGAGAATTGTCATAAAGGCGTAAGAAAATGTAATTTCGTTGTCAAAAATCGAAAGCAAAATTCTTTACGAAACAGCTATGGAATTCACAAAACCTTTTTGCTTGAGAATACTGACTACTTATAGAAATTATACTCCTGAATAGTTCATTCTTTATCTGTAATATTCCTTCACACTCAAAACTAAAGAATAATGGTATTTTACAAACAAATTCAAATTAGTGTAACTCTGAAAATATTGAGATTAGGATACATGTTCATATGATATTTTTCCTCTAAATGTCTTCGGAAAGTAGCTGCGTGAGTGGCGGTTAATCCTCGTGAATCATCCTGCATATATATAAAACTGGATGTATTGTACACCGTAATTTTAATGAAAATAAGTACATTGTAGAATTGATGTTAATGGATTGTACATTATATATAATTTTAATTTGATTAATTTTAATTCAGCATGGTTCAAAGATTGACGCAGTGTATTAGGGTAATACCCTAAGCTCCATAACTAGATTAGCCATCAATATAGTGTTCAATATAAAGAAATAATAAGGATCTGATGATGCCGGTGTTTTAAGAATTTGTTTAAAATGGCATTTTTGGGGAGATTATTTATTTTAATTCTCAGTTGATTTATTTCATGGTTTCAAACTTTCTCTTCTTTCTGCCCAAAACTTTATGCTGCCTTACTGTTTGTTATTTTGATTTCTTTCTTTAATTCTTGAGATATTGTCTGTTTTCCACAGACTGTATTTTCATGACTTTAAATCACATTGTGCAACATATGTATACAGAGTGGTTCACGAGGATTTATCGTCCTTTACGGAGCTTATTTCCGAAGATATTCTGAGCAAAAAAGTCATATAAACATGAGTTCTATTCTCAGTATTTACAGAGTTACGATTCGTTATTGGAACGCATTGCTGTGAACGCGTGATCTTGGTCAGCGTGCAGTCAGCAGCCAGCGCTACGGAAATCAAAGATAGCCGTATGCAGTTACGTAGAGCGACGAGTGCCGTTCACAAGCGTGCGGCCAAGTGTACGGCGACATTTTTGAAAATGTGTTGTAAACTCTCCAAGACTGTAAATTAGGATGCAAAATTGAACTGTAAATAATTAAGTCAGTGGAAGTGGTATGATTTGTAATAATTGTTATGATAAGTGCGTAAGAATAATGTAATTTTCTAGTTAAAAATATAAAAAATATCTGTACGAAGCAACTAAGGAGTTCACAGCACATTTTTAGCATCATAATACTTGCCAATTAAAGAAATGATACTTCTCAATGGTTCATTCTGTACGGGTATTTGTATTATTCTTTTACCTTTAAATTAAAGAAATAACTTATTTTACAAACAACTTTAAATTAATGTAACTCTGAAAATATAGGGAAAAGGAACTATGTTTATTTAATAGTTTTTGCTCAACGTGCCTTCAGAAATAAGCTCCATAAAGGACGGTAAATCCTCGTGAATCACTCTGTATATTCTTGTATAGTCCCAACATATGAGGTATACTTGTTGGGACATACTCAATAAATTAAAAAAAAGCGAAAACGTTAGTCCAAATATGTAATATGTAATAAGGTGTAATATCAATACCTACTGATAAGTAAAGACGGAAATGTTGAATATATATTTTTTGTACAAATAATAATAGTTTTATTTTCCCTGGCAGAGTTAAGACCATCAGGTCTTCTCTTCCACTCAGCCAGGATCAAATCACATATAGAAAAATACATACCGGTATACAAATATTAACTTAAAAATAACAATAAAAACATAATTAAGTAAAAAAGAGAGATTGAATACATATACACAATCAGTATTAACTTTAAAATAGCAATAATAAAAAATATATGTAATAAAAAAAGAGACTGAATACATAATCATAAACAGGAAAATACATTCTAGGATACAAGTATTAACTTAAAAAAAAAAAGAATTAATACATGTGAATATAATCTTACAACTAAAGGAATAGTAGAATTAGTATGATCAGCACAGGACGTGTTACGTTGAGACAATGACAGTTACCTAGATATTAGTGTTAATGGAAAAAATAAAGTAATGGCTGTGTAAAATAATAATAATAATAATAATAATAATAATAATAATAATAATAATAATAATAAAAATTATAGGCCTCCCTAAAAATTAATTCTGTGCATTTAAAACATTTCTTAACAACCTAATTTTAAACAACTGAGGACTAAGACAAATACTTATCTGAATAGTAAAATGACTGAAAAACACAACAAAGGGGTTATTTCTGTCGAGACATTTAGGTTAAACACAATGAAAATTGTGTGTAATTATTCCAATTCGTTTAAAAACACAACAGAGGGGTTATTTCTGTCGAGACATTTACGTTAAACACAATGAAAATTGTGTGTAATTATCCCAATTCGTTTAAAAGCACAACAGAGGGGTTATTTCTGTCGAGACATTTAGGTTAAACACAATGAAAATTGTGTGTAATTATCCCAATTCGTTTAAAAACACAACAGAGGGCTTATTTCTGTCAAGACATTTAGGTTAAACACAATGAAAATTGTGTATAATTATCCCAATTCGTTTAAAAACACAACAGAGGGGTTATTTCTGTCGAGACATTTAGGTTAAACACAATGAAAATTGTGTATAATTATCCCAATTTGTTTAAAAACACAAAAGAGGGCTTATTTCTGTCGAGACATTTAGGTTAAACACAATGAAAATTGTGTATAATTATCCCAATTTGTTTAAAAACACAACAGAGGGCTTATTTCTGTCGAGACATTTAGGTTAAACACAATGAAAATTGTGTGTAATTATCCCAATTCGATTAAAAACACAACAGAGGGCTTATTTCTGTCAAGACATTTAGGTTAAACACAATGAAAATTGTGTATAATTATCCCAATTCGTTTAAAAACACAACAGAGGGCTTATTTCTGTCGAGACATTTAGGTTAAACACAATGAAAATTGTGTATAATTATCCCAATTTGTTTAAAAACACAACAGAGGGGTTATTTCTGTCGAGACATTTAGGTTAAACACAATGGAAATTGTGTATAATTATCCCAATTTCGTTTTAGTTAGGAATCTAGAACGTCAACGAAAATCTGTGTTGTTTTACACTGTCCATTTGAATTCGTTTCTTAATACTTTCACGGCATTCGTCAAATTCGCACACTATTGGACTGTGGTTACTTTATCTCTGGTAGTGCACGTGCTTTGCTATTTAATATACGTCTAACTGTATTTATTCTGCAGCGATTTAACAAAAATCCCGTGGATTTATAATTCCATTAATGGCAGGATTCGCAGTACAGGCAGATTGTGCTTTTTGTTCAGCATTGAATGGGACTGTAAGTAGACATGTTTCCAATTATAAATCCGCTAATAGTTCTTCTCCAAAGGGATGGGACAATAATGAAACAACAAAGAACGGGAAAAGCATCAAATTAGTCCATTGAATTCTATTGATTTTTGGTAATTCGAACACAACACATGGAACTGTTTGCTGGTGAGCTGTTGTGGCCATGCCTAACCATTCCACGTAACGGTATTGTTGAAAAAAGGGGAAATTTAATTTGTCTTGTTTACACCACAAATTATCTGGAATTCTATTTACATTTATTTGTACATTGCTGTTCTGTTTTATAATTAAACACAGACTGCAATTTTGTCTCGCAACCGTGCTTCGTAGGGCTCATTCCTCAAAACAATGTGCTTGGCAGAAGTTACGTACGTATGTGGACCAGTAGCTTCAGTTTTGCTCTCTCTCTCTCTTTTATTACTTTTTCGACATTGTAAAAAAGAACAATCTATAGTATGAGAACAACCGTACTCTTGAACTGATATCAGCACATCAGTAATGAGGGCGTCAGGCTATTGTACAGTAAACCTCTGCATTCTAGTGATGGGCGAAGTTGTTCTTTTCCCGGAACAGTTCCGACGGTTCCGGTTCCGAAAAAATACTATGTTCCAAATAACAGTTCCGAAATAACAGTCACCAGTGGTGATGAGTCGGAGTCGTTGAGTCGTTCAAACGAACGGTACAGTTCCTCTTCACCATAGACAAATAACACCATGCAGCTCACACTGGAGCACTCGTAGGCATGACATAGTACACATTCTTATCTATAGATGGCACTGCAATGCACATTCGAATCGATTTTGGAAAATTGCTGTGCATGCGGACAGAACTCAAAAGCTTAATGTTAGTAATTACACAGCTGTTGACTACAAGGACAGAATACAACACTTTGTTTTCGTACATAAAGTTATAAAGACATGGTAGCCAACTAAAAAAAAAAATAACATAACATTTAAAACATATGGTATGTAATTTCTGTTCTCTCTATTACATAATAAAAAAACAAATCATTAATTTTTATTTTTACTTTTCTTAATGCACAGTTATAATAATAATAATAATAATAATAATAATAATAATAATAATAATAATGATAATAATAAATATTACAATTTCATAAATAAAAAGATATATATTGGCAGTACTGAAACCTGGAAACCCCGCAGTGGGTTAGTAAAATGTTGGAATCGCATCTTTACCAAAGTGTAATTTAAACTTCGCATTAAACCTCGCTCTCCAAATCAGTACTTATATGAGTAGTTTCAACAAATAATGATACAACATTTTTGTCGATTCTTTGATAACAGAGAAGATAGCACAAAACTTGTGCTTGTCAGACTTAACCTCAACAAACGACATACAGACATTGTAACTAAACCACTCATTACCATTTACGACTTTAACCTTTGTATAGAATCAGCTGATCAATGAATTAATAATAGTATGCGTACTTTATGACTTTGTAGAATGTTTATAAAACAGAATTAGTCAACTAATGGTGAAATAAACCATAAAGCGGAATCAATATTACAGATTATTGAATACTTACTATAACATTACAGATGATTGGCCAGTCTTACAAATGTTGATATTAAAGTTCGCGCCACCGCAAGGATTTCAATGTCCATGCGCCCCCCTCCAACCACGTGAGAGTTTCAAGTACAGTGTAACTGCAGCTGTCGTTGGTTCATCGGAACAAGCTCCGACGTTCCGACTGTTATCTCGGAGTCGGAACATACCTTGTGCAACGCGGTACTGCGAGCCCGCAACAGCTGGGCAAGTGAGCAGCTCGTAGTCGGAACACTGTTATTTCGGAACAGGAGGTTCCGACCTACTGTTCATTTTTGCAACAGTTCCGAGGGAGTCGGAACATACCTTGTGCCACGCGGTACTGCGAGCCCGCAACAGTTGGCAAGTGAGCAGCTCGGAGTCGGAACACTGTTATTTCGGAACAGGAGGTTCCGACCTACTGTTCATTTTTGCAACAGTTCCGAGACCGGAACAGTTCCAAAATAACTGTTGTGTTATTTTTTACCCATCTCTACTGCATTCTCTTGAAAACGACCGACCGAGCTCGCCGATCAGTCCTCGGTTGTGAAGAAGTCAGCCGAGAAATGACACGCTCGAGCGCATGCAGTCGAGAGTTTATAACTGAAACGTTTTGCTCTGTCGGTCGCAAAATCTCGAGGTTGTTGCACTATAATTACATCACCTTTTAATGCCTGATACCCAAAACAGCCTACCTAAGAAGGTGTGTGTGTGTGTCTTAGAGTACGTACACGTTGGAGCGACGATAAGCGATAAAAGAAGCAGCGATGCTATATCAGAGAGAATTGAAGCATGCATTGTCATTGAGGTGTGTATATTGGAGTAACGATAAAAGCGAAGATGCACGATAAAAGCGACGAAAAAGCAAAGTTCCATTTTCTTCGCTCTTGTCGTTCATATGATCTCTGATTAAGATAATATTAACCTGTATAAATACCGGTGGTTATCAATATATCCGAATATTAATCGATTTATTATTATTTCGGCTTATTAAATTAATTATTGTAGACATTGACAAATTGATCAGTTGTGTATTTATTCGTCATATGTTATGTGATACGCTGATGATCAAATAATTATCCAGGAAACAGAAGATAACCTACAAAGAGCAGTGTATAGATTAAGCCAAAACGCAATATTTTACAATCTAACTATATCTGCAAACAAAACAAAGATAATGGCTTTTAAAGGGAAAAATCCTGTTAGATCTAAGATAATAGTAAATGGAAACATTTTAGAACAAGTATCCCACTTCAATTATCTAGGATGTGATATTAGTTTTAATTATGAGAAAGATATTGAGAAGAAAGTTAATAGATTTCAGATGATATGTGGAACAATTGGAAGAACTTTAGGAAGAAAAGCGAGAAAAGAAACTCAAATGAAATTTTATAAAGTTATGGCTGTACCTACTCTTATATATGGCTCTGAATCATGGACAATAACAAAAAAAGAAGAATCACGTATACAATCAGCAGAGATGAAATTTATGAGATACGTAAGAAGATGCACTAAAGCCGATAAAATAAAAAATGAAACAATAAGATCAGATCTCAATATTTTCTCAGTACACGACATGGTAGAAGAAAATAAAACAAAATGGAAAGATCATGTTGACAGAATGGCAGAGAATAGGCTACCAAAGAAGATAATGAATTATCGCCCGATCGGGAAAAGGGATCTTGGTAGACCTCGCAAGAGGTGGCTGGACGATAGAGACCGGAACAGGTGATATCACCTAAACCTTGAAGGGAGAAGAAGAAGAAGAAGATGTTATGTGATCACAAGAACCAATCACAACATAACGAATTTATACTATCTTCGGGATGAGAAACGGGTTGAATTTTGTACGTATTTAAGTTACATTAACCTTGAACTTAGGAGCGGATATTTTCTATAGCCTATATCTTCTTTCATTAAGTGGATGCATAGAATATCTTCTACTGATAAAAAAAACAAAATATTCGCTTTCCGCGTCCTCGTTGCTCCGATATGAACACTTGATTCTTTGATAATACCAAAGCGTCGCTACATCATTTCTCTTATCGTTTATCGTTGCTCCAACGTGTGTGTACCCTAATTCAGCCGAGAAATGATACGCTCGAACGCATGCAGTCGAGAATTTATAACCGATCGGCTGAAACGTTTGCTCTGTTGGTCGCAAAATCTCGAGGTTGTTGCACTATAATTACATCACCTTTTAATGCCTGATACCCGAAACAGCCTACCTGAGAAGGTGTGTGTGTATGTGTCTAATGCCTACCCACTTCACTTTGCGTGTTTCGAGTTCCGCATACTGTAGATAGATGGCAGGACTGTCACCCATTTTCAAAATACAACTTTGTCGGGCCACGTTATGCATGATGTATATCTGTGAATAGTTATGTCGTGTACTAGGGTGAGTGTATGTTAAGTTTTCGTGTAAGTGTAGTGTAGGGAATGGGTGAGGATGATGATGGTGAGGAAGGGAGAAGGGGAAACCCGGTGCCGGCATGTAGCCTACTCCTGTCGAATAGCACCAAGAGGGCCGACAGGCTTAACATTCCCATCCGACGGACGAATCACTATCAACAGTGACATATGCCTTCCCTTCATATGCACTGCGGAGAGATTTGGGATTTAACCCAGACATATTGGTGCACAATTTAGTGATTAGAAGTTGTGCACCGCCATCTCTCCTAGTCCCGAGGCAGAAATTTTACAAGAACATTTCTGACCCCGCTGGGAATCGAACCCGTGCCGACTAGTCTGGAGGCAGGAAGTATTTGAACATTTAAACAAGGAAATCTAATTTTTAAATAACACAATATTTTTTAAATGAAATAATGCTTTATAAGTTACTCGTATTATCTATATTGTTATCCAGCATCCATCTTGTCGAACTCATTACATCAATAACGAAAATGTTAGTATTCTCTTCTTTAACTTTCTGTTAAATATTAACTGCTTGTATACTTTGTGACCTGGTAGAGTGTAAGAGAAGGCCTTATGGCCGTAACTCTGCCAGTATAAATAAAGAATTATTATTATTATTATTATTATTATTATTATTATTATTATTATTATTATTATTATTATTATTTTTGTAATATGTTAGTATTCTATTCTTTAACTTTCTGTTAAATTTTAACTGCTTGTATACTTTGTGACCTGGTAGAGTGTAAGAGAAGGCCCTATGGCCTTAACTCTGCCAGTATAAATAATAATAATAATAAAATAATAATAATAATAATAATAATAATAATAATAATTATTATTATTATTATTATTATTATTATTATACTAACATATTATTATTGTAATATGTTAGTATTCCGTTCTTTAACTTTCTGTTAAATTTTAACTGCTTGTATACTTTGTGACCTGGTAGAGTGTAAGAGAAGGCCCTATGGCCTTAACTCTGCCAGTATAAATAAAGAATTATTATTATTATTATTATTATTATTATTATTATTATTATTATTATTTAATGTAGCTTAGTAAATATGTGATTGCATAAAAAAGACAGATTTTATAATGCGTCTCAAAATTTTTCAAAAGCAGACATAATCTATTTCACTCACAGTAGGCTATTTAATAAAATAAACCCAATGTACGTATTCACTTTTCTTAACATTTTTGCAGTAATGTTTATTAAGAGAAGCTTAATCGCAGACAATGATTGATGACGTTAGAGCTAATTATGGTAATGTGGATGTATATTCTATTATTCCACATTCAACGACCATATCACGAAATATCAAGGATGGAGCAAACAATATTCGTGCGAAGTTATTCCAAAATTAAAAGAATCAATGGAAAAATCGCCATTTGGTTTTAAAATTAATAATTGTTGTTCAATATTATCTAGAATTTTTCTTTGGTTTCTTTTAATGTATTTGCGTTTGTTCTGTGCCATTAAGAATACAGCATTGTTGCAAAATATTATAAGTTAACTGTTCCGTTCAACTAGAGTATACGGACTAACATTATTTTAGCTTTTTTTTTTTAAATGCTGCTTATAAGGTGTTCCAATAGAATAAAATACCTTACTATAATAACACCGGACAGCTGTATACTAGCAGCATTGACGTGAGTCCGAAATATCGCGGACCTGACATCTAGCGGAGCGGCGTGGAATTACGTCCACAAATACAAATATTAACATAGCGGGATTCGGACTGTTGTTTAAAACTTGAGTCACTAATGTGGAATAATATATGAAACACTTAAAAAATGTTGAATAGTATTTCATGTAAAATTATTATCTTATATCGAAGCTGCATTATTATAAGAAATATTGCACACTTCATATTACTTTCCGTAGTTAATTGTTACCGGTACATATTTTTTCTTTGCTTTAGTGAGACAAAATTAATTCTGACATTAAGAATGAATTTACAATAACGCTTTATATACCCGTTGTTGACAACTGCAAAGATAAAATTGATAGTAATCTGATGCTTGTAATAATTAGTAAAGCCATGTGGACAACAATGAAACTTAATTTGCTAAACCATTAAAATTTCCAATACATTTTAACTTCTATTCATTTATTAGGCATAAATAAAAAAGCTAGTTTTTATTGTTCAATCAACACAGAGACGAAGGCATTAGGCCTACTAAAGAATGTTGTTGACTCACGTTTTATGATCCCTCGGAAATCGAAAGTACGATTTGAAGCAATTTGTAATGCTGTAATTTTGTAGCAATTATAAACAGCACATATACACCGTGACATTTTAACACAGCACTAATTAATAAAACTATTAACTAGCCCAGCAACAATATATATTGCAGTTGATTGCAACTTATTTCGCGAGTATTGCCACACCGGCCGCCTAGGTAGCAGCACCAGCGTCGTTCGCGAGCAGAACTGCTAGCTATCCGGTATTATTATAGTAAGATATTTCATACTATTTCTTGTGGTTGTAGGAAATGATACGTCCAACTGGACGATGGCAGAACGTGTATTTGCAGTAACAGCATATATTGAGTTTAAATCTATCACACATGTTAGAGAAGGTTTTAAAATGAATTTAATGTTCCACGACATGGAAGAATTCCTTCCCGTAACGCATTTTTGAAGTGGGTGAGTAAATTCTTGTGCCATACATCCCTCATGAGTTCCATCCATGGTATGATGACCTAAATAATAGCCGTCGGAAGACGGAGAAGAAGAAGAGGAGGGTGATGAAATATTCTGAAGAGGAACTGATCAAATTTGCACACAGATTTCTGACAATAAGGGCTAGAAAAACCCAGATTTCTTAATATTTCAGATTTGTTTTCATTATATTGAAATATCATTACATTAACAAATTACATTAAGTATGTGACTATAGTTTTGCTATGTAAAATAATTTTGTGCGAGATCGTGCGTATTTGCTTGTTTTCCGCACAAACCAATACGCGGTAAGTGTGAAATACCACATTCAGTATTCCCAACGTAACACACATAACAATTTCCCTATTCTTACCGCTTAAGCGTCATATTCATTTTACTGCTTTAGGCTTTTAACATATTATTTTTAAAGACGTTCAAAATAGTAATAATTATAAATTGGAAACTTAACACTGCAATTTCACCTAAATTGCACTGTTAATTATTGTTTTTAAATATTTACAAAAATTAAGTAAACTCTACTACTCCACTAAAGTTATTGCATTCGTGATGCAAGTAACATTAAGGAAGCCGTGAAAAAATCAACAAGATTCCAGATGCCGATGTTATTACTGCAATATGTTATATAAATAATATTGTTAAAATATTAAAATGAAAAATAAATCATTACATAGCCTTACCGTTTGTTTTAAGTTCGCATTTATAGACTGGGGGGAAAAAAAGACAGACGTATATCACGGCCTGCTGCAATATAGTAAACACAGAAAACATTTTATAGCAACAATGTTGAAGAGAGATATTTTTGTTTTCCAAAATTGCCGTCATTGAACAGAAACCAAGATGGAGATTTCATTGCAACTAATTAGAAATTCCTCTTTCAGGTATGTAATAAACGATCTTCGCACAAAATAATGTACGATACACGAGCGGTATGTTTGTTTTCATGTTCTCGGAAATTAAAAAAGCTCAACTAAGTTTCGCTTTTTCAATCTTTTCCTCGAACATGAAAACATCAACATATCGCTCTTATAACGCATATTACTATAGCATGCTATGCATTAAAAAGGCAATATTTAGTTAAAAACAAATATACAATTCAGGTGATTAGTGCAAAAACCACATGAGTCACAAACTTATTAATTCAAATTCTTCTCTACATTAGTGAAACATATTAACGCAATGAACTTGTCTAATAAGAATGCTTATTTGTAATTACATAGAGTGAGCAGGTTATTCTCGAAGCAGCAATATGATTACAAATTACTTTATTGCTTCTCCTGTAAATTTAAGAATCTGTGACTGATGTGCTTTTTGGAATCATCGATTCATATGTGAGCATTCGCTATTAACTTTCACGTTCCCTTCCCGGGCTCCGACAAGTTTCTCGCTAATTATGAATGTTCACATTTAAATATATTTATTTTAACAATACTTCCGTTCTCGTTGTCGTTTCCGTTCCCAGTTTATTGTGGACCAACCTTAACACAGGGGATTTCCCCGGGAGTTCCGGTTTCCTTGTGGCATTTAACAAATTTCCATCATCATCTCATCTCATCTCATCTCATCTCATCTCATCTCATCTCATCTCATCTCATCTCATCTCATCTCATCTCATCTCATCTCATCTCATCTCATCTCATCTCATCTCATCTCATCTCATCTCATCTCATCTCATCTCATCTCATCTCATCTCATCTCATCTCATCTCATCTCATCTCATCTCATCTCATCTCATCACGGGTGTAGCGTAGTCCAGCCTCGCAGTATTGCCGAAGTGTGTGGAATTCCACAAAATGTGGAATGGTGTATGGAATGATTGCTTGTGTGGATTTTGTATGGAATTCTCAGAGCTACTGAAAATCCACTAAATTCTTCAGTTAATTAAAAAATAAATGTTACATAAAATACTAGTTGACTCTCAAGTATCCGTTTGCGGATTATTTGATTGGGAATTGTGTTTAATCTGTTGGGATAGCTTTGAATTTGTAATTTTGTGCGAAGGTTTTTGACCCTTTACATACAGACTTTCTCCTGTGCTTCCAAATTCTGAGTGACTAGAAAATACAGGGACACTGTTCAAGGATGCGGGTAGCTGCCTGACAATGAACTTCAGGGGTATGGTGTCGGTTCAGAGAAAAAATTTTTACCGCTACGGGTCATTTGTGAAGATGGGAGACAAAATAACAATATGCTCAGTCACTTGTCTGGTTCCCCCTCCCTCTCTCTAAACTGCTCCATGTACGAACGTCAACAAATATATCTTTTTGTGTTAACGTACCCAAGATTAAATGGCATAATATAATCAGTGTTTAAACAAATAATGCTGAATATAAATAAATAATGTCAATGCTCAGGAAGTTGACAAAAATGGCGAGCACATGCAATACTCAACTATTATTTTCATGGATTGAATATTATTATACCAGATGAAGAATATTGGAAAACGACATTTAACCTAATAAATGGTGTAGAAGTTAAAGATTTTCCTCAATTACGAAAAGTTAATTCATTATTATGTGTTCTAACAGTTCCTCATGCCTCAGTTGAAAAGGTTTTCAGTGAACGTAAAGAATGTAAAATAGGTCACCGCACTAACTTAAAGACGGAAATAGTCGTTGCAATAGTCCACACAAGGGAGCGTAATGAGGAGAAATTTTGATGTATTCGTTTTAATCCAAACCACAAAATCCCACACAAAACTTTTAAAATAAGTAGGTGCTAGGAAATAACTACGCAATTAATTGCGACAGATAAGGAACTGTGCAATAGTATGACAAGAAAAAAACTTTTGGTTTAGTACTGTATTTATAATTTAGTGTTTTTATGGTCTACATGTACTGGAATTGTCCATTAACATACGAACAGTTTAGGATACATTAAATTTATACATATATATTTCAATGAAAATTACTATACAGTGACTGTGTATTATAGTCCATTGTCACTTTCCACTGCGCCGTATCACTTACACGCGCTCTGTCTCGGTAGTAGAGGATTGTAACTTTCCTCTGCGCCATATCATTCTTCGCTCTTCCTCGGTAGTAGAGTGGATTGTCACTTTCCCTACGACGTATCATACTTCGCTTTTAGCCTCGGTTGTAGAGTGAATTGTGACTTTCTTCTGCGACGTATCAATTATTCGCTTTCAGCCTCGGTAGTAGAGTGGATTGTAACTTTCCTCTGCTCCGTATCAATCTTCGCGCTCTGCCTCGGTAGTAGAGTGGATTGTAACTTTCCTCTGCGCCGTATCAATTATTCGCTCTCAGCCTCGGTAGTAGAGTGGATTTGAACTTTCCTCTTCGCCGTATCAAACATTCGCTCTCAGCCTCGGTAGTAGAGTGGATTATAACTTTCCTCTGCGCCGTATCATTATTCGCTTCGGCTAGTGCCTCGGTAGTAGAGTGGATTTTAACTTTCCTCTGCGCCGTATCTTTCCTCTGCGTACGTATCAAATATTCGCTCTCAGCCTCGGTAGTAGAATGGATTTTAACTTTCCTCTGCGCCGTATCAAATATTCGCTCTGAACCTCGGTAGTAGAGTGGATTTTAACTTTCCTCTGAGTGTATCAAATATTCGCTCTCAGCCTCGGTAGTAGAGTGGATTTTAACTTTCCTCTGCGCCGTATCAAATATTCGCTCTCAGCCTCGGTAGTAGAGTGGATTTGAACTTTCCTCTGCCCCGCCGTATCAATTATTCGCTTCAGCCTCGGTAGTAGAGTGGATTTTAACTTTCTTTCCTCTGCGAGTGGATTTTAACTTTCCTCTGAGTGTATCAAATATTCGCTCTCAGCCTCGGTAGTAGAGTGGATTTTAACTTTCCTCTGCGCCGTATCAAATATTCGCTCTCAGCCTCGGTAGTAGAGTGGATTTTAACTTTCCTCTTTCGCTCTAGAGTGGATTTTAACTTTCTCTGCGCCGTATCAAATATTCGCTCTCAGCCTCGGTATAGAATTTTAATTTCGCTTTGTATCAAATATTCTCTCAGCCTCGGTAGTAGAGTGGATTTTAACTTTCCTCTGCCCGTATCAAATATTCGCTTTCAGCCTCGGTAGTAGAGTGGATTTTAACTTCTTTCTCTGCGCCGTATCAATTATTCGCTTTTGCCTCGGTAGTAGAGTGGATTTTTTCCTCTGTTCGCCGTATCAAATATTCGCTTTCAAATATTCCTCGGTAGTAGAGTGGATTGTAACTTTCCTCTGCGCCGTATCAAATATTCGCTTTTGCCTCGGTAGTAGAGTGGATTGTTTCTTTCCTCTGCGCCGTATCAATTATTCGCTTTTGCCTCGGTAGTAGAGTGGATTGTAACTTTCCTCTGCCAGTATCAATTATTCGCTTTTTGCCTCGGTAGTAGAGTGGATTGTAACTTCCTCTGCGCCGTATCAATTATTCGCTTTTTGCCTCGGTAGTAGAGTGGATTGTAACGTTCATCTGCGCCGTATCAATTATTCGCTCTCAGCCTCGGTAGTAGAGTGGATTGTAACGTTCATCTGCGCCGTATCAATTATTCGCTCTCAGCCTCGGTAGTAGAGTGGATTGTAACGTTCCTCTGCGCCGTATCAATTATTCGCTTTTGCCTCGGTAGTAGAGTGGATTGTTTCTTTCTCTGTGCGCATATCAATTATTCGCTCTCAGCCTCGGTAGTAGAGTGGATTGTGCCTCGGTAGTAGAGTGGATGGATTTCTTTCATCTGCGCCGTATCAATTATTCGCTCTCAGCCTCGGTAGTAGAGTGGATTGTTTCTTTCATCTGCGCCATATCAATTATTCGCTTTCGGTAGTAGCCTCGGTAGTAGAGTGGATTGTTTCTTTCCTCTGCGCAGTATCAATTATTCGCTTTCAGCCTCGGTAGTAGAGTGGATTGTATCTTTCATCTGCGCCGTATCAATTATTCGCTCTTGCCTCGGTAGTAGAGTGGATTGTTTCTTTTCATCTGCGCCGTATCAATTATTCGCTCTTGCCTCGGTAGTAGAGTGGATTGTTTCGTTCCTCTGCGCATATCAATTATTCGCTCTTGCCTCGGTAGTAGAGTGGATTGTTTCGTTCATCTGCGCCGTATCAATTATTCGCTTTCAGCCTCGGTAGTAGAGTGGATTGTTTCTTCCTCTGCGCCATATCAATTATTCGCTTTTGCCTCGGTAGTAGAGTGGATTGTTTCTTTCATCTGCGCCATATCAATTATTCGCTTTTGCCTCGGTAGTAGAGTGGATTGTTTCGTTCCTCTGCGCCGTATAATTATTCGCTTTTGCCTCGGTAGTAGAGTGGACTGTTTCTTTCCTCTGTGCCATATAATTATTCGCTTTTGCCTCGGTAGTAGAGTGGACTGTTTCTTTCCTCTGTGCCATATAATTATTCGCTTTTGCCTCGGTAGTAGAGTGGACTGTTTTTTCCTCTGCGCCATATTTCATTCCTCAATTATTCGCTCTTTGCCTCGGTAGTAGAGTGGATTGTTTCTTTCCTCTGCGCCATATCAATTATTCGCTTTCAGCCTCGGTAGTAGAGTGGATTGTTTCGTTCATCTGCGCCATATCAATTATTCGCTCTTGCCTCGGTAGTAGAGTGGATTGTTTCGTTCATCTGCGCCGTATCAATTATTCGCTCTTGCCTCGGTAGTAGAGTGGATTGTTTCGTTCCTCTGCGCCATATCAATTATTCGCTTTTGCCTCGGTAGTAGAGTGGATTGTTTCTTTCCTCTGCGCCATATCAATTATTCGCTTTCAGCCTCGGTAGTAGAGTGGATTGTTTCGTTCATCTGCGCAATTATTCGTATCAATTATTCGCTTTTGCCTCGGTAGTAGAGTGGATTGTTTCGTTCATCTGCGCCGTATCAATTATTCGCTCTTGCCTCGGTAGTAGAGTGGATTGTAACGTTTCTCTGCGCCGTGCCATCAATTATTCGCTTTCAGCCTCGGTAGTAGAGTGGATTGTTTCTTTCCTCTGCGCCGTATCAATTATTCGCTCTTGCCTCGGTAGTAGAGTGGACTGTAACTTTCATCTGCGCATATAATTATTCCCTCTCAGCCTCGGTAGTAGAGTGGATTGTAACGTTCATCTGCGCCGTATCAATTATTCGCTCTCAGCCTCGGTAGTAGAGTGGATTGTTTCTTCATCTGCGCCGTATCAATTATTCGCTTTTGCCTCGGTAGTAGAGTGGATTGTTTCTTTCCTCTGCGCCGTATCAATTATTCGCTTTCAGCCTCGGTAGTAGAGTGGATTGTTTCTGCTTTCAATCTGCGCCGTATAATTATTCGCTATCAATTATTCGCTTGCCTCGGTAGTAGAGTGGATTGTAACGTTTCATCTGCGCCGTATCAATTATTCGCTCTTGCCTCGGTAGTAGAGTGGATTGTTTCGTTCCTCTGCGCCGTATCAATTATTCGCTCTTAGCCTCGGTAGTAGAGTGGATTGTTACGTTCATCTGCGCCGTATAATTATTCGCTCTTGCCTCGGTAGTAGAGTGGATTGTTTCGTTCATCTGCGCCGTATCAATTATTCGCTCTCAGCCTCGGTAGTAGAGTGGATTGTTTCTTTCCTCTGCGCCGTATCAATTATTCGCTCTTGCCTCGGTAGTAGAGTGGATTGTTTCGTTCCTCTGCGCCGTATCAATTATTCGCTCTTGCCTCGGTAGTAGAGTGGACTGTTTCTTTCATCTGCGCCGTATCAATTATTCGCTTTTGCCTCGGTAGTAGAGTGGATTGTTTCTTTCATCTGTGCCGTATCAATTATTCGCTTTTGCCTCGGTAGTAGAGTGGATTGTTTCTTTCATCTGCGCCGTATAATTATTCGCTTTTGCCTCGGTAGTAGAGTGGATTGTTTCGTTCATCTGCGCCGTATAATTATTCGCTTTTGCCTCGGTAGTAGAGTGGACTTTTAACGTTCCTCTGCGCCGTATCAATTATTCGCTTTTGCCTCGGTAGTAGAGTGGACTGTTTCTTTCCTCTGTGCCATATAATTATTCGCTTTTTGCCTCGGTAGTAGAGTGGATTGTTTCTTTCCTCTGCGCCGTTTAATTATTCGCTTTCTGCCTCGGTAGTAGAGTGGATTGTTACTTTCCTCTGCGCCGTATCAATTATTCGCTTTCAGCCTCGGTAGTAGAGTGGATTGTTTCTTTCCTCTGCGCCGTATCAATTATTCGCTTTCTGCCTTGGTAGTTGTGTGTAGATATTCTTTGCCTCCGTGTCGCAGCATGTATCGCTCTTCATCTCGGAAAAATGGAGTTGTCTCTGACCTCATCGTAGGATCCATGTGTCTTTGACTTCGCAATTTTCGTCTGCATTGCCCTTTCTGTAAAGAGTGGATTGAGCCTGTGAAAAGTGCTATTAAGTGCTTGCAATAAGACCGAGTATTTTTATATTCGTATTGCTAAGTCTGTTTGCATAATATGCTCGTAGAGAACCACTATGATAATGGCCGTGATGACATTTTGCTAGCCATCGGGAAACCACATGAAATCGGATACTAGGAAAATGAAATATCGAATCTACTGGAATTATTAAGAATTTGGAACAGACACAGACTGAATCGAACAGCCTACATAGAAAACAAAAAGTGACTACCTGTTCAAGAGCGCCACACTCAATCGCTTTCATCTTGATAATAAAATCCTAAGCTAACCTAACCTAACTTGTCACTAAAATCCTAAACTAACCTAACTTGTCACAGATTCGCCTATACAAGGCACAACAAAAGCCTAAACTATCCTAAACTGTCACAGTTTCGTATATGCAAAGGATAATAAAAGCTAAAATAACCTAACCTAATCTATCACTATAATCTTAAACTAAAGTAACCTAACCTGTCACAGATTTGTTTATACCAGGCATAACAAAACCCTGTACTATCCTAAACTGACACAGTTTCGTATATACAAATCATAATAAAAGCCTAAAATTATTAACCTAACCTAACCTATTAGAATAATAGTAGGTTTAAACTAAATCTAACCTAACCTGTCACAGATTTTTAAAAACTACAAAAATGCCCTAAACTATCCTAAACTGTTCAGTTTCGTATATGCAAATCATAATAAAAGCCTAAACTAAACCTGTAACATTCAACCTAACCTTAAAAACCTAACCTAACCCATCACTATAATCTTAAACTAAACTAACCTAACCTGTCACAGATTTGCCTATACAAGGCATAACAAAACCCTAAACTATCCTAAACTGTCACAGTTTCGTATATGCAAATCATAATAAAAGCCTAAACTAACCTAACCTAACCTATCACTAAAATCTTAAACTAAACTAATCTAACTTGTCACAGATTTGCCTATACAAGCATAACAAAACCCTCAACTACCGTACCCTAACTTGTCACAGATAAATACGTAAAACATAATAAAAGTCTAAACTAACCCAACCTGTCATAACACTCCACTTTCTTACCCCTACACACTTCCCTGAGGTATGAAAATGGCCGAATTTCTATCCGGCTGGAACATTGCAAACTAGCGTGAAACGTTCGTAATGTCTCATAAGTTATGTTGGTGCGACATGTAAGACGGCTGAAGATGTATATCCACAATACTAAAAGAAGTCACACAAAGCTCGATTAACCCAAGATTTTAACTCTGCACACAATTTCAAATCACAGATGGCACCTCTACAATGTATATATCCTCAAGAGGTAGTTCCAAGTGGAACATCTGTGCTATAATTGTAGAGAAAGAAAGAAAATTGTGAGTCTCCTGAATAACCACTATGCTGCAAAGGGTTAAAAACTTACAAGGATAGGATTCACAATGATGCAACGGTGGACGCAACACACGGGGCACAACAGAGGGACGCGACATTACATAATTAGGTCCAATAGCAAACCAGAATTTCATGAAATCACAAAATTGAAACTGAGTTAACTTTTTATTACTAGACCAAGGCCAGTGGAGTCCTGCAGCCCGGAGCGCCACTTGTACTTCTACTGCGTTCGTATAGCGACATCGCGATAGTTCACATTACGCCGCGTCTCCACTCGCCTCGGTTGAGTTATACCGCGCAATGTTATCGGAATTCATATGTTTTGTTTCTGATGGCGTAATCTTCAACAAAATAAATACATTTCCAGAGGAAATTTTTGTAGAATTGATTGAAAGAACTCTGAATTGTATTATCTAAATAACACCAACTATAAAATCACAGTCTACTACAGACGTCTCCAAAAGCGTACTCGCGAGTAAGCCCCTGAACGGAACCGAAGCCAGTACGTAATGAGCGCGCTCCGCCTCACCCATCCCCATCTGTACTGTACTCAATGTTTATGCGCAAACGAAGAGCAGTGGCGGACTGCCATTATCACTGTATTGGTCGGCGTGTTCCACCGTTTCACAATGTCTTCTAATCATGGACGTAGTACATTCAAGGATGAAGAGGAAGATACATTTTTTGTGTTAGTGGGGAAATGTGAAATGCTTAATTTGTTCGAAAATTCTTAAGGCTGTGTTAAAATTCAACATGCGACGACAATACTCGACTCTTCACAGAGAATATCATATAATTACAGGCATGTCGGACATGTGAAAATAATTTATTTTGGGGCTATCTGTATAACTGTTGGTTATACATAATAATCAGTATATTACACTACGATTACACTCAGTTCCGCATGACATACCTATAGTTTTTTGTTTAATTTTAGGTGAAATTCTTAGGCTTACAAATATTTTAATAAATATAAAACAAGAAAATACAAACACAAATCATACACGTGTACTCAGTCTTAAACAAAAAGCTTCTTGCTAGCTATGTTCTAGCTTGGAATATTGGAAAATCAATGAAGCCCTTTACAGAAGCATCATTTGTAAAATTTGCATACAGGACGTTACTAAAATACTGTGTCCGGAACAAAGTCAAAGCTTAAGAAAATTAAATTGTTTCTAATTACAGTTCAGAGAAGGAATTTCAAGATTGTAAATATAATTGAATCTGAAGTCGAAACCACAATTAACCAGTTTGTAGCTTACTCACTTCGAAACAAGATAGAAATGACAAGTGACGAAGCTCACCTAGCCATTTTCATCCGAATTAATGAACATTTTACTGTGTCTGAACTTCAAGATGGAATTACAAAATACAAACGGAGAATATCTTTGAGGCTCCTGTAAGGCACGTTTTTATAGAACAGAAGAGGTTGAATTTGCAATAACTTTGTTAGCCTTGACGGGGCTCCAGCTTTATGTCTTATTCTTTTGATGTATTATTTGTAAACATACTTCAGACCGTTGCCGCGAAACCCACTGACCGCTCCCATCTGTTGAGGTAATCTTCCCCTTCTCTAGTCTTACAGCAACTGTGTTCGGCGGGCAACATCGTATTATCTAAGAAACGATACAACTTTAAAAGACACAGTCTAGTATATACGGTACAGTCACTGTTTTTTGTTCCTAGTGCTAGGAACAATAGACTGTGCCGATACTATTTCGTATTGTCTGTAATGAGGCGATATTAGCGATCTTAGTGGTTAGTAACTATATATGGATGCATATTTACTATCTATTGAGCTTCGTGACTATATGTACTAGACTGTGATAAGAGTGTTGCAGGAAGAGGTAAAGGACACGGACCAGGGTTGCCAGATTTTAGATCTACCAAGGAGGGACATCCTTTTTCACCATATTATGTAGTACTTACGTTTTGTTTAAAGAAAGAGTGATATGAATTTGGGCAGAGTTGACATTTTCATGACTATACAAAATAAATTAAAAAATAGATAAATAAAAATTATCCCGCACCTGAAAAAATAATATGAATCTCAAAATTGCAATTTGAATAAAAGACATTATTGATAGCTACAGCTATCCAAATACAAACAATATTTATCTGGCTGTAAATTACATCACATTTTTCTGGAGTCTTTCTGAAGGACTTGTGGCAAAAATATGTTATGCCAAATTATTGACTTAAACTTAATAATAGCTCTGTCTGGTATCATATGTGACAAAATATTTAAATTTCAATGTTTATTAATTGATAACATGCAAAATTTATTTATAACTAAAACTCATATTTAGTTTGTGCATTAGCATATTACTGCTACAAACCCATCATTTAACATACAGTATACATTTTTAGAGCTTCCTACATATTTACCACTGAACTTCAGCACTTTCAACAAGCTTTTGTCCATTCTCTGTCCCATACATTTCTGATTAACGTCTCTTTTTAAATGTTTAGAAATATATTTAACCACTGAATTCGCTGTTACAAACATTACACTTGCCAAAATATTCGTTCTTTTCCAATGTGCAAACCTACATTGTTAAGAAAATGAATTGAAATTTAATGTAATTATTTAGGCCTAGAATAAAACTTAACTATAACATTATTCGAGTGATGTTAATTCTCTAAAAGAGGGACTTTTTGCGTCCCGCCTCGAATCGAAGCGGGACCCGGGACTTTTATAAATGAAAATCGGGACATCTGGTAACCCTGACACGGACAGAAATCGCTGCTTTTTACTTAATGCTGATATAATTTGTAAGTATATGCATTTGCTACATAATTACCATATAAACTTTTGTAATGATGTTAACTACGTACCAAATACATGGTTTGATATTAACATGTTTATTTTAGATTATCGGATACTTGCATGGTGTATAATAACTTACGTAGGCTATAATGAGTACAAAATATGAAACAAATACATCTCAGTCTCTTGCTACCCTGGGTATATTCCTAGAAAACAACGTACCGGTACAGGAATGGACATAAAAACCGGACCGACCCTTGAAGCTGATTTCAGAGCCTTGTTCATTCCAGAGAACGATAGACTGGTAACTAAGACTTTCATGTTTCGAATCCTGCCTGGGAAGGAAACTTTTTTTGTTCCTTATTCAAATTTATTCCCAATACTTTCGATTGCTGGTAAAATTCATGTTCTGGGAATAATAAGTTAATAAAGTAGTAAAATACCGCTGCAATCGAAAAGAATTGAGAATAAATTTGAATAAGGAATAAAAAAATTCCTTCCCAGGCGGGATTCTAACCACGAAAGTCTTGGTTACCAGTCTATCGTGATCTGAGTGAACAAGGCTCTGAAATCAGCTACAAGGGTCGGTCCGTTTTTTTTTTTGCCATTACTATACATAGGAACAGTAGTAGTAGGGCTGGAATAACTCTAGAATACAGGTAAGCAGTTGAAAAATCGCGCTACAATATTGCGAGAAATCAAGGCAAACTGTACAGTGAAGTCCGTAAAGTAATAATTCCAGGGAAAATATTTCCCGTTCATTCGCTAATTTGTTTATCTTTTCTGCAGGGGAATGTATAATTTTTTGGCACAGGGGAAATACTCTTACAGTCTTACTAATAAACCGTGTATAGTTTTTATACGAGACTTATGCAGAGTTGAGACAGAAAACGTTACTAATAAACCGTGAAAAAGCTATTGACGTATAAACAGGCTGTAACTGTACAATGGGAATTGCTTTTCAGTAGTTATATACACGAAACCCCTTGTTTAAGCGTTGTATATAGGGAAAAAATGGCTGCCCCTTTAACAGCTGTTCGTATCGACTGTCATTTTATGATGATGTTTACCTTATAACCACAGAAGAACAAACCAAAGATCATGGAATTATTGGAATAATATTGCTGTAGCTTGTACTCTTTGACCAAAATGTAGTGTGGTAATCGATTAGAGCCAGTTGTACTATCGATATTTAACACGCAACACTAGAGCGCTCTACCGGATGCAGTAGAGAACCTCAGATATTCTATTACCTTTCGTAACGAAGTAATGACGAAACTATGACGTAGCTGTGTAACAGTTATACTGCTATACACGACGTATGTAGTGATTATTAGTAAGGAATTTACACACGACTTATAAACGAGCTACTCATTGTATAAGTATAAGACAGTTAAACGTCTGTATATAGAGTTTTTATTAGTAAGACCGTTAGACTACATTTATTCGGTGATTAAACTCGTTACTCATTTTAACTTGATATGTTGTAACAACATCTACTAAGCTAGCCCAAGTCTCTGGTCCAGGGATAACTATTTGGAATATATTGCATAGCCATCATTACTGATCTTCACTCCTTTCTCCTTTCCTTTGGTTCGAGGCTCGACACAGCCGGTCGTAAATGCTGGAACAGTTTGCTTACCTATATTCTGTAGTTTGGCGCTACCGGTAGGGTTTTAGGGCGATCAGCTATTTAGGTCATTAGGCTCGTACATAGGAACAGTATTTGGGGACATGAGAAATATAAAGAACATTTCAGAAAAGGAATATTTTTTAAAAAATTCAATGATAATCACAATTTATTTTTCTAACAAGTCTATTCCAGCTGAATACTTCACGAAGAAGTGAAAAGTCTTTAGAGATTCATACTACCATTCTAAAAGGGATATTGAAACTTCTAGCAGACAATCATTTGTAAAAAGGAAACGTAGGCCTATAAATATTTTCATAAAGTGTCATTCTTTAACTTGAAACAGATATAGTATCAGTTTCAGATAGTAATCTTACCAACAATGAATTGTCTGAATAATGGTGCAGATTAGATGAAGGTATTGGTGAACTGTTAGCATTCCGTGATATAAATAACGAGAGACTAACAATAAGTTGCGGAATTATGAACACCAGTCCACTATGCTTCATTGTGAATTCGGCGTTACTTAATGTTAATGGATATATTACACCAGCTTTACCTATGAAAGATGGACGGAAGGTGCCAGGTTTCTTTGCATCTTCGCTGTAACTTTGCAGAATCTTTCTCACATCAATTCAGCAAATTCAGACATGATAATTCGGTTCATGAGAATTAAGTTACTATAGTTACAGCTGATGTCACCATACTGACAAGAATGTACCATTGTATACAACAATGCAAACAAGACATATGCGCTCTAATTGAGCTAATTAAAGGAAAACGAAAGCCATGTAAGTTGCAATGAAATAGTAATATACGTTACAAGGGCGGTATGTTGACGTTTTTCATGGTCGAGGAAAAGATTGAAAAAGCGAAACGTAGTTGAGCTTTTTTAATTTCCGAAAACATGAAAACAAACATACCGCTCGTGTATTGTACATTATTTTGTGCGAAGATCGTTTATTACATACCTGAAAAACGAATTTCTAATTAGTTGCAATGAAATCTCCATGTTGGTTTCTGTTTAATGACGCCAACTTCCGAACACCAAAATATCTTTCTTTAACATTGTTGCTATAAAATGTTTTCTGTGTTTACTATACTCCAGCAGGCCGTGATTTACAAAAATCTTTTTTTCTCCCAGTCTATAAATGCGAACTTAAAACAAACGGTAAATCTTATGTAATGATTATTTTTCATTTTAATATTTTAACAATATTATTTATTGTAACATATTGCAGTAATAACATCGGCATCTGGAATCTCGTTGATTTTTTTTGCACGGCTTCCTTAATGTTACTTGTATCAGGAATGCAATAAGTTTCGTGGAGTAGTTCACTTTACTTAATTTTTGAAAATATTTAAAAACAATAATTAACATTGCAATTTAGGTGAAATTGCATTGGTAAGTTTCAATTTATAATTATTACTATGTTAAACGTCTCTAAAAGTAATATGTTAAAAGCCTAAAGCAGTAAAATGAATGTCGCGCTTAAGCGGTAAGAAGAGGGAAATTGTTATGTGTGTTACGTTGGGAATACTGAATGTGGTATTTCACACTTACCGCGTATTGGTTCTGTGCGGAAAGCAAGCAAATATGCACGATCTCGCACAAAAGAAGACAATACTTCACTTCCTAGCTGCTTAGCGTTCAGCCGTTCTTTAGAGTCGGTGTTACTTTTTTTCAAGGACCTTAGTGAAACAATGCCGGTACGATATAATTGGATAGTGCTATGCATCAATTGACCAAGCGCCAAAATCAATTTGAGAAAGGGATTCGGAAAACTGGTTGGGAACGGTTCAAACCAGCTACTATAGTCCCGACGCTATTATTTCAGGCGTGACTTGCTCTACGTCTTAGAAAGTGAAGGCTCTATAAAGTCTAGGTAGGTAGTATCGTTCGCCATTTTTGTTCTTACGTTGCCGAGCTACGATACGAGGAAACTATTTGCCACACCGTTAAACATTATCATGTCGTAGCTCCTATGATAATAAATCAAACGCAATGTAATTCAGCAAATAATTGAGCGGCAAATAACGTCTTCGTGTGCTTTCTGCGAACGCCAACGAAAGAGCTGAAATGGCGGGCGATTATATTAGTATTTATCGAGCCCTAAGAAATGAATCAGCGAAAATCATAAGACGCACACGTTTAAATGTAGCCGACCTGCAACGCGATTGGCTGCCGGAAATTAGAGCGACGGGACTTTTTTTTATAAAACCTAAGCAAGTAAATCACTAGCTGCGGATTCAGTGTAGTGTACAAGATTTTCCCCACACTTTTAAGTACATACGTGCTGACAAGGGAATTCTGATAATAATTTAATTGCATGTCATGGAAAATCATTTAGGCTCTACTTTCTGCTTTTGTAAGTGTTCAACACGTTGAGCACTTTTTTTTTTCAGAAACTCTTTTGATATAATTCATGGAATATAATATTAGTTGCTTACATTTTGCCTTTTTTTCACTACAGAATGCAATTTTCTTAGTTAGACATTCATACTGAATATATGTTAATATAAAAATGGTAGGCTTAAATATAATTAAAATAAAATAAAATAAAATATATGAACAGAGAACAGACAATTACTGTACTTAGGTTAAAGTTTTTTTTATAGTGTTTAGCACTGTTAGCAGAAAAAATATTGTATAGGCTTGATGTTTGTATGTTGACTGTGTAGTACTGTATTATCAACAGTAATCTCACTAGACGTTTTATTTATCTAGAAAAATCAAAACTCGAGTGGGATTTAATTGACTATTACACGATTAGAAGAAAGTATATAAAGATTAAAAGTAACGAAGTACTCCAATACAATAAAATATTAATTGACTTACGAAAATACAACTGTCTTCAAATGTATTATTGTACCATCTCAACATTACAAATATTACGCTAGATGCATGCCAGATGGCAGTAGTGAGCAATGCCTTCTCGTCGAGAAGTTCTCTCTCGATCTATTATACACGATGGCAATGTTACTTTCAAGAAGGCTTTGTTGATTCAGTTTCACTTTTATTAAAATGCAACATTCCACTTCAATTACCCGAATCCCAGTAATCAACGTCACTTGACAGATGATTTTCAATAAATCTTAATATTAAACAATCTCTGATACGTGACTATCCATAATATCATATAGCAGAAGCTATAACATAACCTAACTAATATTCTGTACACAAGTGTTAGAAAAGTTTTAATTAACGACGATGACATAAAAAATAAACATGAATAATTTTAAAAGGAATAATTATTGAATGTACAATTTTCAAATTTGAATGTGGTTGGTGGTTCAATTGATGTTATATTGGACGTGTGCGTAATAGAAGTGAACTCGTTGATTTAGGCCTACATGGTGTATTCAACTTATTCAGGATTTCCGAATGAATAATTTTAAAAGGAATTTATTGAATGTACAATTTTCAAATTTGAATGTGGTTGGTGGTTCAATTGATGTTATATTGGACGTGTGCGTAATAGAAGTGGAACTCGTTGATTTAGGTCTACATGGTGTATTCAACTTATTCAGGATTTCCGAATGATGCTCTTCATTTATTTGTAAATCGGATTTCAGAAAATGCATAGGTATGATCAGTGATTTTTATTAATTCTTGTTCTTGAATGCCAATGCGAGTCATATTTGAAACTGCTTTGCATCGACTGGAGTGATTTGTAATTTTATATATATATTTTTTTGACGTCCAGACCAGCGCAGTTTCAAATGTTGGCAAACAAGGAAACAAATGCTAGGGACGCGATAAAATTGTGCGATAAGCAGCCATGATTGGTTGAAATACGTCCTTTGGTACCGTTTTTTTGGTCAAAAGTAGTATGACGTAGTAAGAGTGTAATAGTCAGTATAATTTTCCAAGTATTCATCCACAGTATTTGAAATGATACTATTCATTAAATGCACAGGTAATTAAAAGAAATATTAAAAGCCCATCAGAACTAATACATTTCATTCTCCCTTCATAAAATGTAGAATTAACCTGGATTAGTATATGTTGATTTTATGTTATTTTCTAGCTCAGTCTAAGTACAGTAAATCGTCGATTATCCGAAACAATTGGGGACGGGGAGTGTTTGGATTACTGATTTTTCGGATAACGGTACATTTACGAAAACAAATTGTACCGGTGTTATAGGAGCAGTGTAAAACAAATAAACACTGAAATTATACATAAAGTTGTACATACAGTACAAGTCCATTAGAGTTTCGGAAAATAAGTCCAATTGTTGTTTTTTTTTTTTTTTTGCTTCAGAGCTGAGAGTCCTTTTCTTTTGCCGCTAAATCTCGCAAACAGCTCTATCGAAACTTCTACATGGCGCGCGCGCAAATTTGAATTTGTCGACTGGAACGCTATAGGTTAACCGATGTTTCGGTTGATCAGTATTCGGATAATCGTTGCTCTACTGATTTATCAGGAATTTGCAACTATGTGATCTTATGTTTCAGTGTATTTTCGATGTGTTGCGAAAGTTAAACGAATTATTTAGGACAGATGAATAATCTACATTAAGTGAACTGTTAATTCAGTTCAGCTTTATTTCAAGATTAGTGATAAAATTTATCCTTATCTTAAATATTGTGGTAGATATATTGTCAAAAGTGCCAGTGCATGTTTTGCCTTAATTTTTGTAATGCGTTCATAGCCCGCTGCTGTTAAGGGGAGAGGATGGTATTTTTTGGTAAAAAATGAGTAAATTAAAAAAAAAGAACTTTAAAATACTCTGTGATATGTGTGGAATGCATAGCATAACATTTAGTGGGTATTTGTGCCCTTATCGGATGTTGAGTCGCCATTTTCAAACTTCCTGCGTTATGGATTTTTAGATCACTCGCCCACTTTTATTGTTGTTTCCGGTAAATTAAATTTAAAAAAAATCTTTAAAATACCCTTTGATATGTGTGGAATGCATTGCATTACATATTGTGGGTATTTGTGCCCTTATCGGATGTTGAGACGTTATTTTTAAGCTTCTTGCGCAATGGATTTTTAAATCACACGCCCGCTTTTATCGGTTTCCAGTAACTTCATTTCTTTGCTACATTGCCGACAAAAATGGATATAATTTCTGAACTATTAAAGATACATGCATGAAATTTAGAACACACATTCTTTAGACTATTAGGAAACTTTTCTCTGTAACAGAATTTTGTTAATTGATTTCATTTAAAAAATACGTCCGTTTGTTTGCAAGAAAGGAAATCAGAAAATTGTTATTAAATTTTAATTGTTCATTTTATAAACGTAAATGTCACTAGGGACTAATATTAAAATTCTCTTTTGTGTGTCAGACAGTTTGAAGGGGTGGGAGAACACGCTTTTGCAAATACATTGCAAAAAACTGTTTGAATCTATCTTTAAAACGGTTTATATATCGCCGTTAGTACAATCCTGCATTGGATATATTTTTTTTTTAAATTTGGGCCCCCAAATAATTTCTTTTCAAAATGTTTTTATTTGGTTGAGTTGCCACAGCTATGAGCTCTCTACATACAAAAAATTAATATTTTACACCAAATAGGAAAAAAGGTTTTTTTTTTTTTAAATACCATCCTCTCCCCTTAAGAAATAATGTAATTTCAAAAGGCAATGTTAAGATGGAAGGGAAAAGAGCAAGAACAGTCTCTCTTAGTGAAGAGGAATCACCGATCAAAGTTTGTCGACAAGAACATCAGAGGAACTAGTGAATAGTTGCTTATTGATCTAAACTGGCATTATCACAAGAGAGACGAATATTACATCAAAGATAAAGTCTCTGTTGTACTATTTTTCGGTTGGTAAACAAAAGAGGGAAGCAACTAAGAGTTTAAATGTCCCGTGAGTTGAGAGACCACACGAATAAAGGTCGTGTACTTGACGCGGCTGAGGGAGAGACTCGGTCTGAAATTTTAACGAAGGTTCTATTCTGTTGGGAGAGACATTCTGTAGTCTGCTGCGGCTTGTGAGCAATTTTTACTCCATGCATATTTAATAAGAAGGAATTTTCAATTCAAACATGCCAAAAATCCTCTTCTATCGTTCCTACCATCTTCTCGCTTCAACTTTGCAATTTTTCTCTACTATTTGGTTAGCAAAACTGTCTCCTATATTGAAGAGACATCATGCAGTAGAGACTTGATATGCTGTCAGAATTTCTTGCACAATTTCTGTTCGGACGGTAATGCAGTTTTTTGCTTCCCAGAGACGGAGGGCTATTTTCTCTTACTTACTTACTTACTGGCTTTTAAGGAACCCGGAGGTTCATTGCCGCCCTCACATAAGCTCGCCATTGGTCCCTATCCTGAGCAAAATTAATCCAGTCTCTATAATCATATCCCACCTCCCTTAAATCCATTTTAATATTATCTTCCCATCTACGTCTCGGCCTCCCCAAAGGTCTTTTTCCGTCCGGCCTCCCAACTAACACTCTATATGCATTTCTGGATTCGCCCATACGTGCTACATGCCCTACCCATCTCAAACGTCTGGATTTTATGTTCCTAATTATGTCAGGAGAGGAATACAATGCGTGCAGTTCTGTTTTGTGTAACTTTCTCCATTCTCCTGTAACTTCATCCCTCTTAGCCCCAAATATTTTCCTAAGCACCTTATTCTCATACACACTTAACCTATGTTCCTCTCTCAAAGTAAGAGTCCAAGTTTCACAACCATAAAGAACAACGGTAATATAACTGTTTTATAAATTCTTATTTTCAGATTTTTTGACAGCAGACTGGATGATAAAAATTTCTGAACCGAATAATAACAGGCATTTCCCATATTTATTCTGTGTTTAATTTCCTCCCGAGTATCATTTATATTTGTTACTGTTGCTCCAAGATATTTGAACTTCTCCACCTCTTCAAAAGATAAATCTCCAATTTTTATATTTCCATTTCGTACAATATTCTGGTCACGAGACATAATCATATACTTTGTCTTTTCGGGATTCACTTCCAAACCTATCTCTTTACTTGCTTCCAGTAAAATTCTCGTGTTTTCCCTAATCGTTTATGGATTTTCTCCTAACATATTCACGTCATCCGCATAGACAAGCAGCTGATGTAACCCGTTCAATCCCAAACCCTCTCTGTTATCCTGGACTTTTCTAATGGCATACTCTAGAGCAAAGTTAAAAAGTAAAGGTGATAGTGCATCTCCTTGCTTTAGTCCACAGTGACTTGGAAACGCATCTGACAGAAACTGACCTATACGAACTCTGCTGTACGTTTCACTAAGACACATGGCTATTTTCTCTAATGAGTATAAAAGTTATATGGACTGGATCAAACATTTGATGACTTACTATGTCTTTGCATGTTTATTTTTAGTAGGTTATTTTACGACGCTTTATCAACAGCTTAGGTTATTTAGTGTCTGAATGAGATGAAGGCGATAATTCCGATGAAATGAGTCCGGGGTCAAGCACCAAAAGTTACAAAGCATTTGCTCATATTGGGTTGAGGGAAAACCCGGAAAACCTCAACCAGGTAACTTGCTCCGACCGGGAATCGAACCCGGGCCAACTGGTTTCCCAGCCAGACGCGCTAACCGTTACTCCATAGGTGTGGACTTACATGTTTATTCCTCATATTATAAAATAGCTCATCAGTTTTTAAGTATTGCAAATAGATATATATTCTTCTACGTAGTATTTAATATGGGGTCAAGCCATGTACTTGTAATACGGGTTTAGGAATTCTCGTCATCGGAGATGTCGTCATTATACATTTTTGTCACCGATTACGTTTTAGTCACCGGCGTTCTGGCCACCGATTATGTTTAATAATTTATTAATGTTTTATTGGAAAAGTTTAATTATATTTAAATATCATTGTAAGGTTGTTTCCTTGGTCATGCATATAAGTATTTGGCAAAAATTTTACGTGTAAGGTGACTACTTTCTTTCTTGTTAGGAGGGAGGGAGGAAACATCCCACGCACTACGTCCTGAGGTCTATTGTACACCCCCATATATGGGATGAGTTGCGTGCCCACCGATCCTCTACGCGCACCGACCTAACCACTTGACCCTCTTAATGACCGGTCCCTACAGCCAACAGAGTCCATGTACCACTTCTCCTTCAGCAACCCCCCCCCCCAAGGCTCCCTTAACGGTCCGAGGCGGAAGTCCTCCCCCGATAAGATTTGCCCCGGGTTCCGTTGCAGAAGCTATCCATCATCGCATGAATACAATCCACGGAGGCCGGTCGAGGGAGCCAGCAGCTTCGGAGGGCCACCTGTAGAGCGATCTGAAAACCAGAAGAAGTAACGGAATGATGAGTGAAAGGAAGTGGCGAAGATGAGTGAGGTTCCAATCGCCTGATAAAGTTACCTGATATTCATTCATAGGAGTGAGGGGAAAACCTCACCCAGGCAACTCGTCCCGACCGGTAATCGAACCCGGGCCCGCTGGGTTCGGAGTTAGACTCGCTAACCCCTTCAGCCACAAGGGTGGACAAGGTGACTACTTACTTAGGTATATTATTATGAAATTTATTGTACTGATGGAGCATCAGAAAGGGGAATTTCGATTCACTCGAAGTATTAGGGGATTTATGAAACTAATACATCAAGGGTATATGTATACCATGCATAAAGTTCGAAATTCCGATGTCCTTTAGGTCTGATCGATTACCACACTATATTTTGGTCAAAGGATACAGCTACAGCAATGTAATTCTAATTATTCTGTGCTTTTCGGTTTGTTCTTCTGTGGTTACAAGGCAATCATCATAAAATGACAATCGATACGAACAGCTGTTAGGTTGGCTATTTTTTCTCTATATACAACACTTAAACTAGGGATTTCGTGTATAGCCTTTAACTACTGCAAAGCAATTCCCAAGTATAGGCTGTTAGGCTGTTTATACAGGGACATCATTTTATTTTTACTAACATTTTTAATATTAACCTGGCTATACCTCTGGATCAGCGCCGTTTGCTACCCCCTTCCACGATTGGAGTTCGATGATACTGGCGTAATATGCAAACAAATCACTTTACTAGGTGTAGGAGGGAAGAAAAGTAGTTCATCCATTTACGTAAAGTAGGAAATATCGCGGTTTTGAGTTTGATCATTTTCATTAGGTTTTTGTTTAATCAAAATACAGTGCAGTATTAACAATGAGTGTTTTTACTCACGAACTGAGCTGTCCATGTGGACGTATTCATTATGCAGTGTATATTATACTGTCTACAGCACATTAGCGTACAATATAGAGAATGAAGTGAGATTGAAAAATAATCATAATATGGATATTTAAACACATTTTTGAAAATGGTGGCCGTTCATTTCGATACAGGCTTCAGTTCTAATGTGCATATTATGGCATTATAGACTATTGTACCTAATCCAAATTACCAGTTTCGTTCTTCGTACTAGTAACTCGTGTTGAAATAATTCCGTACTTACTCTATAAAAGGGTACCTTACGTAACGTAAATTCAATCTTCACTTCTGCCCGATCCGAAAAGATAAAATTACTCAGACATACTATCTACTGTCCGTCCAAGTAGTTATGTCGTAGGGTCGTAGAAAGGAGGAAATCACGTGACAATTAATTACTTAAAGAGGCCCTTTTACTTAAGTTATTTTAAACAGTCGTATAATATTACGTAGACGTCCAACTCCTAACAGAAATTAATGTTCTCAGAAAAGAGCTAAGACAGCCCAGCCACTAGCTGGCGAATAAAAGCTGGTGGGGGAAACCGGGATACGACGTAGGCAAATGGACAACAGTATCTGTGCGAAAATGATTCAATATTGAAAGCTCTTTCGTCACTGAAAAACGGGAACATAATTTTGGAACGTACTGTTTACTATGACCGTAATGCTACTATGACTGTGTATGCGGTCTTAGATCTGTGTGGAGGACGATTGAACTTCCGTAGTAGAAGGGGTGGGAGTGAAGTACATTCAAAAACTCAGGTACAATAAAAATTGAAGTAAAAATAAAATGATGTCCCTGTACAACCATCGCTTATACATGGTTTATTAGTGACGTTTTCTATCCCAACTCAGCGTAAGTCTTGTATAAAAACTATACACGGTTTGTTAGTAAAATCGTAAATGTTTTAGTGTTTTTTATATGAAATGAGGTGGCGGTAAAGTGTGTTGGTGGAATGATAAAGGGAAACCTTCTTCAATATTTGCTTTGTTCTTCACGAATTCCATCAGGATCTGGTCAGGGGTCGAGCCCGGGACACCTAAATGGAAGACTAGAGCCACAGACGCAGCATGACTGAGACTGCGATATTCATGAATTTTCTGGAATTTAGAGCACTACTTAGAAATTGCGATGTGAGTAAAATGGAGATAAGAAACTACAGAGGTATGCCAAAGAAGAAACTTGCTTTAGAGTTTGGTTCTCTTCTCATTCAAGCAAATGCGACATTAGTTCAAATACAAGAGAATCAGTCGAGAGAGTCAATGTCAAATGCTGAAAAAAACACTCGTAGCGGGAGGGATCCGTTTCGGAGAACATCTGAGAGTAATCAGGCGTGACACTGACCACGTCACCTTTTAGAGCACGGCTAGCAGAGTATCATGGGAATTCTGAGTCAAGTTCTCCGTAGCATGAAACGTAATTGGAAAACTTTCAATAGCTTTTAACGCCCAAGAGAAACTTTTTGTTGTGGTGCGGAATTTCACAGAAAATCGTCGTATTATCGTATTACGAGTAATTTAAATCTACATTCTGTAATTTTGAATTAAAGCCGCATTTACAAGTTCATCACAGACTTGGATATTTGTCCGTTTTTAATGTACAGTAGGCAGTTACAATGTTTTGTTATTTTAAATGAAAGTACGGTACCGTCGTAAGGAACAAGAATATTTTCACCAAGTGACTCTTTTGTCATGGTAGTCGTCGTCGCCATCATCATCATCATCATCATCATCATCATCATCATCATCATCATCATAATTAGGGACCGTACTTTGTCCCATGTGGCTACAAGTTTAACTTTCCGTCGGTACAGCTATATTTTTTTTGCATGGTTTGCGTACCTGGGTTAGGCAGACCTTGTCAATATTTTCCCGATTTTGGAGTATTATAAATTAATATAAAATGTGACAACTATTTGGAACTTGTTCTAGAATTATTTATTTAACGATGAAAGAGTAATGGAACGGAGAAAAATTCTCTCCGGCGCCGGCATTTGAACCCGGGTTTTCAGCTCTACGTGCTGACGCTTTATCCACTAAGCCACACCGGATTCCACCCCGGCGTCGGAAGAATCGTCTCAGTTTTAAGTTCCAACTCTTGGGTTCCCTCTAGTGGCCGCCCTTTGCACTACGTCATAGATATCTATGAACCTAGGACCGAAGTCCACACATGTGCTGAGGTGCACTCGTGATGAATGACTAGTTGGCCGGGATCCGACGGAATAAGCGCCGTCTTAAATCACGAAGTGATTTACGCATATCATATATATTATTATAATGTACCGAAGTGCATATGATATTTCCATGCAGATATTCTGCGACATCATACGATGAAAGAGTCGGATCCCAGCCAACTAGTCACTCATTACGAGTGCACCTCAGCACATGTGTGGACTTCGGTCCTAGGTTCATAGATATCTATGACGTAGTGCAGAGGGCGGCCACTAGAGGGAACCCAAGAGTTGGAACTTAAAACTGAGACGATTCTTCCGACGCGGGGGTGGAATCCGGTGTGGCTTAGTGGATAAAGCGTCAGCACGTAGAGCTGAAAACCCGGGTTCAAATCCCGGCGCCGGAGAGAATTTTTCTCCGTTCCATTACTCTTTCATCGTACTGTCTACCTGGGTTAGGCAAACCCTGTCAATATTTTCCCGATTTTAGAGTATTATAAATTAATATAAAATGTGACAACTATTTGGAACTTGTTCTAGAATTATTTATTTCCGTTAATTATACTTCAATGTAGGCAACAATTAAAAGTGGTAGCTTTTTTGTGAAATTGTTGAAGATGTGTATTGAATTCATAACAAAATTACTTGCTTCATAGGAAGACAATCTAATACAAGAAATATATGTTGACAATCATGATTCAGTTGAATAGTTCGAAGAACACTCAAGATGACACCACACTTGTGTTGAAACGGAGTCCGTCTGTCATAAAACTACGTTACCTTTTTCTAACAATTGTAACACTTTCAACATTTTAACTTTAGAAATTTTATCTGTAGTAATGTTACGAGAGGTCTGAAATTTATTAGGACGGTTTCGTGAATGAAATAAAAATATAAATAATAATGTATATCTCTAAAATTCGCTCGCAAATTGTTAATAATTGTATATTTACGAATACTTAACCTATTCAGACATTGTGAAGTTGAGATAGATTGAATATCGATTACAATATAGAAATTCGATGTTATTCAGTAATGCCAAATTGCGAAAAGCGAAATACAGGTGTACTGCACGTTTCTCTTATTATTATAACAGAAATACGTTTTCATTATCTGCTGAAATCATAATATAATTTAAAAGTTTATAATATAATTACAAATAACGTGATTAATGCATTAATTAAATGAAGAATTGTTAGAAACGCAGTTATCAAATCTGAATCAAGGAGTGTAATTTTTTTCAGATAGCTTACAATGGATATGGAATTAGAAGATGAACATCTCGTCTGGAAATGAAATAGCTGGTTTGCAAAGAGGTGACTTCATTCGCTATCTAGGAGTCAATTTTTATGACGAGATTAATTTTGATCCTCTTTCAACATTGTCTAAACTAAGAACAAACGTAGAATTGCTTATTTCTTCACCACACTTACAAGCGGATCAAAAATACAACATCATTAACACCTCAATCTGTCCTAGTCTAATATGTCCATTTCAGACAGTACCTCCAAAAAAAAATTCTAATAAATTCATAGTGGATGTAGATATTATGATAAGGGGTGTGCTGAAAGAAATACTGCAACTGCCTAATGACCTTCCTACAGATATGTTGTATACAGACACAAAATTCAAGGGATTAGGTTTATTCTGTTCAGCATGGGACTTATACTTACAAAATATAAACGCATGTAAGATATTGCTTAAATCCAATAATTCCTTCCTACATGCTACAAGGAAATTATCCAAAGGAATTGCATCCAGTCTCACAGCACTCAATATCACCGAATCAGCAAATATTTTGGACAAGTACGGCACTGTAGATACGCGAAAGGTACGGCAAGTATTAAGAGAAAAGGCGTTTGAGAACTGGAGCCAGAAAAAACATAAAGGCAAAGGCCTGCTATTATTCCAACAATACGCGGGTGTTCGTGTAAAGGGGGTTAAGTCAAATTGCAAGGTTTGTAAAATTCTCTCATTTGGTACTGAACAAAACCCCTTTGTCATAAAATATGGAGCACTGCAACTGCATCATAGATGGAAGAATGACTTAACCCCTTTAGCACAAGAGAAAAGTAATTGTGGATAGTTCAAATCTGTACTTATTCCAGTTGAGCCAAATCAACTTAACCCCCTTTACACGAGCACCCGCCCAGCGAATAAGTGGATCCGAAATCACAAGGGTCTTTCCTGTAGTGAGTGGAGGGAAGCAATCAAGATGAATGCGAACGTGTCAGCTGTGCGTAGTGTACCTGGCAGGTCTTCGGGCAGTAACCTCTGTCGACGTTGCGACAGGGAGGTTGAAACCCTTGCCCATGTCCTGGGGGCCTGTCCACACGGTGAACTTCTACGAAATACGCGGCATCATACAGTAAGATCTATAATAGCAACTGCCTTAAGGAACAAAGGTTATTCAGTATATGAAGAAGTACACGGCATATCCAGTGAGGGCAGTAATCGAAGAATTGACATCATTGCATTTAAACCTCCCTCTCTTGAAGATTACATCATAGACCCTACTGTGAGATTCGAATCGCACGAACACCAGTCAGAAGAAGTACACGAGGAAAAAAGGAATATATATATGAACCTTCCATCAGTTTTTATAAGGACAAATACCATCTGGAATCCATCGTCATTACGGGACTAATGATAGGAGCCCGTGGGACCATACCCCGGTTCCTAGTCGACTTCTGTAAATATTTTGGCCTGCATAAAAGTATTTTAAGAGATCTAACAATTGCAGCACTCAAAGGCTCAATAGCTATTTTCAGGCATCATACATATGGACCATGACTAATTCGCATCTCCTTGACGTTACTTCGTTTAACATCATGTGTTTCAATATAATTCAAATTGTTTATTTTTCACTCTAACAACAATTTATCACTAAGCCTCAAGGCTTTTACTCTATTGTATCATGGTACTCTTTGTCGATGGCAACCTGTAGTGGTTACAGGAAGAAATTAAATTAAATTAAATTCACACTTTATTTAGTACTTCATCGTTACATTACACACTACAATTAGAACTAAGAATTATGTAACATTGTGTGGAAACAGCTATATAGCAATGCTTATGTATTCGCACTACAGTGAGCCTTATGTTGCTAAACAGTGAAGCCATCTATATAATTAAAACACGTATTTATTACGCCACACGGAAGGCAGTTTACGCCATAGACCTTGTATATAATATACAAGGTCTTTGGGTTTGATATGCGTTGATGTTACATAAATTTGAACATTTGACTTTCTATTAATTGTTTAATTTTATTCACGTAATACAGATTTTATAAGTTACAATTAGGTTAGCTATCTGTGGGCGCGGGACCATGTGTCAGTTGTACCTCATTTCGAACGTTACTCAGTGCTACAAGAAAGCATTTTCCATAGATCGACAAACGCAATCTCGCTGTAGTATGTAACGGGACTGAAGCTGCATCTACACAGTTCAATTTTCCATGCGCTTATGCATGCAGTCTGGCAAGAATATTGAAATAATCAAGTTTAAAACGTACGTTCAATTAAGATGCATGAAGATTTTGTGTCTACATGGTGCACCGTTTTGAACATCGTCTTCACTGCGTAAATATATTAATTAATATTAGCAATCAATCTTGCATTCATTGCTTGAATGCGTAAAGTTGAAATAATAGTTTAATCGTGTATATGTATACATCTTAAAGGATTCATGCTCATCAATTTACGGGGAAAGAGTTGGCGACACCGACTGAACAAAAGAACGACCATGCGATAAAGTCTTTAGAACGTCCATAGAACGTCTTTATACTCATCTTCCTACTCTGTATAAATCCCTCGCCTCTGGAATTCGTTACCTAATGACGTCAGGGACTGCCGGACTTTATCACAATTCAAAATTAAATTGGAAAATTTTGTCTTATTTAATGTTTTTTAGGTATTGCTAGAAGTATTGATTTGTGTTTTTTTTTCTTTTTAATCTAGATTAAAATTATAAGTTTCTTGTTTATGTCAGCTAATTAGTCAGGATAGAATTAATTATGATACTTTATCACTCATTTAAAGTTTGTGTGACTGCAACCTGTGTATATTTTTGTGTGGCTTTACTTTGTTTATAGTGGTTTTTTCTCTCTCTCTCTTTATTTCTTGTGTAGCTTTACTTTGTTTATAGTGTATTTTTTCTGTTTATTTCTATTATTGTATTTGTATTCCTGGTGTTGTGGAAAAGAAGGTCTGATGGCCTTAACTACACCAGAATAAATGAATAAATAAATAAATAAAATAAATAAATAAGTAAATAAATAAATGAATAAATAAATAAATAAATAAATTGAAAGCGATAAATCTAGCTGCAAAAATTATCGCGATGTTTGAACTGTGATTGGTTGGAATTAAAAATTTTATTACACTTCATTGGTCGAAAATGGAATGACGTCATATAAACGAAATAGTCGTCATAAATTTTGGATGAAAAATTGTATTTTGAAAATGACGTGTCCTCTTAAGGGGATATTTTTAGCGGATTTTTGGTAAGGTACGCCAATCCCCTCCAGCACTTAAATCTAACTTACATCTAAGAACAACACAAATATCTAGGCCATACATACCAAGGAACAATTCCTAACCAAGGAAAAATTCCTCGTCAGAATCGGGAATCGAACAGGAAACCTCCTGTTTAGAAGACAGCATTGCTGGCCAGTAGAAGCTGGCCGATGAATAATAGGAACCTGGTAGAAATCCAGTCTGTCACAGGGTACAGCTAGATATATGGACTGGCGCACCCCCCAATACTATAATCTCGCCATCCAAAGGTTTCAGTGCACAGATTGAACGCTTCCTGCATTCTAAAGCTAGAGAATCAGGGCACGCACAGAGCAACGGGTTGCCATGGAGATATTGCACGCAAACTGGTCAGGGATGGATGGCGCCTCTTTCAACTATTCATTCTCAAGATGAATGAGATGTGATGGTATTCAAAAAGGCCAGTTGCCTGCTGTAAATTAAATTCCACACCCGGGACTGAAATTGAAAGGCGGGGCTCTCTCACGTTGAAAGCAATATTTCATTTAAAAGCTACTTAATTAATAAATATTATAGCTAGTATTGAATACTTTGAAGTAAAAATGTTTTTCGTCTTCTCAGGTATCACCACAGTCTAGTATATACAGTCACGAAGCTCAATACGTAATAAATATGCATCCATAGATAGTTGCTAACCACTAGGATCGCTACTATCGCCTCATTACAGACAATCCGAAATAGTACCTGCACAGTCTATTGTTCCTAGTACCCTCGTAAACTCAATCTTCGTGACTGTATACTGCGGTATCACGTCTCTTATTCAGCAGTGATATTTTATTATTCTATGGAACCGGCTATAGCTAGCATTAGCAATTTTTTTCAATATTATTATTGTAGTTAACTGCTTATATCAATAATCCTTGTGCCAGGTTCATGAAATTGCGTTTTAATCCTTTGCAGCATAGTGTTGTTCAGAAGAACCAACTTTTTTTTCTTTCTGTACAATTGAATAGTGAATTTGCAAAACGACCTAAGTCCCTAGAAGTATTTTTGAGAAAATTAAAGAAAACTGTTTTTGGCCTTGCTGAACCATATATTGTTACAATATAATTATTTATATGTAAGAGATATGTAAGAGAAATAGTTTTAGTATAAAAATTAATATTTTTGTACTCTTCTTCAGAGCGTAAAAAATTTAATTATCTTCAGGACTTAAGTTGTTCTTCAAATTAACTTCAATCCTGCATCATAATTGTTAAGTTACTGACACATAAACATCTTTAATTAAATGTATTTATACCAGAAACATAAAATAACCTTATTGCAATTGTAGAACAACTTTATTTTGAACAATTTGTTAATCACAAGAGCACAGACGCCTGATGGAGAAAAGTATGATGTTGAAGAAATGTTTCTGAGCACTTATTGCCATTAAGAATTAGATTAGTATGTTGTTCTTATTTTGTCCTGAACAACTGTCTGCAAAACAACCACAGTTCTTTAATATACCGGATGGGACACAGTTATTGAAGTAGTGTGTAAGAGAAAATTACATACCTCATTAAGACTTTTCTTGGTCTGTCCCTCATGGTAGACACAAAAGGACATTTCACTAGTTTTCATATCCTGAACTGGTGTTTAGGAAAGCATGCATTTTTCATGTAGTCAAATGTGACAGCAAGAAAATCTTCTATCTCGATACTTAACTTGGCTCCATTTTGCAATACTTTTTACTTCAGTTACAAGTTTAGCATATTGCTTTTCATTTTCGTGCTCTGTTCTTCAAACGTAATAAATTTTCTCAACTAAAGAATTACCAATGACAACAGACAAAAAACACTTTGTCAGCTGATTGTGTGATTAAAATTACATATTATGTAAGTTGCTTCAGTACTTGACAGGCAAAACAACTTAAGTCCAGGACTAAAGTCGTTTTACCCCTTAACCAAACATTCTGTTGCTAAGAAAAACTACACAAAAGTCTTGGATTAAAGTCATTCTGCTACTAAACGATGCCCCTTGCATACAGTAACATAATCATTCTCTCAACTTAAAACCTCCAAAATGTGGACTAAAGTCGTTTTGCAAATTCACTAATTAATTAAATCACAGATGTTACACCATGCAACCACCTCTGGAAGGTACATAGAGGTGCCATCTGTGTTTTGAAATTGTGTTCAGAGTTAAAATTTTGAAGAGAAAAAAATGATCGAATCTTTGTTATGATCCATGATATGAAAACATAAAAAATTACATTTGTACTGAAAAGAGTTAAGAGTACATAATTTTATTACTTTTGTTGGGTTGATTTCAAGTTAAACATAATTAACATTTAGGCACTATTAGAAATGTTTCCAAGGTGCATTTATTTCAATTGAAGACCTAACATTCTAAATGTGTCAAGTGCCAATTTTTCAATTTTCATTTTATTCAATCTGAGGGAGGAACATTCATATGAGAAAATCATACTAAATTATCTTTGTCGTAGCTCACTCGTGCTCCAAATACGGTGTTCTAGGTATTTCAATATGCATTTCGCAATGTGTTTTTCATCAATATCTCAGAAAGTTGTTTTTTGGTACTTAGCACATTTAGAATGTTAGATCCTCAATTATGGAAAATTTGTTACCCACTAGAATTTCAAATGGATTTATATGTTATCTTCCAGGTCAGAAAATCGTAATTTATTGAAATTGATAAAAAAATTGGTTTGATTCCAACCTAATTACTTGTCTTAAATCATTCTAAAACTACTGTTGTATCATTTTCGTTAACATTTGTTGGTATGAAATCTCCTGATTTGGACTTGTGTTTAAAAATTCATACATCCAATTGTTCTTCTAATAGTTCTAACTGTTTTATTCTAAATGAATAATAAAAATATGCCTTAATAAACCTCTTGTTTGTCCTTAAAATCTGTTGTAATCAGAATTTAAAGTATTTGAGTTCTGTCAAATTTATAACAATGTATTATTGAATTTCGTACATAGAAAGATAAATATATTTAATGTATATTCACATAAATATTAAACCAAAAGTTCAGACAACATACTCGTATGCTTGACAGTTCCTTGATGTCCCTTGCACACAGTAACATAATCATGCTCTCAACTTAAAACCCCCAAAATGTGGACTAAAGTCGTTTTGCAAATTCACCAATTAATTAAAGCACAGATGTTACACCATGCAACCATCTCTTGAAGGTATATAGAGGTGTCATTTGTATTTTGAAATTGTGTGCAGAGTTAAAATTTTGAAGAAAAAAAAATGATCGGAACTTTGTTATGATCCATGATATGAAAACATTAGATTTGTGCTCAAAAGAGTTAAAAGAGTGAATAATTTTATTACTTTTGTTGGGTTGATTTCAAGTTAAACATAATTAACATTTAGGCACTATTAGAAATGTTTCCAAGGTGCATTTATTTCAATTGAAGACCTAACATTCTAAATGTGTCAAGTGCCAATTTTTCAATTTTCATTTTATTCAATCTGAGGGAGGAACATTCATATGAGAATATCATACTAAATTGTCTTTGTCGTAGCTCAACTGTAAGTGACACATTCGTGCGCCAATAGACGGTGTTGTAGGTATCTCAACATGCATTTCGCAGTGTTTTTTTCCTCAATATCTTAGAAAGTAATTTTTTTTTGGTACTTGGCACATTTAGAATGTTAGACCCTCAATTATGGAACATTTGTTGCCCGCCAGAATTTAAAATGAATTTATATGCTGCCTTCTAGCTCAGAAAATTGCAATTTGCTCAAATTGATTAAAAATTGGTTAGATTCCAACATGCTTGTCTTAAATCATTCTAAAAAAACTGTTGTACTATTTTCGTTAAAATCTGTCGGTATGAAATCTCCTGATTTGCTCTTATATTTAAAAATTCATACATCCCATTGTTCTTCTAATAGTTCTGTTTTATTCTAAATGAATCTCCTCAAGTTAAGTATCTTAGAATAATAATCGACCAACATTTACGTTGGGATAAACATGTTCTTTTTATGTGCAATAAATTAAGAAAAATTATTCACTATTTTGTCATCATACAAAATTACTTGACTGTCATACTTTACGACTGATTTACCTTGCATTAGTACAAGCTATATTACAATACGGCATTATAAGACGGGGTCGTGCTTATAGTACTTCCTTCGTGCCAATAACTCTGCTACAGAAAAGAATAATAAAAATATGCCTTAATAAACCTCTTGATTATCCTTCAAAACTGCTGTATTCAGAATTTAAAGTACAATAAAATCGCTCGTATTCGGCACCAAATAACCGGCAATACCAAACAACGGCACTTTTAGCTAGGCCAAAAAAAAAAAAGTCATTCATGCGAAAGGGAAGAGTAGGACGAAGATGTTAGTGGTTTTCGCGGATCGCACGTGCTGCATATTGTGTTTACTCTTTACCTTGTTCACGCGTGAAAACATAGGAAACCCCGTTATGTCCCTGAAGATCGGTAAGCTGTCACTTAGGCCTTGCAAACAATTCGCAGAGACGATATCTTTAAATTTACCACTTGAACTCGCCCTTGCGAAGGGATGTTGGACGAGTCTAAATAGGAAAGTGTGAAATTCTCTGTTCCTACAGCGCGTAAAAGTTTCACTCGAGTGATAGATAGTATATATAAACAAAATGACATTAGAGACATGTTAAAGAGATTCATATCATCGACCGCTACTTCATCTTCATAGTTGCAACGTTGGCTACACTGCTCTTTACATGGCTGCTATTTAAAATTGTCATAAGGTTACGAAAACTTTTAGTATTTTTTACGCTGTTATGCATTACAATAATTATGAACTGATGAATGTGCATTACCGTATTCAGTACTAAAAATAAACATTGTACGCATTTGAAAATTTTATTTTTAAATATCTATTTTAAAATTAATAAATTTCAACATGGAAAAAAATTTTGTCCAGTACAGTATGTCTTTAAATAACTTATTAACGTATTTTCCAATTATCCGGCAAAATCAGTCATCCGGCACTGGCTTTGTTGCCGGATACAGAGGAATTCTACTGCATTTGCCGTCTATCACATATATAACAATGTATTATTGAATTTCATACATAAAAACCGAAATATATTATTTAATTTATATTCAAGCAAATATAATAATAATCCGTGGCGCTACAGCCCGTGAAGGGCCTAGACCGACCACCCGGCTGCTGGCCTCACGCCCACATGCCGAAGTAGAGGTGGACGATCATCCAACCAGAATGGAATCGTGTGGTTAAATGTGATGATCCTCCCAGCCGTTATAGCTGACATTCGCAACCTGATTTCGCTACCTATCGTAGCTCTCCAAGTGCATCACGGTGCTGGGTGGGCACCGGTCCCATACACTGGCCGAAATTTCATGAGAAGATTTCTTCCCCCATGAGGACTCGAACCAGCGCACATTCCGTAACACGAGTCCTAGGCGGGATGCCTTAGACCGCGACGCCACGGCGCGGGACCAAGTAAATATTGTAAATTTTTATACTGAACAATGTAATTTTATTATCTCAACAATAATTATCACTCTCTACAATTTAATTTCACTCCCGTCAACAATGGGATTTGCTCTCCGCACAGCAACACAGCGTTCGTTATTGCACTCTACAAACGACAATGACAATTTACTTAGACTATTACGAACAACAATGAACTGTTAATCTTAACTAATATTCACAAAGCACTATTTACAACACAGAACTGTCAGTTCTCAGTTCACAGCTCGTTTGTCTTGGCTAGTTCTTCTAGCTCAGTCACTCGCGTTCACAGAATCTCGAACCCCAGACCTTCAGAGACGATCCGCTGCACTTCGAACTCAGGTCCCCCAACTGCGGTCCACTGCACTCGAACTCCGGGCTTCAGTCTCCACAGTTACGGACACAACTCAAGTCGCACTCTGGTCTCGAAGCTGGCTTCACTGCTACACAAGACTGTCCGGCTTGCTCTCCACTGACTTTAACAACACTGCCTTACTGACTGACTGACTCGCGTTCACTTGCGCGTTGTCTTTTATAACCAAACTATAGTTTCTGGAGAGTTCGCGAAAGATTCCACTCTCGAATCATCAGGATACCTCTCCTCTCTGCCGCAGTCGCTCTTTCCCTTTCTCCCCACCATAGCCATGCCAATTTAGCAGATGCGCGCGCAACTTCCGCGCCGGCCGACCTTGCACTTCCTTCTGCTGGTTGTGAGTTCGAATCTCACGTCGCTGTCACAATATAAACCAAAAAATCAGAGAACATATGCTTGACAGAACCTAAATGTATCACAACTGTAGCATATAATCACAGTAGCAATTTTGGTCCAAGGCTTTATAACACGATAAGAGCTAAATTCACAAACATACAATTTGCTAATGCTTCTTATTTAAAAATATCAATTAAAATTTTACTGATTAGAGAGAAAATTTAAAGTTCAATTATTGTGATATCTGTGTTTTTTCTTCTTCTTTTTACTTTTTACTTTGTTATTTAATATAATGTCTTAACATTATGTGGAATGCCCCCTGAGCACGAGTATGTAACTTACTCTTTCTGGGGATGCTAGAGTGTTTTTATATAAAAAATATTGTGTATCTTTGTTCTGGAAATAAAGTATTATTATTATTATTATTATTATTATTATTATTATTATTATTATTATTATTATTATTATTATTATTATTATTATCTAAAAAAAGATGCTGAAAGGTAAAAAGTGATTAGCAATAAAATTTCCTAATGCTACCATATAGCAAAGCCATACGTAATCTCGTTAAAAATTTAAAGAAATTCAACTCAATATTTCATTTTATTCATTGCATCTGTTAAATTATTATTTCATTTCTTAATTTAAACGGCTAATAAAAAGAAGTAGGCGATCTAATATGAATATTTTTCAAACTGAGCAGAGATACCCTTATTAGATTAATTATTTATCAGTTAACGACTTCTCGAAGATTGTTGCATTACGGTATTTCGTTTCCCCTTAATGGTTCACAATAAACCAGGAAACAAAGCGGCAACGAGAACGAGAACGGAAATACTTAAAAAATAAATGTATTTAAATGTGAGTATTCACAATTAACGAGAAGCTTACCGGAACTCGGGAACGGGAACGTGAAAATTAATGTGAATGCTCACATTTAAATATATTTATTTTAACAATATTTCAATTCTCGTTCTCGTTGTTTCCGTTCCCGGTTTATTGTGGACCAGCCTTCACTCTTGTTATGGAATAATCACAACATTATTAATTTAGATTATAGAGTCGTGTACAAGACAGTGCATATTAGTTATATGTATCAAGGGTAGTATGTTAATAATTAAGCACTGACGGCAACAGATTTACTAAACCGAGGTCACAATAATTAGATGAATGTTTGTCTATGTTATATACGTCAGAGTCAACAATGAAGTTACTAATGAAATGATAACTAGGGAGTTTGTTATTAACAAACTCGTACAAATGGATGAATGTAATATTCCTCGAGAAGTTTGTGAATTGGCTATTGAAGCTGAAAACAAATAATTACCTGAAAAGTAAATAATTGTATAGACCGACAACAAGGAATACGTTACGTTTGTGCGTTGGATGAAAGGTAAGCATGTGGATGTTGTATATGAAATTCTTCATGGCATACTTGAAGAATATGGCACTTTATAGGCCTGTTTGCAATAGCCTGAAACCGTGGCAAACGTTATAGGCCGGTGGGCATTATACAGGGACATCATTTTATTTTTACTTCAATTTTTATTGTACCTGAGTTTTTGAATGTACTTCACTCCCACCCCTTCTACTAAGGAAGTTCCAACTCCACACAGAGACCAAGACCGCAGATAGTAAGCAGTACTGAGTTACTGAGTATAGTACGTTCCAGAAATATGTTCGCGTTTTTCAGTGACGAAAGAGCTTTCAATATTGAATCATATTTTCGCACAGGTACTGTCCGTTTGCCTACGTCGCATCCCGATTTCCCCCACCTGCTTCTGCTCGCCCCTCTGTAAAAGCTGGGCTGTCTTAGCTCTTTTCTGAAAACAATTTCTGTTAGGAATTGGAAGTTTACGTAATATTATACAGCTGTTTAATTTAACTTAAATAAAAGGGCCTCGTTAAGTAATTACCTGTCACGTGATTTCCTCCCTTTCTACAATCCTGCGGCATAACCACTTGGACGGACAGTAGATAGCATGTCTGAGTAATTTTATATTTTCGGGTCGGGCAGAAGTGAAGATTGAATTTACAGTACGTAGAGTAGGTACAGAATTATTTCAACATGAGTTACTAGTACGAAGGACGAAACTGGCAATTGGAATTAGATGCAATACTCTATAGTGCGATAATATGCACAAAAGAACTGAAGCCTGTATCGAAATGAACGGCCACCATTTTCAAAATTGTGTTTAAATATTCATATTATGATTATTTTTCAATTTAACTTCTTTCTCTATATTGTACGCTAATGTGCTGTAGACAGTATAATATACACTGCATAATGAATACGTTCGCATGGATAACTCACTTCGTGAGTAAAAACACTTATTCTTAATACAGTACTGTAATGAAAACCATGAATACTTTTGATTAAAAAAACACTAATGAAAATTATCAAACTCAAAATTGCGATATTTCCTAGTTTACGTAAATGGATGAACTACTTTTCTGCCTTCCTATACCTATTAGAGTGATTTGTGTTTTACGCCAGTATCATCGAACTCCAGTCTTGGAGGGGGGAGCAAGCGGTGTTTTCGGTTCTCTAAAGGTATAGACAGGTTAATATTAAAAATGTTAGTAAAAATAAAATGATGTCCCTGTATATCCGTACTGCCTCTGCAGGCGTATTGTACTTCCTTACATATCTCGTATCCAAGGAGTAAAACTACTATAATGTATAAATAAGACATAAAATAATTAGTTATAATTCATCACAGAAATTGAACTGTAAAATGTATATAAAAGCATAATTATTAACAACATCACGGTCGGATTTAAGTATAGTCCCGCTCCTAGGCAGTGCTAAAATTTGTAACCCCCCCCTCCCCCAAAAAAAAACTCACAAAAAGTTTATGAGCAGCTATTATACAGGTCACGTTTAGTTTAAATTAGTTTTAAATGAAATGTTACAATTCAGAAAATAATAAATTACTGGAATAAAAATACATGCATCTTATTTGTGAATTATAAAGATTTCCCTCGCACTTTCTTCATAGAGAAAGCATTGATGATGTCATCGATGCAAAAAACATATTCAAACTTATTCATTGCTGAAACAAAATTGATTTGTGAATGACAAGCTGTAGTTCATTTTTAAGCATTGGTTTTTGTTGGCGTCAAACAGATTTAAAGTCATTAATTGCTTATTCTTCTGTAGCTCATATAGGAATTGTTATTGGGGGTTTAATAACTTTAAATTATTACGTGTATTTCTTACTTCGATGGAAGTATAAAGTAAATTAATGAATAAACTCCAACACTTTGCGGAATAAACCTTTCATATCGAATTATATAGTGCACATGCTGGAAAGTGATTAAATAGTATTGTTGACGATATATTATATTGGAAAATAAATGTAACTGAGAATTGTGGTTACTATTCATAGCGATAATAAACACACATCCAATTTGATTTTCAACAATGCATTCTTGTTTATACAAGCGTTAAATTTAAGCAGTTTCATAGTATAATAACGTGATACCAGCATTACACTATAATATTTATGCAGCAACACACTTCCCTTTTACTCTCGCCACGACGCGACAGCGACAATGCTATACCAAAACAATATTCGACTTCCACAAGATGTTCAAGAACAAACTACAAAAAAGGTTTGCTAACAAGTGTTTTAAAAACAAATTTCACTGTAAAATGAAAATGAAAAAAAAGGAAAGAAAAGGAGAGAAAGAGAGAGAAAATGTCGTCCCCTTGGAAATGTCTGCCCTAGGCAACACCTAGGTTGCCTAGGCCTAAATCCGGCACTGAACAATATAACTATAATGTGAAAAATTTCTACGACAGTGTTGAATAATGTCGTCTAGCCATGAATATTAATGCAAAAATTAAAAACTCGATGAAAGTAAGAAAAAATAATAATACACTCAACAATACCTCTGATTGAGGTTTTGGCTCATATCCTATGTCTATTATTTAACAGGCAATTATCGTCACTTAACGATATATGTCACAGGAAGAACAATACAATTGTTTGCATACATTTGAAGTCTGATTAGTGTAATTATGTTTGTCAGTGATGTATGCAATGGAGAGGAAAGGAACTAGCCACCATATCCCGTTATATCCTGACTTAGTTGCTCTACGAGTTGTGCCTCATTGGTAGGGACCGTATTCTGTCTCAGGGCGTACGAGATAAGGTTAGTTGTTTATGGACTATATTGGCGTGACGTCATATTTGGCGCGTGGACAGGTAGGCTTACTATCAGGGAACACTTGCATCTTGTTTGTACTCCAGTTGGCTTCTATTCATGATTCAAAAGTAGACCTCAGAAACTATTATAAATGCATTCTAGTGATAAATATTGATACTACAATAACCTTTCCCTCAATTTGAATTATTTTTAATTAATTTGGTTGATTTATTTTTACTGGTATTGGCAGAGTGCAGGTCATAAGGCCTTCCACGCAACCAGTATAAAATACATAGAATATAATCAATACAGAAAAGAATGGAATAATAATAATAATAATAATAATAATAATAATAATAATAATAATAATAATATTAATAATAAGAAAACAAAATGTAGATATGTTTGATTACAATTTAGTGTTAAATGAGAGAAAGAATTATTATGAAGAACAATTGATATAGGCTATTAAAAATAAATATTCTACAAAAGTAATAGTTGAAGATCATATTCTAGACAGGAAGAGTAGTCTTTCTGACAATCGATTTTTGAAATAGGCAATGTCTGACAGCCCTTTACAGTATGTACACTAAAATACGTTATTTTAACTATTACACTATCATAAAGAATGAAAGCTTACATTGATCAAGCATTATGTACACTATTGTATACAATTTACAAAATAAGTAGGCTATTACGAGGGGGATCCAGGAAATAACTACTGTTTTGTTGTAATAATTAAAAAAAAAAAATATTTATTTGAAAAAACAAAGTCTGTTACATAACTGAAGCTTCCTTTACTTCTCTACATAATCACCACCTACATTTAAACATTTGTCGTTTCTGTTCACTAGCTTTAGAATTCCCATGTTATACTCCTCTGCCGCCAGTTCATTAAGCCAGGTGTTCACTGTCTTCTTCAACTCTTCATCACTTCCAAAACGCGTACCACCCAGAAAGTCTTTCAGCTTAGTGAAATGGTGAAAATCGCTAGGAGCAAGGTCTGGACTATAGGGCGGATGATCAAAGATTTCCCAACCGAATTGATCCAGCAATTCTCGAGTTGAAGCAGCAGTGTGCGGGCGGGCGTTGTCGTGAAGAAGCAACTCCTCTCGAAAGCATTCCTCGCCTCTTGTTTTGGATGGCTCGCCGTAGTTTTCGTAAAGTCTCACAATAACGATTTGCATTGATCGTAGTGCCTTTTGGCATGAAATCCAGCAAAAGAACACCTTTGCGATCCCAAAAGACAGTAGCCATGACTTTTGTGTTGAGAGAGTCTGTTTGAATTTTCTCGGTTTCTTGGGTGATGAGGGATGATGCCACTGATGTGATTGGCGCTTGGTCTCTGGGATGTTGTGAGACACCCAGGTCTCATCACCAGTCACAATTTGATCAAGAAAGGCGTCTCCATCTGTGTGATATCGCATCAAGAATGTCAATGCTGAGCCATTCTCTGAGTTTTGTGTTGGTCACACAGTTGCCGTGGAACCCATCGTGCACAGATTTTGTGGTAGCCAAGATGTTGCGACACAATTTCACCAAGCAAAGAACGAGAAATGTCAGGAAAGGCAATATGCAATTCGTCGAGTGATGTGCGCCTGTCTTGCAAGATTCTGTCGTTCACTTTAGTCTTCAGGTCTTCTGTGATGAGTGATGGGCGTCCGGGTCGAGTTTCATCGTGGACATTTGTTCGCCCATTGTTGAACATTTCGCACCATTTTCTCACATTTCTTTCATTTATTACAGTATCACCATACACTTCTTTCAATTGCCGGTAAATTTCTGCAGGTTTCAAATGTCGGGCATTCAAAAATCGAATCACACTCCTCACCTCACAGTCGGCGGGAATATCAATCACGTCGTTCATTTTGAAGTAACACAAAATGAAAAATGGCGACTTGTTGCAACCAGTGCTCACAACATTATGAGAACACATGTTAAGGAAGCCAGTTGACCTTCAAACAAGGAAGGGGAGTCAGTTGCGCGGCGGGTATGCGCGAACGGTCGTTATTTCCTGGATCCCCCTCGTATATTATGAATACCTCCGATTGAGGTTCTGACTGATTTGAATATTTATTATCAGTCAGTACATGTCACTTGAAAATATGTAAGAGGAAGAACAATATTGTTGGTATACATCTGAAGTGTGATTAGTAAAATGTTACTAGCCAGTGATGTATGCAATGGGAGGAGAAAGGAATTGGCCATCCCACCCCATTATCTCTTGGCTTAGTTGCCTTATGAGTGATGCCTTATTGGTGTCACTTATGAGGTTCAAACCTGTCATCGGGCAGTTGACTGAACAACAACATTCAACAATACCGGATTCAATTTCAAATTAAAGATGGTCAAAATAGACACAGACAACATTACAATAGGGTTCTAAGAATCTTCGTACCATAATTTCATGGCCCTTCTTAATGCGCCGGCATTCTTACTATTGGTACAGAAGAAGTCAAAATCACTGGACATACTTCTACTGTGTTCTTTAGAATGCCAGAGGACCTCAGCGGGGAACTTTCAGTGGAGTAAGTAGGCACGGAAACAAAATGAATTTTCGTCTTGAAATCTGATAAACAGCATCGTAGATACAAGCAAACAATAAAAACAATTTCAAACATTATTTAGAGTGTCATTCTTGGACACCATAAGATGAAATATTAAAAGTTTTACTGATGAACATTATCACATTACTTTGATTAGTTCACTCATGCAATCAATCATCAAATGTCTGTAAGAATCCCTGAAATTTCAATCAATTAAAGCAAAATTATCGAACCCAAATGATCGCACCTGAAAAGTTTTTTTTTTTTCATGAAATCAGTAGTGACAAATAACAACATTAATCATAATATACTCGTATATTAAATTGCAGGAGCAGACATTTCCTTTTTTATCTAATTATTTGTGTTATTAATTTTGCTCTTTTTAGATTATTTTTGTCTTTGTTGGTTTGTGAATTACAAAACAAACAGGGTTTTTCGATCCGGAAAAAAACTTATCAAATATAATAATTAGAAGTGAATAATAAAATTGCCTTGCTTAACGGACGTGCTCAAAATGAAAAAAAAAAAAAAATCCCTTCGAACTTTTACGAAACTGTTCTATTTGTCACATACGTAACTACGTTGAGTTGATAGTTTGTACGTGCAAATTACTATTATTATTATTATTATTATTATTATTATTATTATTATTATTATTATTATTATTATTATCATTACTTACTTACAAATGGCTTTTAAGGATCCCGAAGGTTCATTGCCGCCTCACATAAGCCCGCCATCGGTCCCTATCCTGTGCAAGATTAATTCAGTCTCTATCATCATACCCCACCTCCCTCAAATCCATTTTAATATTATCCTCCCATCTACGTCTCGGCCTCCCTAAAGGTATTATTATTATTATTATTATTATTATTATTATTATTATTATTATATACAGGGCGATCCATAATTATGTTCAACCATTTATTACACTGTAGTAGCGAAACCAATCAGGTTAAGTGTCCCATTCCATTGCTAAAATGTACCGTGTTCCATATCATTAAAAGCACAAAAGAAGCTATCATTTTATTTTAGTTTATTGTGTTCTCGGTACGGTCCGAAATATTTAATGTAATCAGAAAAATGTGGTGTGAACCTTAAAAAAAAAAAAAAAAACCATTAACCATGGCCACAAGACTTCTGTGTACGATCGAGCACGAATTGCTGCTCGAAAGGAGGTGTGGCAGACCCCAATTATGGTGCAGAGATGGTGGAGAATTGTGAAAGGAAGAAATGCGACGCTGGACTACCAGACCATGAAGAGACTGCCAAAGCAGCCACTACTGAGCCCTTCCAGAGAAGTCCTAAGTCCCTATTTACACTAGCTTAATGTAGTTCGACTTATAGCGCGGGCGCATGCGCAGTACGGATTTCTCCTCCTTCTCTTTCGACATCTGCTGGGTAGAAGCTGTTTCTATTTCTGTGCGACATTTCCGTAGGTGGGCCAGCCGAATTGACGCGACAGGACCCGAACATGGTTCGGAAAAGCAGTAGCAGACAACTTTTAATCAGCTGTTTCTCTGTTTCCGCGCGCTTTGTAGCATCATGTCAGAGTGGAACAAAAACCAAGTAATGAAATTAATCGAGCTTTACAAGGAATGTCCATGCTTATATGACATCAGAAATAAGGACCATCACAATAGGATTCGGAGGGAAAATGCACTAGAGTTTATTTGTAAAAATGTGGAGTCTGTTCGTCCCAATACTATTCCCTCAGACATCAAAACAAAAATAAAGAACATCAGGAGTCAATATGCAAGAAAAAAAAAATTAAACTTTCAATTCATTTTAATGCAATAAATATCTATTGGACAATTTTGTTCCAGTTTGAACATGGAATAACCAGAGCCTTGAATAACCCTTTCTCTTTCCTTCTGGATATCCAGTTCCTTTCCCAGTCTCTCTTTGTTTTTTTTTTGTGTGGTTTTTTTTTTTTGCTTCTCATTAGTGCAAGCTAACGAAACACCAAAAGCTGCAGAAGCTAAAACAGCTACATTTTTAATTGTTAAAATCCATTCTGTTCATTTAAAAGGCTCACCACATCACTCACACGTTGCTCGAGCTCAACAACTAGCCTCGAGTAGCAGAAGAGAAATCTGCCAAGATTGAACGGTGATACTACATTTAGCCGACAGAAATCGCTTGATATAGGATGTTGCTCGACAACTTGCGTCGACTTGTGGACGAAAAATCTGCCAAGTGTAAACGGTGATGCTACATATAGCCGACAGAAAGCGCTTGATGTTGCGCGACAAATAGCAAGTGTAAATAGGGACTAAGAAATCCATTCGACAGTACCAGCGGGAATCTGATGTATCCTATGGGTCCGTGCAGCGGTTGCTAAACCCCATGAATTGGCGGTCATGGAAGCCACACTTTGTGCAAGCTCTGTCATGTGAGGACTGTGATATCAGAATGGAGTTTGCGGAGTCTCTACTATAGGCATCAGAGTGCTGCATTGGAATTAAATCGCTCGCTTGAACTCGGTCGAGTGTCGCACCCTCGAGTGAAATAAGATCGGTCGTGATACGCTCATAATAAATAGAAGCACAGTACAAGGTCATCTCACCGACATGTCTTATTTTGTATGGAAGGCGACAGATAAGATACACATATGTTTTGCTCACACGGTAAAAATAAGGCTTTATTTTCTGCGTTTATGACAAACGTTTAATGGAACAGTCAATGGAATGTACCAAAACAGTAACATGAAGTTATAAATAAAATAGTATGAAAAACTTCGATATACAGTTATTATTGCTAATTAATAATTATTCAATATTTGATTTACTACATATATAATATTTTAGGTCCATACATAGTGTTCCGCCTATATACTGCGACAATGTAGAAACGTTTTACAAAATATTATTGATATAGTAGTAGATTAATAACAATATTAGTAGCAGAGATAATGTCACAGAAAATATAATAAAACGAATAATCATGCTGCACAACTGTTACAGACGCAAAAATTGATACACTAATTATTATTATTATTATTATTATTATTATATTATTATTATTATTATTATTATTAGAAAACTTGATACGGTTCTTGCATTATCGTGATTGTGTTCTCCGTTTATAATAATTACATTTACATCCAATAACATCTATCAGATGTGGCAAAAACAAAATCACTCCTGTGTGGGGGGGGGGGGGGAAACATTTACCTACAACATTTATATTACATTTTAAAGCAAGTTTTGTAGTTGTACTATGGAGGGGTTAGTTAAACACCGCAAAGTTTTGAAATGATAAACATCTATGATGTTACTGCACAGTTCATCACTGTAACAAGAACGAATGTCTAACGCTCGGCTTATATCGTTCGAGGATTTATCGCTCGCGACAATTTTATCCATCATGCATGTGCGCTACCTATCGGATTATGCTACGAACTACTTCACGCTCGAGCGAAAACGTCCGATGCAGACCTCTGAAACGTACAGTGCTACGTTCTTTTTAAAGAATATGTTGTTTTTATGAGTAATGTATAGTAATTAACATTTATTACAATGGTTTTGAGATGTTCCATGACCTTAGTTCATTAAATTATGACGTCTTTACATTTGACCCATAGTTTTAGGAATCCAACAAGTAAAACTCAGTGCGCAGAATCCAGCGGGCGTCACTGTCTCGCGCAGATGACGTATGCTCCCGTTCCCAGCATGCTCTCAAGCCTACTGCAGGGGGTTAAGAGGGGTATAGCATGCGCGCCACGAGGAGTTCGAGCTGAGTTTTGCTTGTAGGATACCTATAGCATGGATTCAAGAGGAACATAATCTTTTGCGACACATTCAATGGTCAGACGAGAGGAGTGTCGCTGGGTGCCAAATGAAATGCTTGTGACAGCAGTACAGAACGTTTAGCCACGTCTGGAAAAATGTGCAGAAAATTCTGGTGCTTACATCGAATTTTAATATTGGTGGAATTTTAAGCAATCGTAATGATTGGACTATTATTTCATGCTACTTTGATTCTGCCATGTTAATTCATTTACTTGTGATAAACGAACAAAAGTTGGACCTAAATATGAGTCGCCTTGTATAGAAACTTTTTTGAAGTCATATAAAAGTTTCCTTGTTGTAAGAAAACTTCAGTTCTCTAAAAATAATAAAACATAACTTAATTTATTAATCTAAACTGTAATGTAATTAACCAATAGAACAACATCTGCAGGCAACTGACGAGAGCAAAAGAACAGAACGTTGGAAACTTTACTGTAGAAAACTTCATTATGACGAATCCTAATTAAGCATCAAAGACTTTATTTACTACAAAATTTATGTCTACTTAGAACTCTTAATAGAAGAAACTCTGCAACTCCATTTCTCTAAGTATATGCATAAACACTGAGAAGTGGATATTCACAAGGAAGCTAATGACTTCAGGTTAAATTTACGAAGCCAAACTGTAAGTGCTCAAGAATTTATTTCAATTTTATGAGATATTCTGTTCGCATCTTGGCCGCGCCCTCTGTAACCTATATTTCTACTAAGATCTCTCAATCTATGTATAGTTCTTGAACAAAGTTAAGAATTCAAATAAATTAAAATTATCATGTTGCATGCTTTTGTGTATTGTACTTAGAATAAATTGTATTCAAATATTCGATTCTATTCCATATTAAACCCAGAATTCCAATTGAATGCTTCCACGTAAGAAGAAATATCTTGTTTATAAAATGTTGTTCTATACAGTATTTATAGTCTAATCTTGATGTAAAATTACTATAAGAAACATTGAATTACTCACCAAATTATCATTACGTTTGTGAAATATATTGTATACATACACAAAATGAAGATTTTATTTCGAAGTACAGATAAGGTTAAATACTTACTTACTTACTTATGAGCTTTTAAGGAACCCGGAGGTTCATTGCCGGCCTCACATAAGCCCGCCATTGGTCCCTATCCTGAGTAAGATTAATCCAGTCTCTACCATCATAACCTACCTCCCTCAAGTCCATTTTAATATTATCTTCCCATCTACGTCTCAGCCTCCCCAAAGGTCTTTACCCTCCGGCCTCCCAACTACCATTCTATATGTATTTCTGTATTCGCCCAACGTGCTACATGTCCTTCTCAAACGTCTGGATTTTATGGTCCTAATATTTCAGGTGAAATATTTTAATAGCTTTGTGTTGTGAAACTTTCTCCAGTCTCCTTAACTTCATCCCTCTTAGCCCTAAATATTTCCTAAAACCTTATTCTTAAACACCCTTAATCTGTTCCTCTCTCAAAGTGAGAGTCCAAGTTTCACATAAGAACAACCGAATATAACTCTTTTATAAATTCTAACTTTCAGATTTTTTGACATTAGACTAGATGACAAAAGCTTATTGAATAATAACACGCATTTCCCATATTTATTCTGCGTTTAATTTCCTCTCGAGTGTCATTTATGTTTGTTAAAAAATACGTTGCTCCAAGATATTTCAATTTTTCCACCTCTTCGAAGGATAAATCTCCAATTTTAATATTCCATTTCGACAATATTCTGGTCACGAGACATAATCATATACTTAGTCTTTTGAGGAGTTACTCCTCTACTTGCTTGAAGGAATTTTCGCGTTTTCTCTAATCGTTTGTGAATTTTCTCCTAACATATTCACGTCATCCGCATAGACAAGAAGCTGATGTAACCCATTCAACTCCAAACCCTGTCTATTATCCTGAACTTTCCTAATGGCATATTCTAGAGCCAAGTTAAAAAGAAAGATGATCAGATAAGGTTAAATAGAAAAACATTCTGGAATAATATTTTTAACAATTTTTTTCTAATCAATAACAATAAAAATATTCGATTTGGTATGTACATACACAATATGTATGAACTAATATACAGTATTAACCGTAAGTAATGTCATTAATTTCAGGGGATTATTCTTGGAGATATTTCAAACGAAAAAGTTTAATAGAGTTTTGCTCGTTTTTATTTTCTTTTCTAGATAAAAATTGTTTCATATGAAATATTTCATGGAGTGTTTTTAGAAAACCATTGATTTAATTCCCAATATGTACAACAGTGTATTATGACAAATTATTGAAATAATTTTAGTTTTGTCATTTAAATGTGCAGAAATTTGATCCGAACAAATATGACTTTTCGTTGCGAAAAAAAATATTTTTGAAGGTGACGATTGGTATAAGCCCTATGACCATAATATTACTGACATATATTACTAATTTTGGCAGGGTGTGTTTTAGTATCTATTAGCAGTAATTGGCTAACATTTCAATTTAATGTTTGCTATAATAAGTGAATAGAGTATACCTAATCACAGGGTGTAGTGAATTTATAAAGACATTATGTTTAAATTTAAAAAATCTTTTTAAGGGGAAAGATTTACTCTAGAGTAACCATTATTTTTTATTTTAAATCTTAATGTCTATACACACATATCTGTAAGAGAATGAAAGAGCTCTGATAAATAGTGCAGTATTACAGTCTGATACGTTTGGGTATGGATAATATTAATTTATTATTATAAACCTATTGTGATAGTAGGAAAAATTTCTTGCTGGTTATATTATGATTAAAAGATGGGAGTTTCCATATAAGACAATCAACAATGTATAATCTGAAAGGAGAAATGAAAATAGTAGATTATTCAAATGGCTACTACAAATCAACAGAGGGCACAATGTGTTCTTTAATATACTAAATTTGAGAGCGTTAAAAGAGTTCAAAGGGAATTTCGACGTCAGTATTGTATGCGTAATGTACCTAAATACGATTCCATAATGTTGTGGTATCGAACATTTGTAGAAACAGGTTCTGGATTAAAAAAACATGTAAGAGGTCGCAGGCGAAACCCAGTACGAGAGGCAGCTATCTCTTGGCTTGGTCCCAAAACTCCCCAGATCTAACCCGTCCTGACTTCTTCGTGTGGGGTTTTGTTAAAGACATTGTCTATTAACAGAAACCCAGGAACATTGATGATCTGAGAGTAAAAATTACTCAAACTTTTCAACAAATCATCCTTCTTATGTTACAACGGACGTGGGCTGAATTGCATCACCGTTATGAGTTGTGCAGGGTGCGTAATTAGGTTCATGTTGAGCTCTGAGGAACCTCCCATCTTTCGTATTGTATGCACAAAGTTTAAAGAAATGAAGTTCAGTAGTAAACGTTTTACGGTGTTTTTATTTTATCCATACCTAAACGGATCACCCTGTAGATTTATGACTACTTGAAGACAGGATATTTCTACCGTTATTTTGCATGCGATAAGTAGGAACTTCCCTTCAACGAGGAAAATGCGTTCTTGCACTGTGTATCCAAGTATCCTTTAGTATAAAGTACGTTTTCTCAATACAGTTTAGACAACTCACTAACGAGATTGATAATGCAAATTGCCAGTAGAATAGTATCGTCTATTTAGTGCATACAATAATTAAGAAGGGAAAACCCATGCGTTTTGTCCTGCGCCAAGCCTAGAGGGAACAGCTAACAGGAAAAACGAAGGGGAAAACCAAGTTATTCGTCAAAAAGCATCATCGTGGCTCAGTAAGAATAACGGCAAGTTAAGTTTGACTTGATCTGTAGTAAAGTTTAGGGAGAAAAAATACGAACATAGGAAAGTAACAGTCCACACCTGTGGAGTAACGGTTAGCACGTCTGGCCGTGAAACCAGGTGGCCCGGGTTCGATTCCCGGTCGGGACAAGTTACTTGGTTGAGGTTTTTTCCGGGGTTTTCCCTCAACCCATTACGAGCAAATGCTGGGTAAGTATTGGTGGTGGACCCCGGCCTCATTTCACCGGCATTATCACCTTTATCTCATTCAGACGCTAAATAACCTAAGCTGTTGATAAAGCGTCGTAAAATAACCTACTAAAAAAAATAACATGTATTCCATTTTTTGACGAATAGTTTAAACAAGTTTAATGAAATGCTTTACGGTATTATTTGTCGCCAGAGTGGAACATTTATTGATCTTTTACTCTGTAAGAATTATTATTAAGAGTCCAGTATAGTGGTGGTCATTACACGGCCCGCTGGCCACATGGGGCTTCCAAAGACATTCATTGTAGCTCTTGAACTAATATTACTGTTACTATTCTTTTCTTGATAATTATTTAATTTCTGTAATAACGTGCAACCGGAGAAAACTTAAGGTGTTCAACGACACGTATTGATTTTATTTAAGAAAAAGGTAATTTCATTTCTCATGTGCTCATTATGTCTTGATATAATAATGAGCTGTAAATGTTTTTAAGTATCTCAATAGACATTACATTAGCGTGAATTCAAATTTTGATAACAAGTATCCAAAATATTCTCAGTCAAGCATAGAAAAACTGAAATGTTAAACATTTCCGTAATATCTGAACAGAAAGTAACGTATTCCACTGTACATGAAATCGAATTGAAAACAAAAGCATCATACCACGTAGCAGAAATTAAGCTATTTACAGGTGTCCAGATTGTTAAGGGGAACCTTCTAGCTGTATGTGACACTTGGTTCTAAATTTTCAAATTCAAAACAGAGTACAGGTGAAACAAAACAACAAATCAATCTGCTTGTATTGATATCCGGTAATTTCATCACTATAGAATTTTGTTATTCTAGGTTTAATTTGTAATTCAGTAAATACAAAAATATTCTTTGTTCTTAACTTCTGTGATAGAATGTCTAGCTTTCATTAATCAGGTAATATTGTCGTACTTTAATTTTTATTGTAATTGTAATTGTAAATTTCATATTAATTGTAATTTTATTCTTCATATTATAGTTTTAATCCCCTGGTAGAGGGGCAGAGAAGGCCTGACGGCCTTATCTCTACCAGGTTAAATAAATAAATACTAAATACTATTAATATGATTTTACAGAAGAGTAGCAGAGTCCGCCCTTGAACTTAAAAGTATCAGTCATATGTAAGAGTTAATTCTGTTACTTTATTCTGAAGTAATAATAATAATAATGATAATAATAATAATAATAATAATAATATAATAATATAGTAATAATAATAGTAATAGTATTAATAATAATAATAATAATATTAAAATAGTAAGTTAATAGTAATAATAATAATGATAATAATAATAATTTAATAATTAGAAATCCGCGCATTCTGTTAAACTTCAATACTGTGAAATGCATTGCGGTTCTGGACAAATTACAGTTCTTCATCTCTGGCTCATTAATTTCTAGTGAGTACTAATGAGATCTAGTATAACGACAAAACTACCAACCTTTAAACGTGTGTTCAGTTTCACTACGATCATGAAATTAAATTAACATTTTAATCATGTTATAATATCTACCCCTATCGAAGGTATTCTGTTATATCAGTATTTTATTATTTTCGAAAATTTATATGTTGTTGAATCTAATATTTTTCAATATTCATGCATTTTTAATGCAATGAAATTGTAAATCAGATATTATTTAATTAGCTGTATGAAGTTGAGAATAGTGTTTAGTAAATTTTCAGTTTAATTTGTTATCACGTAATTTTATAGCCTATATATTATTTAATATTGAAATACAACTTTTAATTTGATGCAAGTTTATGCGGAATATCTTCAATGAATTTTAAATTAGATCTTATTTCATTAACTATATGAAATTGAGAATAGTGTTTAATAAATTTTCAGTTTAATATGTTATTTCGTATTTTTAAATATATTATTTAATATTTAAATACAACTTTTAATTTTATGCCAGTTTATTGGGAATATCTTCAATGAAATTATAAATCAGATCTTATTTAATTAGCTCTATGAAGTTGAGTATAGTGTTTAATACATTTTCAGTTTAATATGTCATTACGTATTTTTAAATATATTATTTAATATTGTTGTTATTTTCTAATGCCAGGCGTTTGACAATAAAGTCATTTGACCTTTTGCACTTCAATATTTTTCATAGTTAAATGGCAAGTTGTAGCCGATTGAAGTGAACACCATATTTTAACGTTTTGGTGGCTTCTTCATTCACACTCCCCCAGAATGTCTGGAGGACCACACCTGCTGTTGGTCAACGGGTCCACTGGATCTAGTTGTTGATCACCAGCTTTCCCTCCTTAAGCCACTGGAGGACGATTTTAGTGCCATAGCACGTCAGCACTAGGAACAGAAAATAGAGAGGGTAGGAAGGAAAGGGAAATGAACCCCTAGGCCTCGAATGCTCCAATACCGTCGGGGTCGAAGAAAGTAAGAGTTCAGTCAGAGCACTGGATAGGAAAGGGTAAAGAGGGAATTAGGTACTGAATAGAGGAAAATTATACCAAATTCGGTCATTAACTCACCCAGCTGACCAGTGCTAATTGATGAGTAGCCCCTCCCTTTAGTTCAGCTTGTAAAATTATGCTTACTAACAGCTGAACCACGGGAAGGTAGGAATGGGACATTGGGTATTTGTCCAGGTTGGTTCCTTAAAGCCTTCAATGGGAAGGATTAATAGCTCTCCCCTCTGTATTCGAAAAATACCGTTTTGCAGTCTATATTTAATATTGTAGTGGAACTTTTAATTTGATGTAAATTTATTAGGAATATCTTCAATGAAATTGTAAATCAGATGTCATTTAATTAGCTATATACTATACTAATATAAATACTATTGATACTCTATGTAAAACTCTAGTTAGGAGTAAGCTAAAGTAAGCGTCTGTAATATGGTCACCTCAGTTCCAGTCCTATCAGATGCAAATAGAAAGGACACAGAAAAGATTTTTACGTTATTTATATTTTAAAAACATCACGTGTCGTCTTATGACAAGCAAGTTTCATATATTCAGTTAGTTTTTTAATTTAGTTATAAAACTTTATAATCTCGACGATTAATGTAGTCTAATTTTACTCTGTAAGACTGTTAACGGTATATTGAATAACTGCGATTTTCTTAAATTTCTTCACTTCAATGTAAATAAAACAGAATTACGTAATAGGCAACCTTTTGTTATTGTCATCCCTAGAACTGTTTTCTTCAAGAACTCTCCATTGTTTGTTATGTGTAATACTTACAACTCTCTGTCTTTAAACTGTGATTCTGAATTAGATTTCAGTTTATCAGTTGAAAAATTTCATACAATATAAAAAAGAATTGCATATCCTTAGATATTTAAATTATGAAGAAGTGTATTTAGTTTTAAAATAATTTTACATCATTATATTGAAATTTGGCATTATATTAACTGCAATATTATATTCTAGCATCTATTACCGTTATGTATTATCTTTCTTTCGTTTGTATTGTTTGTTTTTTTTCTTATCATGTATTTTGTGTATGTATCTATGTAAGCCACTTGTAATTGGAAACCTGCTTCTGTTGGTGGTGGATTTAAATAAGTAAATAAATTATATGAAGCTGAGAATAGTGTTTAGTAAATTTTGAGTTTAATATATTCCCGCGTAATTTTAAAGTATATTATTTGATATTGGAATGTAACTTTTAATTTGATGCAAAGTGTAACTTTGCTATCACATAATTTACTTACCGAAAATCGCCGTAGAATAAACAGTTTTTTAATATGTGAAACGTTCCTCATAAAAAGTGCATTAAAAGTGCGAACTGAGCTGTAACAAAGACCCGAGACTCCTTTATTACTTTCCAGTCAACCTGTTGGTCTCATGTGCATGGAGTTGCAAGTTTAGTATTTCTGCGCAGTTAATATAATTTTAATTTACTTGCCATGAACGTACGGAAAGTATTTAGATAAACTTTTTCATTCAAAACACTGTATATTAATGTTGAGCACCTGATATTGTTATTTCATTATATATTCATAGCTGTAAATATATACCTTTTATAAACGAATTACTGCAAAATTACCCCAGAAAGGTGTACTCTATTAAAGAAATTTCAAACGTTTAATCGTAAACTTTGAAAAATAACGATGGATATAAATTAAAATAATCAGAAACTTAGGGCGTAGTTAAAGTATCGGTCCAGTTCTATACATAATGGGATCAGACGTATTAAAACTATAACGTGAGTCAGTTCTGACAAACAGTTACACACAATAACAATAATGGTAGAGAAAGTTATATATTAAATGAACTTACCTTTGTCTGAAGATATGTCTTTCACATTCGCTGGTTTGTCTTCTCCTGCTCATCGAAGCAGGGACGTTGATTTTCTTAATGATCACGTACGGTCACTGATTCAACGAAAAGTCAATGTACGACCACGGAACCTTTTATGATTATCGTCCGCAATATTTTTTTATTAATAAAAATCTTCCTAGTCCCATAGAAGAATTGGTGAGTTTGATACACAAATAATATGAAGTTTCAATTTAAAAATATATATAATAGAGAAATTTTAATCTTTTAGGCTAATAATTGCAGTTGTGTTACGTTTAAGAGCTGTTAATAAATTGTGATCTTGAATAATTAGTCGTTTCTCAACCATGTTATTTTAAATACTAAATATTTAATATATTACGAACGTTAATTAAACACAAATTCTTAAAACTTCAGCGAACATTTGATTGTTTGTGAACTTGTTAATACTGTTGTTACGATTGTTATATGCAAAGTCTACCATTCTTTCAACAAGTATTGATTCACGTTCTTTTGCAGACACTGTATAACAATTACATTAAATTGAAAACACATGAAAGCTTTTTATTTTAATAAACTTTATGTTGTCTCTAGGAACGAAAGCTTTAAATTTATGAAGTGAAGTTAATTTAAACACATAAACATTTTAGGCTGTAAATTACGTGTTTGTACAAAACATTTATAATTAAAATATACACAATTTTTTTGTCTCCCTTAATACTGTTTTGTGAACCCAACTTTGCCTCTGATTCTAAGCGATCCACTATGTTTTCAAAACGTATAGATTATACAGTAGTACCGTATTGAACCACATACATTTAGTCGAAAATTTGAACACTTTATCATTGAATATAACCACCATTATTTTCACGATAATTCTTGGTCCAACTCTATCCGTTTCACACCCTTTTACGAGCCCTATACACCACATCACTGGGGTTTGTGACGACGGAGATGTACCGCTGGTAGTCAGTCTTCGTTCGTTGCTAGGGAAACACCCCCAGACTCCCCCTCTATGGACCAGAACCAACAGGTAGGATATAATACTTACCCACTCGTGAACATTGCGCGTGCAATCGACCACTCTGCGCTTGCGCACATCACTTCTTATTGTCCCGTGTTACGTAATAACATGGAATCAAACTGAAATGTAAAAATAATTCAAATATCTTTGTATGAGATTTTATACCTATACCCTTTTCAGTCTATTTATCCGCGTTTGCTTATAAGTTACTAGGTACTCTGTACTTTATAGAAGTGACAGGGTATTCGAGGAAATGCGTATTATTGCGTGTAACGTCTGTAAAGAAATTAGAGTAATGGAATGAGGATAAATGAGTTAATTTATGAATATAATGAAATAAACTTAGAATAAGAGTCAATTTCTGGATAATGGTGATGATGATGATGATAATGATAATAATAATAATAATAATGATATAATTAATATAATATATTTAATTACAAGTGTTAAAAAATAATAAGCATTGGTACATAGTTCTATTCTTAGTTGCCCAACTATGGTCCACTCAAATATACATGCTTGAAAGCATGAATGGACTATAGCTGGAGCTGAAATTATTCGTAAATCAATACATTGAGTTTCTAATTTAAGGGTACAAACATAATCTAGCACAGACATATTAAAAATGAATTAAAAGTGCATGGATTCTTTTTATTAGTACACATTACATAAACACACAATAAACAAGTGAAATCTGAAAGTCATTTTCCTGCAATAATGAACAACTACACTCACCGGCAAAAATACCGGGCCACTTAAAGTTTCTCAATTTTTTTTATGGGGTGAGAATCAGAAAACCCATTATGAAATGAAGAAAACATTGCTTCCCAGAAAAAAAACTTTTTTATTATCACTTGCGCTATTATTTTCAACGCCAAACAATGGATATAATTAAAAGGTGTAAAAACTTACAAATTGTTTCAATTTTCTTCCAAATGTTCAACGATGTTGCTGGAGCAATTCTGGGCCTTAGGTGGTTCTTCTGGAATTCAGCCCACATTAATCCAAACGTCTGCTTAAAGTTCTCTCACTCACGTTAACTTGTTTTATTTTCTGGAAGGCTCTTCTGGTCCCAAGAATTGAAGCCACATAACGCTGACTATTCCCATCTTCTATCAATGCAACCATTTTGCTGAATAGGTAGGACTTTGTGACATTTGTATACAATGAAGTACTCCAATACTGCCTCAAGAGAGCTTACCAGTCTGTAGAATTCTTCAGCATAGCTTGAAATAAGTCCGTGAAGTTTAGACACAATATAGCAAGAAGAACGAATCTCCTTTTCAGATCACTGTTGGCTATTACGTATTCAGTATTACATTATTACGTATCACAAAATAAATGAATAACTAAATGAACCTCAGCACACCTACAATTATTTTAAAAATCCTACAATTTTCAAACATTTTAAATAAAATGTAGTTGCCCGATTATTTTGCCCGTGAGTGTATATTAAAGAACAAACGTACGGTATCAAAATAAACTAACACATTCTTAGCAAAATATTATGCACATAAATTCACTGATAATGTTTATTTACCATACTGAGAACTATATTCAGTAGGCTTATTTCTATCCTTTGAATCTCCACTTCTCTTGTAATTCTGAAATTGAAAATAGATCTCGCTTTTTCGAGACGCATATGGGGTCTTCAATTTGTTTTATTATGTTTTCCTTTCTATAGAATAAAATGTCTTCCATTTCTCGCCACCTCAGTAATTTCCGCTTCTTACTATACATGAAACAACAGCTCCATTGTTCTTCACTTCCAAAACTTTCCCTGGCCACAATTCCTTCTCATAAGTAACTACCATATAACTAGCATTATTTTAAGGGATTTCGTCTTCTTTTCCAAATCTGACTCACTGTCTATAAATATGGAGAATACACCGGAAACATCATAATCTGTACCCAATTCAATTTCATCGCCCTCATAGTCACTTAGAGGGAGGGTTATGATCCTTCTACCCTGAAGTTTTCGTTTTACCGGACCATTATTCGTGCTAGTACCATTGATGCTGGAACAGCCTGTTTCTTTATTTACTGGACTATAATGTTAAATGGTGTTTTAGAATATACTGAGATACCGTATTTGCAGAAGTAAATAATCAAATTGTTCACATTTCATTAAAACAAATATTTCAAAATGAAATATAACTATGGTCCACGAAAAATTGTGGTACATAGTTGAGGACTGACTTCTAGCCTTGAGGTTAAACATTTTTCACACAGAGTCCTTAACCTCTGCCAGTCTAATTATTACGTGAAAGTAAACACTATATAGCCAGGTTTGAGTGTACAAACAATCATATATCTATAACTTACCATTTCTACAGATGAGAGCTTAATAAAACAGACAAACACAAACTGAATGATTTCGTGTCTTCACACATTCAATAGAATGATACACACTGACCTTGTTAAGCATCCATATCATTTCCACGTGTAATGGTAGATAGAAGCATCTATGGGGAACATAATTCCATCACAGTGGCGCCTTAAATGGCAAACACCGAACTCTTGGGGGACTAAGTAGTACATAATGCGTTTTGGACCATAGTTATGGGAAATTACGATAATATAATATAATATAATATAATATAATATAATATAATATAATATAATATAATATAATATAATATAATATAATATAATATAATATAATATAATATAACCCACCGGCCTAGTTCGGTCGGCTAAGGCTCTTGCCTGCCAATCCGAAGTTGAGTTCGGGTGCGGTTCAAATCCCGCTTGCGCTGATTACCTGGTTGGGTTTTTCCGAGATTTTCCCAACCATAAAGCAAATGTCAGGTACTCTATGGCGAATCCTCGGCCTCATCTCGCAAAATATCTCGCTATCATCAATTCCATCGACACTAAATAACCTCGTAGTTGATACAGCGTCGTTAAATAACCAAGTAAAAATATGTAATGTAATATAATATAATATAATATAATATAATATAATATAATAGGCCTATAATATAATACAGTGCGATCAAGTAGTCTCTCCGCAGTTTTGTGTAGCCAAGAATCCATTAGAAAGAGAATTCAAGTGGCAATACTGGCAGCTAAGCATATGATGGACTGAGGATGTGAGGTTATCAAACCGGAATGAATAGGGCAGTGCCAACATTCTACAGGATTGTATCACAGTCTAGTATATAGAGTCACGAAGCTCAATACGTAGTAAATTTGCATCCATAGATAGTTGCTAACCGCTAGGATCGCTACTATCGCCTCATTACAGACAATGCGAAATAGTACTGTCACAGTCTATTGTTCCTAGTACCCTCACAACTCAAGCTTCGTGACTGTATATACTAGACTATGGTTGCATTCTAGGGTCATTAGAACTAATAGAGATGCGGAGGGACTTTTTGATCGCACTGTACAATACAATACAATCTAATATAAAGATATAATGCAAATAATAATAATAATAATAATAATAATAATAATAATAATAATAATAATAATCTTGCTTATGACTTTTAAGGAACCCGAAGGTTCATTGTCGCCCTCATATAAGCCCGCCATCGGTCCCTATCCTGTGCAAGATAATCCAGTCTCTACCATCATATCCCACATCCCTCAAATCCATTTAAATATCCTCCCATCCTACGTCTTGGCCTCCCCAAAAGTCTTTTCCCCTCCGGTCTCCCAACTAACACTCTATATATACACTTCTGCATTCGCCCATACGTGCTACATGCCCTGCCCATCTCAAACGTCTGGATTTAATGTTCCTAATTATGTCAGGTGAAGAATACAAAGCGTGCAGTTCTGCGTTGTGTAACATTCTTCATTCTCCTGTAACTTCATCCCTCTTAGCCTCAAATATTTTTCTAAGAACCTTATTCTCAAATACCCTTAACCCATGTTCCTCTCTCAAAGTGAGAGTCCAAGTTTCACAACCATAAAGAACAACCGGTAATATAACTGTTTTAAAAATTCTAACTTTCAGATTTTTTGACAGCAGACTGGATGATAAAAGCTCCTTAACCGAATAATAACACGCATTTCCCATATTTATTCTGTGTTTAATTTCCTCTCGAGTATCATTTATATTTGTTACTGTTGCTCCCAGATATTTGAATTTTTCCACCTCTTCAAAAGATAAATTTCCAATTTTTATATTTCCATTTCGTACAATATTCTCGTCACGAGACATAATCACATACTTTGTCTTTTCGGGATTTACTTTCAAACCTATTTCTCTACTTGCTTCAAGTAAAATTCCCGTATTTTCCCTAATCTTTTGTGGATTTTCACCTAACATATTCATGTCATCCGCATAGACAAGCAGCTGATGTAACCCATGCAATTCCAAACCCTCTCTGATATCCTTGACTTTCCTAATGGCATACTTTAGAGCAAAGTTAAAAAGTAAAGATGATAGTGCATCTCCTTGCTTTAGCCCACAGTGAATTAATTCATCCCTCTTAACCCCAAATATTTTCCTGAGTACCTTATTCTCAAACACCTTTGATCTCTGTTCCTCTCGCAAAATAAGAGTCCAAGTTCCACAACTATACAGAATAACCGGTAATATAATGTTTTATAAATTCTTTCAGATTTTTTGACAGCAGACTAGATGACAAAAGCTTTTTCCGCCGAATAATAACAGACATTTCCCATAGTTATTTTGCGTTTAATTTAATGATGATGATGATAATGATAATAATAATAGTAATAATAATAATAATAATAATAATAATAATAATAGACTACACTTCGAGGAATGGGAATTTGTGAGAATTTTTCAACACAGAATAGCGATCCACAACTTTTGATACTTCTAATAATGTGAATAGCGCGGTACAGTACATGGCACAGCTTGTACCACTGAAATAGTAACAGAAAACGACGAGCAAGTGACAGATTTACTTTCAGAAATTAAATCCGATCAGTCAGTTTTTATTTGAATATAACTGTAACACCTATTAATTTGACTCATGTGTTAAGATAGTTTTAGTGTTGTTTATTATTGTGTTGCAGAGATGGTAATATGTAATGGAATAAGATAAAATGTAGAAAAAAATAGGAAGAGAATCCTACGTATCCTGTGGAAACATATCCCGCGGCATCTACGTTTATTACAAATCTCTTAGGATTTGTCGTTAATTGTACCCCAGTCCTTTTGGTGAGGAGTCGTCATCTGCTTATGCTACGACAAGAATAAATTCATGTTGAATGCAGTCATACAAATAAATTAGTAAGAGAAAAGTAAAGTTGTATCTTTTGCATATTTTTAAGGAATCGGAAATGATTACAACGCTCTACTTCGTGATTCATTCATTCATTGTGTTCTGCCCAAGGGCAGGTCTTGCACTGTAAACCCAGAATTATCCGGTCTTTCCTATTTTCTGCCTTCCTCCTTATCTCTTCATATGATCCATATATCTTAATGTCGTCTATCATCTAATTTCTTCTTTTTCCCCGAACTCTTCTCCCGTTCACTATTCCTTCCAGTGCATCCTTCAGAAGGCAGTTTCTTCTCAACCAGTGACCCAACCAATTCCCTTTTCTCCTTCTGATCAATTCCAGCATCATTCATTCTTCATCCACTCTTTCTAACACAGCTTCGTTTTTATTCTGTCCACTTCACACGCTCCATCCTTCTCCATATCCACATTTCAATGCTTCTATTCGCTTCTCTTCACTTCGTTGTGATGTCTATGTTTCTGCCCTCAAACAATACTACACTCCACATAGAGCACTTCACTAGTCTCTTCCTTAGTTATTTCCCCAGAGGTGCGTAGAAGATGCTCCTTTTTCTATTAAAAGCTTCCTTTGCTATTGCTATTCTCTTTTTGACTTCTTGGCAGCAGCTCATGTTCCTGCTTATAGTACACCCCAAGTATTTGAAGCTGTCCACTTGCTCAACTGCCTCATTTAGAATTCGCAAGTTTACCCTCTTTACTTTTCTTCCTATGATCATAGTTTTCGTCTTGATGGCATATTGCGTAGTAGACATAAGACAAATTGTATTATATACTTCTTAATTTCAATTCAGGAATCCGCCCCTGAGCACGAGTTCTGCTCTTTCAGGGGCGAGCTAAGGTTTTTCTGTTTATATTATATTTTGTGTTACAATTATTAAATAAATAAATAAATAAATAAATAAAAATGAATGAATAAATGAATAAATGAAAATAAATAAATGAGAAAATAAATAAACAAAGAAATAAATAAGAAATAAATAAATAAATAAATAAATAAATAAATAAATAAATAAATAAATAAATAAATAAATAAATAAATAAATAAAGTAAAGTAAATAAATAAAGAAGAAATAAAAGAAATAAAATAATAAATAAAGAAAGGAATAAATAAAGAAAGAAATAAAAAATGAAATAAATAAAGAAATAAAGAAATGAAATAAATAAAGAAATATAAAGAAATAAATAAATAAATAAATAAATAAATAAATAAATAAATGAAGAAATGAAGAAATAAATAAATAAAAAATAAAGAAATGAAATAAATAAAGAAATAAAGAAATAAATAAAGAAACAAATAAAGAAAGAAATAAAGAAATGAAATAAATAAAGAAATAAATAAATAAATAAATAAAGAAATAAGAAACAAAGAAAAATAAAGAAAGAAATAAAGAAAGAAATGAAATAAATAAAGAAGAGAAGTGAAATAAATAAATAAAGAAATGAAATAAGAAAAAGAAGAAATGAAAGAAAGAAAGAAAAAGAAAGAAAGAAAGAAAGAAAGAAAGAAAGAAAGAATAAAGAAATGAAATAAATAAATAAATAAATAAATAAATAAATAAATAAAGAAATAAATAAAAACAAAGAGAGAAATGAAAGAAAGAAAGAAATAAATAAATAAATAAATAAATAAATAAATAAATAAATAAATAAGAAACAAAGAAAAATAAATAATGAAAGAAAGAAAGATGAAATGAAATAAATAAAGAAGAAAGAATAAATAAATAAAGAAAGGAGAAGACATGAAATAAAAAAAAGAAAGAAAGAAAGAAAGAAAGAAAGAAATGAAATAAATAAGTAAATAAATAAATAAATAAATAATAAATAAATAAATAAATAAATAAACGCTCATTTAGCTCCAGTACCATATCCTTTAGTATCATCTCCTCTTCTGCTAGCAACGTCATCAGCAAATCTTATACACTTTATTCTTCTTTTTCCTACTATCACTCCTCCCATGTTCTGAAAACAGTTCTTCACTAAATGCTCCAAGTAGATGTTGAACAGGGTAGGTGATAAAGGACGTTCCAGTCGTACTCCTCTCCCAAGGAACGTCGTTAATTTTACTTCGAGTAATCTGTTGAATTTACGAGTACGCAAGAATTTGAAGGTGGAGTGGACGTGGAGTTGTGTCAGGTTTTCCAATATCTGTTACGCAGGACATGGCTCACCCAGGCATGTCACTCGGTTTAATTATTTCCTCTTGCTACTTATTTCCGTTCTTGCTCTATTTTGCGATTATTTCCTGAGCAGAGGTCAGAGTAGCCCTCTTGTCATTTCCGCTCATTCCTGTATAATTCCAGATGCGAATCAAGGGACCTCCTATTAATTAAGAACCAGTTTACAGCTCAGTAACTTGACTCGTTAACCATTTAAAGTCCAGTTATTTTCTAGTACCAGAAAATCTGATGAAGCACTGCGCCTTATATTTCACATAACGTAATGATTTTAAGTGCTATTACCACACATTTTTAGTTTTATTATTTTCATTTCATTTAGTGCAGTGAAGCTTTAAGATGTGGAACAAATCTAACGTTAAACATAAATATATATTTTTTGTTGGGTATATAACGACGCTCTATTTAGCGTCGAAGGAATTGGTTATAGAGAGACAAGACTATGTATTCGCCATAGTTTACCTGATATTTACATTACTATTGGGGAAAACCTCAGAAAGAACCTAACCAGCTAATCAATCTAAGCGAGGATCAAACCTGTGTAGTTAAACATGCAGTACGTAATATTAAGTAATGGACTACCAGAATAATATTCATACCTACATATGTACTAGTCAGTCATATTCTCTCAGAATATGAAATAACGAAATTATCAATGTTCGACGTTTTGACTGTTGACTAGCGAATTAATATACAGGGTGTCCGGGAAAGACCTGACGAAAAAGAAGTAATTATATATCTGAAACTATTACAGTTATCTCAATGTTTTCACAGTTAGAAAGAGGAAGTCAGTTTTGTTTTGTTACCTAGCAGCATGTTAGGCGCGGGCGCATACCATTGCGCGAGGAGAAAACGAGAAAAAGCTTGTTCTGCACAGCGTATGTAGTTAGTCTTGCTCTGAGAGCTGGAAATGCAAGTTATGTGTGCATCAAATGAACAGCCGAACAATGTTTACCACAATAGAGGAAGCAGAATGTGATTTATGGATGGCTGGATTAAAGTCAGTCAAGCGTGCACAACGTCGTTTCCAAACGGACAAGAGCTCACAGTGACAGGTAACACATACCAGGATATGCTACGAAATTACGCTGTCCCACAACTACCACCAGAAACCGTGTTTCAACAAGATGGAGGCCTCTCCACACTATGCTAACCATGTGCGCACATTTTCTGACCGTTAGATTGGAAGACGCGGACCTACTCCATGGCCACCACGGTCGCCGAACATAACCCCACTGGATTTCTTTCTGTGAGGTTTTGTGAAAGACAAAGTGTATCGCACTCCTGTGACCTATATTACAGAGTTACATGGTCGAATCTACGAAGCAATAGGACTAGTCACACCGGAGATGTGTGACAGGAGATTGAGTATAGCCTGGACATAGCCCGGACCACAAATGATGCTCATATAGAGGTGCATTAAAAGTTATTGTGTTTCCCTTAGTAACAGTCTAAACATCACGACAATAAATGCAATAGTTACAGGGATATAGTTATTTATTTTTCGTCAGGTCTTTCCCGGACACCCTGTATTATATCGTCAACTTAGAATGATGCCAAAAACAGTGATTCATTGTTAGGATAGTTAGATCATTAAGTTTCTTCTCATTTACAAAATTTGGATAAAAAGTAATGGCAACACTGCTGTCACATGACGATGGTGAGTTCGAGAGCTGCCAGCTGTATGGACATGAACAAGAACTGTTAGATGAGTTAGTGCAGCCAGCGGCGACAGTACTCTGTCAATCTACTGCAGTGTGTAGAACGTTGGCTTTCTCAGGATAGTGCGAGAGCCCTAAGACCATGTTTACAAAACTAGAGTAACGTTCCTGGATCAAAATTGAATTGACACGAGGTTGTAGTGCACAAGAATGTTTTCAGGGACTGCGTGAAGCATGTGGCGATACAGCGTTCCATATCGCACAGTCGCACGAAAGGGTTAAAGCGTTCCAGGAAGGCCTTGTTGGACCGGTACGAATCGTCGCTCGTATGAACCAAATTTGAAATGCCAATCAAATGAATGGAAGCATCCCGGTTCTCCTCGTCCAAAGAAAGTGCGCCCTACACAAAGTGCTGTGAAGGAGATGTTCATTGTGGCGTATGACATTGATGGGGTAATACTGCACCACGCTGTATCTCCAAGGCAGACGGAAAACGCTGACTACTACTGCAGGTTCCTGCACCACAACCTTCGTCCAGCGCTCAGGAGAAAACGACGACACTGGTGGTACAGAACCCCATCCTTCTTCATGACAATGCAAGAAGTCACACCACTGATGCTGTCAAGGACCTCTTGCGCCGTTGGAAATGAGGGTATTCCGAATCTCACCGCTGAGCAATCTGATGGCTTCACGTTGTTCCAAATTTTTCCGATGGAGTCACTGATGCTTCATCGGTGTCGCACCGGTGCCACGAGCTTGCAGAGGTGGTGGCAGTCTCCATCAGCCGCCATCAGTGAATCTAATTCGTTCTTGTATAGGGCGGGAATTAGCAGACGGATGACATCGTGCACTGTTGTGTCATGGCGGTGTGTTCTGCTGTATTGTTTGTAATGAGCACAACGTAAAAACAAAATGTTAATGGCTTATGAGCGAACATGTCAACGGACCAGTTATTACTACCGGTTCAAAAATAAATTGTTTATGCTCTCTTTTCTTTGAACGAGATGGCAGTACGGAAATTTCGCAAAATTTTGCTGGCATAGCCAGATAATTTTGTTCCTATTTCGCTGCAGCGTGACGTCATTGTTGTCCATCGGTCCGGTGAGATTCGGAATACGCTGATTGGGAGATTCTGGAACATTCACCGTAGTCACCCGATATGAGTCCATGCGATTACGATCTCTTCACCAAAGTGAAAGAACCAATGCGAGGGACCCGGTACAATACCAGAGGTGAATTTATCCGTGCTTTAGGGCGGTCAATACGGAACATCAACAAAGATGGACGCTCTGATGGTGTACGACGCCTTCCAAACATTTGGAAAAATGTGATAAATAAAGTGGGAGACTATATTGAAAGTATGTAAATGTTGTAGCCCTGTGAATAAAGCCATGTCAGAAATATCGAACTGTTACCATTACTTTTTATCCAACCTTTGTATTATTCACCGTAAATAGTTCTTACCTCGCCGTAAATGAGGAAAGCTACTTTCACAAGATAAATTATTCCTGAATTCAAGTCGAAGAATGTCAGGCGATAATGAGGAACTACACTTCCCCCTCCTCCAGATCATCACATTGGTGCTGAGCTCCATAATCATTCAACAATATTCATCCTGTATGAAAAACCTAGATATTATAACAGAGAAGACGCTCTTAAAATTTTCCACTCCTAAATTTTGCCGTTTCAGTCTGCACTCTACATAGACTCTGGCAAATAAGGCTCTTGAGACATCTGTATTTTGTTTGAAATTGTATGGGAAAGAAATGTTGACATTTTTAATTATATTATGTAATTAGAAATATTTCATGGAGTGGGGGCATTTGTAGTTGTTGATGTTTATCGACTTTACTGGCTTTGAGCCAGAGGCCGTTTTAGGTTCTTATACGCGCAGGATGCCCTCTCCAGCCATTGTATATAAATAACAATAAATATGTATTTACATACTGTATATGACACTATTTCTGGCTTAAGTGCCAGTAGGTGTGAGTGCTGTGATTGGCTTTTTATTTATTTTATTTTTTTACTTTATTTTATTTTTTTGTTTTAATAATTTTGGTGTAGGCCTGATTTGTTAATTTGTGATGCTTAAGGAATGGTGAACGGGACAAGAGTTCGGGGTAAAAGATATCAGTTGATAGACAGCATTAAGGTATTATATGGGGAGATTAAGAGGAAAGCAAGAAAGGGAAATGCTGGGTTTACAGTTAAAGACCTGCTCTTGGGCAGAACACTGTGCATACATACATACATATATATATTTTTTTTTTAAGTTTCTCCTTCCGGTGCCAGAAGCGTCTGAATCGTTATGGAGACTTTCATGGTGTGATGTTATTTTATTCATCTGCCTCTCTGTTGCTGTCGTGTGTCCTCTCAGACAGTATTCAAATTTCCAACAGTGTTTGCGGTTTTGTTTGTGTGTTTTAGTTTGGTGGTGGGAGCTGGTGGTAGTTGTAGAGGAGTTTCTCCAGTGTTCTGTTGTTTGTGTTCGGGAGATTTGCGAAGATGTGTTGTGTATATACGCGATTTACTGCCGAATGTGTGTATTTCCTGTTTATGTTGTTTAGGTGTGTGAAGAGTGGCTTTGTTTTTGTCGTAGTGTAAACTGTGTTGTTTCTGGTGCGTCTGTGCAGATGGAAGATTTGGCGGAGAATTCTTTTTCGCGTGCTTCAAATTTCAATTGGGTCGTTGGAGGGGCTTGTGTGAGGAAAATGGAGGGATGTATTTCACGAAATAATGATTGAACACTTTAAGGATTCTTCAAACGACATTATTGTTTATATTTTAATATAAAATTCACAAAAAAACTTATCTAATATACACAACATCCAAACATGCAGAAACACTTTCTGTGATATTTTCGAAATAAATATTTATAAACTGGTAACGAAACACGACTTACATGTTAATTTGTAAGTTATAACATGTTGACATATTTGTCATTTCAATAACGGCATAATTACACAATTATTTTCAAGTGTTATGTCTATATTCCACCTAAAATAATAGAAATTTTTTTATCTACGAATGTGCAGAATGATAGGTTTCCTGGCAATAAAACTGACATTGGAAGTACGATTTCCTACATTGAATGCGAAACAAAAAATTTCCGCACGCACTTTCCGTACACTACAGTCTTCACATTTATATGCAGGACTGAGAATTAGAATAGATTATCCACCAAAACTCTTCGTCTTCCTTCTCGTCTTCAAAATCCATAATCCAGAACGACTTAAATATTGAAACGTTAGGCATGTAAAATGTTGTCCAAACTGAATAGTTGTTTATATAGGATGTTAAAAAAGTATCCAATATTTTAGGAGGTGATAGTATGCATCAAAACAAGAAAAAAAGTATAATAAACATGGGTCCTACAGCACATACTTTCTGAGCTCTGTACACATGTTCATAGGAGGTGCTCAATGTGACGCCCATTCATGGCAATGCATTTTTCTGCCCTACAATACAGCAGACTATCAGATAATCATTCCGTAGTTAACACCCATGGCATAGAATACTTATACGTCACAAGGAATACTGAAAACAAAAGTCTGGTTGCAGATATGAGCGGGTTCAGCAGAGATGGTGTTGTGAATTTCCGTAATCAGCGAGTGTGGGTTGATAAAAATCTCCATGCAGTTGAAGAAACAAGGCATCAGCACTGATTCTCAATCAACTTATGGGGTCCACACCTGTGGAGTAACGGTCAGCGCGTCTGGCCATGAAACCAGGTGGCCCGGGTTCGAATCCCGGTCGGGGCAAGTTACCTGGTTGAGGTTTTTCCGGGCTTTTCCCTCAATCCAATACGAGTAAATGCTGGATAACTTTTGGTGCTGGACCCCGGACTCATTTCACCGGCATTATCACCTTAATTTCATTCAGACTCTAAATAACCTAGATGTTGATACAGCGTCGTAAAATAACCTAATAAAAAACTTATGGGCAGGCGTTCTTGGTGATAGATTAAGGGCCATACTTGCTACCACAGAGATTAACTGGGGCTCGTTATCAGGACTTTCTTATTAACGTATTGCCTACCTTGCTGGAGTATGTGTCAGGTCAGCAAAGACTACAGATGTGGTTCATGCATGATGGCACACCGGCACATTTTTTCCGCAGTGAGCGAGAACACCGGTCGCTGACATTTCAGGACCGCTGGATTGATTGGGGAGGCCCCACACCTTGGCCTGCTCGTTCCCCAAACCTAAATCTCCTAGAATTTTGGTTATCGAAACAACCAGGTCAATTTCAAAGAGTGCGTGATTCCTTAGTCCGAAGGGCAACAACGAATATTTTAAGTGTTCCAAAATGTAATTAATTTTCACTCTTCTCTCTATTATTAGATAAATTTGTAAGATCGAGGTTTAGGCGAGACATTTAGTTGTTTGTCATTTATGGACAATCTCAGATTTCGATTGGAATTGCATCATTGTTAGATAAAAAGATTTATGCTCGACCATGCCGAAATGTAGTAATTATACACCTGGTAGTAGCCCTTTAATGCACGTCATTAAAGTACACCTATTCATTATAGTTCAGTTGTTCAGCCAATGAGAAATCACCATTTTAGCATTATAAAAGCGCAAGTATCGATTATTCTCGGATATGCAATCGAAAGACAACTAGCAAAACGTCACGGAGGCTGGAAATCCAATACTGTCGCAGAAGGTTATGTTCTGTTACTATAATAATTAGCGTTAATTGTAAATATTATTCAAATAAATTCAGTTTGTCATCTCGTTTTTCAATTCTAAATCAATTTTCAGCTTATATCAAGATTAATGTTCATGTTATTCTCTAGATTATATCAAAGTCAATGACATTCGTTCCTCGGAAAAAATCAATACTTTCGCATCTGCGCACATCTCACAATTTAGAAGGTTAGTTCCGCTCCTCACTTCGATAACCATAACTTGAATACTTACAGTCTTACTAATAAAAACTCTATATACAGACGTTTAACTAAATTTAGCTCGTTTATAAGTCGTTGGTTCGTCGTGCATAAAACACAGCTCGTCATGTTTCGTCATTATTTCGTTACGAAAGGTAATAGAATATCTGAGGTTCTCTATTGGATCCGGTAGAGCGCTGTAGTGTGGCGTGTTAAATATCGATTGTACAACTGGCTCTAATCGATTACCACACTATATTTTGGTCAAAGAGTACAAGCTACAGCAATATTACTCTAATAATTCTATGATCTTTAGTTTGTTCTTCTGTGGTTACAAGGTAACCATCATCATAAAATGACAGTCGACACGAACAGCTGTTAGAGGGGAGGCAATTTTTTCGCTATATACAACGCTTAAACAAGGGGTTTCGTGTATATACCTACTGCAAAGCAATTCCCATTGTATAGTTACAGCCTGTTTATACGTCCATAGGTTATTCACGGTTTATTAGTAACGTTTTCTGTCTCAACTTTGCATAAGTCTCGTATAAAAACTATATACGGTTTATTAGTAAGACTGTTAATGAATAATATCAAGTTAGAAATATGGTCGAGCATAAAATGTCGTATGAAACTTGCCTATAATGGTAATTAAGACGCTCGTACAAAAATTACAAAACTGGTGTCTTAATTGCTACCATTATAGGCTCGTTGCATAATGTACTATTAATTAATCCTAAATTACGGAAAGGAATTACAAAGAAATAGAGTTTAAAGCTATAAACACAGAGGACGCATTGTTAGTTAGCAGCAATAAAGTAATACATTAAGTGCGAGTGTAGGTCTATGTAGAACGAATTTTACGCATAAATTATCCAGTGTTAGAGTATTATAGAACTTAAGTTCGCCTCTCCATATTAAAAACAAATTTTCCTTTGAATTTGTGATTGTGCCATAGAAAATGAGACGATAAAATGTTATGTTTTTTGGGAAAATGCATATAAAGAGAACGATGACAGTATTTAATATAGTATTACCATTGTAACTATAATTACCTTTCATCCCTCTCTGTAGCAAATGAATGTCTGTACGAGGCTCAATTAGCCAGCATGATGCTTTGGACTTCCGGACAAAATTGCTGTTATGGAAAGCAGAAAGCCTCACATATAGGCAAAATCCATTACGTGGGTGTAATTCTAATAAGGGTCACTGTGTAACCACAAGCTGTATGCCTATTAACGATCTGTGGCACGAAGCGGTTTGCAGCGGCATCAACTACGATCCCCGTTAAGGCAGGGATGTACTGGATTCTGTCTCTGTCTTCGTTTCAAAAATAAATGACAGTGCAGTGTGTATTGAAACGTATCTCGGGTTTTCCATACCCATATAAGGTCCCTAAACCTTGAATAATGTCCGGAAAACCTTGTTGGATAATACAATACAATTACACATCTTGATTACACAACTTTTAACACTGTATCTTTTTTTTATTATTTTAGTAGGTTATTTTAAGATGCTTTGTCAACATCTAAGGTTATTTAGCGTCTGAATGAAATCAAGGTTATAATGCCGGTGAAATGAGTCCGGGTCCAACACCGAAAGTTACCCAGCATTTGCTCATATTGGGTTGAGGGAAAACCCCGGAAAAAACCTCAACCAGGTAACTTGCGCCGACCGGGAATCGAACCCGGGCCACCTGGTTTCGCGGCTAGACGCGCTAACCGTTACTCCACAGGTGTGGACTAACACTGTATCACTTCGGAATATGTATGATAAGAACTTTCTTGTATTAATTTTAACGTACCTTGTTAACATGTTTCGACCTATTTTGGGTCATCTTCAGAACTGGTCGTTGTTGGTCTTGGCGCCTCTTGTTGTTTCCTGTGAGGGTGCGTTCGTAGTGTAGAGTCAAAGAATGTATGTGTTTTTTTTGAAGTTGAGTTGTGTGTTGAGAATTTCGTTGGGTTGTGTTTTCGTGTGTCTGTATATTTCATATTGTTCTAGTGTGTTTAGTTTCTGGCTTTTTGGTTGGATGTGCAGTATTTCCATGTCTGTGTTGATGTCTCTGTATGTGTGGTTGGCATTTGTGATGTGTTCTGCATATGTGGAGGTGTTTTGTAGTTTTGTTATGGCTGTGATGTGTTCTTTGTAACGTGTTTGAAATGATCTGCCTGTCTGACCTATGTAGAAGTTGTTGCAAGTGTTACATTTGAGTTTTTATACGCCTGTGTGGTTGTATTTGTTCGTTTGTGTTGTTTGTTTGTTGAGATGTTTTTGTAAAGTGTTATTTGTTCTGTATGCGATGTTGTAATTTAATTTATTGAATTAGGTTGCAATTTTATGTGTGTTTTTGTTTTCGTATTTAGTGTGATGTATTTTTTTTTGTGTTCTTCTGTTTGTGTTGTATTCTTCTGTTTTTTGTGGTTTTGTTTTGTCTTGCGCATTATGTTGTCTATTATGTTGGGTTGTATCCGTTTTCTTGTGCTATGTATTTGATTGTGTTTAGTTCTTCGTTGTAATCCTGTTGGTTCATTGGTATTTTGAGTAGTCTGTGCACCATTGTTCGGAATGCAGCTTGTTTGTGTTGTGTGGGGTGGTTGGATGTGTTGTGTATGTATGTTGTTGTTGTTGTGGGTTTTCTGTATACTTTGAATGTGTGTTTGTTGTCTACTTTTGTTATTGTGATGTCTAGAAAATTTATGGATTTGTTATTTTCAGTTTCTAATTTGTAGTGTACCACTTCTGAAGATGACCCAAAATAGGTCGAAACATGTTAACAAGGTACCTTAAAATTAACACAAGAAAGTTCTTATCATACATATTCCGAAAATACAATTACATTAGCCTTACACATAACAGTTTATAATATAAGTTTATTTCTTTCTTTACCTTAGTTTTACCTCTCCCTTTTAGGTTCATTTATATGACCCACGCCACACGGGCCTTTCAGGGCTGCGATTATTAATATAACTAACAAAAAAATATGACTCAAGTCATAAAGCAGAACATCCTTTACCGTAGAAAGATACTGACAACTTTTAAAACCACAAGCTCAGACTTCCATGATTATACTTTTCCTAACAATGGTATAAAAACACACCATAAAAATGTGATAGTCTACCAGGCTCACAATGCAAAAATAGTAACCTAAGCTAAAATATTTAAGAAACAAACTTCCATAGTATGCCGAGCAAAAAGGAGAAAATAAAAGCCACTCTGTACCGCTATAATAGGATCTCTCTTTAAAGTCACAAAAATAGAATAATTACATTAATTCTCATCGCACAGTTCTCATACCCTCGTACCGAGTTCCTTACGAGAAATAATATAGTCAACCTTACTTAGCCTGTAACACACATAGGCCTTCTACTTTCCTAGAACTCACAACCTCCTACACTTTAGAAATCATAAATATGGACGATCACTATAGTCCCGTCGCTCTTGCTTCCGGCAGCCAATCACATTGCAGGTCGGCAGCATTTAAACGTGTGCGTTTTGTCATTCGCTGCTGATGACGTTATGCACTTCCTAAAGCCTCGTTCACACTTTTCAAGTAACTTGAATTCAAGTCACTTGAAAATACGAACTTGAAAAGTGTGAACTATGTTTCAAGTTGACTTGAAATCAATTAGCGGCTTGAATTCAAGTTTCAAGTGAAGTTGGATCCCTTTCTACTTTTTACTTGACTTGAAAGGACACTTGAAAAGTGTGAACGTTGCTTGATAACTTGAATTCAAGGAGAAAAGCGCGGGAATTCAAATTGACAGCTGTTTTAAGAGCGTTAAATTAACAGCTGATTGTTATTCTGTTCTAGGGAACGTAAAAATAATAGGAAACAGTGGTAAGTGAAATAATGACCAAATATTTGAGTTTCTGAAGTTGTATAAAATTCATGAAACTGCAAAGTTTCGTAATGAAAATGCAAAGCAAACTGCCAAGGAAGGAAGAATTCATTGCAGAACTGAAGGACAGAGATTTTAACGTGGACACAGATGATATAGCCTATTAAAGACAATAAAAACCATTAAATTCTAAATAGAGAAGAAGTGAGGAAGATAAGAGGATTAAAAGAGAAGAGCGTTGCTTGAAGGGATGACATTTATCGGTCGACATGGTTCAATGTAACTGATAGATTTTTTTGGGAACTGTAACAGCTTCAGATAACCATTTTCAATTACTGTAAATCAGACTTGCTTATATTTTATTACATTTGCGATAAGAATTATTAAATCTGCTTGAAGATTTCACTTATTCTATTTGTAATGGTCAATGGTCATGTATTTCTCTTACTAATCTAATTTATATTTTAGTTTCATTTTAGTAAGTTATTTTACGACGCTTTATCAACAGCTTAGATTATTTAGCTTCTGAATGAGAGGAAGGTGATAATGCCGGTGAAATGAGTCCAGGGTCCAGCACCGAAAGTTACCCAGCATTTGCTCTTGGGTTGAGGGAAAACCCCGGAAAAAACCTCAACCAGGTAACTTGCCCCGACCGGAAATCGAACCCGGGCCACCTGGTTTCGCGGTCAGACGCGCTAATCTAATTTCTAACCAATATTGAACAACGCGTCTTCCATTTCTTCAATATCTTTATCATTTCTCTGGCACGGAGACTTGCTACTACAGAAATTCCTAATTGCACAACACCCATCGACGCCATTTTATCCTACTTGAAAACAAAATAACTTTAATATGTCTGAACTGCGACTTGAATTCAGGTTACTTGAAATCACGTGACTTGAATTAAAGTTATTTGAAAAGTGTGAACGAGGCTTAAGGCATGATGAATACTTAATATAATCGCCCGCCATTTTGGCTCTTTCGTTGGCGTTCGCAGAAAGCTCACGAGGACGTTATTTGCCGCTGAATTATTTGCTCAATTACAGTGCGTTTGATTTTATCCTAGGAGCTACGACATGATAATGTTTAAAAGTGCGGAAAATAGATTCCTCGTCTGGTAGCTAGGCAACGAAGGAACAAAAATGGCGAACGATACTACCTACCTAGACTTTATAGAGTCTTCACTTCCTAAGGCGTAAGCAAAGAGGAGGAGTCACGCCGGAAATAACAGCGACGCGACTATAGTGCATCGCAGACGTGGATCTGTAGAGTAAACTACCCAAAATGGCGAGACCACATCACCAAACACTTAAATCAGCGGCAGAGAGTGCTCCCCATATTCAGACGAAAAGTAGAAATCAGGGCGACGAGCGTTGAACCTTGGTCGGCAGCTACTACCATAACTCATGACGAATCATGACTTCCCCGCAGGTATGGCGGTCGAGTCCCGCTCGGGTCACGGTCCTGGTAGGTAAGCCAACTCCACTGATGAACACCTACCGATCTCCTCTCCCGACCGGCTGCCGATGTTCCCTCTCGGCTGGTAAAATTACGAATCCTCGGCAGGCCGGAAGGTCTCACGCAAGAAAACACAAGAACGGTTAGAAATTTAAACGGACCAATGGGAGGGTGAATCTCGAACACGAAAGTAATATTGAATTGAATGTAAAGAGGAGAAGTGGGAGGAGAAATTTAAAAGATACGCAAAACGCGTCCTCGCAAAGGGTTCGAGCTCACTGAATATGTGAGCTCCAAGCCTGTGGGTCACTTGTCTCACTCCGGGTTACTCTGTTCCACTGAAGGAGCTCTAGAAAATTTTGAAGGGGAAAAGCCGAAAATGAACGTAACCTGTTAGGTACCACATACCCGAGGGGAGGGAAATGTGATCAAACTGATCACAGAATAGAACGAATAAGTGGCGGAAGGTGTAAGTCTCCACATTGAAAGGAACTTTGCCATTTCGCAGTGCAGGTGGAGTCGAGTAATCTCGTCCATGTAACGGGTATGTTATAGAGGCTGAACCAGGGCATTTACGTCGTTTTATCGGAAATTGGGGAACTTTATAGGGAAGGGCATATAGGTCCGTGGCCCATTTCTCTTAGGGCTCATTTCGACATTTGATCGCTTTCCGGAATATAAAATAAATAAAACAGAGAACCTGACGGAAAAACAAAAAAAAAAAAAAAAAAGAAAAGGAGAGAGCCATCTATCAATAAAGAAAGAAACTATATAAGAAAAGAAATGGTCTAAGAGACCTGGTACTTTTAATAAAACATCTTAAAGTAAAAAAAAAAGGAAAAAAAAAGTAACAAAGGATCAACCAAAAAATACTCAATAAAATAATATAGGACAGAAACCAGGGGTGGCGAAAAACAATCGCCACAGTATATAGAAAATTGTCACTGATTTGATGTTCAAGATTTCTCGCTGTAATTCGGACCAACAGACGGAATAATCGAAGTCCCCGAAATCAGCAACTGCGCATGCCACGCCTGCATTCACAAGATAGCGAGTAATCTATTGAAATTGTTGTAGTTTCGACTGCTGACATAGCCCATTTCGAAAGCCATTAAAAATAAGATGGTAAACTTCATGTTCTGGGAATAATAATTAAGTAGTAAAATATCGCTGTAATCGAAAAATATTGGGAATAAATTTGAATAAGGGACAAAAAAGGTTCCTTCCCAGGCAGGGTTCGAACCACGAAAGTCTTAGTTACCAGTCTATCGTGCTGTCACTGTGAACAAGGGTCTGAAATCAGCTACAAGGGTCGGTCCGGTTTTTTTGCCACTACTGTATATCATTAATTTTTATTTCAAATATATCACCGTTTCCTAGAAAGAAAATAATGAGGTAAGTCGCTTTCCTAAAATATGTGTATTATACTTATTTGTTTCAGTTACCTGATCATACCGAGCAATGTTTTTATTCTAGCATAGCAGTGCTCTGTACAAGTCTCTGTACCACTCTGAGCTGACGTAAACAATATGACTTTATACAGGGACATCATTTTATTTTTACTTCAATTTTTATTGTACTTCAGTTTTTGAATGTACTTCACTTCCACCCCTTCTACTAATGAAGTTCAACCTTCCTGCACACAGATCTAAGACCGCATATACAGTCATAGTAGCCTTACGGTCACAGTAAACAGTACGTTCCAAAAATATGTTCCCGTTTTTAGTGACGAAAGAGCTTTCAATATTGAATCATTTTCGCACAGGCACTGTCGTCCATTTGCCTACGTCGTATCCCGGTTTCCCCCACCTGCTTTTATTCGCCAGCTAGTGGCTGGGCTGTCTTACCTCTTTTCTCAGAACATTAATTTCTGTTAGGAATTGGACGTCTACGTAATATTATACAACTGTTTAAAACTACTTAAATAAAAGGACCTCGTTAAGTAATTAACTGTCACGTGATTTCCTTCCTTTCTACGAACCTACAACAAAACCATTTGGACAGACAGTAGATAGTATGTCTGAGTAATTTTATCTTTTCGGATCGGGCAGAAGTGAAGATTGAATTTACAGTACGTAAGGTACTCTTTTATAGAATAAATACAGAATTATTTCAACATGAGTTACTAGTTACGAAGGACGAAACTGGTAATTGGAATTAGGTACAGTAGTCTATAGTGCGATAATATGCACATGAGAACTGAAGCCTGTAGGGAAATGAACGGCCACCATTTTGAAAAATGTGTTTAAATATCCATATTATGATTATTTTTCAATTTAACTTCATTCTCTATATTGTACGCTAATGTGCTGTAGATGGTATAATATACACTGCATAATGAATACGTCCGAATGGACAGCTCAGTTCGTGAGTAAAAACACTTATTCTTAATACTATACTGTATTTTGATTAAACAAAAACCTAATGAAAATGATCAAACTCAAAAGCGCAATATTTCCTAGTTTACGTAAATGGATGAACTACTTTTCCTCCCTCCTACACCTAGCAAAGTGATGTTTGTATATTACGCCAGTATCATCGAACTCCAGTTGTGGAAAGGGGTAGAAAACGGTGTTTATCCAAAGGTATAGCCAGGTTGATATAAAAAATGTTAGTAAAAATAAAATTATGTCCCTGTACATCTTGATTACACAACTTTTAACACTGTATCACTTCGGAATATGTATGATAAAACTTTTTTGTGTTAAATTCTAACGTACCTTGTTTACATGTTTCGACCTATTTATGGGTCATCTTCAGAACTGGTCGTTGCTGGTGTTGATGTCTCTTGTTTTGTTTCCTGTGAGGGTGTGTGAAATTCTCAACACACAATTTCAGAACATATACAATCTTTGACACCACTTTACACCACACGAACACACCCTCACAGGAAACAAAACAAGAGGCATCAAGACCAGCAACGACCAATTCTGAAGATGACCCATAAATATGTCGAAACATGTAAACAAGGTACGTTAGAATTTAACACAAGAAAGTTTTATCATACATATTCCGAATATGACTTTTATAACGCGCGAAATAGTTAACTTCATAGGTTTGGTGTCCGAACTTCCATCCCTATGCATCACCACTAGCCGGGTTTGAACTCACGATTCCTGAATCTAATGACAAGCAAAATAACTTAAGTCTCTTCATGTTCATTAACTTCAGAGCGAGAACACCGAAAGAAAATTCGGGCATGGTTGAAGAAATTTCTTGTTTTTGTCGTCTACTGCAATACCAGCTATTACAGTAAACTTCTGTTATATGATTATTGCTTGGACTATTTCGCTTTACGCATTTTCAACTCTGGCTGTTAAAATAATTTTTTCTCAGCAAAATTAAAGCCGAAAGGGTTTTTAAGTGAATGGACATTGGAGTGTCTGTGCTTCATGTACACAACCGCAAGATCCGCTTTGGAAGCCTGCCAAGTTGGCCTTTGACATATAATAATGTGCCTCTTTGTCGTCAGTCATAAAGACGTATTTTATCCGCTAGTGTATGTAATGTTCTGTTGTCGTGCTGGCCGCGGTAATAGCTGGTAGAATGATTTCAAGGGTGCGGTCAGTCCAAATATACTTCTTTGTTTCAACTCGGTTTAATATGTACTCATCATAAAATATAGGCTTCATTCACTGGATATAATCAACTTCACTGTAACTTTTATATCTTAGGAACTGAAGCTCAATGTTGGCCAAATTGCATCATAGTACACTTCGCTCATGAACATTCGGTACAAAACTTAGTGTGCAACATCTCTATATTAAAAGTTTTAATAGCAATTCAAAGCGCGGAATCTTATTAGAAAAAGTCAAAAGTATGTTTTCTCTACAAGAGGATTCTGCGACAGCACATGCAGCCAACTATTCTGTGGACAAACTTAATAGAATATGATAAATTATCAGTAGAAGAATGTGGGCCCCCTCGATCCTCTTACCAATCCCATTCTGACTATTCATCTCTGGGAAAAGAAGACGCTTTTGTTCTGATGTTGTTTCAGTTTTTCGTTAACATAAGTTTATATGAATGCTATTTCAGTCTATGGACTAAATAGTAGCTAACATGGAACGCATAGTTATCGTGGCTACTTCTCTTTTTATTTTTATAAGTGCCTTTTCTTCCAATTTAGGTAGTCGGAGACTATCAGATCTAGCTGTTTTCCTAGTTTTGGATCTCTTTCTTGGTACATCTGTAATTATCTAGTTGCAGTTGCGCAGTTTGTACAGTAGTGGCAAAAAAAACCGGACCGATCCTTGTAGCTGATTTCAGAACCTTGTTTACTCCAGAGCACGATAGACTGGTACCTAAGACTTTCGTGGTTCGAATCCTGCCTGGGAAGGAAACTTTATTTTATTACTTACTCAAATTTATTCCCAATACTTTTCGATTGCAGCGATATTTTACTACTCAATTAACGTATTATTCCCAGAACATGAATTTTACTAGCAATCGAAAAGTATTTGGAATAAATTTGAGTAAGGAACAAAATAAAGTTTCCTTCCCAGGCAGGATTCGAACCACGAAAGTCTTAGTTACCAGTATATCATGCTCTGGAGTGAACAAGACTCTGAAATCAGCTACAAGGGTCGGTCCGGTTTTCTTTACCACTACTGTACACATCAGAAAATAGAGGCTTCATTCACTGAATATGATCGACTTCATTGTAACATTTATACCTTAGGATCTGAAGCTTATGTTAACCAAATTGCTTCATAGTAGATTTTGTAAACGAGATAAAGTACGATCCCTACTAATGAACATTCGATATAAAAATTAAAGTGAGCAACATCTTTATATAAAACATTAATATAAATTTAAAGCGCAGAATCTTATTAGAAAAAGTCAAAAAGCATGCTTTCTCTACAACAGGCTTCTGTGATAGCACATGCAGTCGAATATCCTGTGGAAAAACGTCATAGAATATGATAGAATTAACAGTAGGAGAATGTGGCCCCCTCGATCTCCTTACCAATCGCATTCTGACTATTAATCTCTGGGGAAAAAAGATGTTCTGATGTTGTTTAAGTATATCGTTATCTTAAGTTTATATGAATGTTATTCCAGACTATGGATTAAATTGTAGTTAACATGGAACGCATAGTTACCTTGGCTACTTCTTCTTTCTTCCAATTGAAGTGGTCGGAGACTATCAGATATAGCTGCTTTCCTAGTTTTGGGTCTCTTTCTTGGTATATCTGTACAGGAAGATTTTTATTAATAATAATTATCTAGTTGCAGTTGCACACTTTGTATATATGAGTAACCCAGTTCATTTCATGGTATTTACACTCTATTATATGAGGCAATTAGATCCCAAAATCGCCTTGTCCATATTAAATATTTCCCATAATTCGCAAAAAAAAAAAAAACAAATCTCCTGAAACCTGAAATGTTAGTCACTGAAACAGGAAAAACATCATGTTAGATTGCATTGTATAATAATATTAAACCATTATTTTGATGAAATTCGAAACCCAAAAATATGGGCGTAAACTCAATTTTATTTTTTGGATAAGATCAGTTATGCCACTTAATGATAAGGATAATGCAAGTTTTGGAAAAAGTAAACTAAACATATGATAGTATATCTGATTATTATTATTATTATTATTATTATTATTATTATTATTATTATTATTATTATTATTATTATTTGACAATAACTCAAACTACAGAATGAAATATTGTCTTACAAATTCATTACACATAAAATTTAAAATTTTTATTGAATTAAAACAGATGAGATATGCAAACGTCTGGAAAAAGATTTCTTTCAGTTCAATTCAGTACAAGTTTTGCCTGGAGTCGACTATGTGAGAGGGAAGAATCTTCTATTTTCCTCAAATCTACGAACGTCTCAGTTTTATTTCTCACTTGGAGTAAGTCTGACAAGGATTTTATCTTTTGAGCTGCAACTTTTCCGCCAAAAATATAACTGTGTATATTTTCAAATTTCAGACCTGACCGGGATACAGATTCGGACCATCTGAATGATCGATTGATGAGTTGGAACATGCAGTCGCATCTGGTAAGTAAAACAATTAATAAATGTAAAGTGGGGATATTTTAGTCTCGAACTGCTCTCATGCCTTTTAAGAAAGCTTTGCCTATTAAACATTAGTCTTTGTAGACAAGTTTAAGGAAGGATTCTGTGCAACTAGAATTTCTGCTTTATTGTGCAATTTGTGTTGGAATAAATTTAGACTCTTGAACTCAATAATGAGGGAAGTCAGTTTCGAGCTCTTGCTTCAGAACTTTGCCATTAATATAATTTTACAAACATTACTGCATTATAAAACACACACAAAAGATACTGCTGCCCTTCTAAAAATAAGCTTCACGCAACATTAATATCGCAGAAATACTTTTCTAGACGATATTTTCGCAATGCTAGAGTAACACTTTTCTTTTTCGCTTACTGCTTTAGGAACAATAAAGATATAACTTTCAAATTTCAATATCTGAGCGTTCTTTGAACTCGTTCCGATTAATTTCACAGTGAACTTTTGTGTTTCTAAATTAATTGAGTTACTGATGAAATATTACTATCACAATAAATTAAATTATATTGGTTTGATATAAACGTTTGTGGCGTTTTTTTCGCTGTGACAAATAATTGTTATTTGAGATGAATAGAAGACAGAAATTAACCAGTAATATATTCTACATATAACTTGATTCACAACTTTTAACACTATGTCACTTTGGAAAACGTATTATATACCTTTCACGTGTTAAATTTTTATGTTACCTTGTTAACATGTTTCGACCTGTTATTGGTCATCTTCAGAACTGGTCGTTGCTGGTCTTGGCGCCTTTTGCTTTGTTTTTGTGGGGGTGTGTTTGTGTAGTGTAATATGGAGACAAAGAGTGTGTGTGTTCTGAAATTGAGTTGTGTATTAAAATTTCGTTTGGATGTGTTTTTGTGGCCAGAAACTAAAGACACTAGAACAATACGGAATATACAGACACACAAAAACTGTCTGTTGATAACACAACTCATTTTACCATTTGAAATGCATTTTGTTCAATCGTAACTCAGTTAATATCAAATGCTCTTCAACACAGTTATTATAACATCCTAGTATTATTCGCCATATTGCTTTGCACGGCGTTTTGTTTACTGGTTGCCTCATGAGTGCCAGTACGCTGATCATGTGAATTATTTTTTTTGACATAAAGATTGGATACTTTCTCTGTTCTTATAATAATATTAATTAGTTAAAATAATTTATTATAATATTCTTTAACATACAGAGTGTCCTAAATTGATGTATACACCCTTTGAAATACTATTTCACAGCAAAGAAATAAGATGAAAATACGAATTTTGCGGTTTATGATTCAGAAGACGGTGGAAAGCATGGAAACATGTTAATTTGCTTATAATCAAACATGGCGGTGTAATTATCGTTCGATGAACGTCAGTGGATACTGAAATGTTATTGGAAAGTGGAGATGTTGTTGAGGTTCAACGACGTTGGAGGGTTGAATTTTGAACACAACCACCAACAAGGTTAACTATCACAAGAATCCGAGACAAGTTTGAAGTCGACGGAACGGTGCAAGATGTGTTGAAAGGGCGGTGCGGAAGAAAGAGAAGTTCCACCGAAAACGAGAGTGTTGATGCAGTCATGCAAGCTTTTGCACAATCCTCAAAGAAGTCGATGAGGCAATGTTCTCGTGAGATTGGTATCAGCAAATCCGGTGTTCATCGAATTTTGCGAACTCAAAAATGGAAGCCGTACATTCCGAGACTTGTCCACGCACTAAATGAGGATGATCCAGAGATGGACAGAACGAAGAAGAAGTGCTGCGGAGTTCCCGCCTCGATCTCCGGATTTAATCCCTCGAGACCTCTACCTATGGGTAGCTCTAAAGAACACAGTGTACGCCACAAAATCACAAACACTGGTGGAACTGAGAGTTCAGATTGAACATGCCTGTAATGATATGCCATTAGCAACAATACAGTTGATAAGTCGCTCTGTTGTGCGTCATTGTTGGGAGTGTACTGTGACGGAAGGGGGCCATTTTGAATATGTACTGGCTGAAGGAATACAAAATCGCAAAAGTCGTATTTGTGTCTGATCTCGTTGCTGAGAAATAGTGCTTCAAAATATGTATACATGAATTTGGACCCAGGTGGCCCGGGTTCGATTCCCGGTCGGGGCAAGTTACCTGGTTGAGGTTTTTTCCGATATGAGCAAATGCTGGGTAACTTTCGGTGCTGGACCCCGGATTTATTTCACCGGCATTATCACCTTCATCTCATTCAGACGCTAAATAACCTAAGCTGTTGATAAAGCGTCGTAAAATAACCTACTAAAAATCAATTTGGGACACTCTGTATATATCTGTATTATAATACGCATGTTGATGTTATTCGAGTATCTAATTTGACTCCAGGAGTTAGATATCTTACTAAAGCAATATAAATATTGAAGAATATTACTCTTCCTCATTTGTTCGGTAAGATAAAATCAGGGGCGGCTTTTGGGGTAGTACTAGTGTGCCATGGCATCGCCAATGAAATGAACAAAAAATAATATCCTAAAAAGCAGTTGTAATAGTTTATTTCTACACTTTTATTCGTATTTCATCTGAACGAGCGCGCGCACAGATCGGGACGCACTCTTGCAGCGTTTTTCCGAACTTTGGAGCCACTTCTGTGTGGCACTGCTTACTTCCATATAACATTGTACAAAAGGCTACTGATTCTAGTTTATATACATATCTTATGGCAGACTTTGAGCCGAATTCAGTTTGACTCAGTGGTTAATATTCCGCCCGCTAGAGCACAGTAATGCAGAAATTTCGCTAGATGGCAGGGTTGTTGGAGACGTTAGGAAGGGAACCATCAACCGCAGACTTGCACGAAAAGTTCCGCGCCAAATGTTAATGTAATGTTGCCAATTCAAAACTAATGCACATAACTTGGATTTGAATGTGTAAAGTATTATCCGTTTAACTATATTGATTGCAGAGATAGTCATGGTTCTTTTTAGAAAGATAAATATTTTTTCATATTATGTAAAACTGTTTGTTAATGTTGCGTAATATTTGTTTTATTTTGCGGCAACTAAATATCGCTACACTCTTGCTATAGTATTGATGCTTTTGTTAATGATACGTGAGATCTATGCAGGACATGAAAATGTGTTATTCAAGCCGCTGCCTTGGATTCATCGGGCTGTTAAGTAAAATGCAAACGTGTTCGTTTATTATTTATATCACTGTTTATCTCGTGTGTTTTTGCCAGTAATTTTGTTAGTTATAAAATATATTTGTATTTGACTACCGTAACAATACTGTGAAAGTTTTGCATTATCTATATCTGTAAATTTCAAAATTCAAGATTAAAAATGGATTCGTTATTAGTTTCGGAAATATTATTGTAACTGTTACTAGCTGCATTATTAACTCTACACATGGTAAAATAGCTGGTTTAATTAATGTGTTTTATTTAACATAATGCAAGTGTGAGCTGCGAATATCAAACGATGAAAGAGTAATGGAACGGAGAAAAATTCTCTCTGACGCCGGGATTTAAACCCGGGTTTTCAGCTCTACGTGCTGATGCTTTATCCACTAAGCCACACCGGATACCACCCCGGCGTCGGACAGAATTGTCTCTGATTAAGTTCCAACTCTTTTCCCTCTAGTGGCCGCCCTCTGCACTACGTCATACGTGGTATCCGGTGTGGCTTAGTGGATAAAGCATCAGCACGTAGAGCTGAAAACCCGGGTTCAAATCCCGACGCCGGAGAGAATTTTCTCCGTTCCATTACTCTTTCATCGTTTGATGACGCAGAATATCTGCATGGAAATAATATGTACTTCGGTTTAAAATAATATATATGATATGCGTAAATCACTTTGTGATTTAAGACGGCGCTTATTCCGTCGGATCCCGGCCAACTAGTCACTCATAACGAGTGCTCCTCAGCACATGTGTGGACTTCGGTCCTACGTTCATAGACACCTATGACGTAGTGCAGAGGGCGGCCACTAGAGGGAACCCAAGAGTTGGAACTTAATCAGAGGCAATTCTGTCCGACGCCGGGGTGGTATCCGGTGTGGCTTAATAATGGATAAAGCATCAGCACGTAGAGCTGAAAACCCGGGTTCAAATCCCGGCGCCGGAGAGAATTTTCCTCCGTTCCATTACTCTTTCATCGTTTGATGACGCAGAATGCCTGCATGGAAATATCATATGTACTTCGGTACATTAAAATAATATATGCGATTAACGGTTTCACTAGAGTAATTTGAGTAAAACCTTTTTTCATTTTTGGCACCACCACCAGAATGCCTCACCGGCCGCCACTGGATAAAATCCTGTGCATTTCCTTGAATTTTTTTATTCCTTAGGCTTAACTCTGTACTTTAGAATATTCGTTCAATGAAATACAATTCATTGGCGGAAATATCAGAAAACGTCGTACCACCACGAAATTCTACACCAAAATGTGTCTATTTCAAACGGACTGATGGTGATAAGAAAGATCAATGAGAATTAGCATCGTTATTTGATAGTTTTTAATTTATTTTAACCTGCAAGAGGCGGTCGTTCATTAATTCCGAGATATCAAACCGCGAGAGTGATATGGATTGCAGAGAAAAGTTTAATTAAAGCTGTCTTACTTGATTAAATTGTTAATAAAACCGTGAAATATACATAAAACTCTGGTACCGTGGAGCGCGATAAAATTACATATTGATGCATCCAAGGAGACTGGCTATTAACACGGAGGAAACTGATGATGGGGATCTTTCGCTCTTAATGTGCCCTGCGTGTAATGCTAGAAGTTTGATGTTTCAGTTGAGTTCTCAGCTTAAATGGAACCTTTTCTGTTACTTCTCTAATGGTTACTCCAAGGAAAAGATGGATGTTCTCGTCTTAATTCACAAAACTTCACCTTCTATAATATCTGCCATTGTGAGTGAACGCTTTTGCTAATACATTTAAGATAAATACGTTTAATTTTCAGTTAATCTTTCCGTAATAGTAATAATAATAATAATAATAATAATAATAATAATAATAATAATAATAATAATAATGCCAGTAATTTATTTATTTATTTATTTACTCATTAGCCGTACCCGTGCGCTCCGCTACACCCGTTAGAAATAAATATAAAGTAAATTACATAATTGAAATAGGACATTTGATCCAGGGAACATTCGTGTTTCATAGAAGGATAAATCGTTTAATATGTTACTTAATTTAAATTGTATTTAAAAATTTAAAATGCGATCATTTTGATCCAGAGACCACTCATTTGGTGCAATGACAATTCCTTTAACATGTTTCTTAATTGTTATTACATGCAACCATATTTTAATGAGATTGACATCATTTAGATTTATTGTGTATACTTTATATTACTTGCTATATGTTTCCATTGAATTATGGTAATAACTTAATTTAGCCCTTGTTTTCTACGTCTTCAGTAAATGGCGCTTGGCCCACTATGGTTCTGAACCCTTCAAATAACTTAAATAGTGATACAGCATATATAGTGATATGTAATTATATTCCAAAAATAAGAATGATCTCCTATACATTTGGAATGAATAAATTTGTTTTTTCTTCCTACTCAAAAATTGTATATTTTGCACATAGGAGTTACTGCAGGAACAACAACGGTGTAATCTGAGGCGGCGGTGAAAATATTGTATTGTTATTTTAAAAGTCTTCTATATCCTTAAATATCAGTCCTATCAAAATTTTGCACAGAATAAAACTTATCGGAAATCATTTTTAAATAAACTTTTGTTATGTAACATTTTTCACAAAAAATCAATAATAAGCGAGATATTTCGATTTATTTAATTCAGGCCTCCTTATAACCCCTCTTTTAAATAATGTATTTTGAATGCCATATAGCTTAAAATCTAAGTTACAACGAACTTAATTTATATTCCAATTTTCATCTCAATCCGTTCAGTCTTTATCGCGTGAAAAGGTAACAGACAGACAGACAGACAGACAGACAGACAGACAGACAGACATATATACAAACAAAAATTAAAAAAAAAACGATTTTTGGTTTCAGGATGGTTAATTATACATGTTAACACCAATTATTTTTGGAAAATCGAAAATTACCAGAAAAATTTTGGCTACAGATTTATTACTAGTATAGATTTATTGACAGTAAGTGCTGGACAACAGCCATTGGCCAATTAAAGTCCAGCACTGTGATATAATTAATACAATAAAATGAAAACTATGGTATAAAATGAAGAACAAAGATTACAATGAATAATTTACAAGAATTAATGCTATTATATGCTAGGAAAGGAGTTAATTCTTACAGAAAGTATTATCAGTTTATGTAGAAAGATTATGCAAATAATATTAATTAGAATAGTGACAATTAAATATAATAATAATAATAATAATAATAATAATAATAATAATAATAATAATAATAATAATAGTCCTTTAAAAGGTTGAAGCCGCGAAACCAGGTGGCTCGAGTTGAATTCCCGGTCGGGGCAAGTTACCTGGTTGAGGTTTTTTCCAGGGTTTTCCCTCAACTCAATATGAGCAAATGCTGGGTAACTTTCGGTGTTGGGCCCCGGACTCATTTCACCGGCATTATCACTTTCATCTCATTCAGACGCTAAATAACCTAAGCTGTTGATAAAGCATCGTAAAATAACCTACTAAAAATAAATAACACGCGAGAAGAAATTAAACGAAAAATAAATATTGGAAATGCCTGTTATTATTCGGTTGAGACGATTTTGTCATCCATTCTGCTCTCAAAAAAGTCTGAAAGTTAGAATGTATAAAACTGTTACATTACCGTTTGTTCTGTACGGTTGTGAAACTTGAACTCTCAATTTGAGAAAGGAAAGAGGTTAAGGGTGTTCGAGAATAAAGTGTTGGTCACCGGCGTAGCTCATTGGACTAATGCGCTTGTCTGCTGTTCCGGAGTTGCTCACGTGCGCGGGTTTGATTCCCACTTGGGCTGATTGCCTGGTTAATTTTATCCGAGGTTTTTTCCAACAGTAAGACAAATGTCAGGTAATCTATGGCGAAACCTCGGTCTCATCTCGCCAAATATCATCTCGGAATTATCAATTCCAACGACGCTAAACAACCCAGTACTTGATACAACGTCCTTAAATAACCAAGTATAAAAAATAGGGTGCTTAGGAAAATATTAAGGGCTAAGAGGGATGACGTTACAAGAGAATGGAGAAAGTTATACAACGCAGAACTGCACGCATTGAATTCTTCAGGTAACATAATTAGGAACATTAAATCCAGACGTTTGATATCGGCAGGACATGTAGCACGAATGGGCGAATCCAGAAATGCATAATATACTCGTATAGTGTTAATTGGAAGCTCTGAGGGAAAAAGACGTTTGGGGAGGCCAAGACGTAATTCATTCATAGTGTTTTGCCCAAGGGCAGATCTTTCATTACAAACCCAGCATTCTTCAATATTTACAATTTTTGCTTTCTTCTTTGTCTCCGCATATGATAAATATAAATTACGTTCAAGTCGCCTATCATCTAATATATTCTTCTGCCCCGAATTCTTCTCTGTTCACTATTCCTTCCAGTGCATCCTTCAGTCGCAGTTTCTTCTCAGCCAGTGACCCAACCAATTCCTTTTCTTCTTCCTCTCCCTGATCAGTTTCGGCAATATTCTTCCTTCACCCCTCTTTCTAACACAACTTTATCTCTTATTCTGTCTGTGCATTTCGCACACTCCATTCTTCTCCATATCCATATTTTAGATGCTTCTAGTTGTTTCTCTTCACTTAGTCCTAATGACTATGTTTCTGCCCCAGATAATGCCACACTTCTTACAAAGCACTTCACTAGTCTCTTCCTTAGTTCTTTTTCTAGAGATCCGCATGAGATGCTCCTTTTTCTATTAAAAGGTTCCTTTGCCATTGCTATCCTCCTTTTGACTTCCTGGCCGCAGCTCATGTTACTTCTTATAGTACACCCCAAGTATTTGAAGCTGTTCACTTGCTCTACTGCATCATATTAGCAAGTTCACCATCATTAGTTTTCTTCCTATGACAATGGTCTTCGTCTTGTTTGTATTTATCTTCACTCCATACCGCTCACAGCTGTCATTTACCTCCACTAGTATATCCCTTAGTATCATCTCCTCTTCTGCTAAGAACGCAATATCATCAACAAATCTTATGTACTTTATTCTTCTTCCTCCTAGTGTCAACTCTCTCGTGTTCTGAAAACAGTTCTTCACTAAACTGCCCAAGTAGATGATTAACAGGGTAGATGTTAAACGGCATTCTTGACGTACTCCTCTCTCTATTTCACTTTCTCCTGACATTTCTTCTCCTATCCTGACTTGACTCGTATCATATAGAGATTACTGAACAGTCTTTCCAGTCCACACTAATTTTCTTTAGGATTCCCATCAGTTTATTACAATCCACTCTGTCAAACGCCTTTCCTTAGTCCACAAATACTACATACATTTCTTTCTTCTTCTCTAGGTATCTTTCGCCGATTGTTCGTAGTAGTCCAATTGCATCTCTCGTACCTTTTCCCTTCCTGAAGCCAAACTGCTCTTCTTCCAACTGCCCTTCCATCTTAGAATATAAATGTCGATTCAGTATTCGCAGGAGAATCTTCGCCGAGTATGATATCAGGCCGGTAGTCCTATGGCCAGTTTGTCAAAGTAATGTTTAATTTTGTTTAACGAATGTTAAATTAACAGTCTGTTTATTTTTAACGCTTTGTTAATGTATTTTCCATTTGTTCAACACAATTTTGTTTAAGATAACCAACACTTAACTATAACGTCTGTTAGCACTATTTTAACTACTCAACAGCAGTTGGTAATGATTCTACACATGTAAGACAATTTTTGAATGGCTAAAATTCATCTTTAAATTCTATATTATAGAGTGAGTCATGAAACTTGCATAAAATGACAACCTGTTATAGTAGGCCACGCTCCATGAACAAACAGTTGACAAATGAAAGTTGTAGGTGACTTGCTGAATAATAATTACAAAGTAAGGTTATATTTCCTCATTGCTATTATGGATACGAAATACGAAAGAAATAAAATAGGACTGATGTATTTAAACAGTCCAAAGTATTTTTTAAATGTTATATTATCAGTCATATGCTAAACATTCCCTACAGAGAGACACAAAATATTAATTTCGCAACTTCTGTTCGAACAGCTGTGGAGACATCGGCCATATTTAACTAACTGTTAAACGAGTTAATTGCCCGAAATCCTACATTTAAAATTAACAAACTGTTAACAATCTGTTAAACCAAACTGGTGTTGAAAACATACAATTTTATTAATTAACAAACTGTTTAGAGTTTAACAGTCGTTAAATTTTCTAACAATACTTGGGAAAACCGGCCACTAAACTCGTTACATTTCTTGGCATTACTTTTCTTCGGTATTGGAAGCAACACTGTCGCCTTAAAATCTTCAGGCCATTCGCCTTTCTCGTATATCTCTTTGCATAATAATAGAAATTCCTCCTTGTGTTCACCCAAGCATTTCACTAATTCAATGGGGAATCCATCAACTTCTATTGCTATCCCATTCTTTACAATTTTGAAAACTTTGACGTTAATTTGAATCTTTTACACTATTTATTTCTGGTTGACATGGTTCGAGTGTATGTTTCTCTACTTCTGTTGTTCATAAATTTTAATAACAATTCAAATATTTTTGTTTGATTGTTAACTCTAATTCGATTTCATCTTTTTCGTCTGTAACTCTCTTAAAATTCTTTAAGCTTCTATTTGTGATGCATGTACTATTTCGCATTTCATATCACTACATAATTAATTTTTGCTGCTTGGACATTCTAGTCTCCGGACTTCTCTTTTTAAAATGGCTAATTTTCTCCGATAGCCTTCTCAATTATTCAGAGGACGAGTACTTAACACTTAGTCTGTTAAGGTATTTTTGTTTTCGAGTTATACTGCCTGGGTACATTTCGGATCCATTACTTTTTAGGCAAATTTAATACATTTTTTCATTAATTAATTTTTTCGAGCACATTCGAAATAAATCTATGAAACATTTCTTACAAAACAATTTTTATCCCAAAAAGGAAGGAAAAACGAGCAATTTTTTAAAACCTTTTGTTTGAAATATGTCAAAGAATAACCCCCTATTTTAGAGACATTACTTACTGTTTACCCTGTATTGATAGGATAATTCTTAAAATTTAATTTCTTTTAATTACTGTGCAGGTTGCTCGCAACAAAAATACATATTTCAAAATAAATTTCTGAACAAAATCGATCTACTCTTCTGCAAAATGTTCCGATTTATTTATTTATTTTGTTCCTAGTAAGTTTCAAATAAATATAATTTAATACAATATAATACTAGCCCACTCCTGAATGAGCAAGAGTTGTGCTCAGGAGGGGATTCCAATACAAACAAAAATAAAATTAAAATTGAAGGTGAATACAGATGAAAAAGTGTTAAATATCTTTAAACCCAAACTATAAATCCAATACAATTTTTTATATATATTTTTTCATTAATTTGGAAAGTATTAGTGGTTAAAAATTATTACAATAAAATTTGTTTATGCTCGACCATGCCGAAATGTAGTAATTATACACCTGGTAGCAGTCCTTTAATGCATGTCATTAAATCACACCTACTCATTAAAGTACAGGTGTTCAGCCAATGACAAGTCAGCTTTGTACCGTTATAAAACCGCAAGTATCGATTATTCTCGGATATGAAATCGAAAGACAATTAGCGAAAAGTCACGGAGGCTGGAAATCCAATACTGTCGCAGAAGGTTATGTTCTGTTACTATAATAATTAGCGTTAATTGTAAATAATATTCAAATAAATTCAATTTGTCCTCTCGTTTTTCAATGTGGAATTCAATAATCAAGGTTATATCAAGTTTAACGGGATTACATCAAGGTCAATGACATTATTGTTTCTCGGAAAAAAATCAATACTTTCGCGCCTGCGCACATCTCACAATTCACGACCTAGAACAAGGTCACTTCCGATCTTGTCGCTTGCGCTCGTTTCATAAACATCCATACTCGCTTCTTAATTACTATCATTATAGGCTCGTTGCATAATGTACTATTAATAATCTAGGACCTTGACTCATACTTTGATAAAAAGCTGCATTGGTTTTACATTTAGGTTCAGATAAACGCAGAGAATTCGTATTTTTAATTCTATATTTATGTATACACTTTTCAATAGTTATTAAGATTTCTGTGAAAATATTTTAATAAAATACAATAATAAATTTGTTTAATGTTGAAAGCTTTGAAATGTTTAAACAACAATTCAGTTGAGTAATCTTTCTGCTTTTTTAAACAAATTTTTAATACTTTTTTCTGCAGTAACATTAACGGATAAAGGTTGGATTTATAAGTTCTACCCCAACCTACAATACCATAGATAAATATAGATTGAAATAATGCTAAATAAATTGTACGTAAACAGTTAATTGACAAAATATTTCTTCGAACAATGAAGTAATATAATGTTTTACGTAATTTATTACAAATATAATGAATATGATTGTTCCATTTTAAATGATTATCAATAAATATTTAACCTCATTAACTTCATTAATAACTGAACAGTTGAAATTTATATCGGAAGAGTCAAAATTATGCATTTTAATTTTTAGTATAGTTGAAGTTGGTTTATTACCTTTATCATTAAAAAAAATGGTATAGCTATTGTTTTATCTTCAGAACAAACTATCCTTTATGTGCACTAAAAAGAATTGTAGGTTTATGGAAGAAGAGTGTCATGCTCTTTTTTTACCTTGGCACTAAAATGATGGCTCGTGTCATTTCTGGAAGTTTTGGTAACGAGAAAAATCCTATCATCATCCGGGAACTGAGCCAGGACTTTTTATTCTGTAGCGAGTTGCCCTGTCAAGTGAGATACACGGCCATCTCGATTGTTTACTACAGTTAAAACACTATTTTGACAGTTTATATGTTATTTTACTCTAAGTTAATTTGTTTATAAGTTTAAAGTTTTCCGATTTTGTGATATTAAATTATATATATATATATATATATATATATATATATATATATATATAATTTTTCTTAATAAAAACCTGAATTGTCTCTTGTAATATTCAGAAAATGTTTGCCGTTGATAGATTTTCTGTTGCCGTAACAAATTATAATTTCGAAGCGAAATACAATGTTATGTATTCTCAGAATCGAAAGAATGCAACATATTACAGTACACGTTCGAGTAATAGTATCATTCGATATAAATCGAAGTGTTGAAGTTTAATGGAATGTAACTGCCTGTTGACTCCATCTGCTTTCAAATGAACGAAGTCACAGTTGGTAGTATTCGTGTTAATACAAGATTTGTGGTCCAGATGCTGTGGAAATCGTCAATTCTATCATTTAATTCAGACATCTGTCGCTAGATGGCGAGAAGCGATGGTTGCAATTTGCGAATGCGCATGAGACGCCGGCGGTCGATATCATAAAACGGTTGCGGTTCATGGCACTCTGGCCTGATACGAAGCAGTCTCATCGATGTACCTAAATTCCTTCTCCTTTTTTTTCTGCAGTCGATATCACGATCCTACTCTTTTCTGTTTTAGTTAGTATAATTTTATCACAGTCTACTATATACAGTCACGAAGCTTGAGTTTTGAGGGTGCTAGAAACAATAGACTGTGACGGTACTATTTTGCATTGCCTGTAATGAGGCGATATTAGCGATCCTAGTGGTGAACAACTACCTAATATTTGCATATTTACTACGTATTGAGCTTCGCGACTGTATATACTAGACTGTGATTTTATACTGTATTTTATTAAATCTCTTCAGTATTTCTTCCCTTAGAACGAACAAGGAAATCTCACCAAGTGATAATGGATTTTCACAACGATTTTTCTCCCATACGTTCCATTTGAAATAAGAAACCTCCCTATAAACTTATACATCCGGAGAAGGTCTACACCTTTTCCAGTTGTATTTCAGAAAATATCAATTGTATTTCAGAAATTGTCAAATGTATTTCAGATTACTATTAAATACGAGAAAAATTCGTACCGGCACCGGGAATCGAACCCAGGACCTCTCAGCTCTGCGCGCTGAGCGCTCTTACCAACTGAGCCATGCCGGGACACGATCCACGGCGCCGGCCGAACCTCTCTCGTAATGCCGTAATACATATTGAATAATTCATATTAGTCGTGTAATATTTAATGAGATGGGCGAGACTCATACATATGAATATTTGATGTATTTCAGATTAGTCAATTTAATTTCAGAAATTATCCAGATTTGTCAATTCAATTTCAGATAGTACCAATTGTATTTCAGATTTGTCAATTGTATTTCAGGTGGTATCAAATGTATTTCAGATTTGTCAATTTAATTTAGAAATCTTCTCACTATTCGTAAACTGCCACAAGGGACAAAGAGTAATTAACCATTTAAATGTTTACAAATTCAGTGAACCATTAATTTTGTTTTGACAATGCAACTCCTACAAGTACATAGCTGCAAATACATTTTGTGATTGGTGGAAATATACCTAGTTTTAGAGAGAAAAGTGTTACAAAAAAGTAAAGAATGCTACTGAACTTGGTTTCATTACGAATATAGGTGATGCTTCAGGAGAGCAATTGACCATTCAATGCAGCTAAAGTTACAATCGGAATAATAGATGTGGGTATTCCAAGCCTCTTAAACACATCTTTCATGAAGAGAGTAGCGGTACCTCTTGCTCCAACCAGAAGTCCGATTACTTCAAGCTCTTCTAGCTGGTAATTTTGGAGGTAATATGGAATGGTAGAATTGTAGATATTCTTTTTTTCCTTATCCACTTCTGCTGGCTGTTCCTCATTTTTTCGAAACGCACAGTGGGATCAATTATGAATCCAGATGGTATCAAATGAAGAGTCCACTGCAAAATGATGGATGTCACTTTCTTGTCGAAAATGAACCAAGACAGTCAATGCATAGCTTAAGACATATAGAATGTACATACAGAGTTATATGGCATTAACACTGATAGTCATTGTCCAGTAATGATCGGAAAATCACAGTTAAGCTTTGAGCCCTAAGCATTTCAAACTTTCAATTGCTTCTCCTGCAAAATGTATTCCAAATGACATCCAGCATTCTTGCAGTGGACTCTTCATATCTAAATTCTTCTAGAGACAATAGTGCATAATTTAAAACTGGATTTCAAACATTTTTTTCTAATTTCAGTTATTGTCATATATTTTAGACTGGCACTGGATCAGTCTCAGCCCGTGTAAAATGTAGTATAGAGTGTTTTCCAGGGAAGAAATGCGGAAGAAGAACGGTGCTCATCATATCAATTCTTTCCATTGCTGGGGTCAAGTTACGTGATTAACACGATGAAAACGCCTTCCTTTCATGCTTCGTGTTACCGATCGATAACACTTTTCCTAATCAGTATAAAGTAAAAGTTTATCAGTCGTTTTCATTAATAATTATTTTGAAATGGATATAGGCTCAGTAAAATCTCTGTGTAAAGAATGCATGTTCGAAGTAAATATAAATCATATACCGTATGAAGAGTCCAATGCAAGAATGATGGATGTTACTTTCTTGTCGAAAATGAACCAAGACTGTCAGTGCATAGCTTAAGACATATACAGACGTGGACAAATTATTAGACAAAATTAATTATATGTGCAACAAAGCTGTATTTATCGGCAGAAATGATGAACAAAAATGTATTTTGCACAGAAATAATGAACAGAAAATTGAGTCTGGAGGTTACTAATATTTTGTGAACATTCCCTTATTCTTTATTAACACGTTGATTTTGTCAGGGATGCTGGAAACCTAAGTGTGACACTTTCTTTGAATATCAGCATCATTTAGCCAGATATCACACAGTACTTAAATGAATCAACGTTTTGTAGTAAGCCTCTTTTTGTTCACATTCGTCTACAGTATAGATCACAGATTTTCAATTTTGTTCATGTCCGGTCTTCTTACAGGCCATGGGAGAACAGACTGTTGAATATCTTCTGCAGTATATAATTAAAACAAAGTACCAACACAACCAGATAAAATATACTTAACCATTGGAAAAATATACCAGAAGATGTAAACAATCAGATTTACAACAATAGAGACTCTGTGAATTATACTGATAGTAGATATGACGAATTATATTATGTTTCCAAGAAAAACGCTTTAGTCTAATAATTTGTCCACGTCTGTAGAATTTACACAGAGAGTTATATGGCATTAACACTGATAGTCATTGTCCAGTAATGATCGGAAAATCACAGTTAAGCTTTTAAGCGCTAAGCATTTCAAACTTTCAATTGCTTCTCCTGGAAAATATATTCCAAATGACATCCGTCATTCTTGCAGTGGACTTTTCAAATGTATTTCAGAAAATATGCGATGCATTTAAGAATACATAGTCACTTTTATTTCACAAAATAACAAATGTTGGCCTACTTGAGATTTTAAGATATATTTAAAAAAATGAAAAATGGATTTAAAAATCCTCAACTTTATTGCATTTTAGCGTCTGATAGGCATATTCACCATAGCTAAGACTGCGGCTTGATGAATTGTACTGCGTTGTACTGCACGAGCACAGTCACCACCAACAATATTGTGTGTGCTGCTTCATCAATTTTACTCTCTACAGTAGAGCAGGTAAATTAGCCTACAACACCAGAAGCTATGACGTCAGGAATTCCAAGATGGGTTTTCACGTACATCTTCACTTTACACCAAATGATCTCGATTGGATTTAACATTGGAGAATAAGGTGCAAACCGTAACTTCTGAAATACAAATGATAGTTTCTGAAATAGAATTGACAAATCTGAAATACAAATTGATGTTTTCTTAAATACAATTGCTACTATCTAAAATTGAATTGACAAATCTGAAATACAATTGATAATTTCTGAAATTAAATTGACTAATCTGAAATACAATAGGTGTTTTCTGAAATACAATTGATACCATCTGAAATTGAATTGACAAATCTGAAATACAATTGATAATTTCTGAAATTAAATTGACTAATCTGAAATACAATTGGTGTTTTCTGAAATACAATTGATACTATCTGAAATTTAATTGACAAATCTGAAATACAATTGATAATTTCTGAAATTAAATTGACTAATCTGAAATACAATTGGTGTTTTCTGAAATACAATTGATACTATCTGAAATTCAATTGACAAATCCGAAATACAAATGATACTATCTAAAATTGACAAATGTGAAATACAATTGGTGTTTTCTGAAATAAAATTGATATTATCTGAAATTGAATTGACTGATCTGAAATACAAATGACAAATCTGAAATAGAATTGACATTTTCTGAAATACAACTGCAAAAGGTGAAGTCTTCGAGATATGATTTTTCAAGCTAATCGCTTGACACTCATATACGGCTCATATCTGCATTGCCATCATGAAAAAGAAACTGTTTAAGGCCCCAAATGTTTATACATTGCACTCAAGATCAGGAAAGCTTATGAAAACTCACCTCTTCAATTTCTTTCAATAAGTATACTTTCCATCTGTCAGTGATCATAGCATTCAGGTAGACTTGTGGACGTTACCGAGGTAGATAGGCTATAGAAAGAATGACTCCAGAAGGTAAAACGGTGAAAGTGTTAACAATTCCGAAGCACACAGCTCCAATTTTCAGCCTCTTGACGTTTATGGCTTTAGGACTTGGAAAAATTTAATTCGCAAGTTCTCTGATACTGTTTTATTACTTGACACGATAACCATGATATGCACGCGCTAGTGTCTACAATGCTCTCAGCTAAGTAATGACTCACCAACCAATGGGAGCACAGCGATAACATGAGATGCATCGAGACCCTTGTTATGGTCTGCTCTAAAGACATCTGGTATAGAGTGTAGAAAATTAATTATTCTTACTCACTTATCACAACAATTATTACAAATCACACCACTTCCACCGACTTAATTATTTGCAGTTCAATTTTGCATCCTAATTTACAGTCTTGGAGAGTTTACAACACATTTTAAAAATGTCGCCGTCCGCTTGAGTACACTTGGCCGCACGCTTGTGAACGGCACTCGTCGCGCTACGTAACTGCATACGGCTGTCTTTGATTTCCGTAGCGCTCGCACTGGCTGCTGACTGCACGCTGATCAAGATCACGCGTTCACAGCAATGCGTTCCAATAACGAAACGTAACTCTGCAAATATTGAGAATAGGACTCATGTTTATATATCATTTTTGCTCAGATTGTCTGCGGAAATGAGCTCCGTAAAGGATGGTAAATCCTCGTGAATCATCCTGTATTAGTGATTAAGAAAAATGATTAAATATCTAGAAGTAAGTAGCTGACTGTGCAAATATAAAGCGGAACAAAACAGTAACAATTTCGAAACATTTGCAATAAGTTACAATACTCAGTTTACTACATGGCACTATAAGCAGTAAGAAAATACTTAATGAGTTTGTTTTTGAACACTGTTAAATTCCGACAGTCTCTTACATCACTGGGTAGGATATTCCACGAGCGCGAGCTGGAAGTCGTCCATCCTGGATTTCCTCACGGAATGGAAAGAAAATGATTAAAAATGACAGTTGGCTATGAGAACATAATGAGAAATTAATAAGAGATGTAATTTGTTTAATGAAGTACATTGGACAGGAACATAATACAAATAATTTTGAAGACATTGGAAAGATTCAACGAAAAATGAAGTAACTTATAAGAAAAAGTAAAAATTCGAAAGAAATAAGTGAATTACATGAGGAGAAAATACATGCTCTTGATATGAGGTTATTCATTCAACAAAAATAGCATAAATCTGTGACATATGAATTATGAATTAGTATGAAATTTATTTTAAATGAGAGATGTGAAATCCATAGAGAATTCAGCTTTGCAAGAATTAAGTTAACAGTAGAGATAGAGATCGATGTTATCCGGGCTAAAGGGCCGTGGTCTGTTGGAGCTGTTGCTACCATACATTTCGTCTATTACTCCTGCAGATATCATCAGTGGTGTGGCACACGGGAGTGCAAAGATCTCCTTAGCGTCCTGGGAAGATCACTGCCCTTTAGCCCAGATAATACAGATCCCTATGACGCCGGCCGTGAAAGTCTACGTTCCAAAATAAGTTTAGACAATTTTGACAGAAGGAATGAGTTGTATGAAAACTTAATTAAAAAGGTAAATCGAAACTCAGATCTTTTGAGGAGTGTTACATATTCAGGTGAGGCAATTTTTCTGTTAAAATGGCAGTGTCAATCATCGTAACGTAGCTGTCGATACCGATTTCTGACAGCCTCCATTGAATTGCACAAACGCGTACATAGCGTCCACAGAAAATCGAAGTATGTATGGGTATAGCAAGAAACAGTAAAACTTGTCCATTTTTATAGAAGTAAATTTAAACTTTGATAAAAGTCTAAGGGTGCTATGCATAGACATTTCGCTAGTCCGCGCTACGAGCGTGCTAAACTAGCCCCGGCTATCGACTGATTACTTCTACAGGATTCATATTATATATCATATCATATATCATATCATATCATATCATATCATATCATATCATATCATATCATATCATATCATATCATATCATATCATATCATATCATATCATATCATATATCATATCATACCATACCATATATCATATATCATATCATATCGTATCGTATCGTATCCTATCATATATCATATCATATCATATCATATCATATCATATCATATCATATCATATCATATCATATCATATCATATCATATCATATCATATCATATCATATATCATATCATATATCATATCATATCATATCATATCATATCATATCATATCATATCATATCATATCATATCATATCATATCATATCATATATCATATCATATATCTTATATCATATATCATATCATATATCGTATCGTATCATATCATATCATATCATATCATATATCATATCATATCATATCATATCATATATCATATCATATCATATCATATCATATCATATCATATCATATCATATCATATCATATCATATCATATCATATCATATCATATCATATCATCATATCGTATCGTATCCTATCATATCATATCATATCATATCATATCATATCATATCATATCATATCATATCATATCATATCATATCATATCATATCTCGCTAACACTGGTTGATGTATACGAAAAACGTTAGTTCGCTGATCATCCACCGGAAGCCAGCGCTAACAATGTTTATGAATATGGCCTTAAAGCGTTTACGTGATTACGTTGCTCAGTTGTTTCTCAAAGTCGCTGAGAACAAATTCTGGTTTCAGCACGATGCTCCTCCTTCGAATTTTGGGAGAGAACTAAATATTCCCTGCTAAATGGAACAGAAGAAGAGAACACAGGACTGAAAAATGTGTTATTTTTTATTTAATTGAGTGAATTTTTGTCTTTCATATCATTATTTTTGTTTTATTGACCACCTCTCTCTGAATGAATCTACATTCTGTACAAAATTTTGAGATCGCTGGAATACATTTAATTAATATTTGAAAGAATATATCCGAAGTAATATTAATTAGCGTTAATTAATTGTTCTTATTCTCAAACAGAAAATTTAATGCAGATTCCAATGTAGGCAAATATACATAGAGTGCACCATTAAATGTATTGTATTTTTCCACATTCTACATAGTTGAATTGGAAATAGTAGGTATACAATTATTATTATTATTATTAGTATTATTATTATCATATTATCATCATAATTATTATTATCATTATTATTATTATTATTATTATTCATTTATTTTAGTAATTTATTTTAGGTTATTTTACGATTCTCTATCAACATCTTAGGTTATTTAGCGTCTGAATGAGATGAAGGTGATAATACCGGTGAAATGAGTACTGTGTCCAACACCGAAAGTTACCGAGCATTTGCTCATATTGGGTTGAGGGAAAACTCCGGAATAAACCTCAACCATGTAACTTTCCCCGACCGCGAATCAAATCACCTGGTTTCGCGTATTATTATTATTATTTATTATTATTATTATTATTGCTATTATTGTTATTATTATTATATTATTATTTATTATTATTATTATTATTATTATTATTATTATTATTATTATTATTATTATTATTATTATTATTATTATTAAGCACTATTAAGTAACAATACGAATACGAATACTAAGGTCGATTTTATGCACCCTATTTCGGTCCTATATCGTGGCACGACAAATTAACTGTGTTCTGCAGGAACATTGCAATTAATTGTTTCTTTTATGCATGTCGTGCAAAATGAAGTGTCGTTCTGTATGAAGGATTCTGTCCTGTTATTTCTCACAACGCAATACAACACGCGTCTCCGAGATCAGTGAAATATAGCTATTATTTTAGAAAAAAAAAATGGAAACATTTGTACGAAATTATTTATCGATGAGCTTAAAAAGGAAAGCATTTACATAAAATTGGTACTGATAAGAAAAAAAAAAAGCTGAAGTTTTGTTTTGTTTTTATTCCAGTCCCTGTGTGAATTACTTCCTTGTTAACGTGTTCTGTTTACAGGAGAGTTCATCGAACGATGCCTTTGTAGACGTACGAAAGTAATTAAAGAATTTACCTTCCTGTTCTCTCAGTCCAATATACAAGGTGGAAGTAATAATGTAACTGTGGAGATTTTAACAGATTTATCTCGGATATAATATGTCTATAACAAAAACTTTAATAGCATGTTAGTCCCAAATTAATACTTATCTGAAGAAAATAATAATAATAATAATAATAATAATAATAATAATAATAATAATAATAATAATAATTAATTTCCCCTAAATGCTAACACTGGTTTGCTCGATAAATATTGTCTGTACGTTTCTGACGTTTACTCATTTACTCATGTCATTAGAGAAAGTGATAAGTAGACTTCGTTGAATTGCCACACGCAGCATGCAATCAGGTTGTCGATGTTGGTAGTATAGAGGAGGTGAGCGACCGCCCGGTTTCGTAGTATAAGCAGTTCATGTTAAGAGATGTGACCGGTCCAAATAGATAGAGAAGCTACAGCTAATGTATACCTATGTAAGCACTTGTTTTTGCATTACTGTGGTTGGAATAGTCAAAGCTTAACATTTGTTCAGTGCAGACAAGAATTTAATCAAACATGCCGCGATATAATACTTCATAATTGCGTGTGTTTATAGAGGAGTTTGGTACTAAGTATTTTAGTGTTAAAGAACTAACCATTTTTTGTAAAATATGCACCTATTCCATCGTGTGTTGTTCAACTTACATTTTCCTAATATAAAAACTGTTTAAGTGACCTCGGAGGAGGTTCACTTTTCAGTCGCTCAAAATGTACGTAAATCTTAACTGCAATGCAATATACAAGGATGATGTGAGTATCTTACATTTAAGAGTTAATATATCTCACTATAAAATAATTGTGTATTTACATGTTTAGATATTTGCTACTTCAATGATCATTCATTATATTTCTTGAATGCAGGATACAGGTTTTATTGTAACCGCAATATACTGCTCAGTGTTTACATTAGAGGCATACTCCATTCGTTGCACGCTCCCTTCTCATACAGTCTATACCGCGTGCTCAGTAAACCTTACATTTCTCGTGGCAATTCCACGAAGTCTACTCATAAGTAATGGTTTATCACTTTACACATCTATACTAATAATAAATCTGTAGCTGAAATTTTTCTGGTAATTTTCGATTTTCCAAAAATAATTGGTCCTAACATATATAATTAACCACCCTGAAACCGAAAATCGCCTTTTTGAAATTTTTGTTTGTATATCTGTCTGTCTGTCTGTATGTATGTTTGTTACCTTTTCACGCGATAATGGATGAACGGATTTCGATGAAAATTGGAATATAAATTATGTTCGGTGTAACTTAGATTTTAGGCTATATGGCATTCAAAATACATTATTTAAAAGGGGAGTTATAAGGGGGCCTGAATTAAATAAATCGAAATATCTCGCTTATTATTGAGTTTTGTGAAAAATGTTACATAACAAAAGTTTCTTTAAAAATATTTTGCGATAAGCTTTATTCCTTGAAAAAGTTTGATAGGACTGATATTTAATGAGATAAATGAGTTTTAAAATTGAAATAACTGCCATCTAAGGCCGTCTATAAGGGGCCTTGAACAGCAATAATCGAAAGCTATGAAAGAGAGCCTACAGAGAATGTTTCTGTGTTTGTATGAAGTAATATCGGAAGCTAAATTAACCGATTTGTATAATTAATTATTATTTCACCATTGGAAAGTGTAGTTTCTCTAGATGGACATAATGTATAATGTTATTACAGTAGCTTCTGATATAATATAATGTAATATAATATAATATAATATAATATAATATAATATAATATAATATAATATAATATAATATAATATAATATAATATAATATATAATATAATATAATATAATATAATGTAATATAATATAATATATATATATTATATAATTTAAGTTATTTGATTTGAAGGGTTCACAACCATAGTGGGCCAAACGCCATTTACTGAATACGTAGAAAACAAGGGTTAAAATTAAGTTATTACCATAATTCAATGGAAACCTATAACAAGTAAAATAAAGTATACACATTAAATCTAAATGATGGCAATGTTCATTAAACTATGGTTGCATGTAATAAAAATTAGAACATGTTAAAGGAATTGTCATTGCACCAATGAGTGGTCTGTGGACCAAAATGATCGCATTTTAATTATTTGGATGCAATTTAAATTAAGTAACGTAGCCTATTAAACGATTTATCCTTTATCAAACACGAATGTTCCCTGGATCAAATGTCCTATTTTAATTATGTAATTACTTTATATTTATTTCTAACGGTTGCAGCGGAGCGCACGGGTACGGCTAGTTTTTAAATATAAAGTACGGTTGCCTTACAAATTAAGTAAAGACTAACACTTATCGTCATTTCCTGCCATTAGGAAGTAGCTATGGCAACCCTGCTGCGGTGATCATGGGACGAAACGCTGCTGTAGAGATATCCTGAACTAGCACGAAGAGATAGCGCGCGTGTACTTTGATGGATGAGCTTTGCGTGTGCATTTGTTTTCCAATATATTAACATAGACGATTTACGTAGTGCATTTAATATACTCTTAAAAACAACTCAAAATGCCAAATTTCTGTTGTGTTCCTATATGTAAAGACCAGGGAAAGATTTTGCCTTCAATCAAGTCCCGAAAAATTATGAATATTATATGATTTAAACCTAAAAAAATAGCTAATTTAATTGCCCCTATTGAACAAAAAAAAACTACTTCGAGTAAGGAATTGCTGGCTACAGTTTCATTTAAGAAGAGGGAAAAGAAAAAAATTGTAATAAAAACATGCAACGGAATGTGTGTGTAGACTATTCGTACGTGAGTTGGGGATGCGGTGTTGCCAACTTCGCAGACTTGCAAACGTCGATGTAGAAAGAAATGAAAATAGAAAACAGCTTAAATAATTATTGGCTTCATTAACTGAGATTCGAACAATTTATATTTATTTTCATATAGGTTACAACTGAAAATAGTTATTTCCCTTCGATTGTGACTGAATAGAGAGATTTTCGAAAACCGTACAAGATTACACGAAACTAAATTCTAACAAAGGGTAGATAATAGAGTTTTAAGTTATCTTAATGCTTTCACAGTCTAGTATATACAGTCACGAAGCTCAATACGTAGTAAATATGCATCCATAAAGAGTTGCTAACCACTAGGTTCGCTACTATCGCCTCATTACAGACAATGCGAAATAGTACCTGCACAGTCTGTTGTTCCTAGCACCCTCACAACTCAAGCTTTGTGACTGTATATACTGGACCAGCGGTGACCAAAACTCGAACGGCAGTGATAACACGCGAGAGACAGTCTATGAAGTAAAGAGATGGCGGAGAGGTACTTGGCATGAAAACTACAACCAGTGGTGGTTCGTGCACTAACATTGAGTTCTTCATCAACCCGCTAATAAAATTAGCAAGCTTTGCTGTATCGGTAATGTCACTACTGTCATTTTCTTGCCTTTTTTTTTTTAAATATTCCTCGTGAACACAATCAGAAATTTCCTGAATTCTCTTCTGGATATTTAGTCCAGAAATGCGCAGTTTTTCAAAATTAATTAACGACTTCCATTGGACAAATTATTTCAACCACCTTGATCATTACGCTTTTATAAAACTTTCCTTCGTTGGAAGCCTTAAGATAACGAGCTATTTCGTTCACCACTAGATAGCTGGCTTCCTTATATTTATTTATGTCCTCTTTCTCTTCATGACTATGATTGAAAGATGATTTCAGTTCTTGGAGTTTAATAGCTCGTTTCATTACTACACTAGCACGTAATATTTAATCAATTTCCCTATATTATTATTATTATTATTATTATTATTATTATTATTATTACTACTACTACTACTACTACTACTACTACTACTTACTACTACTACTGCTGCTGCTGCTGCTACTGGTAATACTATCAGTATTTTTATTAGTATTACCATGATGATGATGATGATGATGATGATGATGATTATTATTATTATTATTATTATTATTATTATTAAATCAATATCTAGTAAATAACTGATAATAGTCATCAAGAGATTAAAAAAAAATTAAATGGAGATAGCGTAGTCTAGTAATTATTTTATGCTCGACCATTCCGAAATGTAGTAATTATACACCTGGTAGCAGCCCTTTAATGGATCTCATTAAAGTACACGTATTCATTAAAGTTCAGGTGTTCCATCAATCAGAAAACACCATTGTAGCAATATGAAAGTGCAAGTATCGATTATTCTCGGATATGCAATCGAAAGACAACTAGCGAAACGTCACGGAGGCTGGAAATCCAATACTGTCGCAGAAGGTTATGTTCTGTTACTATAATAATTAGCGTTAATTGTAAATAATATTCAAATAAATTCAATTTGTCATCTTGTTTTTTAATGTCTAAATCAATTTCAAGGTTATATCAAGATTAATGTTTATTTTACTCTCTTGATTATATCAAGGTCAATGACATTTGTTTCTCGGAAAAATAAATACTTTCGCGTCTGCGCACATCTCACAATTAACGAGATATTGCACAAGGTCAGTTCCGCTCCCCAGTCAGATAAGAATAACATGCATAGGCCTACTTATGAATAATTACAAGTTAGAAATATGGTCGAGCATAAAAAGTCGTATGAAACTTGCCTATAATGGTAATTAAGACGCTCGTATGAAAACTATGAAACTCGCTTGCGCTCGTTTCATAAACATACTCGCGTCTTAATTACTACCATTATAGGCTCGTTGCATAATGTACTATTATCCTTCAAGGGAAGATGTAGGACTATATATTCAGGCACATATATAAGACTTATGGTAACACTTGCTGATAAATAATAATACTAATACTAACTACTAATAATAATAATAATAATAATAATAATAATAATAATAATAATAATAATAATAATAATATGCTAATAATAATACCTGTTATGCCTGTATATTCAGCATGATGCCCTATAATGTCGCTTCTATATACTACTACTAATTGAACCGTTGAGCAAAGCAACCTATTACATTATCTCCAACAGAACAGCGAATAAATTCCTCTTCCCCTTCTGTACGAAACCTTCTGTTCCTGCTCGTAGAGACAGAGGGTTTGTAGAGCGACATGGTACCGACACTGCTTACCTTCAGTACGTGAGCGAGACAGAGAGCAATGTACAGGAAACTCCCTTACTTACTTACTTACTTACTTACTTACTTACTTATTTACTTACTTACTGACTTTTAAGGAACCCGGAGGTTCATTGCCGGCCTCACATAACCCCGCCATTGGTCCCTATCCTGAGCAAGATTAATCCATTCTCTATCATCATATCCCATCTCCCTCAAATCCATTTTAATATTATCTTCCCATCTACGTAAGGCCTCCCCAAAGGTATTTTTCCCTCCGGCCTCCCAACTAACATTCTATATGCATTTCTGTATTCTCCCATACGTGCTATATGTCATGCCCATCTCAAACGTCTGGATTTAATGTTCCTAATTATGTCAGGTGAAGAATGCAATGCGTGCAGTTCTGTGTTATGTAACTTTCTCCATTCTCCTGTAACTTCATCCCTCTTAGCCCCAAATATTTTCCTAAGCACCTTATTCTCAGACACCCTTAATCTCTGTTCCTCTCTCAAAGTGTGAGTCCAAGTTCCACAACCATACAGAACAACCGGTAATAGGAAACTACCCTTACCCGTATGAATGTCTTTGATTACACGATGTAATCACGATACCCGCTTTGGTCACTTAATTTCGTAATCAGTGGTCAGTATGTATAACATGACACTTATGATGATCTGATGATGGAAAATAATTGCCGAAAACATTAATCACAATCAATAAATGTGACATAGTTAATAATTAAGACTACACATTACTTGAAAAGCAAGAAGACGGACCCTATTTAACCTATATTCACCTACAGTCTTACTAATAAACCGTGCATATTTTTTATACGAGACTTATGCACAGTTGAGACAGAAACAGTTACTAATAAACCGTGAATAAGCTATGGACGTATAAACAAGCTGTAACTATACAATGGGAATTGCTTTGCAGTAGTTATATACACGAAACCCCTTGTTTAAGCGTTGTATATAGGGAAAAAATGGCCGCCCCTCTAACAGCTGTTCGTATCGACTGTGATTTTATGATGATGGTTACCTTGTAACCACAGAAGAACAAACCAAAGATCATAGAATTATTAGACTAATATTGCTGTAGCTTGTACTCTTTGACCAAAATGTAGTGTGGTAATCGATTAGAGCCAGTTGTACTATCTATATTTAACACGCCACACTAGAGCGCTCTGCCGGATGCAATAGAGAACCTCAGATATTCTATTACCTTTCGTAACGAAGTAATGACGAAACTATGACGTAGCTGTGTAACAGCTGTACTTGATAAGTGATTATTAGTAAGGAATTTACACACGGCTTATAAACGAGCTACTCATTGTATAAGTATAAGACAGTTAAACGTCTGTATATAGAGTTTTTATTAGTAAGACCGCTAGTATATACAGTCACGAAGCTCAATACTTAGTAAATATGCATCCATAGATAGTTGCTAACTACTAGGATAGCTAATATCGCCTCATTACAGTCAATGCGAAATAGTACCGGCACAGTCTATTATTCCTAGCATCCTCCCAACTCAAGCTTTGTGACTGTATATAGCTACTAGACTGTGGTGCTATGCTATATTTAATTACAGAATTCTAAATGTAGAACACGTATACCCTGACTGTATTTTATGTAGCTCTGTCCTAGACATAGGTTTCACTTAGGATATCTCTGCTTCCACTCGAGTCGCTTTTTCATTTACGAAGCAGTTTATCCACTGTGCGTCCGCAGATTTCATTTATGAGATCATTCCTCGTCTCATATCTGAAACGCCACTTGAATGGCAGTCAACACACACAAGTTGCTTACACTGAGGCGATCGAGTTCACACGTTTTATTGGCTCCGAGGGCGAGCACTGCCAGATTCTCGGCGAAAATGACTCGAGTGTCTCTGTCGAGTAAATTAATGGCGTGTGGAGAATTTTAGAACTTGCAAGAAAGTGGTTTCTACTTCTTTTTAGTTGTGTATGATGGGAAAAATGTGGATTGAAGGGAAATGGGATTCGATCTCTCTCCCTCTTTCTCTCTGTTTTCAGCTGTGTCAACAATCGCCTCTTCCTCCATCTATCAGAAGCTTCTCCCAAATGAAAACAACTTTACTTTAAGCTCTGACGTTCTCTGTCTTATTTCTTCTTGGAGAGAGGAAGAAACAGAAGGTTTCTCGGTGTAGAAAAAATGGAAAGGAAATGAAAAACAGATATTTGTTGGTTTTGTGAAACTTCTTGACAAAAGATTGTTTCAACTGGAGAGCGCGGCGTGAATAGTACAATTTCAATGTTGTGGCGAAAGTTGTATAACAGCACCGAGATTGTCTTTAAATTAGAACTTTCATTAATCTCCAGTGGATTGCAACGGATAAAATAGATTAAGACGCCTTGCAATATGGAGAGCCCAAAGCTGATATGAAGTACACAATCATTCTCTTTTTTTTTAAGGAAAAGGAATAGGTTTATACCGTAAATTTAAAAGTATCGAAACTTACGCTGGAATTTATTTAAGGTCGTGTGGTTAGAGACCAATTCTTTAAGACTTTATACAGGGTGTAAACGATATAAACTATCAAATTATAAACACATTACATATCGATCTACTGAGCAGACTGTCTAATATTTTTAATTTGTGGAATACCATGTTTTGAAGATTGATAGTTACTTTGTTACTTACTTACATATAGCTTTTAAGGAACCCGGAGATTTATTGCCGCCTTCACATAAGCCAGCCATCGGTCCCTATCCTGAGGAAGATTAATCCAGTCCCTACCATCATATCCCACCTCCCTCAAATCCATTTTAATATTATCCTCCCATCTACGTTTCACCCTCCCCAAAGGTCTTATTCCCTCCGGCCTCCCAACTAACACTCTATATCATAGATGGGCATCGTGCCTCACTTGACAATTTGTGCCTCACTGACCTTCACAGAGCTCATCGCTCTGAGTGACATCATATTCACAGTCCCCGTTCCTCCCTCACGTAGCTCCTATGCGTGGGTAGGTTCTATATCAGTTTCATAAGCGATATCAGTGGTGGCATAATGGCATTATCAAAGCAGTGTGTACGCATCGTGCCTCACTTGAGAATTTGTGCCTCACTGACCTTCACAGAGCTCATCGCTCTGAGTAACATAATCTTCACAGTCCCCGTTCCTCCCTCACGTAGCTCCTAGGCGTGGGCAGGTTCTATACCAGTTTCATAAGCAATATCAGTGGTGGCATAATGGCATTATCAAAGTAGTGTGTACGGGTTAGGAAACGATTATTTAATGAGAAATGGGAGGAAGAGTTTTTTTTTTTCCTGTTTAGAAGGGGAAAACATACGATGTATGTTATGCTCGAAAATCCTATTAGGCATTAATAAATTTAATATACAACGATATTACTCCTTATGTCATAAAGAACATGCTGAATTAGAAGGTAAGACAAATTAAATATTATTTTTCGTCTATTCCTAAGAACATTTATGATCTTAACATTTTCATAGTATACTAAATACGACACTATACCTTAAACACGCTGCATTTAAAGGTACGAGGAATTAAATGTTGTTTATACGTATTATTTCCAAAAGAAATTTATAAACAGAATATCAAATGTGCGTAGAAAACGAAATATGATTTTTGAAATTATTTTAGGTCGAGAACGTGCAAATCTATTAAGTAATCTTGAGAAACGCCAGAATATTCAAGAAAATAAACTTAGACAACATGATGGAATATTATTGGCTAGTTAAGCAATATCTCGCCAGTGATTTAAATCAATTCAATGATGGAGAAACAGTGAAGAGGTTTATGATTAAAGCTGCCGAATTAATTTGCCAAATTGAATAAAAGTTTTCGAGAGTCTAACGTTAACCAAGCGCTTTCCTAATAATTCGCCACTGACCGCCTTAGCGATTACGATAAGGTGACGCAGGTCACAGCAGTTTATATTTCCCATCCTACTCTGCAGTTTCCTCTCCTAGTAAACAAACTATTTCAAATCGAGTGCCTAACGTAACCGAAAATTGTGCCCATGTATACTCTATATGCATATCTGGATTCGCCCATACGTGCTACATGCTCTGCCCATCTCAAACGTCTTAATGTTCTTAATTCTGTCAGGTGAAGAATGCAATGCGTGCAGTTCTGCGTTGTGTAACTTTCTCCATTCTCCTGTAACTTCATCCCTCTTAGCCCCAAATATTTTCCTAAGAACCTTATTCTCAAACACCTTTAATCTCTGTTCCTCTCTCAAAGTGAGAGTCCAAGCTTCACAACCATAAAGAACAACGGGTAATATAACTGATTTATAAATTCTAACTTTCAGATTTTTTGACATCAAACTAGATGACAAAAGCTTCTCAACCGAATAATAACACGCATTTCCCATATTTATTCTGCGTTTAATTTCCCCCGAGTGTCATTTTTATTTGTTACTGTTGCTCCAAGATATTTGAATTTTTCCACCTTTTCGAAGGATAAATCTCCAATTTTTATATTTCCATTTCGTACAATATTCTGGTCACGAGACATAATCATACACTTAGTCTTTTCGGGATTTACTTTCAAACCTATCTCTTTACTTGCTTCATGCAGAATTTACGCGTTTTCCCTAATCGTTTGTGAATTTTGTCCTAACATCACGTCATCCGCATAGACAAGAAGCTGATGTAACCCGTTCAATTCAAAATAGTGTAATTATTTGTCTACATTTTAACTGAACGTGAATGCTCTTGCCAATGACCTTGATTCCAATAAACACCAATGGTCAACAGAGTAACAAACGATTGCTTCAGCGTGCGTATCGGGCGAAATAAATGAGATGGGCAGGGCATATAGCACGTATGGGTGAATCCAGAAATGTATATAGTGTGTTAGATGGGAGACTTGGAGAAAAATACCTTTGGGAAGGCCGTGACATATATGGGAGGATAATATTAAATGGATTTGAGGGAGATGGAATATAGATTAATCTTGCTCTGGATAGGGACCGATGGCGGGCTTGTGTGAGAGCGTGTATTAACGTCCAGGTTCTCTAAAAGACATTTGTGATTAATAGTAATAATAATAATAATAATAATAATAATAATAATAATAATAATAAATAATAATACAATAATTCCACCCTAAATGTCGTAATACAGCTAGATTTTTTTACCTCTGTGTTTGAGAATTTAAACAAAGCATGTAAAATGAATGTTTGCTAATATTTATTATTAGGGCTAGGATTTTTATGACCTATAAATCATAAAAAAATGTCTTAAACAATGCATTTATGACCTAAAAATCTTTCAAAAATGCCTTTAAAAATTCCCTAAAAATTGATCTTACATTCTAAAGTTGGCTTAGTAGGAAATGTGCTACCTCGTATTTAGACTAGTAATTAAATTAAATTGTAGTACCAACATTTAAGTTTATTTAATTTTACATGATTTTTTCTATGTGGTACACTTTAATTAATTATTTTACCTGATGTTTCCATGTAGCCTATCACAAGGCCACTCTTATACGGAATTAGCAAGTATAGAGGAGTCTATATTGAAGGGATGGTTGGACTGATTCATTACATGGGGTGTACTACGTTAAAAGGGAAATATTTCTGTAGGAAAACGATTAAATAATTATACAAAATAATGGGCATTAGCCACCGGCGCAGTTCGGTCGGTTAAGGCGCTTGCCTGCCGATACGTAGTTGCGCTCGTGCGCGGGTTCGATTCCCGCTGGGCCTGATTACCTGGTTTGATTTTTTCCGAGGTTTTCCCCAACTCTAAGGCAAATGTCAGATAATCTACGGCGAATCCTCGGCCTCATCATGCAAAATATCATTCACTATCACCAACTCCATCAACGCTAAATAACCTCGTAGTTGGTACAGCGTCGTTAAAGGGAGAGGATGGTATTTTTTTAAAACTTTTTCCTATTTGGTGTAAAATATTAATTTTTTGTATGTAGAGAGCTCATAGTTGTAGCAACTCAACCAAATAAAAATATTTTGAAAAAAATATATATTTGGGGCCCAAATTTGAAAAAAAAAAATATACCTAATACAGGATTGTACTAAAACCGACATATCTAAACAATTTTTTAAGAATAGATTCAAACAGTTTTTTGAAATGTATTTGCAAAAGCATGTTCTACAAACTGTCTGTAACAGAATTTTGATAGTAGTCCCTACATTTGTAAAATAAAGAATTAAAATTTAATAACAATTTTCTGATTTCCTTCCTTGCAAACAAACGGACGTATTTTTAAAATGAAATCAATTAACAAAATTATGTCACAGAGAAAAGTTTCCTAATAGTCTAAAGAATGTGTGTTCTAAATTTCATGCATGTATCTTTAATAGTTCAGAAATTATATCCAGTTTTGTCTGGCAATGTAGAAAAAAATGAAGTTGCTGGAAATAGATAAAAAGCGGGCGTGTGATTTAAAAATTCATAGCGCAGAAAGTTTAAAAATGACGTCTCAACATCCGATAAGGGCACAAATACCCACAAAATGTTATGCAGTGCATTCCTCACATAGCAAAGAGTAGGCTATTTTAAAGAATTTTTTTTTTTTTTTTAATTTAATTTACCGGAAACAACAATAAAATTGGGCGAGTGATTTAAAAATCCATAACGCAGGAAGTTTAAAAATGGCAACTCAGCATCCGATAAGCGCAAAAATACCCACAAAATGTTATGTTATGCATTCCACACATAGGCCTATCACAGAGTATTTTAAAGATTTTTTTTTTTAAATTTACTCATTTTGACCAAAAAATACCATCCTCTCCCCTTAAATAACGAAGTAAAAAATAAAGGGTATTAATGGAAAAAATATGTAGACAAAATATCAAAGGAAATAAAAATTATTTTATATTAATAATGGGGATTTGTGGCAATAATTAAATGAAAATGCCTCAGAAATGTCCGAATAACACAAAAGATGCTCTTATGAGTTAAAACAGGCAAAAAATGCAAAAAAAAAGCCCTAACAAATGCGTCTTAAAACACTCAATTTATCACATAACATATAAATACTAAAGCGGCTATGTTTCTGGCTTAGTAGAAAAAAGATGCAATTTCATCAAAATCCTAGCCCTATTTATTATCTTGAACTGGAAGCCGAAATCTGCCAACTGTAGCAGGGCTGGAGAAGCCTGGATCAATCGTCGGGTTGTTGGAGCTTATATCCACACTCCAGGCAAATGAGCTCCTAATTACTAATAAAGATTCGAGCAGGACTTTACAAGCTCTGTTTTAATAGTCAATTTTAACAAGAAATTAGTATGGTTACATGGTGTAGGGATTTAGCTAGGGGTGCTCGTATAAACTTTGGTGTCAGCAGAGGTTGTGTTAACAATCGCGCAACATGTAGGTTTACTGTGTGGTTTTCGTTTCATAGTCACTTCCACTCTCTTCCGCTACGGAGAGAGTTTCGAATTAAAAATGTTAATCTTTAGCCATTTCAACGTGTTTTTCATTAGCGTCCGTTGTTTATGACCTCCTATACAGCTGCTGAAAAGCCGCATTTTGAACATGAAAGTTGAGGCTTCTATGATGGTGGACTGTAGGTAGTCCAACTACGTGAAGGAAAGGAAATTCCAAACTGTCAGTAATTCTCAACTCGTTTCATATTTAGGGTATGTAGGTAACTACGATGTGTGACCAATCAAATTATGAAACAGCAGATATTCTCCTTCACAACAGGTTTGAAATATTATTAATTTTTTGCCGTTCTAATTTTGTCAGTTCTGTAGAGCTGGAAGAGTATTTAGATATGTTTTGAGCATGGTTTAAAACAGGGCTGGGCACATTACGTGATTCTGAGAAATGAGCGCTGTGTGCTTTAAAGAGCGTGTCTTGCGAGCGCTCTGACGTATGCATACTGTACGTCATTCAGTGTCGGTGCAGTGGTGACTTTGCAGTATGATGGCGAACTTTGAAGACGGAGCTTCCGCTCATACACTAAACCGTCCCGCTATTCCCAATGCGTTTAATGTATCATGGGAGGAGGAGTTCTTTTTGGTAGAGAGCAGTGGATTAGCAAAGTGTTTAATTTGTCATAAAACACTCCAACTGATTAAGAAGTTCAATAACCAACGACATTATTCTTTACAACATGCTACTGAATATGACAAATATGTTGGTAATGAACGCCATAAATTAATACAACTTAAAGAAAATATCTCTCAGGTACATTATATTAGAGTATCTATTTGATATTTACATTACATTATAGGTTATTATACATTTAGTAATTTATAATTTTAAATTATACAAGTATTATGATATATCATAGTATTTATATTAATTTAAATATATCATTATCATGAATGTAATATACTATACTATGATATATCATAATATTTATGTAATTTAAAATTATATATTATAAATGTACTATAATAACTTATAATGCAATATAAATGTCGAATAAACTCTAATATAATGTATGAGAAACATTTTCTTTATTGTATTAATTTATCATATCATATCACATCATATATATCATATCATATTATATCATATCATATCATATATCATATCATATCATATCATATCATATCATATCATATCATATCATATCATATCATATCATAACATGTCATGTCATGTCATGTCATATATCATATCATATCATATCATATCATATCATATCATATCATATCATATCATATCATATCATATATCATATCATATCATATCATATATCATATCATATCATATCATATCATATCATATCATATCATATCATATCATATCATATCATATCATATCATATCATATCATATCATATCATATCATATCATATCATACTATATTATGTATTAACAGAATGACAATAATGCACTTAGTGAATCGGCTGTGAGAATTAACTACAAAATTTGCCACGAAATTGCAAAGGAATTGAAAACATTCAATGAAGGTGAATTCATCAAGCGATATTTAATTATAATGGCAGATGAACTCTGTCCTCAGCAAGTAAGGGAAGTGGAAGCCATACGCCTATCTCGTAGAACCGTGGTGAGGAGATTGCAGTATGTGCGTATGGGTTATGTAAATAAGCCTAATGATTTGTGTGTGTGCATAGAGCGAAGTTTATTTCATTAAATTAATAAGAGTGTTATAAATTTGTAATGTACACTGGATTGATGTAATATCCTTATAAACTATTATGTACTGACAGACTGAATGACTAGAACAACGGTGGCTCTTGTTACATTAATGCAGGGAAGGTAGCTGTAATGTGAGTCCGCCACTGCGTGAGCGTTCTGCTCTGGCTTGGAATTGAAGTGCCTTGCGGAGCGAGAGCAGCTCTGGCCGACTAAATGGAGCCGCTCTCACGCCCGGCCCTAGTTTAAAACTTCACGATGATCAATGGAAACACAATCGTTAGGTCATTTTTATAATGTCCATTACATAAAAGTTCATTATACAATGTCCACTTTATTTTAGTCCGATTGCACAAATTTTATGTCCACATTTTTACGTCCACTACATGATTGTAGGCCTATAATACATTATGTCCATCTACAAATTGACTTCAATTCCCTACTCAATCTCTTCTGCCTATTCATCTTCATACAGCTTCAGATGATAACTAATAGCTTTGAGGTAAGTTCTGATGTGTCCTTCTTCCTTGTAGTGGTTGTAATTCCGAACAATCTCTTCTACTCGACTTACATTTTGTAGGTACTATTTTTTAATAGGATGCCGCATATTCAAATGCTCGCCAAGCAATTGGATTATTATAATTTCATTATTCATTTGGGTTTTCTTGATAAATTCCATCAAGTTCCAGACCGACGTGTGATGTGTGAAATCGATGTCTACGTTAGTTGTTCGAAACCTGATCGGTTGTCGGGTAACCGGACAGTCGTCATCTACCACCATATGGTTAGTTGTTCGACATCACAGAAACGTTGTCCATCGCCAGATGAAAGAAACTCTGATTAGCCTGTCCGATATTTCAGATGCCGATCTAAGTGGCATTGCTCTTCTTTTTCATTCTCGAGCAGGTGTTCCTCGGATATAACTTCTTTCCATGTACAATGCTAAATCCATTATTTCAGGCTCAGTATTATCTACAAGGCTATCAAACACAGCCTGAACATCTTCCAGTGGTACAAAAGAAATTGACATGAAAGTGGACTTAAATAAAAGTGGACATAAATGAAAGTGGATTTAAATAAAAATGGACTTAAATAAAAGTGGACATAACAATCAGGGACTCAAAAAAATGAAGCACATAAAAATGTGGAAATAAATGAAAGTGGACAAAAATATTAGAGGACATAAGTCATTTGGTTATGTTTTAAATGGACTTAATATCTTGGAAGCGATCAATGTGATGCTCGGTGCTGAACGTGGGTAATTGCACCGTGACCAACATATAGACACATCCAACGTTTCGGACATATCGGCTCCATAGTGAAGGATTTTCTAAACATGTACAGGGAATTAATAGAATCGAAAATATTATATAACGCTGAAATATAGGGCAGTAGAGAGACTAGTATAAATATCGATAAGTTAAGAGCTAAACTGTGCAAAAAAAAAAAAAAAAAAAATTCTAGGTGTACCATGGAACGCGTGAAATTTGGCAGCGAGACTGGAGATGGGGATGGATAGTAGTCTAGGAATAATCCTGGAAAGGAAAATAAAATATTTAGGTAACATTATAGTAAGGGATTATACATCGACCTTTAAAAAATGTATTATATTTCTAGATAAAACTGATCTAAAATCGAACTGTTTAAATGAGTTACAATAAGAAGTAAACATATTAGGTCTAAATTGGTTATGGAAAGAAATAGGGACTTCATATGTCAAGATTATTGGTAAAACTATAAAAGCTGTAGAATACGAAATCGATGTAGATTAATCCAAACTACATTATCCTGAAGTATTTTATATTCCTCCTGAGACACTCTATATACCTGGAGAATGAAAACTTATAATTGACATCTGAATACCCTAAACTAGAGGAACGTCATACCTTGACACGCTGCTTGACCTGAAGTATTTAAGAACATTTCATGTAGTTAAAGCGATTTATCACAAAACAATACAGCTGGAGATAACAAGCGAACTCAATTTACGTGTTGTATGTAACAATGGTGGCTTTCAGATTTTCATTTGTCACTTGCTCTTTATCCAAATTAAATCTTGATATATCAAAGTCTACTTTTTTCAAAAGTGATAATGTTGATCCATCATTCATTGCACATTCAAGTCCATCCATTAAATCATTCTTTCACTCACTTATTTTTTCATTCATCTAGACAGGCAGAATTACAAATACATGGGTGACATTTTCTGTTTAATTCGCCACGATTTCTGCTCCGCTTTTCAAATCCTGCAAGTGCTAATGGGCACTCGACTCATTACTCATTATTTAGCTGTAAATTATTCTGTGTCAACGCTAATGGAAGCCGATAGAAAGCAATTCGTAATAATCTCTATTATATTCTAGTTTTAGTTTCCAAAGACCGAAAGGTCGAGGAAAACTCTGTGTATCAGATTTAATCCGAATAATTGTGCATTTACTTTACGTACCGACCTATATATCAGTAAAACGAAAGATGGTTTACAGCGTCGTTATACGAAAGCTATATAAGAAATATATGTATTGATTGATATCCGTATCGTTATTGAAGTATATTAGCAAAACGTAACATGGTTTACAGCGTCGTTATACGAAAGCTACATAAGAAGTATATTTATTTATTGATTGATATCCGTACGGTTATTGAAGTATATTAGCAAAACGTAAGATGGTTTACAGCGTCGTTATAATAAAGCTACATAAGAATATATTTATTGATTGATATGCGTATGGTTATTGAAGTATATTAGCAAAACGTAAGATGGTTTACAGCGTCGTTGTACTAAAGCTACATAAGAACTATATTTATTGATTGATATGCGTCTGGTTATTGAAGTATATTAGCAAAACGTAAGATGGTTTACAGCGTCGTTGTACTAAAGCTACATAAGAACTATATTTATTGATTGATATGCGTCTGGTTATTGAAGTATATTAGCAAAACGTAAGATGGTTTACAGCGTCGATATACGAAAGCTACATAAGAAGTATATTTATTGATTGATATCCGTACGGTTATTGAAGTATATTAGCAAAACGTAAGATGGTTTACAGCGTCGTTATAATAAAGCTACATAAGAAATATATTTATTGATTATATCCGTACGGTTATTGAAGTATATTAGCAAAACGTAAGATGGTTTACAGCGTCGTTATACTAAAGCTACATAAGAAATATATTTATTGATTGATATGCGGTATGTTTATTGAAGTATATTAGCAAAACGTAAGATGGTTTACAGAGTCGTTATATTAAAGCTACATAAGAACTATATTTATTGATTGATATGCGTCTGGTTATTGAAGTATATTAGCAAAACGTAAGATGGTTTACAGCGTCGTTGTACTAAAGCTTCATAAGAACTATATTTATTGATTGATATGCGTCTGGTTATTGAAGTATATTAGCAAAACGTAAGATGGTTTACAGCGTCGTTGTACTAAAGCTACATAAGAAATATATTTATTGTTTGATATCCGCAAGGTTGTTGAAGTATAATAGCAAAACGTAAGATGGTTTATAGCGTCGTTATACTAAAGCTACATAAGAAATGAAGAGTCCACTGCAAGAATGATGGATGTCATTTGGTATACTTTTGCAGGAGAAGCAATGTTTATAGCGTCGTTATACGAAAGCTACTTAAGAAATACATTTTATTGTTTGATATCCACAAAGTTGTTGAAGTAAAACCCTGTATAATCATCAGGAGTAAGCTATAATTATACCCATTGTCGATTATGAAATCTGGGAGTACACACACTGACAGTGCAACATTAGTCATCCGTTTCATTTCGCGAATGATAATAAAAATAATACCATTTATTAACAAGAGAATATCAGTTTATAAAGTGAATTTTTAGTGACTTTATTAGTACAAATGGCAATATTTGATACTGTAAACCATGTGAAACAAATATTGGAAGTGGAAAAAGATTTCAAGTGGTCAACATATTAATCCTCGACACTTACTAGGTTTTTTTCTGATCCCACACCTTGTTTTATCGTTAATATCTACATCCGTGAACTTCGAAACTTTCCAGTACCTTGATATGCTATCCTTGGTTATTTTAGTTTTCTTTACAATTACAATTATTATTGCATAATATGTATTGACTTTTTATGTCTATAGCTTGGGTTCGTGGATGGCCACAGCTGTAGAACACTTCTTTATTTTCTAATTAGAATTATTTTGCAGTGATAATGGTTTGTTGTATACAAAGTGAACATGTACTTTTAAAAGTGAACAAATTAAAGAAATATAGCATAAACTGTCATGCAGTCTATGCGTAAAATTTGTAGATTCAAGAGTAATTATTTGTATTTGTTGGATTAGCTTCTTGTTCTTTCTATTGCAGCAGGTGATGAGACTAAATTACTTACTTACTTACTGGCTTTTAAGGAACCCGGAGGTTCATTGCTGCCCTCACATAAGCCCGCCATTGTCCCTATCCTGAGCAAGATTAATCCAGTCTTTACCATCATATCCCACCTCCCTCAAATCCATTTTAATATTATCTTCCCACCTACGTCTCGGCCTCCCCAAAGGCCTTTTTCCCTCCGGCTTCCCAACTAACACTCTATATGCATTTCTGGATTAGCCCATATACGTGCTACATGTCCTGCTCGTCTCAAACGTCTGGATTTAATGTTCCTAATTATGTCAGGTGAAGAATACAAAGCGTGCAGCTCTCCGTTATGTAACTTTCTCCATTCTCCTGTAACTTCATCCCTCTTAGCCCCAAATATTTTCCTAAGAACCTTATCCTCAAACACCCTTAATCTCTGTTCCTCTCTCAAAGTGAGAGTCCAAGTTTCACAACCATACAGAACAGCCGGTAATATAACTGTTTTATAAATTCTAACTTTCAGATTTTTTGACAGAAGACTAGATGACAAAAGCTTCTCAACCGAATAATAACATGCATTTCCCATATTTATTCTGCGTTTAATTCCTCCCGAGTGTCATTTATATTTGTTACTGTTGCTCCAAGATATTTGAATTTTTCCACCTCTTCGAAAGATAAATCTCCAATTTTTATGGTTCCATTTCGTACAATATTCTGGTCACGAGACATAATCATATACTTAGTCTTTTCGGGATTTACTTCCAACCCTATCGCTTTACTTGCTTCAACTAGAATTTCCGCGTTTTCCCTAATCGTTTGTGGATTTTCTCCTAGCATATTCACGTCATCCGCATAGACAAGAAGCTGATGAAACCCCTTCAACTCCAAACCCTGTATATTATCCTGAACTTTCCTAATGGCATATTCTATAGCGAAGTTAAAAAGTAAAGGTGATAGTGCATCTCCCTGCTTTAGCCCGCAGTGAATTGAAAAAGCATCAGATAGAAACTGGCCTATACGGACTCTGCTGTAAGTTTCACTAAGACACATTTTAATTAAACGAACTAGTTTCTTGGGAATACCAAATTGAATAAGAATATTATATAAAACTTCTCTCTTAACCGAGACATACGCCTTTCTGAAATCTATGAATAACTGATGTACTGTACCCTTATACTCCCATTTTTTCTCCAATGTCTGTCGAATACAAAAAATCTAATCAATAGTCGATCTATCAATTAATTAATTGTCTAAAAATAATAATTAACACTTGATGCAATAAAAATTTCCCTTTTGGGTTTTATTTCAAAGAAACTGTATGTGTTCGCTGATAATTGAAAAATAAAAGCACAGATGGAGGATAGTCTGCCATTAAACTAATTTAATTAATTAATTAATTAATTAACTAATTAATTAATTAATTCATTCATTCACTATCTAAATATAGTGAGTAAATATAGGTTCAATAAACATTTTCAGTTTTCCATGGAAAGTATTCGTGACACAATAGTGGTAAATTTTAATTTATTCATCCCTTATTTTGGTTGCAGAGACAAGAAAGGTAAAGGTGTCTAATTCCGTGATATTCCTAATCCAGTGATAAAATTTCAATTGACTGCCATGGAGTTGTGGTCTCTGACTTTTAAGTTTTTGAAATACCTAACAGATGCCAGATGTCTTGTTTTCAATTCTATTGACTACCCGCCATTTGAATAGAAGCAGTCGATTTCAGAAGCTTTTGTTCAGTGAAAGGTGGTTGACCAGTAAGTTTTTCTGTCTCTTGTGACCGCTCCTGAAGAAACATTTTATATTTCAGGTAAGAATTAATATAGCATTATGAAAATATATTACTATAGATTATAGTTAGCTTGAATCAATGTGTATGATTATTTAAACATTATGAGACAATAACAATGCTACAGGAACTTTCCCATTTTCGGATTTATTTTCATATTTCTCCTTCCTGGCTCACTCGACCAGTGATTCCAACGTTAAAATTGTGAAAATTAATGTCTATGAATGAAAATAGTTCGAGGAAATAATAATAAAAATAAGTTATAGAAAACATCAATTATAATTATAATAAAATAATAGGCCATATATTTAACTTAATTACTGCTGTTTTTAGGAATATAAATAATGAGAAATAATTGTGTTATAATTCAATTTATTCAAATTTAATTTTGTATTGAATTTAACTTTCAGTTTATTTTGTTTATAATATATTACGTAACATATATTCCTCTTGTTACACAAGTATTTTCTATGAAATTTGTCACTTAGGCCCTTTTCCTATGTTGTAATTTCTTGCTTAATCTATATTAAAACAATATACCACGACTTTAATGTGTTTTTCCAAATACGCGTTTGTTTTCTGAGCAGTTAATGAGGATTATTTTAGTATCACCGAATTAGGATATCACTCACGGAATTAGGAAACCACTATCACGGAATTTGGATCCCTGTCACGGATTTAAGAGCCACTGTATAACAATGAAGAATCATATATTGTATACCAAACTTGTGAAACTGTTGACACAATGTTGTAAAAACTCTAGCTAAAGATCCAAATAACATCATTTAGGTGTTATTTTAAAAATTTTTATTACAATTTTGGCATAAATATACACTTTATTAAATATGTCACGGAATTAGGCAACTTTACCCTACAACTGCTTCTCAGCAATAAATGCAAACCCACATTTTAGTACACTTTCTGTGCCTATTTCGCATATTTTAAAGGATTAGTTGTATTTATACTACAGGAGTTTTTACAACATGAATTTCCTGACCCTGGTTATCACTGAACACTTTACACTTAGAAAAAGTATTATACCAGAGGCGATCAGCAACTTTTCGCTCCTACCACGGGAATAAAAACTACTAGCCCCATTTTACATTGGATAAACGTGATACTATTTGGCTTCATTGTGGGAATTGTGGTTGATTGGTTTGCGGCTCCGTTTAATCATCGGTAACAAGTCAGAGCTATACATCCGTTCCAGTGGCCAGAGTTGGCACTGGGGTGCCTATATCTCTCGGCATCCCGAAAGAGTAATTACGTGGTTGAGCATGACCTCTTTTCCGCACCAAGTCTTGTATATAGCGGTTGTTGCAAGGGTCACTAGCTTGGCTTGACTTGGGTTTTCGAGGGATAGGATATGTACACTTGGTCAAAATGAAAGTGGCCGGCGTCTGAGAGACTAAGTTCGAATCGGGTATTTCCGTGAGCGCTCGGGGCAGACAGGCTTTGTTCAAAAGGTTGCGTATATTCTTCTAGTAGTTCTATTGGGAAACGCAACTATTAATCACTAAAATATTCCGAGAAAATAATTCATATACAGATTTAAAACAGACAGATCATTCAGAGTGTTTAAACAGTGAATATTGTAACACAAACACTACTGCGTGTTCAGTTCAAAGTGTGTCATGGATCGCTGTATGCCGTCATGTGGCTAGCCGATGAGCCTAGAGAATTCAATCTTCCTAACACTTCCTCAAAGGCATATTACCTATGTGCCAGAGAAGTTGCCTAGCGAGTACGGCGTTCATTCTGAAGAGTACGTACAGATACGTACGGTAACGCCAGTAGTGGCAGGAATGTGAACTGTTTGGAAGCACGTACAGAGATGAGTTTTTTTTTCTTACTGTCGGGATATGGCGAGAGGTTAAGACGATTACTTACGTATTTGTTGACATTAACTTGGACGGTCAACATGACACGGAGCATTTGATTTGTGTTGTGGAATTTTGCCGTACGCAACCGATGATAAAAAATGCCCTGCGTACGACTTGACCGCGCCAAACAGTCCGAAAGACGTTATGGTAGCACACAGACCGTACAGACCGCCATCTGTTGCTATACGACGTTCACGTTATACCGTACACGTTCTCAAGTTCAGATTGAACGCCTTGAATAATAGGCAACTTCTCAGACATAAAAGCTGAAACTCGCTTCAAATCGCTGACTCACAATAGTGACGTCATGACACACTTTGAAATGAACACCCAGTATATACTGTATAACAGGTTCTCAAGTTTAGTACGCCCATTGCTCGTTACTATGCCATTGTCACTGTAGTAAAACTCTTAGCGTAGTTGGTAGAGCGTTAGCTAAGAATTCGTGCGGTTGCAAGTTCAAGTCTTCGTGGAGTTACTGAACTTTTTTTTGTTGCCTTTTAAATGCTTCAGTGAAAATATAACAGGTTTTCTTCATTTTGTTTTATCCTTACTATACTTTTTTGCGCTTTATTATTTTTTTCGTGTTAATAGAAACTTTTGACGCTAGATGGAAGTAACACTAATGACGACAATTAGGAACTTTTATATTAGAATGCTCTGTTAATTATTTTATTAATCCCTGCTGCTTTGCACTCTATTGCCTAAGGAACATTCAGTAAATATGTTGACGTTTAATAATTGGCAATAATTAATTTGGATGTTGTGCTAAAGGGAATATGATTATTATACTAATCTAAATCCGTGATCATCAGGGCCTAAACGTAGTAATTGTAAACAAGAAGAAAACCATAATTCTGATGACAAAATATATCCTGATTTCCTGGAATTATAACCACAAATTTCCACCAATTTTGCAATTATCTGTAAATAACATGAATTAACATAAGCAAAATTATTTGATTATATTACACTAAAAGCAGTTGTAAAAATAGAGGAAAGGATAAAACAAAAAATTCACTATGGAGATTCGAAGCGTGCTGTGGAGGTAGCCCAAATCAGCGCCTTCTGTTATGGAGTTAACTGAAGCGGCGCACTGCTCAAGAGACCGACCACTTTAATTTTGACCGAGTGTACAAGACGAAACCTGGCTGGTCACCGAGCTCGTCGCTCGTAGCCTAGCTGGTCGCTGGGTAGGAAGTCAGAGTGATCGGAACGAAGTTTTTTGCATCTGCCAGTCAGTATAGCTTAACTCACTCGGCTTTTGAAAATTGTCTTTAAAAACGTTAACAATTTGTAAGAGTCCCAAGAAGAACTGTTTTGGTCTCCAGGATCTCCTGAGTGTACCTTCGATATTTCGGTACTCTCACAAGCAAACGTTCTGATGGTGGCAGATAAAAAGTTAATAATGTCAAAAGAAGTGCTTATACAAATTTTGTCCACTCGACCGCAATTACGAGGCCTTCCAGAAAGTGGTTTTCCCTGGGGCTGTTTATAGGAAAAAGCATAATTACCTAGAAATATTTATTGAAACAGATACAGCAATTGTTGTGCTATTTGTCAACATATTCCCCACTGGAATTGAGACATTTGTCATACCATAGGATTAATTTTTGTGTCGTAGAAGTCAGCCGCCTCAGATCGGAACCAGTGTTTGACTGCGTCTGGACCTCTCTGTCGATCCCATGATATGAGAAATATCTCAGTTCCGATGGAAAATATGTTGAAAGATAACTCAACAATCGCTGTGTCCTTTCCAATAAATTTGTCCAATGAAATTGTGTTTTTTTCTGTTAGTGGCCCTGGCGAACTTATTTTTTTTACGGCCCTCGTAATTGCGGTCGAGTGGCAAAAATTTGTATAAGCACTTCTTTTGACATTATTAACATGGTGGAAGAAAAAAATTTAACTTTTTTATCTGCCCCAATCGGAACGTTTGCTTGTCAGTGCGAAAATAACCGTGTAAATAATTCCACTTTTCTGTAAAGACCTTCTGTCATAATAAACATCCTTTCATTAAATTCCATATAGTTAATTCTAATGCAAATATAAAGTTGAAAAAGTAATATGTATTAATTACCAAAAGGTCAGTACCAATAATAATCTCAAGTTTCTAAACTCGTCACTTACTGTAAAACATCAATTTTTCATTTAGAAATGTACGTATTATTGGTAACCATTTCACACCACCTTACTCTAGTGTAGAGGTCAAGAGAGCATGGGCCTTATCCCACTACTTCATCTCACAATTGTGCAGTGCTTGGGAAAAGTGACATAAGTCAGTTTCCACAAACATTCTTTATTAATTTGACATCTTACGGAACATCTGCTCGCTTGGGAAAAGAGACATAAGTATTTCTCCCATTATAGTAATTCATACAGAAGAAAATCAAATCTACATAAACCAGTGTGAAGACAGTTTTTTTTTTCCTTCTCCTGTAAAATTAACATTTTCGACTTGTGTCACTTTTTCCCAAGCACTACAGAATTTCACAATAAGATATAGGTTTTGGTGGTCGGGATGAGCCTGATTCCAAACATAATAAATATTTGAATTTAATCTTAATCCATTATACGCGTCGAAATGAATAGGCGTTTAGCATTCCCACAACGCACGCGGAATAAAGGCACTTAGGTCGCTGGTAGTCGGAAAAAAATTAAGAGTTAAATTATACAGTTACCAGCGAGCTAACAGGCTAGGTAGCAATCGACCGAACAGTCTTCGTCTTGCACGTCTCCATTTCTAATATTTAGGTATTCCTTCCAGCAAGTCAGGCTACCAGCTACTAGCCAGGCTTCTTCTTGTAAGTACCCAGAACGGGTCCTAGCGCTTAGGATTGCTTTAGCCCTTTGTACGTCATTTACTTATTTATTTATTTATTTAGTTATTTGGTTATTTATTTATTTATTTACTTACTTATTTATGTATTTATTTATTTATTCATTCATTTATTCATTTATTTATTCATTCATTTATTCATTCATTTATTCATTTATTTATTGATTTATTTATTCATTTATTTATTTATTTATTTATTCGTTCGTTCGTTTATTTATTTATTTATTTATTTATTTTTTTTTTTTATTCATTCATTCTGGTACAGTTAAGGCCCTCAGGCCTTCTCTTCCACGCTACCAGAAGTGAAATAAAGTGAAATACATAATGAAACAATGACAAAAATAGTAAAGTCATACTTAAATATAGAAATCATTTTCATACACATTAACAAGCTTACACGGGCTATAATGAAATATTAACTAAACATGATACATAATTAAGTTATTTACAATTCATATCCTAATGCTACTTTATGATAGGCCTAAATGAATATGCACAGAATAACCTTTAAAAATCGGCTAACACAAATCAATTTCATGAAAAAGTATATAATTCTTACTTCTTAATTTAAATTAATTAACCGTTCGGCAATCCCTGACATGACGAGGTAAGGAGTTCCATAGGCGACAAACTGACACTGTGAAAGAGGATAAATAGAAAGAGGCACGGTGACGAGGAATGGATAATAAGGCCTGATGTTGATTCAGTAACGTTATAAGATATTCAGAACGAGTTCTCAGATATTTTGGAGTAAAAGCGAACAATATTCTAAACAGAACAGATAAAGACTGTGCTATTCTACGTTCCTTTAGGCGGACCCATGAAAGAACTTCAAAAGATGGCGTTATGTGGTCAAATTTACGAGTATTGCAGATGAAGCGGACACACACATTATGAACACGATGCAGTCTTTCAACTAAATTGACGGTTATATTTATCAAGAGAGAATCGTAGTAATCAAAATGGGGCATCACTAGCGATTGAATAATGTTTATCTTTATGGAAAGAGGCAGACAGTTTCGCAAGTGATTTAGAGAGTGGAGCAATGGAAATGTTTTCTTACAGATGTGAGTTACTTGACTATTCCAGTTTAGATCTCTGTCCATTAATAATCCAAGATTTTTTACAGTGTCGCTATACTTAATAAACGACCCATTTACAGTATTGACAGTCTTGGTATGGTTTTGTCGTCAATTGTACTGAGTAAGCGCTGATGTCCCATTACAATTGCCTGCGATTTTCCTGGGTTTAACCTCATATATATGCAATGACTGACCAAATCTCACAGGCTACCCTACATCAGTCCTGATAGAGCCAGTTCCGTTCCTCAGGCGAGTAGCCGGATAACACCCATGGCTGGCGGCTCCAAGCTCTTCCTAGGAAACCTGTATTACCCATAGTATAGTCCGAGTCAGCTTACTTAATGCCCTAAGGGCAGTAGCGGCTGGTGGTCAAAATAATGAGTGTGCTACAATCTCTATATCGGCCTACTGTAGAGGCCTACACTTATGTATTTATCTTAATTTGGAGTCTCGTCTAGTGATGAAATATGAAGTCCATACGACGTCCTTTCGTACTGCAGAACTTGTCATTTAGTGTTAAACCCCTCCATCTTGGACATCATACACTTTTCTATTGACAGCATTGCAAGAGCAGTGAGACGATCCTGGGACATAGTTTTCCTTAAAAACGTTTTTATGCGCTTCAAGGAAGAAAAATATATTTCTGGCTCAGCAGTGGTCATTGGTGTTGTAACCAAAATATTTAACAACTTCGATGCTTCACAGAATGGATCCTGTAAATTGTTGGATACTATGTATTGTGACAATTGAACAGCTATCTATATTTCGGAAGTCAGGTCTTCCGTATAGAAATCCAACTTGTATCTGGAACACTCTTTTGTTCAGTATAGTACAGCTGTTGACAGCAACTTTAACTGGTAGATGGCAGCAGCAGTCGGACACTTGAATTACCAAATACATTGTACATAGTTCCGAATTCTTCCACAAACAAGCAGTCTTTCGTTACGCTTTACTTTTGCAATCTCCAAGCTGTGTTGTGCTGAAGCTCACTACAATACTTTCCCGCGTAAAAATAGCCAATCAGAGCAGTGATTTCAGCTTCGCACATGCGCATAACTGTCTACATTTTTCATGTGGAGCTTCGAGTAGAACAACGAACCCCCTGAGGCACCAAAGAAGGCACGAAGACTAAACACTTTATAACGCGTCATGAACATAACCACGGGAAATTGTCAAATGGCAGATCAAATACTATGGTGGTATTACAAATACATTATTTGAGCAATAATTACCATTGTGCTGTAGCACTGTAGCACATAAGGACGGGCCGCCCCTGCCTTACGGTGAAACCTAACCATTTTTCTCCTATTACTACATATTAGAGATGAACAAAACTAACTGCCGCTCTCGCTCGCTGTGTTCGCTGCATTTGTCTTTCTAGTCTCGGCTCGTCATTCTCGCTGCGCTTCGAGTCTCGTTCGTCATTATCGAAATAGCATTTGGTCGGCGTGGAGAGATTTCGTAACTTAGAATAACATACATCATTGAAATAAATAACATAAATGTTTAAATGAGACAAAAAGACAAAACAGAACAGTATCTTAGTTATCAAAATGTTCTGGTTCTATTATATGATATTACCTATCGTTATATGAATAGAAAAAAAAACTATTCTCAAATAAATTTGCATTTCTGAAAAACATAAATCATGACATTAATATCTTTTTACTTCAGATTGCACATTTGATCTTAAACATATGAAAAGAAAATTCCTAGCCTTTTAATAAGGGCCTAGTAATTAAACAAAGACTGGGGAATGAATTATTATACACTGAAAGGTAGAACTGTTTCAAATAGGCTACTAGATTGTTTATACATATATAACAATTGCCAAAGTAGATAAAAGTTCAGTCAGGTATGAACAACTGCTGACTTCGGGACTTCGGGAGATGATCAATATCGAGTCTCGAAACGCTCACAAGCAGTCTTTACGTCAAGGACGCGAGTAATACAACATTGTCGTGCGGGTTTTCGGCTTTGCGGGCGCTGTTAGTCTCGTTTTCTCGATCGTTGTTCATCTCTTCTATATATGCTAGTGGATTATAGTGATTTTCTAGCTATCAGATTGACTTTTCTTTTACTAACTATGTACTGTATATCGTCGCTTAAGAACCAATACCGCGTAACTGACAAAATGTAAATTTTACAGGATAAGGAAAAAACTGAATTAAAACCATGAAAATAACTCAATAGTCTTGAAAAGTGGTGTATGGCTATGAAATAGCTTAACTAATTTGTAACTAAGTGAAAATGGATTGTCATGGCCGTAGACATTTGGCCATGTCACTCACGCGGTATTGGAACTCTGCCTTTGACTACATTTTGTTAGTTACGCGGTACTGTGAGGCAACTTTAGCAGCTTCAGACACATGCTGACAAGCGTTTTCTTTGCGTAAAAACTTCCTTCTGGAAATATTATTCGTGCTCTATTATAGATCAGTGTGTTATCTGAATTGTTGTCCTACCATCTGACTTGAGGTCAAGGTCGGTAGGCTGTAACTTGAGTCAGCAGCAGATTATGTTCCAGACAATGATTGCTGTATTCTAGTCAATCAAATGCTGAAACTATGGGAAAGGAAAAATGAAGGCACAGTTCAATGTTAATAATAATAATAATAATAATAATAATAATAATAATAATAATAATAATAATAATAATAATAACAGGTACTTTATTTTTACAATACGTATTTGAATAGACAAGCAGAATTGTTACTAAAACGTTGCTGACAAATATAATTTTATAATAAAATGATGATAAATAATATAATTATTATTATTGACAGTGGAATTGACTGACTTGCGAATAACGAATAAAAAATCATATAAAAATGTAATAATGTTAACAATAATTTTTCAGGCACAATATTCGTTAAACACAATAAAGAAGTAATTATACAGTATGCTTACACTGAAATCACAAAAAGTAGCCCTAATCCTTGTCTAACCCTAATGTGGAATACTATCATAAAAACTATGGCAATCTCTTGGAATAACATTCTTCAATTGCTGCAGATGATTCCATTTTATCTCATTGATCTTCAGCCTATCGTTGTACAGTTTTGGAAAAACGACATTCCTGGAGAGCTTCTTAGGGCGCCTAGGCATCTCTTGCAAATCATAGTTGAAATTGCACCTGAAGAGTATTATACTATCAGGGCAATACTGAATGACTCTTAAGTCAGTGACCGTAGAGTCATTTTTATTCCTCCCAGGTCGAATAGAATCGTATAACCACAAATCTTTAGTCGCAAAGTTGATGAAGTTATGATTCAGATAATGGACTTCATAGGGGACTGGTTTCTTCCTAGCCTCTTTAGAAATCAAAGCATACTGGCTAGGAAGTGTTATTTCACGCCCTTTCAGTTTACATTCAACAGAACTATGGACGGAATCGCATTCTATTTGCGTATGTCCTTTTTCCAAAAATGTCTGTGTTATTGTAACACCAGTATTAATGGCTAATCTTAATAAGGCATTTGCCATTACTACGTTTCTATTCTGGTAATTACCACCATCAGAATACAGAATTATTGGGAGTAGACGATCTTTCAGTTGCTTGCGTAACGTATCTACCACGCATGATGCAAAAGTTGACGCCACTAGATCAGCCTCTATCTCACCGAACCAGCAGCATACTGCTTCCTGAGTGGCTAGGTTGTACATTGTAAAATTATGCACAGCGTGAAGATCCATTGTATAAACTATACAGAAATTTTTCTGCCCATTTTCTTTGTCTTTATATTTTTCTTTTCTTGCCAATTCTTTCCTTTCATTATGAGTTTTCCATTCTTCTTCTTTAATATTTCCGGCTTTATAGCTGCAGCAAACATTACATTGACCCTTTTTGGGCCTAAAGAGACTGAGGTTAGACTCCTGGAACAAACTGTCGAAAGTATGTCGGCTTCTACGTTATTGTCATCACATTTTTATATGTAAAGCTCGTATAATTGTAAGTAGATTACTAGAGTTTAGAAATGTGGTATAAATGGATTCATGATTATTTATATTACTTAAATTAACTTTACTGTTATGATTCCGTAACTGAAGAAAAGTAGACGTTTAATAACTATGATACTTCTTATGCCATACCTTTGTTAATGTTCACAGAAGTTTCTCCCGTCTTGAATGCAGAACATAGCACAGACAGGATTTCGTTCTCGCTAAACTGACCGTCGTCCGATTCATTGTCCATTTCTTTTCTTGTATCTGTAGGCCAATATAGTAATAAAATAATAAATGTATTATATTTCAGTGAATGAACTTGCAGTAAGATTCTGCGTGAATTCAGCTCAACTAACATTCATTTGACATTAGTGAAATAATTCTATCATATTTACCTTTTAAAATATTTGAACTGAACACTTCTTTAATCTTCTCAGAATATCACACACTGTTGACACAATTTCACAAGGCAGTAATGAGAACCAGCTTCCGTACTGAAGGCGCGCAGGAGATAGACATAACAGTCTATCTCAGTGACCGGCATGTTCCGTGCTCTGTGACGTCATACGACGTAGCCGCTTTGCTCTTTGCTCGGCAGTCTCTGCATACTGAGCACAGAATGGAGAGAAGATTCAACTTAACAGTGGTGGTGCGGCGTCTATGCACTGACAGAGCGCGATCCATTCTTCTGAGATAGTATGGGAACAGCACAATTACAATACATTTGTACTAAAACAAAACTGTACAACCTTGATAAATCAATGTAACAAAATATTTTGTTTTGTAATGAAATTTAATGTACTTACAATAACATGAAACTCATAATACAGCCACTTGCAGAAGCGTTTGCATATATAAATGAAATTCCGAAACTGCTATAAACATACAAGCATATAATAAATACTTTAAGTAGTACTGCAACACTTTGTCTACTCGGAAACTTGAAAACAGTTCAAGTGTTTTTAACGCACATTTCTCTACATAATATACAGATTAAACTACATAGGCCCTATCTTGGTGAGTAGTATGCAAAGTATATTTCAACTTTTGAAACACACTATCACTTTGTGTCACTACCGTGCCCAAGCTAAACGCTTTGTCGATATTTTTTTCCTCTTTTTTCGAGCACTAATTTTGCAATATTTGGAGTCATAATCTGGCTAACACACAAGCGAAGAATATGTTTCAAGTTCAGATCAGACAGGTGGTTTCTATGTTGTGGTTTGCAGATCTTCATACAAGAAAAGAACTGTTCACATACATACGTAGATCCGAATATGCTCAACATCCTAGCAGCAAATCTATGCAATCGAGGGAATCATGCCTGGGGAAATCTTCTATAAAATGTAGATAGGTCCTTTTTGTTTTCAATGCGGTCTTTCATTTCAATATCATTTTGCAAATCAATGACTTGCAATGATGATGGAACACTGTCAATATTCACTGAAAATGTTGTCGCAGATATGGAAATATCAGATTGAAGATTTGCAAACTCTTGAAATCTGCAATCAAATTCCTGATTCAGTTCTTCTAATATTTGTACATACTTATTTTTGTCTGTAATTCGGTGACATACTGTAGACAGACTCAACTGCTCGCTCTCCCAAGCTCTTGCTATCTGACTGGCTCTTATGTCACAACTGCAGCATGTGCCGGCCACTGGTCTATCTGTTGTCAGATACGCGGGATTTCCTACAGACTTCTCGTGACTTCAGATACGCGGTATTGTACCCCCCTCCTTCGCACGCAGGCCATTCATGCAATCAAATTCCCGCGCTTGTCAATGCATGCAGATGACAGTGGAGGTACCATCTGTGCAAAAAAACAGTTTTGACCAAAAATGTCAGTTACGCGGTATTGTTTCTTAAGCGACGATATATTTCTCTCTGTAATAGAACTGTAACTAAATTAGCTGAAAGAAAGTCGTGTCATAATACAAATATGTCATATTTAATGAGAAATTAATAGAAACCCAGTGAATGTCGGTGAACTGTGGCATGAAGTTAGCACGCTGCCACACGGCTTACTTGTCGTGAAATACAGTTGACATGAGCTATTTTGTGATACTGTTACATTGGAACAAAAGCATGCAGAACTCGGTTAGTGGTCACGTGGCGGAACGAAATATAATTATACTCGCTGTTTCTCGTCTCTCTTCCACTTGCTACTACCGACTGTTGCATTTAATTATTACTACTTAAGACAGAACAACTGCCTACACTGCTGCGAAGGAATCTCGTATCCATTATGTAATATAATTGCAGTGTTAGGGCTATACTACACGAACGTTAAAAATGTTGCGATGACAGGCGTTGGTAACGTGTGAAAAGTGTGTAAACTACACGTTGCGTAGTTGCGTTGACAGACGTTGGCAACGCATGAAAAATGTGTAAACTACGCGTTGCGTTAGGGACGCTGTGTTTGGTTTCAGAACTGCAATGGATGTTATACAAGATGCATATGTAGCTCTGCTATGTGGTCGATTTATGTCTGTCCCGGAAAAAGAGGAAAAGGAGATGGTGAATTCATCCCACAAACATTAATAGACTTTCGACAGGAAAGTTTTATACTGTACTGCATTTGAAAATCACCGACAGTATCCCGACAAGTTTTTTCTCTATTACAGAATGTCAATAAAAAGTTTTGATCATCTTTTGAATTTAATTTCTCATAAAATTAGGAAAACTGATACTGTAATGAGCAAATCAGTTCATCATTCGAAAAGCTGGTTGTAACATTAAGGTAAGTAATAAATTTTGCCTTAATTTGTAATGATTATATTCTTATTTTATGCTTAATACTGTATGTTGAATATTAAGAACATTACAAGCTGCAGAAAATGATTATATTTTTATTTTATGCATACTATGTTGAAAATTAAGAATATTCCAAGCTGCAGAAATCAGTAATGACTGAAATTAGCAATGAATTCAGAATCATTTGAACCATCGGCAATAACACTCAACGGCGACATATCTGACAATTGGGACATTCTTGATGTTGGCCGCTGCTCGACAAGCAGGCTTGTGAACACTTCAGAAACTTTGAAACGGGCTTCAATTGCAAGCTCTGGAGGTAAATTGTCCATGATTTTGACAAATGATAAAAGGAAAGCTTTGTTTCCATCCTTGTCATTCTCTCTGTCTTATCTTTGTATGGTCACGCTCTCTGATAATATATTTGTAATATCCCTTGTTGCAGTTACTAGAATATTTTCAGATCTTTCTTTTCTTCCTGTCCCTGTCGAGCGAAGAGATGGTCCCGATTTTGTTTGGGTATCGTTTACATTACTCTCATGACCCGAAGTAGCCTGAGAAATAATACCATCCAATGCGTCTTCTTGTTTAGGTGGAGGTTTATTCGAAATGGTTTCATTCTCACCAAGAGTGGGTAGTAAAAACTGCATTTGCTTGACAAGATCCAGTCTGTTGTTGACGTTGCGTTGGTGACGTACATGTAGTATGAATACGTTTGGAAAAGATGGCGTTGCCAACGCAGACCTCTGCGTTGAAACTTCACAACGTCGAAGCAACGCAACCAAACGCAGCATTTTTAACGCTTGTGTAGTATAGTCATGCTATTATACAAGCGATCATATTACCAAAAACCAAGTTCCTATAAAAGAACGTTATCAACGCAACGTTTTTAACGTTCCTGTAGTATAGCCCTTACTTTCGGATTCAACGACGTTGATTGTAGATAGTATAGTGAAAGAAACATTAGAAAATTCTGATAATAAGGTAGTACGCGAAACAGTTGGGACATAGTTTCAATATCAAGTGAGAAAGGTAGTCGTAGGTTCATATCCCACCTATGATGTTTGTCAGTCATCTCAGAGAAGTGATATAAGTGCTGCAAACTTCAGGCAAACAAAAAGTACCCATTACTTAGCCTAGACAAAGTAGATTCAATGCCCATAAAACTTGTAAAATATATTCCTTTTCAAAATAGCATTAGAATATTTAAATTTAGAGCCTTATCTATGTTTACACTAATACTAAACAGTTGTGCTCTGAACTGATGTACTGATTAATATTTATATCACTACCGTCATCACTAATTCAACTATTGCTGACGTGTATATTTGATGTACACAAAAAATGAAAGCATTTTGTGTAACTGATATTATACTGAAGTTGTCATTGAAATATTCACTTCATATCGAATAAAACGAAAGATTTGAACGATTCCATTCATATACACGAGGTGAATCCACATATGCACATAAACTACCTGGAAGAGTTTATTACAATTCAAAAGGCATACTATACGAGTATTTTAACAAATGTGTCCTTCAGTTGTGCTTTGATATGAGACGTGTACAATACATTCGGTTTCTATTCTTTATGTTTTTTAGATATAATCTTCTCTATTCAGTGCCTTTGTTTCAATAAGGTCTCATTTCATAAACGTATAGATCAATAATTGCCTCTCTTCTGATAAAGGAAAAATTTTACAGTCCGTTTAAAAGAAACCAAATGACCTGGAAATGTACAAAAACCTATCCAAACATGTATGTATGTATGTATGTATGTATGTATGTATGTATGTATGTATGTATGTATGTATGTATGTATGTATGTATGTATGTATGTATGTATGTATGTATGTATGTATGTATGTATGTATGTATGGATGTATGCATCTATGTGTATGTATGTATGTATGTATGTATGTATGTATGTATGTATGTATTCTATGTATGTAGTCTATGTATGTATGTATGTATGTATGTATGTATGTATGTATGTATGTATGTATGTAGTCTATGTATGTATGTATGTAGTCTATGTATGTATGTATGTATGTAGTAGTCTATGTATGTATGTATGTATGTATGTATGTATGTATGTATGTATGTATGTATGTATGTATGTCTATGTATGTATGTATGTATGTATGTATGTATGTATGTATGTATGTATGTATATGTATGTAGTCTATGTATATGTGTGTATGTAAATATGTATGTATGTATGTATGTATGTATGTATGTATGTATGTAGTCTATGTATGTATGTATGTAGTAGTCTATGTATGTATGTATGTATGTATGTATGTAGTAGTCAGTAATATAAAATATACAATAATTATAATTACATGAAATAAAATAAAATAAACGTAAATGAAATAAACTAAAATAAACGTAAATCTATAAATAGTAGATGCAATATACCTAGGATATAAATGAAAACTATTCTATAATAACGCCTACGATAAGCAAAAGTAAACCTAACCTATAAGTACTTCTATTTCACCCAAATATTACCAATTTAAGTAATTACATATCACCTTAATTAATTATATATCACCTTAATTTATTTACATATCAACGAAATGACATATCATCTTAATTAATTAAATATCAACTTAATTAATTAGATATCAACTTAATTAATTACATGACACAACTTAGATAATTACACTGCACCTCCAATTACATTTTCAGTCTAATCTTCTCAACCTTTCCTTAAATGTATTGATTTTAAGAGGACCACCCTGAAAGATATCCTCAGGTAAGCTGTTCCAGTCTACTATTGTGCGGTTAACAAAGGAAAATTTTATGTTCAAACATTTTTAACAAGAGCCACAACAGGTCACATTGTCACTTAATTGTATCTACACCGATTTCACATTTCTGATAATCCTAGTTGTCTGTGGTGTAATAATCATATAAAGATCTGGAACAAATTCTTCTATACTGTCCATCCATAAACCACGAAAGAAGTAAAACAAATCATCAGTACCAGTTGCAGAAGACACAGCCCTGCAGTATACATTGACTACACCCCAACTCTGGCTACTAGCAACAGGCATCTATAATGAACACCGATCAAAATACCTCTCATTTCTCTTGAAAGACAAGAACTGAAAAGACTACAGTGGTGGACTTTATGTTGTCAGGAAACAACTGGATACATTAAGAAGATTGATTAATAATTTTCGTGCTGTATAAGCTGTGAAAAGTTGTACCCATTTCTCTTTTCATAAAGTCTTCCTATATGTGAAATAAAGACATCAAAATACATAAATCAGTAATGAACTACTATATATACCCTGTATGGGAATCGAAACGTCGCTTTAAAGTCGCTGAAAACTAGTTCAGTTCTGTAATACAAAATGGTTGTAAATATAAAGGATGCCTTTCCTGCACAGTTTTTGATCAGCTACTGTAAACTAATGTTCATATTATCGTTAAAAGACAAGGACGGCGAGACGCCATTTGTCAGCGGTAGCTGATTGAACTGGAAAGTGAGACATCGATCATACGGAACTTCACGAGCAGACGCGTCAGAAAGAAATGGAACAGAGGACTAAGCAATATACTTTTAGGTTGTCTGCACCGATGGATTAAAAAATATTTAAAGGGCGAATATAGTACCCAAAACTAGAGCGCTTTACCATCATAGCTCCAGAAAAATCGCCGTGATAGACAATAGCGATTTTGTCACAGTGTGATTTTTGTGTTCGGATGATTCTTGGCGATTGCGAATGTTGTAACGCCTTAGCATTCACAGTCACTCATTAAAGATGATGGTAAGCAATTCATCCATTAATTAATTAATTAATTAATTCATTCATTCATCCATCCATCGATCCATCCATCCATCCATCCATCCATCCATCCATCCATCCATCCATCCATCCATCCATCCATCCATTCATTCATTCATTCATTCATTTTATTCCTTAGATCTTACATGAGCAATGAAGCTTTAAGATGTGGAACAAGTCAAAATTTTACAATATTACAATTACAATATTTACAAATTTTTACAGTTTTACAATTGAGTAACTTTCTACAATTTTTACAATTTTGTGCAATTTTTTACAATATTTTGGCGAGATGTAGTGAGATGAGGTGAGGTCCGAGGATTCGCCAAAATATTACCCGGCATTTGCCTTTTGGTTGGAGAAAACCTCTGAAAAACCCAACCAGGTAATCAAATTAAAGGGGTTGATGCCGAGGGCTCGCCATAGATTATCCGGCTTCAGTCCCACGGCTAGGGAAAACCTCGGAAGACACCATTCGATGAGATCAAAGGGGGAACCAACCCAAGCCCGAACGCAGCTCCGGATCAGCAGCCCAGCGAGTCTGCCGACTGAGCTACATCGATGGCTCTACTAAAAATATACAATACATAGCCAATCAGATTATTAAATTTACAAACGCAAGCGATCATTCATACGTTGAGCTATATGTATAATACAAAACAAGTAAGTTAATTAAATTTAAGTCTTAAACAATTCAATCAGTTGTGATATACAGAAATTGATAATATATATCATGCAAACTACTTCAAATTACAAACACAAACAATTTATTAATAGAGCGATACAGATTACTATTCAATTTAAAGCATATAAAATTCATCGGCCAAAACTATACAAACATATACAATACAAAGTAAGCAGATTAATTCAATTTACAAGCATACTTTCATTAAGCTATACAAATATGTGCAATTAAATCAAGTAGATTAATTCAATTTGTAATCATAAACAATTCATCATTTGAGCTATATAGACTACTACACAATTTACAGCATATACAATTCATCAATTGAGCTACATAGACTACCATTCACACCCTTTCCAAAGATAATGTCATCATCAGTCGTAATGTAGAAGTTTCTTGTTGTTGCAAATTCCAGCTTGTCTGGGTTCTTCAAGTCTTCGATTTGTGGTCATTTTACAGAATTGAGAAGTATAACTATTGTTTGCAAGGGGAATAAATATCGGACCAAACCAGGAATGAATCTGAACATTGGAGGCAGAAGGCATAGTACAGACCGTAATGTACCCAACACAAATCTTCGTTTTGAGACCCAAACCATTACTTCCAACTAGTGACAATGATGTGTTCAGTCTTCTTTTTCACATATTCGATAACATTCGATTATTTAATACCATTTTCGTTAACATCACATGTCCTTGAGCAACTAAAAATGAATAATAATAGAAGTATAACAATACATAATTGTAACCTGCCTACATGCTCATGACCAACATTTAAAATGGAATAAGCATATCTCCTTCCTGTGTAACAGATTGCGTAAAACAATCCACAAATTTTCCATTCTACGCTCTTATTTACCTGTTTATGTTCTGCGTACTGTGTACTTAGCTCTATTTAAATCAATAATTCAGTATGGTATTTTAGGTTGGGGAGGAATGGCAAAATCGACCCTCCATCCTATAAATTTACTCCAAAAAAGAATTATCAAAATTTGTCTATATAAACCTTTTGATTACCCAACAAAATTAATTTTTCAGGAATTTGGTTTATCAAATCTAGAACAAATTTATAAATAAACGTTGCTGAGTTACTTCCATAAAAACTACAATAAATTTAAATTTGATCCTCACGAATACCATACGAGACAAAACTAGTTTCTTTCTAAATACTCCCAAATGCCACACAACTGCTGGATTAAAACACAGCAGAAATTTTGGACCGAAAATATATAATGCATTAATTAGAGCTTACCCTGAGCTAAGTACACTTAACAAACATAGATTTAAGAAACAAATCAGATTAATTATTTAATTGTTTAACCTAATTGAGTTAAAAATTGATACTCTAATATTTATGTACTTTTGTATTTTCTATTTGTATATAGACCCTATTATTACATGCTGTATGTATTTTACCATTTATTAATGTTATTGTGCTCAATGAACTCTCTTAATTTTGTGATATATTTTGTATAACTGATCTGAACTGCGCCCGAGCACGAGCTTGTGCTTTTTCGGGCTGTAATGTCTAATGTAGCTCAAGTGTAAAGTATTAAATAAATTAATTAAAAATAAATTAAATTAAATTTGAGATTTTATAGAAATCGGTTATGAGTGATAAATTGCCAAATTCCTCTAAATTAATCGTCTTAGCAATATGGACTATATCAATTAGCAATATACATGATGCATCAAAAGATCAGGTCAATCCTTAAGGAGGTGATTCAGGATCTTACTTGCAACACAAAATCCAAATAGACTTTTTAAATATTCATCCCCGTTTCTGAGTTACACGAATATCACGTACCATACCTATCCCCATTTGATTCCACACCTAATTGACCTGTCTGCTTCAGAGAAAGTAGGCTAATTGTCAGTTGTCAAGAGGAGATGCACAAAATTTCCCCCCTGTCGCACGAACACACGCTTCAGCACGCCGTCTGACCTCTCGCTGCACATTTCCAATCCATGCTGGTGTATCTCCATTGCAGCCGTGTTAATCTTTGCAACGGGCTCTTCCCTGCTTAATATCTCCGTTTGGTACAGCCCCAGAGAAAGAATTCCAATGATGTTAGGTCTGGAGACCGGGCTGGCCAGGCAATAGGACCACTCCTTCCAGTCCATCTACCTGGAAAATGGTGATCTAATCTTTGGCGTGCTGGAAATCTGAAATATGCTGGAGCTTCGTCTAGTTGATACCTTAGTTAATCCGCAATTGATAGGCGGGCTGTCCTTTCTACCGACAAGCCCGAAAATAGAGTCCGAAACCCCAAGCATCGTGCCCACACTAATATCGGGAAAGTGCATGGATATTGAAACAACGAAAATGAAATATCTGTGGTGTTTGGTCAGAACATAACTCCAAAATGACCATTTCCTGCTATCCACTCTTATCGGTAGGCTACATAGAAGCTATAGAAAAGCATGTGAATATGCATATACAGGTTGTTAAAAGTATCAAATATTTTAGGAGGTGCTAGTATGTATCAAAACAAGAAAATAATGTCTAATAAACATGGGCCCTAAAACACATACTTAAAGAGATCTGAACCCTTGTTCATAGGAGGTGTTCAATGTGACGTCCATTCATGGCAATGCATTTCTCTGCCCTTCGGCGTAAGGAATCACACACGCTTTGAAATTGACCTGGTTGTTCTTGATAACTAAAAGTCTATGGGATTTAGGTTTGGAGAACGAACAGGCCAAGGTGTGGGGCCTTTCCATGCAATTCAGCGGTCCTGAAATTTCAGCGTCAGGTGTTCACGCTCATTGCCGAAAAAATGTGCTGGTGTGCCATCATGCATGAACCACATTTGTAGTCTTTGCTGACATGGCACATACTCCAGCAAGGTAGGCAATACATTAATAAGAAAGTCCTGATAACGAGCCCCAGTTAATCACTGTGGTAGCACGTATGGCCCCTAATCTATCGCCAAGAACGCCTGCCCATACGTTGATTGAGAATCAACTGCATGGGAATTTTCATCTGCCCACACATGCTGATTACGAAAATTCATAACACCATATCTGCTGAACCCCGCTCATATCCGCAACCAAACTTTTGTTTTCAGTATTCCTTGTCACGTATCAGTATTCCGTGCCAGGGGTGTCAACTGCGGTATGATTATCTGTTAGCCTGCTGTATTGTAGGGCAGAAAAATGCATTGCCATAAATGGACGTCACATTGCGCATCTGCTATGAACAGGTGTTCAGATCTCAGAAAGTATATGTTGTAAGGGCCATGTTTATTAGACATTTTTTTTTTGATACATACTATCACCTCCTAAAATATTAGATACTTTTTTAACATCCTGTATTTGAATAGTGCCCCAATCTATGTTATTTTCATTTAGATTTGTATATAAATTAATTCTGGCTTTTAAACGAAAAGTGAAAATAAAAACGCTTGTATCTCAAAACAGCAAACATCATACATATCTTCTTGGTGTTAAAAATATGAAAGTGCCCTTTCATCCGTGGAAAACATTCTCTTTCGTAGACAGTGAAACTACTAGACTACAGTTTGTTTATTTTTAAATTGTATTTTGCTGGGATGCACATAATTTTGGTCTCCTTTATAAAGTAAATATAGACTATACATTGCATAATCACGTAGCCTACAGAGCCTTCTGCACTAACTACGTTAATACGTCAAAGTATCTCTATTAAATGCATTAGTCTGATATCTCAGGAAAAGTACTATCGATTAATATGAAACCATGGCAGCAAGTAGCTGCGCTAGTTTCATTTTCTGCCCCATAATGCAATTACTGTATTACCCACACAGACTTTGATCACGATCGCGGCAGACACTCAATTTGTGACGGAGTTCTGACTTATTCTGTTTGTCTGGAATCGTAATGGAAACGCGATTAAAAAAATTAGTACACAATACTGAATAACACGTGAAGTGAAGTAGAAGCGCAGATTTGTATTCCAAAGACAGAACGCTGTATTTTTTCCTTACTTTTTTCTTGGTTCCTATTTTCTTTCTTTCTTTCCTTCTTTCTTTCTCTTTGTTTTTCTTTCTTTCCTTCTTACTTTCTCTCTTTCTTTCTTTCTTTCTCTCTTTCTTTCTTGCTTTCTTTCTTTCTTTCTTTCTTTCTCTCTTTTCTTTCTTTTTCTCTCCTTCTTTCTCTCTTACTTTCTTTCTTTTTCTTTCTTCCTCTCGTTCTTTCTTTCTTTCTTTCTCTCTTTCTTTCTTCCTCTCTCTTTTTCTTCCTTCCTTTCTTTCTTTCTTCTTTCTTCCTCTTTCTTTCTTTCTTTCTCTCTTTCTTTCTTTATCTCTTTCTGTTTTCTCTCTTTCTGTTTTCTCTCTCTCTTTCTCTCTCTTTTATCTTTCTTTCTTTCTTTCTTCTTTCTTTCTCTTTCTTTCTTTCTTTCTTTATCTCTTTCTGTTTTCTCTCTCTCTTTCTCTCTTTCTCTCTCTTTTTTCTTTCTTTCTTTCTATCTTTTTTCTTTCTTTCTCTCTTTCTGTTTTCTCTCTTTCTTTCTCTCTTTCTCTCTCTCTTTCTTTTTTCTTTCTTTCTCTCTTTTTCTCCTTTCTTTCTTTCTTTCTTTCTCTCTTTTTGTTTTCTCTCTTTCTGTTTTCTCTCTTTCTCTCTCTTTTTTCTTCTTCTCTTTTTTCTTTCTTTCTTTCTCTCTTTCTGTTTTCTCTCTTTCTTTCTCTCTTTCTTTTTTCTTTCTTTCGTTCTTTCTTTCTTTCTTTCTTTATTTCTTTCTTTTTCTCTTTCTCTCTTTCTTTCTCTCTTTCTCTCTTTCTTTCTCTCTTTCTCTGTTTCTTTCTTTCTTTTTTTCTCTTTCTTTCTTTCTTTCTTTCTTTCTCTCTTTCTCTTTCTTTATCTCTTTCTCTCTTTCTTTCTTTCTTTCTTTCTGACATGCATACATCATCAAAATCGTTCCCGTACTACTTGCCATATAGTGGATTCTGATGTCACGAAATTAAGAATGTATTTTATTTACATTGTAAGTGGGCAAACACTCGGGTGGCAGTGGTAACTTAATTACACACAATAATAACAATTAATACACAATAAAAATTAATACATAACACAATTAATCCACAATAGAACAAAGTGCATAAGATTTCCTGATAGTATGGCGTTATTAGCAGAAGAGGGGATGATACTAAGGGATGTGCTACTGGAGCTAAATGACAGCTGTGAGCAGTATGGGATGGTCATAGGAAGAAAAAAAAAAGAAGTTAAACTTGAGAATTCTAAATAAAGCAGTAGAGCAAGTAGTTTAAATAATTTCGTCTGCAATATTCGCCGGGCTGATCACGTAACACCATTCTTCGAAATGTCGTTCTGGCTCCGTCTAGAAGATCGTAGGAAAATCCAATGTCTTTCCGTCCTCTTTCACATATTTCATTTCTCTACTCCTGTCTATCTTGCGTCTCGTTTTCAAAATTTATCCACCCACCATAATCTAGACACAGGATCACAACATTCCTCAATATTATCCATTCCCTCCCACCGAACATCCTCATATTCATCTTCTTTCACTGTGGCTGTTCCTCGACTTTGGAATTCCCTACCGAGTAATGTCAGGGACTGTCAGGCATCAAACCAATTTAAGGACAGACTAAGGAAATTTTTTGTAACAATTTTTTGTTAACAATAATAGTTATTTAGAGTTTCTCAATGTTTAATGGTGATATATATATATATATATATATATATATATATATATATATATATCACTTATTTAAATTACCTCAGTATTATTATTATTATTATTATTATTATTATTATTATTATTATTATTATTATCATCATTATTATTATTTCTTACCAATGTTTATTATTGTCTCACTAACATTAGGTCTACTTATCTAACTTTCATTATTTACTTTTTCTGTCATTATTCATTTTCATGTTGTTTTATGGTCTAGATATTAATGTAATAACCAGGGAACGGATTTATATGGACTAAAAATATATGAAATATGTAAATATATATGTATTTATTTTTACCAAAATATGGAATTAAATATGGATTTTTACCAAAATATGGAATTAAATATGGACTTAAAATTATAAAAAAATGACTATGTACGTTAAATATTGGTACATTTTAATCAAACTAAACAAAAATATAATGGACGTACCTTATCTTCCAATGTAGTTTCAACAAAACACAATTTTTATTGTCTGTTACCATAACAATAGGTTACAAACATTTCTTTCAAGTGCTGAAAAGTGAATCTTCTTCTATTGTCTCTGAGGATAGATTTATACTGACTAAAAGAGCGTTCGACATCACAAGAAGTAACTGGTACATAATTCAATTTCACAATGTCTGCTGGGGATAAGTCCAAGTTAATCTTCACTGTTGATTCACCACTCATCACAGCAACAACCTTTTGTAGTTCTTCATATCCAGGGTTTTTTGAAAGTACAGTGTCCACCTTAGCTCTTACTGCATCTGCAACTTTACCTCTACCACGATCCAGTTGTTCCACAGTACTATTTATAATTTCAAAACTTTCAGATAGTGAAAGGTGCCTATTTTGGAGACTTTTGAGCGTTTTTATGATGCATGAAAATGTATGCTGAATGTGAGCTAAGTCATTCTTCACACTTATGTCACAGGTAACTGTTTTCGCAGTATCAATTGAGACTGCATCTTCAGAGTCCAATGCAAGGAGAACATTGTTAATAGAGTCTATATGTTCGGCATAATATTCAACTGCTTCTAGCCATGTACCCCATCTAGTTAAAATTGGCTTTGGTGGCAATGGAATTTCAGGGTACATTTCTTTCAACACGTTAACTCTACTGGGAGCTTTGAGAAATACTTTTTCACTGATGAAATCAACAAATCTACTTTAGGGAAATTGTCTCTGACCACTTCTGCCACACGATGAAATGCATGCGCCACACAAGTAAAATGAGTCAATTTAGGATATACAACAGATAATGCTTGTCCAGCTTTGACCATATAAGGGGCAGCATCGCTAATAAAGAATAACACATTATCGTTAATACCCTTTGGCCACAGGATACCCATAGCTTCGTTGAACAGTTTAACTATAGTTTTGTTATTGCACTTTTCTAGAACATCACAATGTAAAAGAATTCGTTCAGAATATTGTTCACTTAACAAACCGATAACTACATTACCAACAAGTCTACCTTCTTTGTCGGGAGTCTCATCAATGGAAACCCAAATTGAACTATCTTTAATTTCATCTCTTATCTTCTGTATTGTCTCATCGTAGATGGATGGAGCATACGTCTTCCTAAGTGTTGACTCATCCGGGATTGTATGTTGAGTATATTTTTCAAGGAATTCCCTGAAGATCTTATTCTTTAGTTTGTAGAGAGGAATATCAGCAGAGATGAGAGAACGGCACAGGTCGATGTTAAACTCAGATCTTACATTCGATGTTGTTGGTTGTGTTAAAAACAATTGTCTCTGCTTGGAATTTAGTTGTTTGTTGGCCTGATGTTTACTAGTTGTAATGTGTTGTTGCACCAGGAACTTTTGTGTAGATGATACTGCACACTGACACAAATTACAAAATAATATTTTATTGTCAGTTGATAAACCATCTTCTTTAAATTCTGAAATGTAACTTGTTAGTTTTGATTTTAAATTGACTGAATGACGTACTTTTGGCATATTTACCGTCTTTATAGTATGATTTACAAAACTGAACCTATGTGTACTCTGACTGGCATTTAACTGTTGAGCTGCACAACTGAAGTCTGTTAAAAATTTTAAATTAAATTAATACAGTTTTGTAACTTACTTTCCCATTGTTGATAGGACTGCTAATTTTCAAATAACTCTGATGTTAAAGGGATTACTGAACATGTGTTTAAATCTCTATTGTTGAAATGTATTTTTAAAAGTTAATGGAATTTTGTTTTGTTTTATTTAAACCTTTATAATATGGACTGTTTTATATGAAATATGGAAAATATATGGAAATTAACGAAAATATGTACTAAACTCTAAAATATGGAAAAATATGGAAAATAAAAGAGGATTTTAACCCTACACATTGTGAAACATAAAGATAATGCAAAATATAAATTATATTAGCTTTATAAGTAAATATGTATTTACATATAAATCCTTTCCCTGGTAATAACCAAATCGTATTTAATTAGAATTAGAGTCTGGCTGGGCGGAAGAAAAGGCATACTGGCCTTAGCTTTGCCAGATGAAATAAATAAATAAATAATAATAATAAAGGTAATAATTTATTATTATTATTATTATTATTATTATTATTATTATTATTTATTATCTTATGACACTTAAATTTGAAAGAGAATTCGATTGTTTATACATCTCATTCATTTGTTTTCGCATCTTTTGTTTCTTATCGTCGCCTGGCAGCCTGTATTATTGTTATTGTCAGTTGATTATATGATGAAAACAGTTTATTTTGTGTAATTTCCTAATTTTAATAAATACGGATGATTTCTGCTCTCTCTTGAATGGTGTACACCATTTAAAATAATTTAATACACAAACACAACTATTGGGCCTATATTAAAAATGCTTAATATTCTTTGTAGCTTTATTTTCTTGAGCTCTAATCAACAATAAAAATAATCCAGGTTACCAGGAGACGATAGAAAACTAAAGATACGAAAGCAAATGAATGAGGTGTGTAAACAATTGAATACTCTTTCAAATTTAAGTATCACAAGATAGCGGGGCCATTTGAAATTTCAAAGTGGGGGAGGCTGGGGGTGAGTGGGTGAAATCTAATATGCAATTAAGACTGGTTTTAAACTTCCCTCTCAATATCTAAATTGACGTGTTTTTTGTTTAAATAAATTGAATTAAATTATATAATTATTAAGACTGGGAAGTTTTGAAATGAACGCTCTGGTATAATGATGCTAATAGGAACTTGAAATAAAATGACCATTTCATTCATTTACAACATGATTTAGCTCCAGAAATTTTCAAGTTTTAAACATTTTGAACCGACTGATAATAATTCTACTGTGATTATACAGTAATTAACATTTAAAAATAATTTATAGTTCTCGTGTTAATCATTTTAAACGCATATTGTGTTGTATTTATTAACATTCCATGGTATTCGTACATGCTTACAGCTAGAATATGGAACAAGTAAAAAAACTTAATACTATTATAAAGTCTTAATTTATAGTCACAGTGTAGATGAAATATATACAGACGAGATTTACAATATAGTCTGCTAGTACAACACAAAGTTTTAGTATCAATTTCATGAAGTGTGATTGAATGTCATGAATTCACCTACAGAATAGAAGGCGTGAGAAATTAGGTACTTCTTTAATTTGACCCTAAACAATTTTATGTTTTGAGTTTCATTTTTTATATCGATAGGGAGGCTATTAAAAATGTTTACTGCCATATAACGCACTCCTTTTTGATAGCATGATAGACTCGCGGATGGAATATGAAAGTCATTCTTTGACGTGTATTTATGCTATGAACTGTTGAATTAGTTACGAAGTTTTCACGATTACATACGAGAAAGATTATTAATGAAAAGATATACTGACAAGCTATGGGCATTATTTGTAGTTTTTTGAAAATAGTCCTACACGATTCCCTAGATTTGGCACCTACTATTATTCTAATTACCCTTTTTTGTAATAGAAATATACTGTTACTATCTGTGGAATTTCCCAGAATATTATTCCAAAACTCATTACCGAGTGAAAGTATGCAAAGTATATTGTTTTTAAGGTATTGATATTTACTATCTTTTGCATAGATCTAATAGCAAAACAAGCTGAATTTAGTTAGGGGGTAATTTCTTTAATATGATTTTTCCAGTTTAACACATTATCGATTTTTAAACCAAGAACTTTGGTTGTTGTTGTTTCTAATAGGGATTTATTATTAATTATTGCGCCAAAAATTTGCGACGTTGAATTTGGACAGGATTTAAATTGAATTAAGAAGAAGAAAGTTAGCTTCCCTTATGAAAAGCTTGCCAGATTTGACAAAGCGTATTACATATAATTTGGAAACACACATAAAAGGTAAAATGATATGCATTTGAAACGATGAGGGAATCGAATATCTAAAATGTCAGAAAAATTTACACCTAAATAGCGTTTGTGCTCATTTACAGTTAAGAAAACGGGGGAAAAATCATCAGATAGGTTAGAATGATGAATGCCATATACCGCGAGAAAAATATTATTACGGATTTATTGGCATTGATATCTAAACCAATGAACAGACATCGGTTAAGATAACTTGAAATTTCCATTATCACTCCCATACAAGTGATTTCTCAATATATGAACCTATCCTTTGAGGGCACTAATGGCTATTTCCTTCACAATGCTGTGTTTTAGCCCCAGGTTTTTACATTTGTTGGCAAAGAAGGAGGGTATGGTACCTCGTGCTCCCACTATCAGACCTATTACATCAATGTGGGACAGGCTATATTTATCTTTATAGTACGGGATTGTTGATTCATAGATCCGTTTCTTTTTACTCTCCACCTCATGCGGTTGATCTGCATGTGTCTCAAATCTGATGGTGGGATCGAGAATGTATGCCGAGTTGTTCTTAATGGCAATGATATCAATTCGCCGAACACTTCCTTGTGTGGCTAGTACCTGCACCTCTTGATGGACTGTAAACCCTACTTCCTTCAGTGCCTCGGCCTCAATTTAATACCAATTTATTGACTGAGAACCAGTCACACATTTTGAAGAGAATTTCCTCTGTTGAAAGATTGGAATGTGTTGGAATTATTGGCTGTAATTACTATACTTGTGTCATCTGCAAATAATATGGGATGACCTACATCTTTTATTTATATATTTTATATTTGAGTTTCCTAGGCAATACTACAGTATTTTCAGGTAAATGATCCCTATTATACGGAATATTTGATCTAATACATTCACGTTTGATTTCCTCGTCTCGATCAGATTAATTGGATGCCTGTAGTCAATGAAGACTGTGGCTTGATCGATCAATGATTTGTACTGTAGTGATTGATTTCGACGCACTATCTGTGTGCATATGTTTCCTTTCCCCTCCATTCAGGTAAAGATATTCATGTCAACTGAACGATTAATGATTCCCAGGGTTATGAGCTAATTTGCTCATAACAGGAAGCCGATATTTACTGTCTCATTACCTCTTCGTGCCACTCTCATCCTTTCATCCATCTCTATCTCTCCGTCCGTCATTCTCTTTTAATATCTTTCTTGTTAACACGTAGAAAATATATTCTTCCAAAACTACAGCATTTCAATGCTATTTTACGTATTTGTAACGCGAACTAAAATCTCGCCTACGCCGATGAACTAAAATAAATAGGGTTGATGCTAAAAAAATATCATTTTATGCGATTTCTTACCGATATTACAGTCTTATGATGGTTTTAGTATCACTGAAAGGAATTCTATTAAGGTATATGTACACCTTTACATACAAAAAACTTTGTTTTGTATAATTTTGTTCTGTAAAATGTTTATAAAATTGAGAATGGTACCAGAAAGAGAATGAAGTGAACAGATCCCTTGAAATTATGTCTAAATTGTTTATAAAAATTATTTTGTTTATAATTTTGACATGCATCTTGAAACATGATAGCTCATGCAGTTTTTAAAATAGAGCCACAGTTTTTTCACTGTTTTATAGCTAAAACTATTCTTTAGTGCCTGACATAGAGCTATTTTTTATTTTTATTTACATTAATTAAATATTACCATATAAGTAACTTACAATAATATTTTATGTTGCATATATCATGTAAAAAATCAATAGATAATTATTAATTATATTAATGTTATTTTACTCATTGTCAGGCACTGGGGGACATTTCAAGCTTCAAAATGACATCAATATCTTCTTGGTATCACCATATTTGGCTGAGATATCATGTTTGAAAGAATTGAATATTCTAAAATTACTATTTACAGGAAATAAGCCACAAACTTTCAGAGCCTAGAAGACTCCATCATCATATGTCACCCCTTAAGCAGCTTCATGTCGGTCCAGTTTCAGCTTCTTTCTGCCTCTCAAATACCTCCTCCTTGTTTTAACTTCACGTGTTGAATGTTTTTTTTTTGGCATTTTTGTCCCTATTTCCATTGATGCAACAAATCCTGCGATGGTGTTTGTCCCAGGGTTTATGCCCATCCTCCTCAGAATTGTAATTTCTTCTTTTGGACTCTTATTAAAGTGACGTACAACATCATTGACACAAAAATTTATAGTTTTATGACTAACAGTAAAAGATTATAAATTACTTCATTGTGTAAAAACGTTTTTTAAATCTAATGATCATGCCCAGATATCTATGCATCTAGAAAGAAGTTTATTTTACAAGCAATGCTGGACGAGGGGATTGACTGCTACGAAGATCACTCCAAAAGAAAGTGACCGTGGCTGATGACGCAGCATTTTGGAAAATGGGACTTATCTGAGAAACCGTAAGGCATAAGTCAAAAATTCTTATATCAAATTAAAGGGGAGAAAATTCTCTATGAAAATAGTTATATTTTGAAAATTCTAATTTTTCATAATTTTTTTCGTTTTTTGGGTGTACATATACCTTAACATTTAAAACAATACTCTCTTGACGTTTATATACACAGAATATAATTCTAATACTTCATGTATGTAAAATTAAAATATTGTATTTATTTATTTACACTGCAAGTGGGCAGGCATCCGGTGGCAGCGGTATACACAATAAAATTACAATACACGATTCAGTTATACACACAATACAATTAGAATACAAAATACAATTATACACAATAATTACAATTAATAATAATACATAAAATTGACCTTGTGCAGATCTATTACGCTAGCCCTCTGGTGACGCATCCACAAACCCACACCGGACGACCACATAAAGGTTTTCTGGTCCTGGTTTCGAGCAGCCAGATCTACTCGTCCCATGCCAACTCCCTCCATGCACCGCCGGCCGGCGTTCGGGGAATGCTACGGAATGATAACAAAATGGAGAAATGGTGACGGAATGGTGTAAATGCCTAATTTGGGAAAAAACGGGAGAACCCCGAGAAAAATCCCAACTGCGGCCTTGTCCGCCACAAGTGTCACTATGTACAGAGTGATTTATATGGAACTGACACATTTCTTTCATTAATTGTTTCAAAACGAATTGTGCTAGCGACAACTTATTATACCTAAAATGTAGAGGAATTTTGGAAGATTATTTACCTCTATAGCAAATGTTGAAAATGTCCTCCATCCTGCATAAGGCACAACTCAACACGTCGTTCCATGTTACTGGCCACTCGTTGGAGGACTCTGTTGTTAGCTTGAATCTCCTGTGTGATGTTGTGCTTCAGATCGTCCAATGTCTGGGGACGTGTGGCGTAAACCCTGTGTTTTAAGTAACCCCATAGAAAGAAGTCCGGCGTTGTCAAATCCGGAGATCTCGGTGGCCACAGGTTCCTGGAAATTATTTGGTCGTCACAGAACCGGATAAATGGAACCATGCTTCACCTGTGAACCATGTGATGGACAATATGGCAGGATTTTGCACAATGAACTCTGAAACCAACGACAATAATTCAGTATTTAATCCTTATCTGGTTCCTGTAGCTGATGAACAACCGTAACTCTATATGGCTTTAGGCTCTCTGACACATTGAGTAGGTGTACCCTGTCTCCTGCGACAAACGTCTTAATGATTTTTTGGGTGACTGCTCCAGTCGTGCTCTTACGTCAACAACAACCGTGGGAAGCCTAGATGAACGATGCTTGCCCTTTTCACTCACCAGAGATCCAGTTGTTTCCAATTTGTTTACCAGTTCCAGTATTGTGTTTCGTTTGGGAGGATTGCAAACACCAAATTCTCTCTGGTATGCCCTTTGAGTATCTGTAATTGAATTCGTAATCCAGTATTGCTTCACAAGGAAGAGTCGTTGATTTAATGTGTACTGTATTTTCACGTTGACACAAAATGTCGAAAACAGCTGCCAACAATAGGAATAAAACATAAACATCTGCGCATCTAGTCTGCCAACAATAGGAATAAAACATAAACATCTGCGCAGCTAGTGACAAGGAATCGAAACTCCAGAACATTCTGCTTAATTTGGTGCTAAAATTGGGTCATTGAATGAATTTCCAACGGAATAATTAAAGAAAGAAATGTAATTAAAGTTCTATATAATATACGAATCTGAACATAAAGCAACTTGTATCTGTAGTAATATACGGGACTCGAAATACGACTTTAAAAAGACTACTAGGTGGAGTAACGTGTTATTAAGACAGCTGGAAATAAGTGAGGACATAAAATGTTGTCATTGTATAACACATCAGCAGGCTTCGAGACTTTGGACCCCATACAATAAGTTTACTGTGCATGTACTATAGGTTGTTGACTCGCTGCAGGTAGTGAAAGGTAGAGATGTGTTGAGGTAACAACGTTGCTATTTAGGATAGAGTACGGCAGTATGGAGAAACACATACATATGTACATTCTGAAAGTAAATATACATTACACAATGACAATAAGAGAATGTTAAAAGCATTTATTCTCCTGTCTTTATAAGCATTTGTGATTAATTATACACAGTGTAATGGTGAAAACAAACATGTATCACATTTTAATTTCTTCATCTATTCTATTGGTCGTATTTAGAAAGTGCAGTTACAGTACGGAATTGCAATGTACTACAAGATACATTTTCAGTGTCTCAAACGTAAATGTTTTTCGGTTATCTGCCATACGCAGTTTGTATTGTGAAAAGCTGCGCTCTACGTCGCATGACGTGATAGGAGCAAAACAAAAAACCTAACAGCAGTGCAGACTCTAAGAGACAATCCTGTGTTCTCGGGTGACTCTATGTCTACTAATTTGCTGTTTATATTACACAATGTTCCATATCCGTTATTTTTAAATAAAATCGTTTTCCACTTCTGTTTTACACGTTCAGTACCCGGTGTACTTGGTGTCTAATTCTCTGTGTTATTTCCTCAATTAATTTGAGAGCTTCCGGCATCTCTTGCTCTGACTTTTCTAACCGTGTAATAGTTTCAGACACAGTTTGAAAATAGGTTTGTATGAAAACCAAATTATTCGTCAGAACCTTCAAATCTAGAACGTTTTTCTTTGCGTATTTGTTGGCATTCATTCTACAATACCCCCACCCACTGTAGCCTACGCTTTCCCACTATACTCAGTACGACGTTAAGCGGATTTCCCGCTGAACTGCTCTATTGGGTCCAAAGTCTCGAAGCCTGGCATCAAACTGGCTTAGATACATTTAAAATACTCTCTATAGAAAAAATAGTAACTTGTGTAGTCCTATCATAGGTCACCTGCCACTACCCTACATAGATGCTACGTCTGGATTTATATTCAATATATTTGGCTCTACATTTAGTATATTTCCGAACAATTGTGTTCTCAACGGAAACTTCTAATATCTAAACAAAGATCGTGAATAGCAGACGAAAATTTATGCGTTGTATTAAGAGTGGGAATTTGTGACGTATTTTCCTAGGTTGTTGTGGCACAGTAAAAATAAAAGTGAAATAAAATATAATCTGTCCATCTATAAATCAATATTGTGTAGTCTATGTTAGATGATTGGGTTGGGAGTCCGCCACTGGGATCCGAATGGAGTGTTCTATACTCCTCGATTGATATTACATCTTCAGTCTTACTAATAAACAGTGTATAGTTTTTGTACTAGACTTATGCAGAGTTGAGACAGAAAACTTTACTAATAAACCATGCAGAAGTGATGGATGTATAAACAGCCTGTAACTATACAATGGGAGTAGTTATATATACGAAACCCCTTGTTTAAGCGTTGTATATAGAGAAAAAATGGCCGCCCCTCTAACAGCTGTTCGTATCGACTGTCATTTTATGATGATGGTTGCCTAGTAACCAAAGAGGAACAAACCAAAGAGCACAGAATAATTAGAATAATATTACTGTAGCTTGTACTCTTTGACCAAAATATAGTATGTAATCGATTAGAGCCAGTTATACTATCGATACTTAACACGCCACATTAGAGCGCTCTACCGGATGCAATAGAGAACCTCAGATATTCTATTATCTTTCGTAACGAAGTAATGACGAAACTATGACGTAGCTGTGTAACAGTTGTACTGTTATACGCGACGTATGTAGTGATTATTAGTAAGGAATTTACACACGACTTATAAACGAGCTACTCATTGTATAAGTATAAGATAGTTAAACGTCTGTATACAGAGTTTTTATTAGTAAGACCGCTTATGTATTGCGGTTTGCGTCCAGTGATGTCATAGTGAGTACAAATTTCCCGACGACTGATTTAGAGTTATACTACGATTTACGTGAAACTAGGGGAAGTGTTTACGTGACAAATACAAAATATTTTCAAGTGTTATTTAAATTTCTTTCCGGTTGAACCCGAAATGACAACGTGATATGGACTTGTATACTTCATTGCATCGTCATATATCTTAATATTATTATACTATTTCATGATTGAAACCCTACATAACCTCCTTCAATTTGTTTCCCTTTGTCTGACTCGAAACCTCTAAAATATTGATGAATCTGCATCACTTTGATTGTTTATGTGTTATATCAGCGCCAGCGAGAAACTGCGTTGAGACCTAGAAATATTCTTTCTCCTCCTTTCACCACCTCTGCACGCAATCGGACGCAATCGAAGTTATTCTCTTCATTTCTCCGCTTCCCGTTCGTCCTGGGATAACAGGAGGTAAATCACGTTCCAATGCTACAATGTCGATGTGGAATGAGTAGCGAACTGCCCCGTCAGCTATATTTTGTGAACTCTCGTCCATTTGGCTCTGACGTGAGTAATGGCAGTTTGGCGTAAAAGACTTTCATTTGGCGATTGACACAGACAAGAATATATGTATAAATATTCATCTTCAATCACTCACCACTCTGACCGATCCTAGTTTAGTAAGATGCGAGGTTTATTTTAGATTCTTCAGCATTTCAATGCTATTTTAATTTCGGAATATGTATGATAAGAACTTTCTTGTGTTAAATATTATTAACGTACCTTGTTAATGTTTCGACTTATTTTCGGTCATCTTCGGAACTGGTCGTTGTTGGTCTTGGCGCCTCTTGTTTCCTATGTGGGTGCGTTCGTAGTGTAGAGTCAAAGAGTGTATGTGTTTTGAAATTGAGTTTTGTGTTGAGAATATCGTTGGGGTGTGTTTTCGTGTGTCTGTATATTTCATACTGTTCTAGTGTGTTGAGTTTCTGGCTTTTTGGTTGGATGTGCAGTATTTCCATGTCTGTGTTGATGTCTTTGTAGGTGTGATTGGCATTTGTGATGAGTTCTGCATATGTGGAGGTGTTTTGTAATTTTGTTATGGCTGTGATGTGTTCTTTGTAACGTGTTTGAAATGATCTGCCTGTCTGTCCTATGTAGAAGTTGTTGCAGGTGTTACATTTGAGTTTGTATACGCCTGTGTGGTTGTATTTGTTTGTTTGTGTTGTTTGTGCATACAGAACAAATAACACTCTACAAAAACATCTCAACACACAAACAAACAAATACAACCACACAGGCGTATACAAACTCAAATGCAACACCTGCAACAACTTCTACATAGGACAGAAAGGCAGATCATTTCAAACACGTTACACAGAACACATCACAGCCATAACAAAATTACAAAACACCACCACATATGCAGAACACATCAGAAATGCCAACCACACCTGCAGAGACATCAACACAGGCATGGAAATACTGCACATCCAACTCAATACACTAGAACAATATGAAATATACAGACATACGAAACACATCACAACGATATTTTCAACACACAACTCAATTTGAAAACACATACACTCTTTGACTCTACACTACGAACGCACCCATACAGGAAACAAAAGGCACCAAGATCAACAACGACCAGTTCCGAAGATGACCGAAAATAGGTCGAAACATGTTAACAAGGTATGTTAATAATATTTAACACATGAAAGTTCTTGTCATACTTATTCCGAAGTGATACAGTGTTAAAAGTTGTGTAATCAAGATGTATTATTTTAATTATTCATAACATGAACTAAAATCTTGACCACGTTGATGAACTTTTCGTCGAAACTCCTTTGTCAGACAAAGTTTGTGGAACATGTAAAAATCTATGATATTGTACCAATTGATGTAGTAGGAAAAGTTTCCAAAACCGCACATGATGGATTATTAAATAGATTGATCTTTTTGGGTGGAACTAATGTAATAAAAATAAATATAATTTTCTTGATTCAATTTTATGTTGAAGTGTATTGGTTTTCAAAGATATAGAAACTATCATATGAGCTACAAGTCAAATAATTTTCATGTTTTTATTTTTTTCATATTTAACAGGTGTCATCAACTCTGTCTCTTTGGCTAGATCAAAGAGATCGTCAGTGGCAGAAACTATTAAAAACGCCATAGAAATACAAAATTATTTCAGCAAAAAGTAGAAGAGAAATAAAAATATGTGTTAATACAATATCTATGTGAAGAATACCTTTTATCAAGTCATTGATATGTTTCATAAAAGGCGCTTCAACCTACAATATATGGTGAACAATAAGTATGGAATATTGCTAATAACGTTTTAAATAAATTTTAATTTCTTGTCTCTTGAATATATATTATGCTTTTATCAATTCTCATTTAATGTATATGTCATTTATTTGGGGACATAATAAGAAAACTGCTTTGAGACCTTTACAAATTATTCAAAATAGAGCTTTAAAAATTTATTGGGTTTTCATTATTTGACTCCATTTAAATATCTATATGAATTTTATTTCGTTCTATACCAGTTGAATCAAATATCAAATTAGGTGCTGCCATTTTCATGTACAAAGTTATTAACAATTTAATACATAGTAATATTATATTTCAGTTTAATAAAGATATACATACTTATTTAACAAGACAAAAGAGAATATTTTTTTTTCTCAGCATAGCTCAGTAACTTATGGAACGAAAGGACTTAACTTTTAACAACTGGACATTTTTAGAATAGTTTTTTGCCGGTTTTTTAAGAATTGTTAAAAATATGTTTTGCAAGATTAATTTATTTAATTCTCTGCTTGATTTATTTATTTCATGGTTTCAAATTTTTCTTTCTTTCTTTCAAAACTTTATGTTATCTTACTATTTGTTCTTATTTTGCTTTATTTCTTTAAAAATTCTTGATATTTTGTTTTCACAGACTGTAGTTTAATGACTTTTTCAATTAAAAATAAAACACGTATCTACTTTATAACCCCTACATATAGTTATATTCGTTGGGACAACTAGCAAATTTATAAATTTCTTATGTATGATAAGACTTTACGTTAAACTCCAACAATTTTAATTAATTCGACCTATTACAAAACACAATTAATTAATACATTACAACATGATCATATTACACTGTCCAAAAAATGATCTAACACAAGAATCAATCACGCTGAAGCCTTGTTGACAAAGCTTCAATGCCTAAATGCATTATCAGAAAACGTCTCAATAGTCAAAGTAAGGCATCACTGGTTTATATTAAAATCTGTTTGAGTTTAGAAGGTTAAATTTTTCAGTCTGTTCAGTGATTGTAAGATGAGTAAATATAAAATTATACCTTAAAATTTTTAAAATTTAACAATGATTGATATAAATTTAAATTTGAATTATTTTCAAAATTTAAATTATTTCAAATCAAAATTTTTCGGTATGATAAAATCCACAATTTAAATTATACATTAAAATAATAATTTAAATTGTAATAATAATAATAATAATAATAATAATAAAATAATAATAAAATAAACCATCATAATCAAATTAATAATTTAAATATTAACTGTTTAACAAATGGAATTTTTCATTATTGGCTAGTTTTCTTTCATTTCATAAAACTCTTACGTAATTATAAACGCGCTCGGGTATGAAATCAAATTTCCACGTGACCACTTGCGTTTTTGAATTTGTCCTGCTTAGTAAAATAAAAAACACAGGTAAAATGCATAACAAGGGATCTCTTGGTGAAACGTTTTGAAAGTAAGCAGTAGACGTGGCGCTCAAATTAGACACGTTTCATATCTCCGGACAGAGGAAATTAGAAACGTATTTTAATATGTAGCCCTAATTAGAGTGCAGAGGAACACGTGATTTGAAACATAAATGGAAGAGAGAGAAAGAAACTCAGCTAAATGATACTATGCTCTGAAAACAAAATCCGACTCCTGGCTTCCCCAGCAAAATTGCTGTCAGCTCCTCTAACATAATGAGTTCAGAATTGGTCTCTACTTGATCAGGATGTGTTACGCTCCCCTTTTCATATACTCTAAATAAAAGTGCATCACTATATGAGTATCTATCACCCGAGTTATCATACGCGATGAGATCATTCCCTCCCCTTTTTGGATACTGGGCCTATCCAGCAGGGGACATTTGGCAACATACGATATATTAAATAACGCTGTGAGAGTGTGGGGAAATTCATGGGAAAAATTCGACAGGTGAGGGTGGAACTCGGCCGGGGGGAGGGGGCCGAGGAAATAAGGGAAAGATTTATTTATTAGTGTTGTAATGAGTAGTATTAACACTGAGCGAATAAGGCAATTAGGGGATAATGTTCTTTTTGTATTTATTGCGTTTTTTTCTATTTGTGTTCTTACATTTATATTTATTACTTGCATTATTTATTGCAGTTTCAATAAGGAATTGAATTGAATTGTTTATACATCGTCCCTCCTCTGGCAAACTAGCGAAAGTGACAAATAAGCGACCCTGCACTAGGTCTATATTGTGCTATTTAATAGTACAATATAGACCTGAAGTACAGAGTCGCTAATTTGTCACTTTCGCTAGTTTGCCAGAGGAGGGACGATATATATATATATATATATATATATATATATATATATATATATATATAATTATTATCACAATTACAACTAATTTAACTTCATACCAAATATCACAAAAACAATAAAAAATAAAATAAATGTAAGATATGAGGAAAAAGAACCACAGTGAAAAAACATACACACACACACACACACACACACACACACACACTCACACGTTTTTCACTGTTTTTTTTTTGCTTCATAGCTTACATTTATTTTATTTTTATTATTTTTGTGAAATTTGGTATGAAGTTGGATTATTTGTAATTGTGATTATTAATGATAACGGTAGAAATAATAACAATTAGTGTTGTTTTACTATTTTATTATTAATAGTATTATTTTTGTTTCTTTGAAGTTTCAAACTGTGCATAGTTATAGCACGAATGGCCGTACGGGATAGTGGGAAGGATCTTGTGTACATGAGTTTGTATAATTTATTATGTATCAGTAAATGCATTTCATTAATTAATTAATTCATTCATTCATTCATTCGTTCATTCATACATTCATTCATTCATTCATTCATTCATTCATTCATACATTCATTCATTCATTCATTTATTTATTCATTCATTCATTGATTCATACGTTCATACATTCATTCATACATTCATTCATTCATACATTCATTCATTCATACATTCATTCATTCATTCATAACATTCATTCATTCATACATTCATTCATTCATTCATTCATTCATTCATACATTCATTCATTCATTTATTCATTCATTCATTCATTCATTCATTCATATAATTACTTTAAATGGTGATTTTCATTCATACATTCATTCATTGCATTCATTCAAATTCATTCATTGAACTATTCATTCATTCAAGTTCATTCATACATTATAAATGAGTTTTAAATTGATTTGGCGTTGCCTTGAACTTTTATAAATGAGTCTATTGGTCCTATTTTATGAGTAGAAAATGGCGATATGAACATGGTGATGACGATGATTATACAGGGTGATTCACGAGGATTTACCGTCCTTTATTTCCGATGACATTCTGAGAAAAAATGTCATATAGGCCCCTAAACATGAGTCCTAATCTCAATATTTTCAGAATTACATTAATTTGAAGCCGTTTGTAAAATATATATGTTATGTTGAACGTTAATAGTACATTATGCAACGAGCCTATAATGGTAGTAATTAAGACGCGAGTATGTTTATGAAACGAGCGCAACATTTTATGCTCGACCTTATTGATTTTTTCCGGCAATTGGTGAAATGAATTTGCGGGAATGTGCTTTATGAAAGGCTGGAAGATGACAGTGAATTGATGTTAATTTGTGTGTTGTTTTTTCGACGGAGTTTAATAATGTCTAATCTCGCGCTAGTTGTCTTTCGATTGCATATCCGAGAATAATCGATACTTGCGCTTTCATATTGCTACAATGTTTTTTTCTGATTGGTGGAACACCTGAACTTTAATGAATAGGTGTACTTTAATGAGGTCCATTAAAGGGCTGCTACCAGGTGTATAATTACTACATTTCGGCATGGTCGAGCATAAAGTTTTTAATAGGCCTATATCTAATGTTTTAATGCCTTTATGTTTATTAAGTAATTCTTGATGAATTATTCAGCGATTATTATTTCTTTTATGTTTTTTATTTATATTCTCTATATCTGGTTCATTTTGTTGGGGTAATTTATGTTATTTATTATTCTTGAGTTTGAAGGGTAAAAGAATATTACAGATAAAGAATTAACTATTCAGGAGTATCATATGAATGTTTAATGTTTATTCATTTAATATCTATAAACCTACTGACGCAAAGGAGACCAGAACTTTTCGGAAACAAGACAAATGACGGAAACAGGTATGGTAAACATACATGAAGATACTTTAAACAGAAATTTCCAACTGATGGCTCTGTGACGTCACACGTCCCAGCTCTCCAGGTCCTTGAGAGGGGAAGCATTATGTAAAGGGCAATATAGGGGAAGTGGTAATGGAAGAGATGGAGACGATTCAACAGCGGAGACACAAAATTACCCTCCCTCACGTGCTCTTCCAGTTCTGCTCCGACAGGGGAAACGCACTCGCGACGTCACAGTTTGTCTAGTTGGAAATGACAACTCTACAAAGAGAAAAATTGGTGTTACAAAATAAACTGAATATACAGGGTGTTTCCGGGCTGGTGTTACAAACTTTCAGGGATGATGGGGAAGGGAACATGTATCAATTTGAGATACGGAACCCTGGTCCGGAAATGACTGAGTCGAAAGTTATAAGCAAAAATAGTTGTGTGGAAATGGAATTGTAATTTCGCACCACGTGCCTTTCTTCCCTTAACCTTTGGAACAGTCGTGGAAAGATGGTATGGGCCGGATGTCTCTTCGTCAGATACAATCTGTGAGCTTGTCAATCTTTTCCCATTGGCTCATCCGTATTCGAAAATCATGTCTGCATATTCCGCTCTCGTGTCCTCCTCCATTTCACTAGGCCTGGACACTGCAACTCCATTTCACTTTTTTTAAATGGACTGAAATTTTATTGTCTATAGATCATTTTAACTTGTTACATATTGTATATACCACTGCCACTGTCCCATTTTAAATAAACATGCATAATTGATAGAGAAGTAGTGTCAAAACCACTAGTTTTTTGCTTACGCATATAAACTGAACAACATGAGAGGAAAACAAGTGGTAGAAAACCACTAAATCAAGATTCAGTGGTGATACCATCAGAATGAGAATAAAGAAAAACTAGTCAAAAACTAAAAGTCTAAGGATTAATGATAGATTTTGGTGTCCTGACTTTTGTGAACTGCCAAGGATCATAATTGCCTAATGATGAAATGAATGGGTTATTGCTGGAGTGAAGTTTCTGGTAGAAGTGTCTGGTAGCTTGTAGCAGAGATGAGTGTGGAGATAGTCAACCTGTAGATCTTCATGAATTTGTGTAGTAGTGGTAAACCAATCGCAGGCATGGATGATCCGGAGAGCTCTGTTTTGCGTTGTTTGGAGTGGCTTGAGGGTAGTCCGAGGAGCATAGAACCAGGCGGGAGAAGCATAAGTCAGAACAGGAAGAATTAGTTGTCGATAAAGATTTGTTTTCTGTTTTAAACTGAGTATTGGAGATCTTAGTAACGAATAGATTTGAAATGTCCGAGCAGTAGCTTTAATAGTAGAGGAGCTGTCTACAGACGTGCATATCAGAACCGACCATGTCCGTTACACATTACGCTATCTGCATTGCTTTAGTGTAGTTTCCTGTCCCCACCCCTCAGACAGCGCACAGAATGGAATACTGTAAGTAAACAATGTAAACAACGACAGATGAATACAATATGTGTAAGATGTACAGATAAATACACATAAATAAGGCGTACAGAGGAATAAAATTATTTCATTTCCACAGAACTATTTTTGCTTGTAACTTTCGCCTCTGTCATTTCCGGACCAGGGTTTCTTATCTCAAATTGATACATGTGCCCTTCCCCATCATCCCTGAAAGTTAGTAACACTAGACCGGAAACACCCTGTATATGGCAACAATATGGAATCAAACCGATGATTAATAGAATAAATAAATATACTGCAAAAATAACATCTCAAGGATGAATCCAAACTACTCATTTTCTGCGTAAAATGCTCGTGGCCGATGACAAAGGTAATCAGTGTACTTTTATTAAATGCTTATTTAACGACGTTGTATCAACTACTGGTATATTTTGCGTCGATGGGATTGGTACCAGCGAGATGGTATTTGGCGAGGTGAGGCCGATTCACCATAGATTACCTGACATTCGTACTTACGGTTGAGGAAAAAATCAGAAAAAACTCCAACCAGGTAATAAGTCTAATCGGGAATCGAACCCATGCCCGAGATAATTCCGAATCGGCAGGCAAGTACTTTAGCCGACTGAGCTACGCTGTAAGTTTACAGTTAGCTCATTACATAAGAAAGCTTCGTGGTGCAGATCTTCTTTATTTTGTTTATTCACAATACGTTGCATCCAAGAGCCTATTTTATGTCAGCACGAACACTGTCAAGATCTACACTAAAACATAAAATATTTCAGATCAGAATTGCGGAAATATACAAGATGAATATTTGACAGATCGCCTGTTCGTGACGTGACAGCATTATGACTGACCTATCATGGCTTTAAAATTTAGTTCCTTCTCCAAAGTAAGCAGATGGCATCTTCGATATCTGTATATCGGTACCAAAAAAAAAAAACGCATTGGAAGAAGTGAATGGAAGCTATAAAGTGACTCCACAATGGGAACATTCCAGCCAGTTACATTTTAAAAAGACATTTTCTTATCTACCGACGTCTGTGAATTGTTAACCGCTGTATTTTGATGTTTACAGTAATATAATAGCCACACAGAGAAGTAAAACACGTTTTATGGTGTTTTCTAAGCCATGACTTCTTTTTAAGATTGTTCATATCCCACCAACTGTTACAGTGTCTACGTTACATCGATCACAAATTTCGGAAGTTGTATGTGAAAGGAAAGGCAGTTTATTAAAAAAAAAACTAGTTGAACCCGTGCGCTCCGCTGCACTTGTTAGAAATAAATATAAAGTGATTACATAATTAAAATAGGACATCTGGTCCAAGGAACATTCGTGTTTGATATACGGATAAATCGTTTAATATGTCACTTAATTTAAAATGTATTTAAATAATTAAAATGCGATCATTTTGGTCCAGAGACCATTCAACTATTGCAATGATAATTCCTTTAACATGTTTCTTAATTGTTATTGCATGGAAATAATTAAAATATGATCATTTAGTTCAGAGAACATCCGTTTTTGGTGCAATTTGATCCCATAAAAATTTTGCTTGGAATGAGACGTATCGGAAGTCATTTTTAAAGAAACTTTTGTTATGTAATATTTTTCATGAAAATTAATAATAAGGGAGATATTTCGATATATTTAATTCAAGCCCCCTTATAACCCCCCCTTTTAAATAAAGTATTTTGAATGCCATATAGCCTAAAATCTAAGTTACAAGGAACTTAATTTATATTTCAATGTTAATATAAATCGGTTCAGCCATTATCGTGTGAAAAGGTAATAAACATCCAGACAGACAGACAGACATACAAACAAAAATTTCAAAAAAGCGATTTTCGGCTTCAGGATGGATAATTATACATGTTAACACCAATTATTTTTGGAAAATCGAAAATTACCAGAAAAATTTTGGCTACAGATTTAAGTTATTATTAGTATAGGTAAATACTGTAGTATAAAACGGTCATATTTTGTGTGTATTTATGTATGTCATATCTACAATATGATGCAAGATCACTTCTCTACCTTTTATATATTGTCTGATAAATATAAATTCATTTTTAAAAAATTGTCAAATATCAGTATTTTCTATTCCACAAAATAAAAAAAAATATTTGTTAAGAAATGTAGTTCAAAGAGCATGAAATTGTAGACGTGAGTTTCATCAATGAAATAAAAGAGAGAGAACATGACAAAGTTAACAAGTTTTTGAGTTATGAGCGAAGCGCTTCATCATTGCATAGTGAACCGCCAACGTTTTGAACTTTGAAGATATATATATATATTTTTTTTTTAATCGTAAAAATAGTGCACACCTGTGGAGTAACGGTCAGCGCATCTGGCCGCGAAACCAGGTGGCACGGGTTCGAATCCCGGTAGGGGCAAGTTACCTGGTTGAGGTTTTTTCCGGGGTTTTCCCTCAACCCAATACGAGGAAATGCTGGGTAACTTTCGGTGCTGGACCGCGGACTCATTTCACCGGCATTATCACCTTCATTTCATTCAGACGCTAAATAACCTAGATGTTGATGCAGCGTCGTAAAATAACCCAATAAAATAAAATAAATCGTGAAAATAATTTTCTCACATAGCAGGACATAACCCCGTAAGCAATCAAACAGGATAAAAGTCAAATTCTCAAGTATTTAAATCTTCATATTTTCTATTCAAAACCGCGATAGAAGAATGGCGAAATATAAAACAGAACCAAAAAAGAGGACGAGAAATTATTTATAAACATCACTCTTTGTGCAGTTGATATTTTATCCACATTATAAGACTGCATTTTAAAAGTCAAACGTAAAAGTTTTCATGCTCGACCATGCCGAAATGTAGTAATTATACACCTGGTAGCAGTCATTTAATGCATGTCATTAAAGTACACCTACTCATTTAAGTACAGGTGTTCAGCCAATAACAACTCAGCTTACAGGTGTTCAGCCAATGACAAGTCAGCTTTGTACCGTTATAAAACCGCAAGTATCGATTATTCTAGGATATGCAATCGAAAGAGAATTAGCGAAAAGTCACGGAGGCTGGAGATCCAATACTGTCGCAGAAGGTTATGTTCTGTTACTATAATAATTAGCGTTAATTGTAAATAATATTAAAATAAATTCAATTTGTCATCTCGTTTTTCAATGTCTAATTCAATAATCAAGGTTATATCAAGTTTAACGGGATTACATCAAGGTCAATGACAATGTTCCTCGGAAAAAATCAATACTTTCGCGTCTGCGCACATCTCACAATTCACGACCTAGAACAAGGTCACTTCCGATCTTGTCAGATACCTACAAATAAAATGTATACATCTGAATAATTTTAGGTTAGAAATATGGTCGAGCATAAAAAGTCGTATGAAACTCGCCTATAATGGTAATTAAGAAGCTCGTATGAAAATTACGAAACTCGCTTGCGCTCGTTTCATAAACATCCATACTCGCTTCTTAATTACTATCATTATAGGCTCGTTGCATAATGTACTATTTTGTGAATTTTAGTAAAGAGATTTTCCAACGCTATGAACACTTTCACAAGAGTAAATATGAAATAAAAATGCTGTATTAGTAAATAAGATTAAATAACTTTAACGTCAAGGGTTTGGAAGCATTTTGCAGGCATTTAAATAAATCTACTTGCATTGAATTTGAATTAGGTTATAAAAAGATTCAAGCATGCTAAACCAAATATTTTTTTTTTATTACGAGGGCAGAGTTGTATTTAAAGCAAGAGCTGCAGTTTAAATTGGGTACCCTCAACTGCCTCTTCACGCGTTATGCTCCTCTACCTCTCGCGTCGAGCGCTTATAAAAGTAGGCCTACAGTGAGAATAAGGTGTCGCATTAAATATAGATTCAGTTTACCTTCTGCTCGTTTAAAACTCTGGCCGTATGTGTTCAGGAGTTGCAAGGGAGTAAAACTAAGTATAAGGAGAATATCATATAGCAATTAGAATAGAAAAATACACAAAACATATCAAATTTTAATTTTAATAACTAATGAATGGATTAAAATGAATTTTATGCTCGACCATGCCGAAATGTAGTAATTATACACCTGGTAGCAGCCCTTTAATGGACCTCATTAAAGTACACATATTCATTAAAGTTCAGGTGTTCCACCAATCAGAAAACACCATTATAGGAATATGAAAGCGCAAGTATCGATTATTCTCGGATATACAATCGAAAGAAAACTAGCGAAACGTCACGGAGGCTGGAAATCCAATACTGTCGCAGAAGATTATGTTCTGTTACTATAATAATTATCGTTAATTGTAAATAATATTCAAATAAATTCAAATTGTCATCTCGTTTTTCAATTATAAATCAATTTCCAGGTTATACATTCTCTGCATTACATCAAGGTCAATGACATTATTGTTCCTCGGAAAAAATCAATACTTTCGCGTCTGCGCACATCTCACAATTTACGAGCTATGCACAAGGTCACTTCCGCTCTTGAGTCAGGTAAGAATAAAATAAATAATTGTGAATAATTTCAAGTTAGGAATATGGTCGAGCATAAAAAGTCGTATGAAACTTGCCTGTAATGGTAATTAAGACGCTCATATGAAAATTATGAAACTCTCTTGCGCTCGTTTCATAAACATACTCGCGCCTTAATTACTACCATTATAGGCTCGTTGCATAATGTATTATTTAGTAGTACACAATACAGAGATTATCCATTTTATTTTTCTATTATGTAACAATGTTTTATCAAATAATAGATTATTAGAGTCGATGAAAAATTCATACAAAATGTTATTTGGCGAGATGAGGCCGAGTATGTAATGTAATGTTATGTTATGTTGTGTATGTATGTATGTATGTATGTATGTATGTATGTATGTATGTATGTATGTATGTATGTATGTATGTATGTATGTATGTATGTATGTATGTACACTACAATTGGGAAAACACCCATGTAGTGATATATATATATATATATATATATATATATATATATATATATATATATAATATACATAACATTACAATAATTACAGTAATAAAAAATAAAATAAGAGTCAATTTAAATCCAACTATAAATAAATAAATGCAAAAAAACTTAGGACTATAAATAAGAACTATGCTATAATAACGCCTACTATGCTATAATACACTTAGTTGTATACTTAGGAATAAAAAGAGAGATTACTTGAAGGAAAACTGAATTAGATAGCAACAAATAGAATAAAAACATTCGAGATTTATATAAGGGTATAAAAGAATTTAAGAATTGATATGAGGCAAGCGTAAATGTGGTGAAGGATGAGAATAGTGACTTGCTTGGAGACTCTCATTCAATCCTGAACGGATGGAACTATATTGGGCAACTACTAAATATACATAGGTCAAATAGAAATGTTCAGGACGAAATTCAGATACAAACTGCTGAGCCATTTATACCCGAACCTACACTTTCTGAAGTCAAAATTGCGATAGAAAATCTGAAAAAGTACAAGTCTCCAGGTATTGATCAAATTCCAGCGGAATTAATACAAGAGGGTGGAAGCGCATTATCTAGCGAAATTTATAAACTTGCACTTACCATTTGGGAAAAGGAAATTGTACCAGAACAATGGAAGGAATCCATAATCGTACCTATTTTTAAGAAGGGGGACAAGACTAACTGTAGTAAGTATCGAGGAATATCACTTTTGTTGACATCGTACACAATTTTGTCCAATATTCTTTTGAGAAGATTAACTCCATATGTAGATGAAATTATTGGAGATCATCAGTGTGGTTATAGGTGTAATAGATCGACTATTGATCAGATTTTTTGTATTCGACAGATATTGGAGAAAAAATGGGAGTATAAGAGTACAGTACATGAGTTATTCATAGATTTCAAAAAGGCATGTGACTCGGTTAAGACAGAAGATTTATATAACGTTCTTATTCAATTTGGTATTCCAAAGAAATTAGTTCGATTAATTAAAATGTGTCTCAATGAAACTTACAGCAGAGTCCGTATAGGCTAGCTTCTGTCTGAAGCTTTTCTAATTCGCTGCGGACTAAAGCAAGGAGATGCACTATCACTTTTACTTTTTAACTTTGCTATAGCATATGCGATTAGGAAAGTTCAGGATAACACAGATGGTTTAGAATTGAACGGGTTACATCAGCTTCTTGTCTATGTGGAAGACGTAAATATGTTAGGAGAAAATCCACAAAAGATTAGGGAAGTAAACGAAGTAAACTCCGAAAAGACGAAGTATATGATTATGTCTCATGACAAGATTTTTTTACGAAATGAAAATATAAAAATTGGAGATTTAGCTTTCGAAGAGGTGAAACAATTGAAATATCTTGTAGCAGCAATACAAAATATAAATGATACTCGAGGGGAAATTAAACGCAGAATGAATATGGCAAATGCCTGTTATTATTATGTGGAGAAGTTTTGTCATCTAGTCTGTTGTCAAAAAAATCTGAAAGTTAGAATTTATAAAACAGTTTTATTACCGGTTGTTCTGTATGGTTGTGAAACTTGGACTCTCACTTTGAGAGAAGAACAGAGATTAAGGGTGCTTGAGAATGAGGTTCTTAGGAAAATATTTGAACCTAAAAGGGATGAAGTTACAGGAGAATGGAGGAAGTTACACAACGCAGAACTGCACGCATTTTATTCTTCACCTGACATAATTAGGAACATTAAATCCAGACGTTTGAGATGGGCAGGGCATGTAGCACGTATGGGCGAATCCAGAAATGCATATAGAGTGTTAGTTGTGAGGCAGGAGGAAAAGAGACCTTAGGGGAGGCCGAGACGTAGATGGGTGAATAATATTAGAATTAATTTGAGGGAGGTTGGATATGATGATAGAGAGTGGATTAATCTTGCACAGAATAGGGACCGATGGCGGGCTTATGTGAGGGCGGCAATGAACCTGCGGGTTCCTTAAAAGCCATTTGTAAGTAAGTAAGTAAGTAACTGTGCTATAATAACGCCTACTGTAAGCAAAAGTGAACCTAACTTAGAAGTACAGTACTTCTATTAAACCCAACTATTATCGACTTAATTACAAATCACCTTAATTAATTGCATATCAAGTTGATTAATTACATATCAGTTTAATTAATTACATGTCAACGTAATTAATTACAGATGAACAATTAATTACATATCAACTTAATTAAATACTTAAACCAACTTAGATAATTGCACTTCATCTGCAATTAAATTTTCAGTGTAATCTCTCAATCATATTGCCATATTGAACTCCCGGTATCATCGCGCTTTAATAGTGATTAAACTTGACGAAGTTGACAACAATGTAATATCCAAGCGAAAGAGGGATTGTAGTGGAAAATACAGCGGAGGTCGTAATGGGCTGGGTCAGACCAGCAAGTACTGAATAACTTCCTCTTGAAAGTGAAATCTCTTCCTTAAAGTTCAATTTTCCTCCTGGCTTCGCATCAGTTTGTCGTGTAATAATATAATTCCATCTCTTATCACTTCCTACCAGTTGAATACCCAGTTTGATTATAATACCAGTCCATTTCATAATGCACTGCTATCGCTGTATGAGAAAATTTAACAATTCAGTAGGTTTCTTCGAGATATAGATTAATGGTATTCATCTTATTTTGTTGTCGTTCTACCTTAAGTAACGGCATTGAAACCCATTTTTCTTCATATGAATGTAAGAGCATATAAAGGTGAAGTCAAAATTTCAATGGAAAGGTGCAGTTTGTCACAATTAAATACAAGCAAACATGGGCTGTATCGCGGCAGTATCTTCAAACCAATTTGATCTGTGAAATTTCTAACTTCTACATTTTTATACCAATTAATCTGAAACGTTTACTACATATTTCTTACAATGTGGACATGCAATACACAAATTTTCACTTTGATATTCTAATTAGTTTACTTATATTATTATTATTTTTTTTTGTTTTTCTTTATACTGAATTATAGTTGTTCCAATTCTCAAAGTTTACATAATCTTCTTTTATATTTCTGCTATGCCTGGGAAAAGTGACATAAGTGAGTTTCCACAAACATCTTTATTAATTTGACAACTTACGGAACATCTTCTAGCTTGGGAAAAGAGATATAAGTATTTCTCCCATTACAATAATTGAGGGGTTTGCCGGAAAAAGGGCGTATGCGTCAATATGGTGAATTGAGATACAGGCAATCTAAGATTTTAAAACGCGCATGAATAAAATGTTGTACAGATAGTGAATAAAATTATACATTAAATTAAAAATCTTAGCGAATATAAATGTTTTGTAGCATTTAGGTAATTTATATTATTAAATTTCCTTATATTTGTACCATATAAAACTTCGATCTACACGCCCTTTATCCGTATAATGATTTGCTTAGGGGATTTAACGTAGATTTCAGATTTAAAATTCACACGGAATTGAAACAAAGATACACTTTATGACATTTATTATCTTATTCTAAAGTAATTTACATTATTTCAGATATACTGAGTAGACATTAAGTACGCAAAGCAGAATCTCTGAATATAACAGAAAAAGAAATTCCTAAGTTTGTTTACTCTTAAAGCAAGGACAATAATGAACATAAGAAGTAGTCAAAGGAAAGAACTGGACTGACTAAATTGAACTATATATATTTGCTTAGTCTCTACCAGGAAAAAACACACACAGTATACAAATCTAGTCTTTCAGGTGAAGCTCCCTGTAAAGAGATTTGAATAATTTCAAGGGAAAAATTGTTCCGGGGCCGGGTATCGACCCCGGGACCTCTGGTTGAACGTACCAGCGCTCTACCACTGAGCTACGCGGGAACTCCACCAGACACCGTCTCAACTTTTCCCTTTATATCCACACAACTCGAAACGCCAGAGACCCACAACGAGTGCACACAATCTCTGTGTGACTTGGAATTGTGGTTTTCTGTTAACGTACACAGTAACGTATATATTATGCAAATCTAGTCTTTCAGATAAAGCTCCCTGTAAAGCAGATTTGAATAATTTCAAGGGAAAAATTGTTCCGGGGCCTTTCAATAAAGGACACCTCCCATATGCGAACAGATTGTTAGTCCGCGTCACCGTTTTCTGCGTGTGAAATAAGTAATGGGAACGTTAAGTGCGAGTGTTTTACATTTGCCGCAGTCAGTCTGACAACTGTGTTTGGCAAATGGCTGATGTGAGGTGTATAGGAAGTGGTACCATTTTCTGCTGCACTAGCAACATGCTCACAAACTGGGTACTACAGAGTGTAACAAAAATTTCTGGTAAAGTGAAAATTTTATATATTTTTTTCAAATATTTGATGGTAAATATCACATTTTCAGCCAAATTATTAATAAAGGATTGCATCACACCACAATCAAGTAGTACCAACTCCTATACCATAAAATTTGGTCATGATTCCTGAGAAAATGGAAACTAAACAAGAGAATAATTTTAACATACTGTTACAGAAACTTTTGTTACACTCTGTATATATCTAGGACAAACGCCAAAAACGCTGGCGCCATCTGTATGTCCCTTCGATGTACGTAAATGAGAGGTTTCACTAGCAGAAGCAAATACGTCATGTGTCAGTTTACTTCACATGGTTTTTGTTCATTTATGTGCAAAATTTCACTGGGAAAAATACTGGAGAAAAACTGCATTCATTAGAACATTTTAAATGTTACAAAACGTTGAAAATTGGAAAATCGAGAAAACGAATATCAAAATACAGCATGTATATGATATATACCATAGATATTCTTCCTTCGTATAGGCTACAGGTCTACCACATATATTTTTCTCCTAGATAAGAACGCGAAATAATAACTGAATGAAAAGTGAAATTAGTTACAATGAAGAACAAGGTGTCAGAATGGCAGCTGAGTGTCAGTTTAAAGGGCTGCAGCTTCAGGCACGCTCTGGTCCTTTTAAATTAGCTCTGAGGGACTTTAATTTGTCATGGGGTCAAAATAAGCACAGATTTAGAAATCTGAAACATAATTTTTTTTTTAATTTAAGAAGAAACTTTCCATATTTAATTAGTTATCGTTATTTTCACCGGCCCATAACCTTCAATATAAAACAATTTGATTCTAGAAGCCTTCTCGCGTCACTCAGTCACTTCCACAAGGAAGTTAGCTCAAGATATAGGCTTGGAAAGGATGAAATTTGTCACAATAATATATACGCAGCACAACAGTTTTATGTGTATACTACTGAAATGGATTTTGACAGTGAATATTGATGGGAAATGAGATAATTCCGATAAATCCCTCACAAATCTTGGGTTTGTTCGCCACAAATAGGTATACGACTTCGTCATCATCGGAATTCGAACTCGGATCTGCAGTCATCTTCAACCACTACCGTGCCAAATGAACTACTGTTATTCAATGCTAAAACAAAATACATAAAGTTTCAGAACATTTTATTAAGACATAAACCCATTCTAATATAAGTATGAATACGCATATTATGACTAACTTAGTAGGCCTACCTTTACGTAAATTAACACTTCAATTATTATCTTTGGTTGCACTTCTAAGAGGATAATTTGTTCTCAGAGAACTATTTATCAGGAGACTGTTATAAAATATTCCCACTTAGGTACATTCTAAAAATAAAGAACTTTTGTAAGAAGCTAACCTGAATAAGATTCGCTTTTTATCGCTATGAATTGGCAGCAAAAATGTTGCCGATTATTTAAAAAATACGCATTTACCTCCTTTCTAAACATAAGAAACCTTTTATAGGAAGTCCCTCTGCATAAGATTCTCTTTTATGTCGATAAATCGATAGAGGAAATGTTGCCGATAAACTCTTTCTGGTATAGACCTGCCCATTACAGGTTCTCGGAAAAAGAAATACATTGTTTCTGTGCTAGTCGATCGAGCAAAAAGGTCATTGAGACCATTTTACTGGTCTGATCGCCATCTTCTGCCGCTTAAAAGGAGTGCACTCAATTACCTGCTACCCTCACTAAGGACAAAGGTTGTTCCGATAACACGTCATGAAGGGGAGTGGGATATAAGAAGATACATCTCTTTGCTTTCTTGACCGTGGCTTGAGGAGAGGTCAAATAGTCTCCTTAATGCCCAGGCTCTGTTAACATCTAGGGGGAGCTTATATGGACGGATGGATTGATGGATGGGTAGATGGATAAATGAATGGACGGACTGAGACATGGATCGATGGAGAATATGGAGGTATATAAAACTCACACACTTGCATTGTTTCTAATGTTAAATATAAACCATAAAATTTACTTAGTCTTACGTTAAAAAAGTGTAAAATTGTTAAAAAAGGCATATACCTTCGACAGACGGCCCGTTTCAACGCTATGTTACGTCATCCTCAGTGTCTCTTGAACCACTGATGATCTTGACTCTGCGATGTGCATTTGTGGATGGTAGGGGTAGGGGTGTGTTGTTCCTATGGTGGGGGCTGGCTGTTTGTGTATTATGATGTATTATGACGTCGAATAATATGTGTGTATAGAACTGCAATTGTGTGTTAAGTATATATTGTGCGTATGCTATTGTATTCTTATATATTTCGTACTGTTCTAGGATGTTTAATTGTGAACTTTTTGGTGTGATATGTAAAATTTCCATATCTGTTTGTATATTATTGTAGTCATGATTATTGTTGATAATGTGGTCTGCATAATTTGATGTGATGTAGGGTTTGGTTATAGCTTTAATATGTTCATTATATCTTAACACACAATTGCAGTTCAATACACACATATTATTCGACGTCATAATACATCATAACACACAAACAGCCAGCCCCCACCATAGGAACAACACACCCCCACCCCTACCATCGACAACTGCACATCGCATAGTCAAGATCACCAGTGGTTCAAGAGACACTGAAGATGACGTGACATAGCGTTGAAACGGGCCGTCTGTCGAAGGTATATGCCTTTTTTTTAACAATTTTACACTTTTTTAACGTAAGACTAAGTAAATTCTATGGTTTTAACAAAGTGTTACGAGAACTTTAATCAATGAATATTTAAATATAAAGTCTGAAATAACTATGTGGGCTCCAAGATCTTAGGCTACTTATCTGACTAGGAAAATCACTTTCTTATAAATTCGAGGCGCGCCCATTAAGTAGCTTTCCCTCTCGTCCCACAGCTAGCAAACCATATGTTGCGCGAAGCGACTGCGTGTACGTGATAGAGTAATGTCCTGGTATGGCGCATGCGCTACCGAACTTCCCGAGTGCTCTCAGTAGCTTCGTTGCATTGGTTGAAGATGGACGTTCCTATTCCAGCTCCCGCTGAATGTGAAGTGCTATCAGTGATAAAGTTTTTGAATGCAGAGGGCATAGCGCCGATTGAAATTGATCGTCAGCTGTGCCAGGTCTATGGGCCTAACGTAATGAGCAGGCAGATGGTGCGTTGCTCCACATGGTCGTCTGTGATGATGGTTGGCCTTCCACTACACTCCTCGTCATGCAAATTTTTGCGTCCTGCGTCCTACAAGTTTCACAACCATACAGAACAACCAGTAATATAACTGTTTTATAAATTCTAACATTCAGATTTTTTGACAGCAGACTAGATGACAAAAACTTCTCAACCGAATAATAACACGCATTTCCCATATTTATTCTGTGTTTAATTTTCTCCCTAGTATCATTTATATTTCTTTGGTCGGCGGGAAAAGGCACATGAGTCAAAAAGTCGATTTTTCTGTTGTACCTAATGACATAAATCTAGTATTTTTTTTCTAATTTTTAAATAAAATTTAGTTTATTTTAAATTGAAAAGGGCCTTACTTTAACCAATATACATGAAATTCATTATTATACATATATTCAGTTAAGAGTAAATTAAAAAGAAAATCTCTCATGAAAAATTATTCTTTTTGACTTATGTGCCTAATCCCGCCGACCAGAGATTTGTTACTGTTGCTGCCAGGTATTTGGAGTTTTCCACCTCTTCGAAGGATAAATCTCTAATTTTTATGTTTCCATTTCGTACAACATTCTGGTCACGATACATAATCATATGCTTTGTCTTTTCGGGATTTACTTCAAAACATATCGCTTTATTTGCTTCAAGTAAACTTTTCTCATTTAAATAATCTAATCTAATCTAATCTAATCTAATCTAATCTAATCTAATCTAATCTAATCTAATCTAATCTATATCTATCATAGAAGTGGTCGTATAATTTTTTTCCAATTTTCCGCCGATAGCAATGAATGACGCATCAAGTGGAACAAAGTGGACATAATACTGAATGGCGTCAAACTAAAGTGAAAGTGCATAAACTGCATAAGATGAGCACAAAGAATAGATGATTCAGTAAGTATCCTGTGATCAAACCCGCCCTAACTAGTGTATTATGATCATTGCACCCGTCACTCTGTTGACAGATCAACGGGAATTAAATTTCTGCCTTGAACATGCGTACTAGAGTCATTTCTCCATTTCGTAAGCATGTCTGTATGAGACTGTGCGGAAATATTTTCCAATCCACACTTAAATTTAAATTTAAATTTAAATTTAAATATATAGAATAAAGAATAAAGAATATATAATTACAAACAAACAAGAAAATAGAAATAAAATAATACAAACAATATAAAAAAGGAGATACAGTAGGCTAGTATTAACAAAATTTGAGACTGAATGAGCAGCGCTCGTGTTCGGTCGGAGTTCAGATATAATATTAATAGGCCTATGAGAGAATATATAATAAAATAAAATAGGAAATAGAATTAAAATTACAGTTACAGAAATTATATATTACAATATTAATATAAGAGAAATATAGGAGATAAAAATAATAATAATAATAAAAATAAATAAGTAAAATAAAATGGGAAATAAAATTTAAATTACAGTGGCAATGGAATTATATAACATATTAACACTAGAGAAGAATAATATTGCACTTGAAAAGTAGGACTATATATTTCAAAATTATAGAATACAAATATAATATAGGTTGATTAATTCATACACATAGGCTATAAATTTATTTAATCAAATTGAAGATATTAACACGTTTCTAATAAATCCAACAATCTGATAGGAAAGAAAATCAGATGTATGCCTAAATGTCTAATATGCCATGAATTCGGGACATTTTAATACATGAACAAATTATTTTGGGATGCGGAACGCACTGGTCGAAATCGGGACTGTCCCAGAAAAAAAAAAAAACTGGACGATTGGCAAGCATTGCAACTGAAGGGGAGAGGATGGCATTTTTTTTTTTTTTTTAAGTTTTTCCTGTTTGGTGTAAAATATTAATTTTTTGTATGTAGAGAGCTCATAGCTGTAGCAACTCAACCAAAAATAAATATTTTGAAAAAAAAAATTATTTGGTGGCCCAAATTTGAAAAAAATATACCCAATGCAGTTTTTTTACTAAAACCGATATATCTAAACCATTTTTAAAGTAGATTCATCCAGTTTTTTGCAATGTACTTGCAAACGCATGTTCTACAAACTGTCTGTAACAGAATTTTGATATTAGTCCCCACGTTTGTAAAATAAACAATTAAAATTTAATAACACTTTTCTTAATCCTTTCTTGAAAACAAACGGACGTAGTTTTAAAACGAAATCAATTAACAAAATTCTGTTACAGAAAAACGTTTCCTAATAGTCTAAAGAATGTGTGTTCTAATTTCATACATGTACCTTTAATAGTTCAGAAATTATATCCATTTTTGTCTGGCAATGTAGCAAAAAAATGAAGTTAACATAAACCGATAAAAGGGGGCAAGTGATTTAAAAATCCATAGCGCAGGAAGTTTAAAAATGGGTCTCAACTTCCGATAAGGGCACAAATACCCACGAAATGTTATGCAATGAATTCCACATATATAAAAGAGTATTTTAAAGTTTTTTTTTTTTTTTTTTTGTTTTTGAAAATTCAATTTACCGGAAAAAACAATAAAAGTGGGTGAGTGATTTAAAAATCCATAACGCAGGAAGTTTAACAATGGCGTCTCAAAATCCGATAAGGGCACAAATACCCACAAAATATTATGCTATGCATTCCACACATCAGAGAGTATTTTAAAGACTTTTTTTAAATAATTTCAAGGAAAAATTGTTCCGGGGAGGGTATCGATCCCGGAACCCTCCGCTTAGCGCGCGAACGCTCTACCGACTGAGCTACCCCAGGAACTGTACACGACACCGTCACAATATGTCATGTATAGTTCCTGGGGTAGCTCAGTCGGTAGAGCGTTCGCGCGCTAAGCGAAGGGTCCCGGGATCGATACCCGGCTCCGGAACAATTTTTCTTGAAATTATTCAAACCTGCTTTACAGGGAACTACTACCTGAAAGCCAGATTTGTACATTTTTTTAATTTACTCATTTTTCACCAAAAATACCATCCTTTCCCCTTAAGTGTCTATGGTACCGAATGATATAGGTGCAGATTTTGTACTACATAGACTTCACATAGCAGCTATGTTTCCCTCAACACAGGATAATTTTAACCGGTTCGATAGACAATTGATAGGTTAATCTGGTTTTAAAATTAATCGGTTAATAATTTTGGTTAATGGATTAAATCGTCAGCTCTAGTTTTGCCTGCTGTGAATCGAAACATGTTCCCACAAGTTTCCAACCGTCAACACTACCACATGAAAATTTCACACATTAATATCAGAGTGAGTATACCATACTCATGTTTTGTCTTTTAATTCACCGAGTACGGTTGCGTGCAACAGTGTTGTATGTAGCAGCATGTAATGCGATTATCTGCCTCAATTGTTTCCTATGTGACGTTACTTATAATAATAGATTCAAATTTAATTTTGGTCTGGTCATCGTCCGACTTCACAAGCAGGGAATATTGATGTTTGTAACAGTCATGTACTTTTATTTTCCGAGTAAGGTTCATTAACATAGTTTCATACATAAGCCGCACGATTTTACTGTCGTTGTCCCATTAACGTCCACGTTTTTTTTTTCTGTTCTTAATTTCAGCTGTGGATTCAGAACGGCAGGACTGTAAACACTTCCAGTTTTTTTTTGAGTCATGTAAATTTTTTAGAGTAGTTTCGATGTAGAATTTATCTCATTTGAGGGCTCCGATGTTTTACCTGCAAATTGTATACTTATTTGCCGGTTTTTACGTCAGTTTATATGCGAGTTTTTGTTATAATAATTAAGTTTGTGACAAAGCTAACAATCCTACCCACGTTAAAAAGTGTTGTGATTTTTCCGTCAATCAGTGCTGGTATGTAGATTGAAAATTAGACACAACTATGGCGTTGAATACTGATGTACATTAAACTTGAGCTAACTCAAAAATATTTGAACCAAATATCTTGGCCAAGGTGTCAAGTGTGAAATCATTAATGTAATTTGAATGAACAAATACCAGAACATGGAGTCTTCTGATTGATTTATTACTGTTTACTAGAGATGAACAACGATTGAGAAAGCAAGACCAACAGCGCCCGCAAAGCCGAAAACCCGCACGACAATGTTGTATACGTCGCGTCGTTGACGTAAAGACTGCTTGTGAGTGCTTCGAAACGCCGAGATTGATCACTCCCGAAGTCCCGAACGTCAAGCGGCCACAGTTGTTCATACCTGACTGAACTTTTTCCTACTTTGGCAACTGCTGTATACGTATAAACAATCAAGGAGTCTATTTTAAACATAATCTCTACCTTTCAGTGTTTAATAATCCGTTTCCCAGTTTTTATTTAATTATTTATTAAAAATCTAAGAATTTTCTTTTTCATGTTTGAGATCAAGTGTACAATCTCAAGTAAAAAGATATTAACGTTATATTTTATGTTTTTTGAAATGCAAATTTATCTGAAATTTTTTTACATGTACCATAGCTTACCTTCTTCAAGATATCATAATAAATAACAATACGTGGCGCTACAGCCCACGAAGGGCCAAGACCGAGCAGCTGGTTACTGGCCTCACGGCCACATGCCGAAGCAGAGGTGGACGATCATCCAACCTGAATGGACATATCGTGTGGTTAGCACGATGAGCCCCCCATCCGTTATAGCTGGTTTGCGTAACTGGATTTCGCTTCCTATCGTAACTCCCCAAGTGCATCACGATGCTGGGTGGGCACCGGTCCCATACATTGGCCGAAATTTCATAAGAAATTTTCTTCCCCCATGAAGACTCGAACCAGCGCGCAGTCCGTAAGGCGAGTCCTAGGCAGGATGCCTTAGACCACGACGCCACGGTGCGAGACCAAGATATATGAAATGTAAATTCCAATTATTTTACTTAATCTCTCGTCTTTAAGCTTACACATTATACCGGAATCATTTTTCTTTTTTCAGCATTGTTGTGCAGTATGTTATTCATATTTCTCCAAATGGCGGCCTGAACACCTACAGATATCTAGTACATGAGTGCAGGCTGTTACAAAAGAAACATTCTTCAAATGAGTTACAGAAATATAAAATAAATATTTTAGTCCAGACACATGATCTGAAGATATTACTTTGACGTAATCATCATCATCATCATCATCATCATCATCATCATCATCATCAACCTTCAAGTGTTAGACTCCCAGTAGATCTGTTACGGTCTCTTGCCAGCGTTTCATACGTCTTCCTAAATTTCTTCGACCTCTTGAGACATACGATAAAATCTGCCTGGGCCATCTAGAGCGATCCATCCTCTTGACATGTGTCTACCACTGAAGCCTGTATTGCTGCAGATAATGGGCAATAGAGTCGATTTTTAATTCCTTCAGAATATCTACGTTCCGATGATGGTCGAGAAGAGAGTATCCAGCAGTTTTTCGCATGAATCTCATTTCGGCAGTTGTTAGCCGTCTTTCGTCGCATTTTCTTAGTGTCCATGCTTCAATGCCATAAGCCAAAACTGGCCGTGCGAGAGTTTTGTAGATTTTCAGCCTTGTATGTCTTTTTACTTGGGAAGGTATGAATACACTGTTGATGGTTCCAGCAATTTTTAGAAATTTTGAGATTTTGTTGTCTATAACATCATCAGTGATGCATGATAGATTATAACCTAAATAGTTGAATGAATTCACACGTTCTGTTAATGTGCCATTTATAATGATCTTGAATGGAACTGGATATTTTCCTAAAAAGGCCATGTTTTTGGTTTTTTCGGTTGATATTTCCATATTAAATTTTGAAGCAGTTATTTGTAAGTTGTAGACGACTCGTTGCAGTTCATCTTCTGTTTTTGCAATGATAACTTGATCGTCAGCAAACAGCAGAGTGTCGAGACAGTGTTCCGGTTGATTTGTATTCCGGCATGATGGCCTTGCCTCTAAATTTTGAGGATGTGGTTTATATATATCAGACGTCTCCAAAACCGTGCTCGCGAGTAAGCCTCTGAACGGAACCGAAGCCAGTACGTAATGAACGCGCTCCGCCTCACCCTCCCCATCTGTTCTAGACTCATGGCCGGTTTCACCAACCTTCGTTATTATTATAACGTCTCGTTAAATAATTTAATGACACGTTAGTCAGTTTTTGTGTTTCATCAAGTATCATTATTGCTAACGCATCTTTAAATTCATCGTTAATTTATTAGGATCTATTCGTCGCGTTAAAACAGTAACGATGCGTTAAGAAGTCAACAACATGGCGGACGTAATTATTCGATGATGAAGTTCTTTATTTAGAACTTCAACATAACAACGAACTTATATGTTGTAATATCACTCGGAATAATCATTTTGAAGATTTAAGTGATAAAGAATTCCACGAAAGCTACACATTAAAGAAATAAGTAGTAAGAATGATTCTACAAGAAACTGAATACCGGTATACTGTATAGGTTAGAATACAACAGATAGAAATCACCCACTTAACGCCTCTTCAACAGACTCTTCTCGTTTTAAAATAACGTTGCGGGAAGTTTTGAAATAGTAATTGATAATATGAACGGGGTATGAAAAGCTGTATTGTCTAGATATGTGAATAAATTATCAGACGTACTATCAACATTGCAATAGTCATTATTTCTATAGGCCTAATAAGCTTATAGCTAAATTTTATGTTGTTATAGACAACATAGATTGTGTACATGTTCCAATCGTATATCCTGGCAGTAATATAGCCAAAAGATTCTGCAATAGAAGATCCTATTTTACCTTCAATATTCAAACAATTTCATAGGCCTATGTAACGCTCCGCATAGAAAAATTGTGGCTAAACTAGCGCTGAGGTAGTTTCCTTCGTACTCTGCTTAGACACCTTGCACATACGAATCTGTGACAGGTTACGTTTGATTAGTTTAGGTTTTTGTTATGTCTTGCATATACGATCAACTGCATTACCACAAAAAAAATCCCTTATAAGTTCAACGATTTTCACTTCTACCTCAGAACTAAGCGCTAGTTTATAGAAATTGTAATAGGTTAGAATACGACAGATAGGAATCACCCACTTAACGCCTCTCCAACAGATTCTTCTCGGTTTAAGATAATGTTACTGTCTACACGGATAGCACAACATTCCAAAGGAGGATGCCTTTTAAATGAAAAGGGTGCAAAGAGATTTTCTTTTAGGAGACAATGGATACCCCTTAAAATCCAATTTAATGACACCTCTCCTAAATCCTGCCACACAAGCATGGCAAAATTGTTACAGGGTACTAATAAATCTGCATGAAATACAGTGGAAAAGTAGTATGCAATTTATGGAAGAGGCGATTTCCCGTCCTAAATTTAGGCCTAATATAACTGCTTAGAATGCTTTGTATAGAATTAATTGTGGCATCAATTTTTCAGCTGTCGACCTTGCAGTCCGCTAAATTTTCTCAGATTTCCTTTAGAAGCTACAATTTAACTGGTCTACATTCCTATTATTTACATTTGGAAGCAGCTGTCTTTTTTTTTTTTAATTGCTGTATGACAACATACTGTATTTAGGAAGATGTTCTTAAAATTACTGCCTCTTACCCGTTTGCCTATGATTGTTTCCTCATGCCAAACAAAGTCAGCCATGATCATATGTAACCAATGAAATTCGCGATTTCGAAGCCATGGTCATATGAAAAACAAAACATGCAAGATACAAGTACAAAATCCTCTCGTTAGTAAACGCCTGTTAATTTTAAAGATACGAGGCTTGGTGAAACAGTCAACTTTTAAAGATTCCGTTAAAATTAAACGATCCATTTGCTGACAAGTCATTTGTGCTGATTTAAAGAAGCTTGGTGAAACCGGCCATCAGTGTTTATGCGCAAACGAAGAGCACTGCCATTATCACTGTACTGGTCAGCGTGTTCCACCGTTTCACAGCGTCTTCTGATCATGGACGTAGTACATTCAAGGATGAAGAGGAAGAGAATTTTTTTGTGTTAGTGGGGAGAATGTGAAATGCTTAACTGTTCGAAAATTCTTAAGGGTGTGTTAAAATTCAACATGCGACGACAATACTCGACTCTTCATAAAGAATATCATATAATTACAGGCGTGTTGGATATGTGAAAATAATTTATTTTGGGACTTTCTGTATAACTGTTGGTTATACATAGTAATCAGTATATTACACTACGTTTACACTCAGTTCCGCATGACATACATTTAGTTTTTTGTTTAATTTTAGGTGAAATGCTTAGGCCTACAAATATTTTGATAAATATAAAACAAGAAAATGCAAACACAAATCACACACGTGTTCTCAATCATAAACAAAAAAAGTTTCTTATTAGCTATGTTCTAGCTTGGAATATTGGAAAATCAATGAAGCCCTTTACAGAAGCATCATTTGTGAAATCGTGCATACAGGACGTTACTAAAATACTGTGTCCAGAACAAATTCAAAGTTTAAGAAAATTAAATTGTTTCCAATTACAATTCAGAGAAGGAATTTCAAGACTGTAAATGTAACTGAATCTGAAGTCGAAACCACAATTAACCAGTTTGTAGCTTACTCACTTGCATTGCACGAAAGCACAGATAGAAATGACAAAGCTCACCTAGCCATTTTCATTCGAGGAGTTAATAAACATTTTACTGTGTCTGAATGTCTTCTAGATGTAATTGCAAAATACAAATGGAGAAGATCTTTTCCAGGCACTGAAAGGCACCATAGAACAGAAGAGGCTGAATTTGCAATGGCTTGTGTCAATAGCAACAGACGGGGCTCCAGCTTCATAGTATGTCAAAATAATATACAAACGTATGATATTTCTTATTCTTTTGATGTTATTATTTGTAAACATAAGCAGACCGTTGCCGCAATCCCCCACTGACCGCTTCCATCTGTTGAGGTATATACGAGTCTCTTCCCCTTCTCTAGCCTTAGCACACTGTGTTCGGCGGGCAGCATCGAGAGCACGAATGACGATACGCGTTTTGGAGACCTCTGATATATATGATGAACAAAAGATTTGTCACTTTAAGTACACAAACTTAATCATACACAAAAGCAAAATAATTTTTTGAATTCAATATTTTCTAACGTTAATATAAAAGTTCCTGTTAGCAATGTTACATGGTGTTATTGATGTATATATGTGTTTGTGTATGACAAAGAAAAATAGGAAGATTATTTTAAGTTATGCTCTATTATAATTTGTACTAGACCTAAAGTTCTAGCCCTATACAACTCGGTCCGAAACATCACGGATATGGAACACTGTAAGAATTATGTCCCCAAAAATATCTTTATTAAGTGATCATATTCCGATATACTGTACCACAGTCAAGCTATGACGGGGAGAGAAGGTAAATAACGTCCCGTGTAACCTTAATATATCGGGATTCTATGATTTTGCCACAGTCTACTATATACAGTCACGAAGCTCAATACTTACTAAATATGCAAACATAGACAGTTGAAATACGCATCCATAGATAGTTGCTAGCCACCAGGATTGCTACTATCGTCTCATCACAGACTCTTTCCACAGCAGACGATAAAAATGTATTGTACTTTCAATATCGCATTCTTTTGAAAAAATTAACACCTTCCTTTCACTATTGAAATATGAAATACATAAGGTATATATATTATTTTCATAAAGTATATATTATATTTTATAAACTCACCTTCCTGGATCTTTCGGAAGAAGGATAACTCTGACCTCTTTTTTTACAATATTTATAGAACCACAAACGTCTCCTTGTCCCATATTATTATTCAAATCATTGTATTTTAGCCATTTACAGTTATTACAACCGGTAACGAACATTTCACAGTTTACACAACTTTTCACAACAAAGCGAAATACGGCACAGTCAATGCCTTTTCGATCTAGACCAGGCCGTAATGTTTGTTCGGGTTTTCTATTTCAGTGTATGTAGCTCAGTGATATATTATATTATAACTTTATTGCGTATCATTGCAAAGCTTTATTTAGTGTAATGTGTCCATAAGTTCCGTTTACTTCTTGTTGCATAATATGTTGCAGAAATAATTACAAAACTGTGTTTTTTTAATGTGAAGAGAATTTTACGTGTTAACATAATCTGTTCGCATCAACATTTTAAGTTTAGAATGGAAGCTATTTTGAGGTTTATTAAAAACGAATTTATATTGTAATTTTAATTTAGCACATCTAATTCCATAATTGTAGACAGAAAATTTACCATACCACTCCTATGAAATTAGTGTACGTACTATTGTGTTATTTCGTCTCTTAGGTAGTAGATACATACAATAATTCAGTACTCAGTTTTAATATTAAAATACAGACAAATAGAATGTGACGGGTGTCATACATGACATTATGTTTAATTATAATGTACAATTGCCAATATAGGAATATAAGTTAAATATAACCTATAATTTCCATTGACATAACATACATATGTAGTGGTAGGGGATTGGAGACCACTAAAATTAGACAGAAAGGGGCAACTGGTACAGTAAACATAACCTATAATTTCAACATATCTAAATATTCGTGCTGTGCAACTGAAAATTATTGAATCGTGCATAAATTAATGTACAAGAATTTCGCAATATTTAATCGAAATAAAGGCCGGTATTACACATACGAACAACGTAATTTTCACACCAAAAATATTACACCTTAACTCGCAAGGAATTATGTCTGAAGTGTCTCCTAAACATTGTTTTAAATTTAATATTAATGCAATTACACTTCATTTTAGAGAAATATATGTTACTCTTTATGCACTCCAATTAATTTATATGGTTGAAACGCCGTCCTTCGTGATCGGGTTAAGCGAGTCACGACGGCAGTGACACAGTATATTGTTCCTAGTACTCACAGCGCTCCAAGCGGCTAGCAACTATCGCGAGAAATGCAACTCGTTGGCAAAAAATCATCCTAACCTTCATGACTGTATATAGTAGACTGTGGTTTTGCTTTGCCCCCCGCCCCAAGGAAACTGTTCACTCTTCGCCTTTGCTGTAACTATATTCTGCATTCTACAGGCGTCAGAAATAAATTGTAATTGTTGGAATCCAAGACTTCAGGGTAACGCGATACAGATAAAACTTGTAGTCTGTGAACAGCCACACTTGTAGCATGAAGCATAGATAACATCCCTATTGAGGCAGCGGTAGTATCATCCGCTTGTCTCCTGCCTTCCCACGCGTATGATGATCCTATTCTCTATTGATGTTGGCGCCCAACAAGGGGCAAGGGCGACTGACCTGACTGCACAATTAGACGTCACCTGGTCGAGGCTCTCAGTAATTGATTCTAAACACAGTGTGTCTCGTAATCACGAGCTCCATTAAGTTATTTATTGAAGAGTACAACCACGTGAGACGCCGGGGTGTACAAACAGACAGAGGAATTCAAGGTGTGGAGATCGAGTTGAATGAAGATTTTGCGGAAAAAAATTAAGGATAAAGTGGGGTATACAGGGTGGAATAAGCCTGCAGATTTTCAGAGCGAATAGCTCTTTTTGTATAGTGTGCGGCAGTGCAAAATGACGGTTTTTAGAACGCGCTCGTTGCTACCGTTTTGAGTGAATCAGCAGTGTTGGTAATGTGATTCCAAAGCCATGCAATAATTCTAAGGTCTTCTTGTAAAGGGGAATATGTCGGAATTTGGCCACAATGAGTTATATATACTGTTATAATTAGACAGCGGAAAAAAAGTCATTCGGATGTGAAGGTAACTACAACGCGAATAGTTTGTCTCGTAAAATGGTTGTTGTTTACGTAAGCACAGTAGGCATACTAGAGGCGCGTGCAGGTAAGAACTGTTTTGCAAGCGATGATTCAGAAGGTGCCTGATATTTTGTGTAATTTTCTATAAACCCTTTAAAGTGAGGATTGTCCAGCGTTTTGAATGGAATATTGCAACTTATCATCATTCGACACAAACCCTGGCAAAAGTTATATTTCATATTTGACGCGGAATTTGAACTTGAACCCGGGAATCGAAGCTCTTCCTAGCTTAACATAACATCAGGTATACCACAGGGTTCGGTACTCGGACCATTGTTGTTCACAATATATGTCAATGATATTACATCTTTTGTAAGACATTGTAACTATCACTTGTATGCTGACGACCTTCAATGCTACATCTTTTCCCGCTTAGACCGAATAAATGACGCTATGGATAAAATGAACGAAGACATTGACTCGATTGTGACATGGACAAAGAAATTCCATCTTAATATCAATCCTGGAAGGACACAAGCAATTATATTAGGACACAAACGGCAAACCTGTAAAGCACCTCGACATTTCCCCCGTTAAAGTAAGTACAGTGCATATCCCTTTCAGTTCTTCGGTAAAAAATCTTGGCATTCACATGGATAATAATCTCAACTAGGACATGCAAATCACAGAAACCTGCAGAAAAGTATATTGTATTATCCATGTGCTAAAAAAGATAAATGTTCATCTTCCCTCTTGCTTAAAAAAAGTCCCTTGTGCAGACGCTTGTATTTCCCTATTTTGACTATGCTGACATTTTACTGACTGACCTCTCCAGCGACAACAAAACGAAACTTCAACGTGCTCATAATTTGTGTGTACGTTTTGTAAGCAATGTTCGTAAATTTGATCATATTACCCCATCCCTGGAAACAATAGGTTGGTTTAAACTAGATAAGAGAAGAAATTTACATTCACTTCTCCTTCTCTTTGAAATCTTGAAATCTTCTATTCCTTCGAACCTGTCGTCTCGCTTCACTTACCTTTCTTCTCACAACAATCTAAATACACGCTCTCGCCATGAAACAATACTAACAATACCATCCCATCGCACCTCCTCATACTCATCCTCTTTCACAGTAGCCCTGCCAAGACTCTGGAATTCGTTACCTGCTAGCATCAGGGACTGTCGAAATAAGATTGAATTCAAACACAAACTTGCTAGGCACTTGGTCAGTAATTGAGACTCGTTCAGACATGGTTTCTTGTAAATAGTTCCCTTAATCTATCACAAAATGTTTCAATAACCGGTAATTTCATTACTACAGAATTCTGTTATTGTAGGTTTAATTTGTAATTCAGTAAATATAAAAATATTCTTTGTTCTTAACTTCTATGATAAAATGTCTAGCTTTCATTAATCAGGTAATCTTGTCGTACTTTAATTTGTATTGTAATTGTAATTGTAAATTTAATATTAATTGTAATTTTATTGTTCATATTATAGTTGTAATCCCCTGGTAGAGGGGCAGAGAAGGCCTGACGGCCTTATCTCTACAAGGTTAAATAAATAAATACCACTACTAATACTACTATTTTCTTCTAACATAGAGCTACATTTTTCACGTGTTTCTGTATATTATATTGATGTTCTATCGGTTGTTTTGTTATCTTTTTTAATGCACCGGCATTTAATTGTTTCACCAGTATCACTACTAAAAATGTCGACATCATATTCTTGTATTAAATAATACATCCTATATTTTTAACAACTGTCTTGGGCATTATTATCATTTCACCGAGCACAAATGAATAATATATTTACGCATCTCGATATTCTCTGTTTACGTACGGATGAGGATTGACTGAGAACGCAGAGTGGCAGTTGTTTTCGGTGTTCGCGTGGTGCTCTCTGCGGATGGTACCGTGTTGTAGCTACCTACTTGGGAAGCGTGCACACCTCATGCCATAGTACAAGTACAGTACTTGTAAACCGTAAACATGACTTTTATTTGAATTTTTTTTCCGCTGTCTAGTTATAATTCTGAAAGCGCGTTCTTTAGTTGGGTAAAGAGGAAGAGATATCTCTATTAGACATTGATGAATCCACGTGTGTAAAAGGACACGGAACTCTAATGTAATAATTTGATTTGGGTAAAAGGAGATATGTAAACTTATTTCCTTATGCACACTTTGATGGCATTAAGTACAGATTTTTGCTTTTCCAATTGAAGAGCACAGGAAAAGAACGTGCTTTGTCCACTTTATCAAATTTTTCAGGAGAGCAATTTCAAAGTTTGAAACCAAATTCCATGGATACTAACGGAGATATTAATGAACACTTAAGTCAGTATGAAAGAACAGGTTATCTGAATGAATTTGAATTTAAGTTTGCATCCTTATTTTTGAAAATTGTAGTTTTATTGACATTTACGTTAAGTAATGTCGTAAGTTACAGGGAAAAAACGTGCTTCTTATGTACGGAGGAATTAATTTTAGATTAAATATTACAAGTAAAGCTGTTTTCTTCCGGAAACGTGTTTGTGCGTATTGTGTGTATAGAAATTTTGAATTCAGAATTTCAAAATCACGGGGTTGACAAACCTTTAAATGATAACATAACGATAAACATTTTCTCTTTCCTTTTTAACTTTTTCTGTAATGAAGTGGAGTGGGGCATAATAATAATAATAATAATAATAATAATAATAATAATAATAATGATAATAATAATAATAATAATAATAATAATGATCACTTTTGTCACAAAATGCGCAGGGCCTCATAAGAATAAAACAAGATCAATTCTGTCCCAAAACACACAAGGTATAAATAATAAAGATCACTTTTGGCTCAAAATATACATGAACTAATAATAATAAAAATCACTTTTGTCCCAAAATGCACAAAGCCTAATAATAATAATAATAAATAATAATAATAATAATAATAATAATAAAGATCACTTTTGTGCAATTTTGTCCCAAAATGCACAGGACATAATAATAATAATAATAATAATAATAATAATAATAATAATAATAATAATAATAATAATGCTCACTTTTGACTCAAAGTGCACAGAGCCTAATAATAATAATAATAATAATAATAATAATAATAATAATAATAATAACAATGATCACTTTTGTTCCAAACTGCACAGGACCTAATAACAATAAAAATCACTTTTGTCCCAAAATGCACAGCCCAGTCTAGTGTGGAAGGTTTGTGTAAAACACTCTATCTTCGTGTCCACGAAATTCCTTCAAAATCTGGAGGTCGTAATACTTTTGCTTCGATATTACCAGAGAAGTTTCTTTGTTAGAAATAATGTTAGCGATATTTAAATTATTAGCAGATATAAAATAAATTATTCAAAATAATTTGTGTTTTGCCTCTGTAAGCACGACATGGGTATTCTTCAGATTGCTGCTCTCGAAATCGCAGTGAAGCTCTCACCACCGATGAAATCCTAGTTCCATTACACATATCACGATGTTGAATGAGATGAGGGTGTTCTTTTGTGATGATTACCCCTCTGATGGGCCTTGTAAGAAATGAGTATTTCCTCAAATATTTCTTCTGCAGAAATGACTCCCAACTTCCCATCATATCTTGATTGAACACCACAACATCAAAAGGCGTAGGTTTACTTCGAGCTTGTACCATGATCCGCACCCAACCCATTGGAAGTTCTGTTACTGCTTTTGTATTAGTTAGTCCTATATTTTATTACATTCCATAAACGAATGTTTCATTCTGTTCATAAGTTTAAATTCGTTCACAAGATAATTAAGATACTTCAGAACAATATAATTCTTGCTCTGGCCTGAACATGAATCACAAAAATATTCAAGATATCCGCTTTGTTGTCCATTATTCCTGTCACAAAGTGATTTAAAAAGGATACGACTTCATTGGCTCCTTTTCTACCATTATCTTCAGTACAACTACAAAACACTGAAGTTTCATCTGAAATTTGATGAATATTGAAAGAGTAAACAGATAATTGTCTTCTGTAATACTAATAGACATCATTGATACTAATGTACGGTAAGCATACATTTTTTTCGTAGTCCATGAAAATTGCTTCTGTTTCTTCAAACTTCCGACTTCTTAAACGAGCATTCCTCTTTCTGGTATAAAATATTTCAACATTGAGTTTATGGACCTTGTTGTTACTGGTGATCTTATTAATTTATTCCAAAACTTGTTTCTTCATATTGCCATCTAAATTATTTTCAGTCAGTCTTGCATTCAGCACTTCCATCTCAGCTGTGTACTTATCACATGCATGTATCACTCCTTGGATATCCAAATGCTATATTGAATTTGGCGTTGAACATTATTCTGTATGTTTCATATGAAATTATTAAATTTTGGTATTTTTCTTGAACATTTCAGACATCTTTTTCACTGATAGTTCTTCTGGGAGATACAATTTATTGGTCCTTCCATTGCTGTAATGACTGATCGCTTTCGATAAACTGGAATTATTGTAATGAGCCCAGTCATATGTAATGATTGTTGATTCCAGTCTTCTAAATCATTAAATTGCCTTATAATACTTGATCTTTCTTCAGCACTTACTTCCTCGAAACACACTAACTAACAGTTGCAGTCTTCTCCTACTTCATGTGATTGAACCCTTAATTTCTTCTTGACTGCAGTCATTCTCCCTCATACTTTCTTTTTCTTAACACTGTTAGAAGTCGAAGGTCTCTGAGTTCCATCCTCAGATGAAGTACTCAACATTCAATAATATAATATTATTTAATAATAATATTAAAATTTAAGTGACAAATTTACAACACTTATACTTCTAAACTGAATTTTTCAAACTAAAAAGATTTATACTTGTACATAAAGTTAATGCAGCAAGAACGAATTTTCTTATTATAACAATAATGAAAAACAATGGAATATTATTTTTACTCCAATTCCCTTCTTCCTGCTATAACATGCATGCCTATCCGTAAGGAAACTAAAATTAAATCACAGAAACAGTGGACAGAGCACATTATTTCCCTGTAGTGAGAGGACTTAGCACGTTCTTTCCCTGTACGCCAAATCTAAAATCTTTTGTAGCACTTCGACTATTCACATTATCACATTGGTCGATTAATAACTTTTAAACTACATGGAATCCTGCATCTCATAGCATGCATAACTCATTTTTGAAAAAAAGTGGACAAAGCACGTTCTTTTCCTGTGCTCTTCAATTCTGTAATTTTAAAGTACTGTATCATTTATAAGGTATATTAATATATTAGAGCTCATAAATATGTTGTGTTCACACTATAATATCTTCCTAAATAGAACTAAAATTTTTGTGAGTTGTGAATTAAGATGTGTTCGAAAAGGACTCGTAATGTCACAGAACTCTGTTCTACACGTCTTGACAATTCTTCATTAAGGAGTAAGTGATACTTTTCTTACGCTAAGCAGTATTGAACTGAAAGAAATGACAAAATATGGGTTTTTAAAGTCACTGGCATAAATTTATTTATACGTATATTTATGTGAAATGGAAATATAAAAATTGGAAATTTCTCCTTTGAAGAGGTGGAAAAATTCAAATACCTTGGAGCAACAATAACAAAATAATATAAATGATACTAGGGAGGAAATTAAACACAGAATAAATATGGGAAATGCCTATTATTATTTGGTTGAGAAGCTTTTATCATCCCGTTTCTTGTCAAAAAATCTGAAAGTTAGAATTTATAAAACAGTTATATTACCGGTTGTTCTATATAGTTGTGAACTTGGACTCTCACTTTGAGAGAGGAAAATAGGTTAAGGGTGTTTGAGAATAAGGTGCTTAGGAAAATATTTGGGGCTAAGAGGGATGAAGTTACAGGAGAATGGAGAAAGTTACACAACACAGACCTGCGCGCATTGTATTCTTCACCTGACAGTAAATCCAGACGTTTGAGATGAGCAGAGCATGTAGCACGTATGGGTGAATCCAGAAATGCATATAGAGTGTTAGTTGGAAGACTGGAGGGAAAAAGACGTTTGGGGAGGCCGAGACGTAGATGGGAAAATGATATTAAAATGGAGTTGAGGGGGTGGGATAATGATAGAGACTGGATTAATTTTGCTCAGGATAGGGATCAATAGTGGGCTTATGTGAGAGCGGCAGTGAACCTCCGGGTTCCTTAAAAGCCAGTAATTAAGTATATTTATGTGAATGTTTATTCATATTAATAAAAAGAAAAATTACCTAAACTCCTAAACTCATTACTGTTCGTAACTTCGCAAGATATGTGCCTGATATCCTTATGCAGCTAAATTGAAAAGGCGCAGGGAGAGGAGGAATTAAGAAGAACGGCATCGAACATGTGTAAGGAAGGGGAAAGATTGAACAAACGCAAAGGCAGCTTCAGTTCTACAAAGACTCGGCAAATATGAACCGAACATAAGGCTTCTTACCGGTTTTTAATGGACTCGGTTGTTTTAGTTTGCATGCTTCACTTCCACGTACTGTTGGGATGCCTGTGGAGTAGGGCGAAGTTTGTAGTATGTTGATATCCCCTCTCATGTTCGAATATTGCACGATACTAACAGAAGTTACATTTTAACCATGGTTACTACTACATTTTAAACGGTGTTGATGCACGTGGCCAGAAATTTTAAAATTTCTAAAAATTGTCTGTAGTAATGTCACGAGAGACCTGAGATTTATCTGGGAAATCTCAGACCTCTCGTGGCATTTGTTAGGACTATTTCGTGACTAAAATAAAAATGTAAATAATATATCCATAAAATTAGATCACAAAATGTTAATAATTGTATATTTACGAATACTTAACCTATTCAGGCATTGTGAAGTTTAACAATGTTAATTACATGTACTGTACTTTTCACTTATTATTGTACGTAACATAAATACATTTGCATTATCTGCTGAAATCATAGTTTAATTTACAATTTTATAATATAATTACAGTAACCTGATTAATGTATTAATTAAATGAAGAATTGTATAGCACTGCTTATGTATTCACAGCGAGACATGTTGCTACACAGTGAAGCCATCTCTGTATAAATAATTAAAACACGAATTTTATTACTCCATACGGAAGGCAGTTTGATCAAAGACCTTGTATATATTACTATACAAGGTCTTTGGGTTTGATATGCGATGATGTTACATAAATCTGAACATCTTACTTTTTATTAACTGTTTAATTTCATTCACAAAATACAAATTTTATAGGCCATAATTATAGGTTAAGTTACCTGTGGGAGCAGGACCAGTGTCATCTGTGCCTTATTTCGACCGTTACTGGTGCTACAGGAAAGAATTTTTATAGCTCGACAAACGCATTCTCGCTGTAGTGTGTAACGGAACTAAAACTGCATCTACACAGTACAAAATTGCAATCGCGTGTGCGTGCAATCTGGGAAGAATATTGAAAGAATCAAGTTTAAAAAGTACGTTCAATTTAGATGCATGAAGATTTTGTGTCTACATGGTGCGTCGTTTTTAACGTCATCTTCACTGCGTAAATATATTAATTAATATTAAATATCAATCTTGCATTCATTGCTTTAAAGTTGAAAGAATAGTTTAACCGTGTAGTTGCATCTTAATGTATTCATGATCATCAATTTACGGGGAAACAGTTGGCGACAATGACTAAAGAAAAGAACGACCATGCGATAAATTGATAGCGATAAATCTAGCTGCAAAAATTATCGCAAAGTGTGACTGTGATTGGTTGGAATTAAAAATTTCATTACACTTCATTGGTCGAAAATGGAATGCGTCATATAAACGAAATAGTCATGTTCAAATTTTAGTTTATCAATAGCCTACCATAACCATGGTCACTATCAGTTATACATGTCACAATTTAGTTGATCCATCAATTCGAGCAGCTCGTAACTGTCTTTTATTTTACAGAACAATTAAATTAAATATTTGTTCATAATAGAACGAAAGCGGCTGACAGTCCGACGCGACGTCCGGTCACAGAATGCTATGTGGATTAGCGTCACCACGCTCGGTTAGCCACTATTCCGACGGTCAACTGAATTGTCACTTGTTGTTGACACTTCTGAAAAGGCTGTTGTATATAAAACGCGTCACGCGATACAAAAATATAAACTAAAAATAACGCGAGATGTGTTTTTACCGTTCTCAAATAAAGACTAGAAAAATGCTGTGCTTCTGATTGAAAATAATAAGATAAACAGATACGGTGACATAGCGTCATATCAATGATACTTACTTATGGCTTTCAAGGAACCTGGAGGTTCATTACTGCCCTCACATAAGCCCGCCATCGCTCTCTATCCTGAGCACAATTAATCCAGTCTCTACAATCATATCCCACCTCCCTCAAATCAATTTTAATATATCCTCCCTTCTACGTCTCGGCCTTCCCAAAGGTCTTTTTCTCTCCGGTCTTTCAAGTAGGGGACCATGGGGCAGGACGGGGTAGTTAATGTTGAATGCTTTTATTTGGTATCAAATAATGTAAATGTATAGGTTTTATGACATATATGCTTTTATTACACTGTAAACAAGTAAAAAAAATATGCACTTCGGGTGAAATCCGGTCATTATAACCATAAAATAAATTAGTTTTTCGAAATGTGTGTTTTGCCCCGTTCTGCCCCACGTATGGGGCAAAAAATGGGGTATCTATTTTTTGTAACAATTAAATGGCAAAAGTGACAAAAATTATATACTGAAAGTGTGAATACTACAACATTTTACAAGTTTACTTGAGAAAAAGTCATTCGCAAAATACGCAAATGTGTGTGGCATCCTCGTCTTCACTGTCTACTCCTGCGCAACAATTGTGAGCCCATTTCAGACATGATACGCATCTAATCCAACCTTCTTCTGACAAACAACAGAACGAACAACCCATTACAGGAGGTGAAATTTAATTAAATATGACATGGGGCAGGACGGGGTACTGCCCTGTTATGCCCCACCCCGTTTTGCCCCACAGTCACAATTTCTAAGTTATGAGGTATTGGCAGGAAAAATAACGCACGAAATTTAAGAAAGTTTCGGAATTAAAAGCCAGGTAAGCACTGTATAATATGACATTAAAATAGATTATCTAAATAAATCTCATTTCTACTTACGTGTGACAAGAGAACACTTTAAAGTTGCAAATGAATGATACAATATGATGCAGCAACCGAATAACATACAACAGATGCAAGGAATGGCAGTAAGTGTTGTGTGATGATATATTTACATGAGTTGACGAAGTTCTAAAATAAATTCAGTAGATTACACTACTTGTTGTGAAGATAGAGTCTATACCCCGTCCTGCCCCCCTTCCCCGTCCTGCCCCATATTCCCCTAATAAGCCTACTATATATACATTTCAGAATTCGCCCATACGTGCTACATGCCCTGCCCATCTCTAACGTCTGGATTTAATGTTTCTAATTTTGTCAGGTGAAGAATACAATGCGTGTAGTTCTGAGTTGTGTAACTTTCTGTATTCTTCTGTAACTTCCTAGTTTAGCTATATGGATGCACTACTTTTCTTCCGTTCTATAACTAGTAAAGCGATTTGTTTGTATTTTATGCTAGTACCATCAAACTCAGGTTGTGGAGAGGGGTAGCAAACAGTGTTTCCAGTTCTCAACCGTTAATCCAAATGTATAGCCACGTTAGTATTAGAAATGATAGTAAAAATAAAATGATGACCCCGGTAAATTTCTATTTACTTTTCGGATTCACTCATCAATTCAAGGAAATGAAACCGCGTCTTAAATCATAGAGGGTGGAAATTTGTAAACAATACACAATTATCTCAGTGACGTATGGAAAATGTGGTTCCATTCTTATATCGTAGTTTGGTGTGAATGAATTGTATCCTAAATATCCGGTTAGTGGTTCTTTGTTATTGTACATGCAAGTCTAAATAAATTTACTCAAATAATTAGATTACATAAAACAATTTATATCTTTGTTATAGTTGGGTAATATTTACCAATTAATATTTTACGTCTCATTTATTTAGCTTTATTTCAATCCATTCTCCAATATAGAATTTTAGCGTAGAGAAATGCTTTAATTCTAATCTCACTCCACTAATACTTATTCAGAAAAGAATAATTAAAATATGATTTAATAAACCAATTGATTACACATCCGAGCTTTTGTTGTTCACTGATTTTAATGTTTTGAAAATTAAACAGATTTATTATATTGCTTTATTAATCTTCATACATAAAAATCGTAATAAATTCAAATAAAATATTCGATTTTATACGACTAGAGGAACCAAAGTGTTTTACAAGCACAGCTCTGAGCCATGGTACGTACCTACTTTGGTCCAAGGTTATACAATAAAATAATTGATAAATACCCAAATTTGGAAAATTTTAGTATCAGTATATATTGATGTAATATCTTAAATTGTTAAAATTGAAATTGTATTTTTAAATTTAATTTATTCCTGTAATTTTTTTTCTTGACCCACTTTGTGTCAATTAATTATCTTTTGTTTGTGTTAAGTATGTGTTTAGATAACTCCCTGAGCACGAGTTTTTACTCTTCCAGGGAAGAACTAATATTGTATTTTTGTACATGTTATTTTACTAACAATAAACAACAAACAATATGGACATATATATATATGGATATAAAAGGATAAGTAATGTGTACGTATGTGTGTGTGTGTGTGTGTTGTGTGTGTGCCAAGAAGAAGAAAAAGGAGAAGAATTCTGTCTGACGCCCAGAGTTCCCTGGAGGCCCCTCATTCGTTTACACTCCTCAGTGTCTTTGATGCGGTGTGGCAACTCGCATGTCAAACCTCCGGGGCTCGTGTTGCGCTTTGAATCGTCACGCTCCTCCCCGTGTAAAGGGATGGGCATTCTGGTGCATTTTCGTTTTCCCAAAAGAATACACCATTATTTAATAACCTTCCGTTATATGTTTAATGAGGGAAAGATCTGCAAGCATTGCTGTGGTTGAAATGTACGCACCCTCGTTCGTAGAGATTTGCGGTATTCGTAAACTATAAATATACAGGAACATCATTTTATTTATACTAACATTTTTAATATTAACTTGCCTATACCTCTGGATCAACTCCGTTTCCTACTCCGTTCCACGACTGGAGTTCGATGATACTAGCGTAATATACAAACAAATCACTTTACTAGGTATAGGAGGAAGAAAAGTAGTTCATCCATTTACGTAAACTGGAAATATTGCGCTTTTGAGTTTGATCACTTTCATTAGGTTTTTGTTTAATGAAAATACAGTACAGTATTAACAATGAGTGTTTTTAAAGAACTGAGCTGTCCATGTGGACGTATTCATTATGCAGTGTATATTATACTGTCTTTGTATTAGCGTACAATATAAAATGAAGTTAAATTGAAAAATAATTATAATATGGATATTTAAACACATTTTTTTTAAATGGTGGCCGTTCATTTCGATAGAAGCATAAGTTCTTATGTGCATATTATCACACTATAGACTATTGTACCTAATCCCAATTACCAGTTTCGTTCTTCGTACTAGTAACTCATGCTGAAATAATTCCGTATCTACACTATAAAAGAGTACCTTACGTACTGTAAATTAAATCTTCACTTCCGCCCGATCCGAAAAGATAAAATTACTCAGACATACTATCTGGTGTCCGTCCAAGTGGTTATGTCGTAGGGTCGTAGAAAGGAAGGAAATCACGTGACAGTTAATTACTTAACGAGGTCCTTTTATTTAAGTTATTTTAAACAGTTGTATAATATTACGTAGACGTCCAATTCCTAACAGAAATTGATGTTTTCAGAAAAGAGCTAAGACAGCCCAGCCACTAGCTGGCGAATAGAAGCTGGTGGGGGAAAACGGGATACGACGTAGGCAAATGGACGACAGTACCTGTGCGAAAATGATTGAATATTGAAAGCTCTTTCGTCACTGGAAAACGCGAACATATTTTTGGAACGTACTGTTTACTATGACCGTAAGACTACTATGACTACATATATGCAGGTTGGATCTGTGTGGAGAACGGTTAAACTTCATTAGTAGAAGGGATGGGAGTGAAGTACATTAAAAAACTCAGGTACAATATAAATTGAAGTAAAAATAAAATGATGTCTCTGTAGTTATTTGCTGCAGCTGTCGGCAGCCTGCTACTAACACCTGAGATGTTCGCGGTAGATTTCGCACTTTCTGTTTCTCAACCCACACATTAAGCTTTAAAGAGAATATGATAGTTTTATATCGTATAATCTGTTTAAAGATGAATAGCAGCTTTTAACTAATATTGCGGAGTTTATGTAAGTTATATCCTATAATATATAATTCTCTAGCGCCGTGGCGTCGTGGTCTAAGGCATCCTGCCTAGGACTCGCGTTACGGAATGTGCGCTCGTTCGAGTCCTCATGAGGGAATAAATTTTCTCATGAAATTTCGGCCAGTGTATGGGACTGGTGCCCACTCAGCATCGTGATGCACTTGGGAAGCTACGACAGGTAGCAAAATCCGATTTCACAAACCAACTATAACGGCTGGGGGGTCGTCGTGCTAAACACACGATACCTCCATTCTGGTTGGACGATCGTCATGTGACAGCCACAACTTTTTATCCAACCCTTGAAAGTGGACTGATTCTAAATGAAATCACTAAATAATTTCCGATGTCCGATGTATCTCTACACAACTTTTTATCCAACCCTTGAAAGTGGACTGATTCTAAATGAAATCACTAAATAATTTCAGATGTCCGATGTATCTCTACACAACTTTTTATCCAACCCTTGAAAGTGGACTGATTCTAAATGAAATCACTAAATAATTTCAGATGTCCGATGTATCTCTACACAACTTTTTATCCATCCATTAAAAGTGGACTGATTCTAAATGAAATCACTAAATAATTTCAGATGTCCGATGTATCTCTACACAACTTTTTATCCATCCATTAAAATTGGACTGATTCTAAATGAAATCACTAAATAATTTCAGATGTCCGATGTATCTCTACACAACTTTTCCCAATTACCAGTTTCACCTAACTATAAAATACCCTGTATCCAACCATTAAAAGTGGACTGATTCTAAATGAAATCACTAAATAATTTCAGATGTCCGATGTATCTCTACACAACTTTTTATCCAACCATTAAAAGTGGACTGATTCTAAATGAAATCACTAAATAATTTCAGATGTCCGATGTATCTCTACACAACTTTTATCCAACCATTAAAAGTGGACTGATTCTAAATGAAATCACTAAATAATTTCAGATGTCCGATGTATCTCTACACAACTTTTTATCCAACCCTTGAAAGTGGACTGATTCTAAATGAAATCACTAAATAATTTCAGATGTCCGATGTATCTCTACACAACTTTTTATCCAACCCTTGAAAGTGGACTGATTCTAAATGAAATCACTAAATAATTTCAGATGTCCGATGTATCTCTACACAACTTTTTATCCAACCATTGAAAGTGGACTGATTCTAAATGAAATCACTAAATAATTTCAGATGTCCGATGTATCTCTACACAACTTTTTATCCAACCCTTGAAAGTGGACTGATTCTAAATGAAATCACTAAATAATTTCAGATGTCCGATGTATCTCTACACAACTTTTTATCCAACCATTAAAAGTGGACTGATTCTAAATGAAATCACTAAATAATTTCAGATGTCCGATGTATCTCTACACAACTTTTTATCCAACCCTTGAAAGTGGACTGATTCTAAATGAAATCACTAAATAATTTCAGATGTCCGATGTATCTCTACACAACTTTTTATCCAACCATTAAAAGTGGACTGATTCTAAATGAAATCACTAAATAATTTTAGATGTCCACTAACTAATTTCAGATGTATCTCTCTACACAACTTTTTATCCAACCTGATTCTTGAAAGTGGAAATTCTAAATGAAATCACTAAATAATTTCAGATGTCCGATGTATCTCTACACAACTTTTTATCCAACCATTAAAAGTGGACTGATTCTAAATGAAATCACTAAATAATTTCAGATGTCCGATGTATCTCTACACAACTTTTTATCCAACCATTAAAAGTGGACTGATTCTAAATGAAATCACTAAATAATTTCAGATGTCCGATGTATCTCTACACAACTTTTTATCCAACCCTTGAAAGTGGACTGATTCTAAATGAAATCACTAAATAATTTCAGATGTCCGATGTATCTCTACATTCAACTTTTTTTATCCAACCATTAAACGTGGACTGATTCTAAATGAAATCACTGAATAATTTCAGATGTCCGATGTATCTCTACACAACTTTTATCCAACCATTAAAAGTGGACTGATTCTAAATGAAATCACTAAATAATTTCAGATGTCCGATGTATCTCTACACAACTTTTTATCCAACCATTAAAAGTGGACTGATTCTAAATGAAATCACTAAATAATTTCAGATGTCCGATGTATCTCTACACAACTTTTTATCCAACCATTCTAAAAGTGGACTGATTCTAAATGAAATCACTAAATAATTTCAGATGTCCGATGTATCTCTACACAACTTTTTATCCAACCCTTGAAAGTGGACTGATTCTAAATGAAATCACTAAATAATTTCAGATGTCCGATGTATCTCTACACAACTTTTTATCCAACCCTTGAAAGTGGACTGATTCTAAATGAAATCACTAAATAATTTCAGATGTCCGATGTATCTCTACACAACTTTTTATCCAACCATTAAAGTGGACTGATTCTAAATGAAATCACTAAATAATTTCAGATGTCCGATGTATCTCTACACAACTTTTTATCCAACCATTAAAGTGGACTGATTCTAAATGAAATCACTAAATAATTTCAGATGTCCGATGTATCTCTACACAACTTTTTATCCAACCATTAAAAGTGGACTGATTCTAAATGAAATCACTAAATAATTTCAGATGTCCGATGTATCTCTACACAACTTTTTATCCAACCCTTGAAAGTGGACTGATTCTAAATGAAATCACTAAATAATTTCAGATGTCCGATGTATCTCTACACAACTTTTTATCCAACCATTAAAAGTGGACTGATTCTAAATGAAATCACTAAATAATTTCAGATGTCCGATGTATCTCTACACAACTTTTTATCCAACCCTTGAAAGTGGACTGATTCTAAATGAAATCACTAAATAATTTCAGATGTCCGATGTATCTCTACACAACTTTTTATCCAACCCTTGAAAGTGGACTGATTCTAAATAAAATCACTAAATAATTTCAGATGTCCGATGTATCTCTACACAACTTTTTATCCAACCATTAAAAGTGGACTGATTCTAAATGAAATCACTAAATAATTTCAGATGTCCGATGTATCTTTTAGAGTCGCAAAGTTTTTGTAAATCAAGACGCTTATTAGCTTTTACGTACACTTTAAATGTTATTTTTGTTAATTTCTTGAAGTTAAATTCATTCCTAATTTTATCTGCCAATGTGAAACGCTAGCAGTTTCCATGTACAGAATTCCAACCTCTTTTGACTCTTACCTTTACAACTCGAATTTCATAACCAAAAAGTAGTGGTGGTTTGAATGTAATTATATTAGGATACTCTCAATGAAACATTATTATCTAGCTATAATCACAGTCTAGTATATACAGTCACGGAGCTCAATACTTACTAAACATAGATAGTTGCTCACCACCAGGATCGCTACTATCGCCTCATCACAGACTCTTTCTCTAGCATACCATAAAATGTATTGTACTTTCGATATCGTTTTCTTTTGAAAAAATTAACACCTTCCTTCCATTATTGAAATATGAAATACATATGGTTTATATATTATTTTCATAAAATATGTATTATATTCTATAAACTCACCTTCCTGGATCTTTCGGAAGAAGGATAAATCTAACCTATTTTTCTTACAATTTATAGTACTACAAACGTCTCTTTGTCCCATATTATTATTCAAATTATTGTATTTTAGTCATTCACAGTTATTACAACCGATAACGAACATTTCACAGTTTACATAGCTTTTCACAAAAATGCGAAATACGGCACAGTCAATGCCTTTTCGATCTAGACCAGGCCGTAATGTTTGTTCGGGTTTTCTATTTCAGTGTATGTAGCTGAGTGAAATATAATATTATAACTTTATTGCGTATCATTGCAAAGCTTTATTTAATGTAATGTGTCCATAAGTTCCGTTTACTTCTTGTTGCATATGTTGCAGAAATAATTACAAAACTGTGTTATTTTAATGTGAAGAGAATTTTACATGTTAACATAATCTGTTCGCGTCAACATTTATGTTTAGAATGGAAGCTATTTTGAGGTTTAATAAAAAAGAATTTATATTGTGATTTCAATTTAGCACATCTACCTTCCTTAATTTTAGACAAAACATTTACCGTACTACTCCTATGAAATTAGTGTACGTACGATTGTGTTACTTCGTCTCTTAAGTAGGTAGTAGATAAATACAATAATTCAGTACTCAATTGTAGTATTAAAATACGTAAACTTGAATGTCCGGGGTATCACACATGACATTATGCTTAATTATAATGTATAATTGCGAGTTTAGGAATATAAGTTAAATATAGTAAACATAACCTATAATTTTCATATGAATGGCAAGGCATTGGAGATCACTAAATTTAGACAGAAAGGGGCAACTGGTACAGTAAACATAATCAGTGGCGGCTCGTGATAAAATATTTTGTGTGTTCACAATTTTGTGTTCCAAAATCGAAGAGAATTTGAAATCGTACGTTTTTAGCTTAATATGAAATGTCATGATTCCAATGTTTCACTGTCGAAAAAACCGTATATAAATTCAAAACAACATATAATAATAATAATAATAATAATAATAATAATAATAATAATAATAATAATAATAATAATAATAATAATAATGAAACCTAGTCTTTTTATTTCCAATTTTTCCTGGAAAGCCAGTTTACCCAGTTATTTACTCTTCAAAATTACTTGAACAGAGTTCATTGTTTGCGTCTGTTAAAAATTAATACATAAAACAATTTACAAAAGCGTGTGTTCCGTAATATACTGTATTTTGATTCACAACACACTGATACACTATAGCCTATACCAGTACTGTAATCCCATTCGCATAGATTGATTACTATAAATACATGCCAGTAAATATTATTCTTAAATAATATACACCACCATACAGATATTTAAATTCATACCACCATCACATTCAGCCAGCACGTCTTTGAAAGCCAAACTATGCTATATGCCGAAACTGAAGTATAGTAATTCACAAACTACACTCTCGTAGCAGCACTGTACACATCGACATAAAGTAAACGTTCCGATAGTGAGATGCTGACACCTGCAGGCTAAAATACAGACTTTTCTCCTCGATATATAGCACGTAAACGATAGGCATCGATGCACCTGCCATCTGTAGGATAGATTCACTGTTCACTTAATGCTTTGTGCTCTTTACGAGTCATAAGCGGCCAGCGAAAGACAATTTTCTCCCGCGCATGCGTGAAATTTCTGTAACCTTCTTGAAAAGAGCACGGCTTGTACGTGAACGGATGTTGCCAAGTTTACATAAGAAGTTTATGGAAGATGCGGGAAGTTTAAAATACTCGATCCTGATATTATACATCCCCACTACGCCAATACGGTATTAAATAATAAAACTAGTCGTGCATTAATGGAAACAAGGTATTCACGTGCTCTTGTGCTCTTATTGACGCACCGCCACTGAACATAACTTATAATTTCAACATATCTAAATATCCGTGCGGTGCAATTGAAAATTATTGAATTGTGCATAAACGAATGTACAAGAATTTCGCAATATTTAATCGAAATAAAGGCAAGTATTACACATACGAACAACGTAATTTTCACACCATAAATAATATGACACCTTAACTCGCAAGTGAATTATGTATGAAGTGTCTCATAATCATTGTTTTAAATTTTATTAATGGAATTACACTACATTTTAGAGAAACATATGTTACTGTTTATGCTTCCAACTAATTTATATGGTTGAAACGCCGCCCTTCGTAATCGGGTTAAGCGAGTTACATGGTCTGCCTTACGGCCTGTATTATATCACGAATGGCTGTGGCACAGTATTTTTCCTAGTACTCACAGCGCTCCAAGCGGCTAGCAACTATCGCGAGAAATGCAAAAAATCATCCCAAGCTTAGTGACTATATATAGTAGACTGTGCTATAATTATTCTTCATTAAACGTGTTCCCCTGATTACATTCACTTTAATGAATTGGAAGTAAGTATGTAAGGATATTTCAATATTTATCACAATGAACAGACATTGATTATACGTATAAGCCCGAGGGTAGACTTCAACAGAAGGTTTTGCTCTCTTATAACTTTATGAGGTGAAGTTATAATTCAAGAAATCAGCACGAGATCACTGCTTGTGTTCGCAAAGCCCGCGTCTCTCTGTGTGTAGAGGTAATGAAAGACTTCCTGTGGGTCTTCCTTGTGTGTTGTTATATATTAGGAGCTGTCTTGTTGGGGGGGAGAACTGTAATTACTCATTGCACCTGCAATGACACATTAAAACCGAACCCATCATCCGTTATGCCGTGTTTCATGCACAGTAGGCTACATGTCTCCCAGCAGCGGCAGCAGGAGTGAGGGGTATTGAGGGGTGTACAAATTTGCTGCTACTGTACTTGCATTCGCGGAAAGAAAATTGTTGTGTAAAAGTAATGAAGTAGGCTATCAGTATAACATAAACACAATGTAGTATTTTACGATGCTTTAACATAACATCAGGTATACCACAGGGGTCGGTACTCGGATCATTGTTGTTCACAATATATGTCAATGATATTACATCTCTTGTAAGGAATTGTAACTATCACTTGTATTTATTTATTTATTTATTTATTATATTGCTAATAATTATAACATAACATATATACAGAAAAACTTTAGCTCGCCCCTGAAAGAGGTGAACTCGTGCTCAGGGCGGATACCTGAATTCAAATTAATAAGTATACAATACAATTTGTCTTATGTCTACTATGCAATTGTAGTATTTAAATTTACATTTTTCAATTTTTATAAAATCCATACATAACCTTTTAAATTTAATATTAGAACTATTAGAATTGACAAGATTAGGATATTTAAATATAAATTTGTTATATATTCTTGGACCTAAATTACTACTGTGATTAAATACTGTAACAGTGTTGCATTTTGGTTCAAACAATCTTAAAGAATTCATAACTTTTGTTTCGTAACTATGAGAATATAATTCAAAATTATTTCGATTTTTATGTATGAATTTTATTAATACAATATAAAAAATTTGTCTTACGTTAAGTACATTAATGTCTAAAAACAAATTTTGAGATGGAAAAATCAATAGGTTTATGAAGACATATTTTAATTATTTTCTTCTGTAATAAATAAAGTGGATTAAAATTGGATTTAAATGAGCTACCCCATCCTATAATTCCATACATAATTACCGATTGAAATAAAGTTAAATATATTGTGCGTAATAAACTTATTGACAAGTAATTCCTCAATAAAACAAAATAATATACTATTTTACGTAATTTATTACCAAGGTAATTAATGTGTTTGTTCCATTTTAAATGATTATCGAAAATTATGCCTAAATACTTAACTTCAGAGGACTCTTTAATAATCGGACATTTACACTGTATAAGACAACAATCAGAATTATGTAATTTAATACTTAATATAGATGTAGGAGGTTTGTTACATTTTTAAGACAATGAGAATGGAATAATTATGGTTTTATTTTCGTTGAAAGAAAGGTAATTTATGTCAAACCATTTTTTTATTAATTTAAGTCCATCATTTGAATTATTATATGCATCATACCAAGTTTTTCCACCAAAAAGTAAAACAGTGTCATCTGCATAAGAATAGTGAACACCATTGTATTGTTGTAAGTCAATTTTTAATAAGTCATTAATATATATATTAAAAATAGAATAGGGCCTAGAACTGTGCCTTGGGGAAGACCTTCAATGCTACATCTTTTCCCACTTATACCGAGTAAACGACGCTATAGACAAACTGAACGAAGACATTGACTCGATTGTGACATGGACAAAGAAACTCCATCTTAAAATCAATCCTGGAAAGACACAAGCAATTATATTAGGACACAAACGGCAAACCGACGCTGTAAAGCACCTCGGCATTTCCCCCGTTAAAGTAAGTACAGTGCATATCCCTTTCAGTTCTTCGGTAAAAAATCTTGGCATTCACATGGATAATAATCTCAACTAGGAAATGCAAATCACAGAAACCTGCAGAAAAGTATATTCTATTATCCATGTGCCAAAAAGGATAAATGTTCATCTTCCCTCTTCCTTAAAAAAAGTCCCTTGTGCAGACGCTTATATTTCCCTATTTTGACTATGCTGACATTTTACTCACTGACCTTTCCAGCGACAACAAAACGAAACTTCAATGTGCTCATAATTTGTGTGTACGTTTTGTAAGCAATGTTCGTAAATATGATCATATTACCCCATCCCCGGAAACAATAGGTTGGCTTAAACTAGATAAGAAAAGAAATTTACATTCACTTCTCTTTCTCTTCGAAATTTTGAACTCTTCTGTTCCTTCATACCTGTCGTATCGCTTCACTTACCTTTCTTCCCACCACAATCTGAACACACGCTCTCGCCATGAAACAATACTAACAATACCATCCCATCGCACCTCCTCATACTCATCCTCTTTCACAACAGCCCTGCCAAGACTGGAATTCTTTACATGCTAGCATCAGGGACTGTCGAAATAAAATTGAATTCAAACAAAAACTTACTAGGCACTTGGTCAGTAATTGAGACTCGTTCAGACATGGTTTATTGTAAATAGTTCTCTTAATCTATCACACAATATTTCAATATCCGGTAATTTCATCACTATAGAATTTTGTTATTCTAGGTTCAATTTGTAATTCAGTAAATACAAAAATATTCTTTTTTCTTAACTTCTATGATAAAATGTTCAGCTTTCATTAATCAGGTAATCTTGTCGTACTTTAATTTTTATTGCTATTGTAATTGTAAATTTAATATTAATTGTAATTTTATTCTTCATATTATAGTTATAATTCCCTAGTAGAGGGGCAGAGAAGGCCTGACGGCCTTATCTCTACCAGGTTAAATAAATAAATACTGGTACTACTTCTACTTTTACAACAGCTTAGCCTATTTAGCGTTTGAATGAGATGAAGGTGATAATACCGATGAAATGAGTCCGGGGTCCAACACCGAAAGTTACCCAGCATTTGATCATATTGGGTTGAGGGAAACCCGGACAAAACCTCAACCAGGTAACTTGCCCCGATCGGGAATCGAACCCGGACCGCCTGGTTTCGCGGCTAGACGCGCTAACCGTTACTCCACAGGTGTGGACAACACAATGTATTGTGTATTGTAATTTTATTGTGTATTCTTTATGTTGTGTGTACCACTGCCACCGGGTGCTTGCCCACTTGCAGTGTAAATAAGTACATACAGGTACATACAATGTACAGTAGTAATTGTATTCTTAATATTGTAGTTGTAATCCCCTGGTAGAGGGGAAGAGAAGGCCTGATGACCTTATCTCTACCAGGTTAAATAAATAAATAAATAAATAAATAAATAAATAAATAAATAAATAAGTGAATGAATGAATGAATGAATGAATGAATGAATGAATGGTGCCAAAAAAAAAACCGGACCGACCTTTGTAGCTGATTTCAGAGCCTTGTTCACTCCAGAGCACGATAGACTGGTAACTAAGACTTTCGTGGTTCGAATTCTGCCAGGGAAGGTAACTTTTTTTTTGTTCCTTATTCATATTTATTCCCAATACTTTTCGATTGCTGGTAAAATTCATGTTCTGGGAATAATAGGTTAATTAAATAGTAAAATATCGCTGCAATCGAAAAGTATTGGGAATAAATTTGAATCAGGAACAAAGAAAAGTTTCCTTCCCTGTTAGGATTCGAACCACGAAAGTCTTAGGGCCGTATTCATAGACATTCTTAGCGCGGGCTTCCGGCGGATGATCAGCGAACTAACGTTTTTCTTATTCACAAACCAGTGTTAGCGACATGATATGATATGAATCCTGTACAAGTAATCAGTCGATAGCCGGGGCTAGTTTAGGACGCTCGTAGCGCGAGCTACCGAAATGTCTATGAATAGCGCCCCTAGTTACCACTCTATCTTGCTCTGGAGTGAACAAGGCTCTGAAATCAGCTACAAGGGTCGGTCCGGTTTTTTTTTTTGCCACTACTGTACACAACGATACTTTTAAAATTTTTGCATTAATGATTTTATTCCATTGTAAAAATGTGTGACTGACTTGAGTGCTGAGAAAACTAGGGGTTTTCACTATTAATGACAATACTTTGAAAGGCATATTGGGTCCCATAAGTATAGTTAATATAATGTAAATATATATGGATTTATTTATTTATTACCGTGAAATTACTTATCAATTATCTGAAACCATTCAAGTCATTAAATTATGACATTAGATGGAATGCATTAATACATAGTGAGAGACGAACGTTTCCGCCATAAAAATGGCACCATCAGGTCTCGTGACGACGAAAACACAAAATGAACACGTTTCATATCTGGTAAATTTAACGTACAATCCTTAATATGTGTGTATGAGCAAAGTTAAAATGATGAGCAATGAAAGGTAGTAAAATAAGACTTACATGGTTATTAAAACACGTGTTTTAAACTCTGATGTCACACATGTTTTAGTCACTGACGTGGGTCACAAACATTCTGATGGGGGCAGATAAAAAAGTTAACATTTTTCCTTCCACCATGTTAATAACGTCAAAAAAAGTACTTATACAAATTTTGGCCACTACACCGCAATTGCGAGGCCGTCCAGAAAGTGATTTTCCGTGAGGTCGTTTACAGAAAAAAAAAGCACAATTTCATAGAAACATTTATTGAAACGCATACAGCAATTGTTGCTCTATTTTCAACATATTTCCCACTGAAATTGAGACATTTGTCATACCATGGTATCAATATTTGTATCCTTGTGTCGTGTTGCGCACCTCTCTTTTGATCCCACGGTATGACAAATGTCCCAATTATAATGGGAAATATGTTGAAAAATAGCGCAACAGTTGCTGTTTCTGTTCCAATAAATCTTTCCATGAAATTGTGCTTTTTTCTGTAAACAGCCCGAGGGAAAATCACTTTCTGGACGACCTCGTAATTGCGGTCGAGTGGTCAAAATTTGTATAAGCACTTGTTTTGACATTATTAACATGGTGAAAGAAAAAAATTAACATTTTTATCTGCCTCGATGAGAATGTCGGCTTGTCAGTCGGTTAAGGCGCTTGCCTGCCGATCTGAAGTTGCGCTCGTGCGCGGGTTAGATCCCCGCTTAGGCTGATTGCCTGGTTGGCTTTTTTCCGAGGGTTTCCCCAACCGTAAAGTGAATGCCAGGTAATCTATGGAGAATCCTCGGCCTCATCTCGCCAAATACCATTTCGGTATCATCAATCTCATCGGCGCAAAATAGCTAAATACCCTAGTAGTTGATATACCGTCGCTAAATAGCAAACTAGAAACACGATATCGGATTTAGTAACAATCTGTTTATGGGCTATTCCATATAAAATCGATCAGTAAAAAACCTCGCATTTTTTTATACTCTGATTTTTTCCCTATTTATACAAGGTGTTGAGGAGAGAGCATTTTCAAAAATATACTATCGAAAGTCAAACGGTTTTCGTATTGTTAAGCGACAAATATAGCGTATTTTATAAAAACAAGCCTCTTTCAGCACTCAGAACTCTGGAACCATTTACTGCAGGCCATTGAACGGGAGCTCATTTTGAAGCTGACATTTGGTAAGTTATGTTAAGAAGTAATCCTTATTTTATTATACACAGAGAGACAGATAATATGATTTTACTTACTTTTAGGCTTTTTGCCAATTTGTAAAAATGTAAAAAAATATTGAGATAAAAGCTTCCATTATTAAGAGGGATTCGGCATTGTTTGCTTAGAGGTATAGCTATAAGTTTCGAGGGTGTTAAATAGATTATTTTCACACGCCTGGACTTCAACGGCGCAGTACCGCACGCACTGGCCGAGAGCTGCTGATAAGCGAGCGATGGGCGTTACTTTACTCCTGTGTTTATGAAAACTTGTGATAAAGCTAGCCCAGCCATGCGCTACTAGACGGAACATTACATGTTTGTCTCCTGGCCTTGCTTGTCTCGACTAGCTCCCGTCTCACAGTCAGCTGGTTAGTTCACGCGTGTACTATTTATTTTCTATATTTGATATTTTCCATACTTTATCAACATACCATCAGTAAAAATATGTGTTTATTTGTAATTTCAATGCGGAATCTAACTATATATTTTAAAAATACTTTTTCCTTGCCAAAGGCGTCTTAATGAGGAAAAATCTAAATTTCTCAATTTCCATAAGAAGTAAGAAAATCTGTTTATATGTCAATATAAACTTTAATTTCTCAGCATCAAAATAAACCATGATTTTGATCATTGGGTCGAAGGGTTTCGGTGCTACAACAGTTTAAAGTTGCTAATTTTATGAAAATACGATAAATTTAAATATTTTTAATTTAAACACTATGAAGTTCTGATGCCTCAAACTTTGCACAAAGCATTGTATCGCAGTTCTCTACGTATAAAAAAAAGTTTCATTGTATTTAGAAATTGTAAGGTCAATTTTTTTCTATATTTCGGTCGATTTGAGATGGAATAGCTCTTTTTAATGCTAGGATGGCATAAACAATTACTTTTATATGTAACTAGCTGAAAGTACCCGGCGTTGCCCGGGTTTTCCTTTCTGCTTCTATTTTTAATTAAACTGGTTATTAAATTTTCGGAAATCTCGGAAACCTAACTATACACAACCAAAACGAATTGTCTTTACTAAGCTTTCCTCGCCCATAAAGATTAATCTTTACTTAACTTCACTTACATGAATTAATGAACTCCTTAGCCAAATTCCTGCCAGGGTTAACTCAATTTAAAACAGTTGTAAATCAAGCACCGAAAAGAAAAAATATCATGTGCCTGACGTTAAACTGTTTTTTTTTAATTTATTTATTTAGTTGTTTTTATTTATTTATTGGTTTTTATTTATTTATTTATTTGTTTTTATTTATTTATTTATTTATTTATTTATTTTATTTATTTATTCTAGTGAAGTTAAGGCCATTAGGCCTTCTCTTCCACACCGCCAGAAATACAAATAAAGTAAAACCCAACGAAAATACAATTCCTTCTCCTCTTTCTGATCAGTTTCATCATCGAATCAATATTATACATATATAATTTAATTTATATTGGAAGATTTTTTACCTCTTGACCGCTGTACACCCATTTATATCATATCCATTTTTTTTAATATAACTTGAAACTATGTCTCATAAATTCAGAACATATTATATTAATTCTAATTTTACACACAGAATACAGATACAATATTAACTCGCAATAAGTCACTCTTTAACATAAAGACTAATATTCTGAGAAACGTATAGGCCTACCGGTATTTTAGAAATTAAGAGATTTTTATTTCCACAACGCTTAACATATTAAATTTGCAACGTGAACAACAATATTTTGAGAATAATACAATGTTATTTTCAGTGGACTTATGTACATTCACATACTACATTAGTAACATGACAAAAGTATCATTGAATTGATTATTGATATGTGTAAAATATTTTCTTTTTCACTTCTTTGTATAAAATATAGTTGAGGATGTGCAAAACACGCAGTTTTTTAGTTAATGTCTGCAACTTTGAGCGACTGTCCTTGAGCTTCATTTTAATATGGCCATTACAAATGCTAGTGGCATTGAAATTGCAGTTGCTTAAAATTAAATGAGTATCCTAGAAATACGTGGAATAAAAACATCTCCTTTTATTTCTGCATTTAATATTGCCAATTCTATTACGTTTCGTATGAGTTTTTCACACCAATTCTTATTCGTGCATAATTTTGGTGGGTCAATATTTCGCAATAGTACTATTGGTTATTCAATATTAAGTAAATTATGTGGTAGCAATCCTTGTAGTTTCAAAGAATTCTAGAATTCAGTTGCATAAAACAGTTTGCTCACTATCTACAAAACTGCATCGAGGAATTCATAATACGGTCCTGGAATGCGTAAAGATACTTATTGCATGAATTATCTAGTTTTAGCCTTCATGATCTGTAACAACAATGTAATTTAATTTCGTGTTAAAATTTCCAAGGCCTCGTGAAATTCGATGTTGAATACAACAGACAATAATAAAAAACAATTGACTGTAGAAGATTTTGTATTTTAATATTATGCATGAAGATTTGATCTATTTATTTTTATTTTTTTATAATTTTAATTAATTTAACTTCCATTTGCACAATTTTAATGTAGCCTATGTTCTTCTCCTGGTTATGAAGGTTAAATGTGCAAACTTTGGCACATATCGGTCAAAGCGTGTAGATTTGTATAGGGGACATACACACCCACATACATACATACCCACATTCAATTTTATATACTAAGATTGGCAGTTTTGTAGTAAATTAAACAGGAACATTCCTATATTGTTAAGTAGGCCTATATTTTGTGATGTAGCACCTTTTAAGTTTTTGACAATATACAGTCATTTTTTATCGTTTCTCGGACCGTAATTTGTACTCATCATTGTAGCTGCTCGTTTAAGTCGCTGCGTAAATCTGTGTCGACATGCACAGAATTTGACCTCTTACAAATCATTACAGAATTGTTGTACGTTGTCATCCGCTGTGGTCCGAGCGGTGGCAATTGTAGCAGGAAGCTCAACAGGCCGGACTTGATTTGCGGCAGGGATGTGGAAATCCATCACCCTTCCTGGGCGTGTGTCCCTTGTTTTAAGCTCGTTCTGTGATGTCAGTACCCCTGCGCCACGCCTATGACATGAGCAGAGAGTCCTACTGCTTGTCACAACTCACTGCTGAATCACAATCCTCATTATATTGGGGACAGGACGTTACGTTATGTCCAGATTCTTCATGGTAAATAATTATAATGAAATATTTAATTAAGTGATGATACGAAGGGTTCAGAGCCATAGTGGGCCAAGCGCCATATATTAAAACGGACAAAGCCAGGGTTAAGTTAAGTAAATACCATAGTTTAAGTCCACCGTTGTAGCTGATGCATTAGCGAGTCAACTCCGAACCCAGCGGTCCTGGATTCAAGTACCGGTGATGACGAGTTGGGTAATGTTTTTTCGGGAGTTTTCCCTCACTCCTCTGGATGATTATCATGTATCGGGCGATTTGAACCCCACTCATCTTCGTCACTTCCTTTCCTCCCCCATCATCCTTTCCTCATCATCCCGTTTCTGGTTTTTCAGATCACTGTACAGGCGGCCTCCCGAAGCTACTGGCTCTCTCGACCGGCCTCTGTGGGATGTAGTTCAGCGATGTTGGATGGTTTCTGCTATGGCACCCTAGGCGGACCTACTCGGTGGAGGAGTTTTACCTCGGACGGACAGGGGAGCCTTGGGGGGAATTTGCCGAATGGTATATGGATTCTGGAATGATATATGGATTCTGCCCTCCTGTATGTAGCAGGAACCGGTCGTCAAGGGAGTCATGTGGTTATTTTCAGAGCGTTGCTCTGTGCGTGACGGGATCTGTGGCATGCAACTCATTCCATATCGAAGGTTAGCGCAGTAGACCTCAATAGATCATAGTGCTGGGCCATCCGTGCCCCCTCAGTTAAATTCCATTCCATTCCATTCCACCATAGTTTAATGAAGATTGCCATATCATTGAGTTTTAATGTGCATTATTTCTATTACTCACTATATTTTTCATTAAATTATGCTTCTCACATGATTTTAACTCTTGCTTCCTTCGTTTTTAATATATGGTGCTTGGCCCACTATGGCTCTGAATACCATAGTTGAATGAAGATTGACATATTAAGTTTTAATATAGACAATTTATATTGCTTGCTATATCTTTCATTAAATTATGGTTATCACATAATTTTTACTCTTGCTCCTTTGATTTTAATATATGGCGCTTGGCCCACTATGGCTCTGAATACCATAGTTTAATGAAGATTGCCATATCGTTTAGTTTTAATGTTAATACTTTATATTACTTGCTATATCTTTCATTAAATTATGGTTCTTACTCAATTTTAACCCTTGCTTCCTCCGTTTTTAATATATGGCGCTTGGTCCACTATGGCTCTGAATACCACAGTTTAACGAAGATTAACATATCATTTAATTTTAATGTTGTTACTTTATATTACTTGCTATATCTTTCATTAAATTATGGTTCTTACTTAATTTTAACCTTTGTTTCCTCCGTTTTAATAAATGGCGCTTGGCCCACTCTGGCTCTGAATACCATAGTTGAATGAAGATTGACATCATTTAATTTTAATATAGATAATTTATATTACTTGATATATCTTTCATTAAATTATGGTTCTCACATAATTTTAACTCTTGCTCCTTTGTTTTTAATATATGGCGCTTGGCCCACTATGGCTCTGATTACCATAGTTTAATGAAGATTGCCATGTTTATATTTTAATGTGCATACTTTATATTACTCACTATATCTTTCATTAAATTATGGTTCTCACTTAATTTTAACCCTTGTTTCCTCCGTTTTTAATAAATGGCGCTTGGCCCACTATGGCTCTGAATACCATAGTTTAATGAAGATTGACATATCATTTACTTTTTATATAGATAATTTATATTATTTGCTATATCTTTCTTTAAATTATGGTTCTCACATAATTTTAACTCTTGCTTCCTTCGTTTTTAATATATGGCGCTTGGCCCACTATGGCTCTGAATACCATAGTTTAATCAAGATTGCCATACCATTTAGTTTTAATGTGCATACATTATATTACTCACTATATCTGTCATTAAATTATGGTTCTCACTTAATTTTAACCCTTGTTTCCTCCGTTTTTAAGAAATGGTGCTTGGCCCACTATGGCTCTGAATACCATAGTTTAATGAAGATTGACATATAATTTACTTTTAATGTGGATAATTTATATTATTTGCTATATCTTTCATTAAATTATGGTTCTTACTTAATTTTAACCCTTGTTTCCTCCGTTTTAATAAATGGCGCTTGGCCCATTATGGCTTTAAATACCATAGTTTAATGAAGATGGACATATCATTTATTGGTTGAGGTTTTCTCCTGGGTTTTCCCTCAACCCAATATGAGCAAATGCTGGGTAATTTTCGGTGTTGGACCCCGGACTCATTTCACCGACATTACCATCTCCATCTCATTCAGACGCTAAATAACCTAAGATATTGATAAAGCGTCGTAGAATAACCTACTAAATCGATATATCATTTAGTTTTAATGTGAATACTTTATATTACTTGCTATATCTTTCATTAAATTATGGTTCTCACTTAATTTTAACCCTTGCTCCCTCCGTTTTTTTAATATATGGCGCTTGGCCCACTATGGCTCTGAAACCTTCATTTATTTTCTTGTAGCATACCTCAAAAATCACGTTGCATTGTGCCAAAGCCATATAGAGCTTTGTCGTTGAATGCTGTTTATAGAATCACTGGATTGTGTGGATCACGATTTTACGATATGTTACGTCCACCCCTGTTCTAATTTAATACCCCTCTTGCAGATAATGCGTATTTAATAGCTTGGTCTCTCTGGTTTTCAATGTTCGTGCACTAACTGATGTCATAAGCAGATTTTACGGTAATTTTCAGCCCCATCCGTAATAATTTATTGTGGTGATATCAAGTTTCAAGTATTAAACCATGTACTGTCAAGAGAAATAGGGACGGGGAGGATAGGTTTTACTCCAAAGTCTATGGCTTTATAGCAAGTATATATTTGTCATACACGCATTATTTGAAACTCAATTAACTTAAAATTTTGAATATTTTTAATACTTACTTACTTACTTACTTACAAATGGCTTTTAAGGAAACCACAGGTTCATTGCTGCCCTCACATAAGCCCGCCATCGGTCCTTATCCTGTGCAAGATTAATCCAGTCTGTACCATCATATCCCACCTTCCTCAAATCCATTTTAATATTATTCTCCCATCTACGTCTCGGCCTCCCCAAAGGTCTTTTTCCCTCCTATCTCCCAACTAACACTCTATATGCTTTTCTGGACTCGTCCATACGTGCCCCCTGCTCATCTCAGACATCTGCATTTAATATTCCTAATTATGTCAGGTAAAGAAAACAATGCGTCCAGTTCTGCGTTGTGTAACTTTCTTCATTGTCCTGTAACTTCATCCTTCCTAGCCCCAAATATTTTCCTAAGCACCTTATTCTCAAAACACCCTTAATCTCTGTTCCTCTCTCAAAGTGAGAGTCCAAGTTTCACAACCATACAGAACAACCGGTAATATAACTATTTTATGAATTCTTGAAATTTTTGACAGCAGACTAAATGACAAAATCTTCTCAACCCAATAATAACAGGCATTTCCCATATTTATTCGGAGTGTAATTTCCTCCCGAGTGTCATTTATATTTGTTACTGTTGCTTCAAGATATTTTAATTTTTCAACCACTTCGAAAGATAAATCTCCAATTTCTATGTTTCCATTTCGTACAATATTCTGGTCACGAGGCATAATCATATACTTTGTCTTTTCGGGATTTACTTCCAAACCTATCGCTTTATTTCTTTCAAGTAAAATTCTCGTGTTTTCCTTAATCGTTTGTGAATTTTCTCCTAATATATTCACATCATCCGCATAGACAAGAAGCTGATACAACCCGTTGAATTCCGAACCCTATCTGTTATCCTGAACTTTTCTAATGGCATATTCTAGAGCGAAGTTAAAAAGTAAAGGTGATAGTGCATCTCCTTCCTTTAGCCTACAGTGAATTGGAAAAGCATCAGACAGAAATTGGCCTATACAGACTCTGCTGTAAGTTTCACTGAGACATATTTCAAGTAATCGAACTAGTTTCTTGGGAATACCAAATTCAATAAGAATATTATATGAAACTTCTCTCTTAACCGAGTCATATGCCTTTTGAAATCTATGAATAATTTAAATATTGAAATAAGTTAGAAATATTATTTCCAATGTATAACAAAGCTTCCTGTTTAATCATAGAAATAGGATTGTATTCGTGGCATTTGAAGTATGTCAGGAGAAGATTCAAGTATCAGATAAAATCTGCTACAGATACCACCACCACCACCACCACCGCCGCAGCCGCCGCCACTACCACCACCACCACCACCACCACCACCACCACCCACACCACCACCACCACACCGCCACCACCATTCCAGCACTCTTTAACCTTTTACCTATCTCCGCCTCTCTTCCTCCTCATTTTTCTTTTTCTTCTATTTTGCTATATTTAACTTTCCTCCCTTGTCCTTTCAATATTTCAAATTAATTCACCGCTCTTCCTTTATCTAACCGTGGTGTTTTCTATTCCTATTATATTCTCTCCTGTCCGGTTCCTTCTCTCCTGTTCCCTAGTCCCTTTTCCTTTCCTAGTTTCATTCTTATCTTCTCGTATTTGAGGGGTCCCAATCAAAAGGTGCTAAATGCAAGATTTTAGATATTGAGGAAAATGAAAAAAAAATATATATATATTATATCTCAGTAACCGTGAGTAATGCAATTCTTTTCATACAGTATATAAGTTTGCAATAGAGATGAACATAACTAACTGCCGCTCTCGCTCGCTGTGTTCGTTGCATTTGTCTTTCGAGTCTCGTCTCGTCATTCTCGTGTGCTTCGAGTCTCGCTCATCATTTTTGAAATAGCGTTTGGTCGACGTGAAAAGATGTCGTAACTTTGAATAACATAAATCATTGAAATAAATAATATTATAAATTATTAAATTAGACTAAAAGAAAAAGAACAGAACAGTACCTAGGTTATCAAAATGTTCTTGTTCTATTACATCTGTAGTGCTTGGGAAAAGTGGCACATGTCAAAAATTTTGATTTTACAAAAGAAGGAAAATAACTGTCCTCACACTAGTTTATGTTGATTTGATTTTCTTCTGTATGAATTATTGTAATGGGAGAAATACTTATGTCTCTTTTCCCAAGCGAGGAGATGTTCCGTAAGTTGTCAATAAATCATTAAAAAATGTTTGTGAAACTGACTTATGCCACTTTTCCCAAGCCCTGCAGATATATTACCTATGGTTATATAGACAGAAAAAAAAACATTTCTCAAATAAATTTGCATTTCTAAGTAACATAAAACATAACATTAATATCTTTTTACTTGAGATTGCACACTTGATCTCAGACATATGAAATGAAAATTCCTAGCTTTTTAATAAGGGCATAGTAATTAAATAAAGACTGGGGAACGGATTATTATACACTGAAAGGTAGAGATGATGTTTCAAATAGACTACTTGATTGTTTATACATATATAACAGTTGCCAAAGTAGATACAAGTTCAGTCATGTATAAACAACTGTGGCGATTCAAGGCGGCCTCGGGACTTCGGGAGTTACCAATCTCGACGTCTCGAAACACTGACAAGCTGTCTTTACGTCAATGACACGACGTATACAACATTGTCGTGCGGGTTTTCGGCTTTGCGGGAGCTGTTAGTCTTGCTTTCTCGATCATTGTTCGTCTCTAGTTTGCAAGCATATTTTCTTTTCTATTAGAACCCAAATTGTCAATAGATTCGTTCAATTAGTTTACCAGATAATGATGTTTTAATTGTACATTAAGCAGGGTTTGCAGCGGAGTTGCTATGAAGTTTCTCTAATATTAAATTATAAGAGTATATTTTACTGAAAGAGATAATATGGTTAATTGTTGTACATGTTTTCATAAAGAAATACAATTTTTAACACTAAAACGACCATATCGGTCATTCTGACCGGTAAGCATTCTTAAGGGGTTACAGATTGGATGGTATTTATTTTAGCGTCTTCATGTAGGTATTTAATGACTTTTATGCAGGTACGTATTTCATTATTAAACTTGCCTGCAAAATGAAATCTCTGACACGAATGTGAATAGTTATAAATAATGTATTTAACCTAGAGCAGCGGTGACGAAAATGTAATCGTGCGCCGATCCACTGTGTAACCTGCAACGAGCATAACACCTATGGAGGGAGGCGGACACCCGAAGGGGAAGTGAAGCAACTGTCTGACTTATTAACGGATTTTTATTTTCCTTACGTCAAGCACTTAAATATAATTGTATTCATTACAAGGCTACAAACTAATGTTTAGTATGTGTAATGAAGAAAGAAATGAACAATAAATTAACACTATCACAACCTAAAATTAACTGTCTTCAGAATGTCTCTGCGACAAACTTTCAAAATCAGGAATTATGTCACTTACTGCCAGTCGTAGTTGATCACGAAGGTATTTGTCTGTCAGTCGTGATCTAAATTTGGTTTTTACTATTTTAATTGTTGAAAATAATTTTTCAGAAACGTAAGTTGTAGCGAACATGGCTTCAATAGAGCAAGCGAAAGAACGAAGCTTCGGATATTTATTTTTTGGCAAAGATTTGAAAGTTCAACATTTGTTAAGTCCTTACATCTAGCTTTCATTTGACATCACATAGTAAATCAGTGAGTTCAAATTGAAGAGCTAACCGCATTATTCGTACATCTGCTGAAAAAGGGTCGACGTACAGAGATGATGATGTTGATGATAACAACAACAATAAAACTTAACCCTTTAATGTTTCATCAGTAACATGTAGTATAATTCCGTTTTATGTTATAGAACCGTTTTCCTCATAATACTTGTGAACAAATCATACATTTAATATTCTCATCATATTGACAGCAAAAAAATGCGTCCTCCGATCCTACTTGGAACTTTCGTACATGGTTTCGAGAGAGACATATGCCACTCGCAGGTCAGGGACAAATACAAATGGAACGGAGTTTGACACCAGTGAGTGAGAGGGTGGGGGAGTGGCTGAGGTTAGAAGCCAGCGAAATGCACAGCTATCACTGCGAGCCACAATGTCTCGCGAATCACGTTCTCGCCACGGCTGACCTAGAGGATCGCCACAGGTCATTTTTAACGGTAGCAGCTATTGTTGTAATGTCGAAATATGCAGTAATGAGTTTGTTAAATTTTTCCTTGTTTTATTTTTATATGGATGAATGAATACATAAATAGGTGAATAAATAAACCCAATTCTAAAATGAGTATGATTAAAGTTTGTTTGCTTCAGTTAGAACAAAACTTTTTTTTTTTTTTTTCATCGATTAATAACACTACAGAAAGTCTTGCTGAAGACTGCAAACAACACCAACTGCACAAATTGCTATGAATGCAGACGATACAGCTATTTATGCAACCCATCCCAACATTAACATAGCCTCAAATCACCTTCAGGAAGCCTTAAACATCATATGCCCTTGGCTTGAAAATTGGCGCATCGCATTGAACTGCAATAAATGCGAAGCAATGATATTTACTTTGTGTCGTCCTGCTAATCCTCCATGCATAAATCTTTCAACCAAAGTGATACCGTGGAAACCAAAGGATGAAGCTGTAAAATATCTTGGAATGCACTTAGATCGCCGTCTATCATGGAAACATCACATCAACAACAAACTTAAATTGGCCTACTCAAGACTCACTACATTATATCCGCTCCTCAACAAGAAATCATCTCTAAAGGCCTCCCCACACCGACGCGAAATATTCGCACCGGTGGCGAATGTTTCGCTTCGCAAAGTTGCCACTGCCTCAGTGTACATTGCGGTATATGAGTGTGCCCACACCGACGCGAAAGTATCGCCGGACGGCTGCGAGTCTGCAGCGTTGAAATTTAGATTCGCCGCCTGCGCGGTTTTTTTCGCTGCCGCTGCGAATTTTTTGATAGTGTTCTGTGAGAAATTGTAAGGAAACGTCCAGTTTTATATGATTTATTCTAAAGGATTACAAGTAAGTAAGGAAAAAGGGCAATATGAGTTGCAATCCAACTGGAATTTAATGAAAGTGGTAAGTTATTCACATGTTTAACATATCTAAAGAGAAAAATTCTAGCCTACATACAACCTGTCTATAAGGAATGATTTCATATTCGCATCTTTGTTGCCTTTTATCAGTCCTTCAGATTATCATAGCATTGCTTAGTACAGAAATATATTTCTAGAGAACGCAAAATGAAATCTCTGACATGAATGTGAACAGTTATAAATAATATATTTAACCTAGAGCAGCGGTGGCGAAAATGTAATCGTGCGCCGAGCCACTGTGTAACCTGCAACGTGCATAGCACCTATGGAGGGAGGCGGACACCCGAAGGGGAAGTGAAGCAACTGTCTGACTTATTAACAGATTTTAATTTTCCTTACGTCAAACACTTAAATATACTGTTATACAGTACAAGGCTACAAACTAGTGTTTAGTATGTGTAATGAACACAGAAATGGACAATAAATGAACAATATAACAACCTAAAATTAACTGTCTTCAGAATGTCTCTGCGACAAAGTTTCAAAATCAGGAATTATGTCACTTACTGCCAGTCGTAGTTGATCACGAAGATATTTATCTGTCAGTCGTGATCTAAATTTGGTTTTTACTATTTTAATTGTTGAAAATAATTTTTCACAAACGTAAGTTGTAGCGAACATTGCTTCAACAGAGCAAGCGAAAGAACGAAGCTTCGGATATTTATTTTTTGGCAAAGATTTGAAAGTTCAACATTTGTCATGTCCTTACATCTAGCTTTCATTTGACATCACATAGTAAATCAAGTTCAAATTGAAGAGCTAACCACATCATTGCATCATTTAACATCTTACTAAGGTTTAATAGTTCAAAGTTAATCATTTTCTTAGTTTAGGAAAGGTTTCATTCTTAAAAGCAAACATATAAGCCTACATTTATTAGCAATTTTGTCAAAACTAATCTCATTCATATTTTATTCCTATGAAATACTCTAGGAACTTTTGTATTAGCTAGTACAGAAGAGTTGTTTCAATAAACATAAATAGGCCTATTAATTGTTTTCATTAAACCTTACTGATTCGCGCTGTATCTCCTAACATAGTACTCGCGTTTGGTGTCACTACAACTCAATGAATAATAATCAATGTTTTGGACTTAAGCTAATAGTTTTATTTTATTATGCGATATTTGTCTACATAATGTTAAAATAACCGACTTGCAATTAATTTTTAAATATTAAATACAATAGTCTATTATAGGATTGTTGTTTAGTCAATTTTCCGAAGAAAAGTCTGAACCTCACAAATGAAACCAAGAAGGCACCACTTATGAGGCAACTAGTCCAGGAGATAATGGAGTAGGGTGGCCAGTTCCTTTCCCCCTCCATTTCATACATCGCCGAAAAAATTAGCAAAAATCTACACCTAGCAGATACTGCTTCACACTTACACTTACTCATAAACAGGATAATTTTATTAATTGTACGCGAATATCACTACTTGTGGGACAAATCCCTTTCATATTTTAGACTTAGCATCATATCTTGTCTTCCTTCTCTTAATGGACGCATTATAAAAGAATCAAAGAAAAAGTAGAAAAGACGAGACGAAGTAGAGTCTCTTCTGTTTTCGAGATTTTGTTACGCACTTAACACACGTGTATTGTAAACTATTTTTGCACGATCATATATTTAGAACTGCAAATACTGTATGAATTTTATGATACTTTTTGGGTTGAGAGCGCATTTTAGTGACTGTAGCCATTATACATTCAAGGGAGTATCAGTTTGCTAAAAAGTTTAATAAAAGTCAGTATGGTTTTCTTTTTGTATCTAATGATAAAAAAACATTAAAAATATGTTATTGAGGGGGTTTAGACGTATTATATTACATTATAATAGAAACGCGGGCAATTAAAATGTAATAATTGTTTTCAAATGTGAATGTCTTGATTTCACGACACTAAAATGATTTATATCGTGTTAGTAGTTTGTTGAACGTACTCTCATCAATTCCTAGAAAATTGCTAAATGATCGAGAATCTTCCAATGTCATCTCTCTGAGTAGGAATAAAAATATATATTACCAATAAAGGATCTTTTATTTCATTTCACTATTTTCAATTATTTATATGTCCTGGGATGGTAATTCATGTTATGAGGGATTCTATGAATATTCGTTTCATAGGTAATTTATCTTTTCAGATATTCAGATATCTTTAACTTCTTGTTTCTGATGCACTTTTGTATTTTTCTACGTGGACTTCACTTTCTCACCCGCACTTCTTTCTTTTTTCCATGTGTTCTCTCCTCCAGAGCTCTAAGTTCTTTGACAACGTTTGCAACCGCAAGCACAACATCTAAGGCTAAATACTAGGTATCATCGTTGTCCATTTTGATTCTTTTCTTTTAATAATGTAATTAAATGTATTCTAATATTTCAGTTACATTTATTTTAATATTGTGATTACATTTATTTTTAATTGCATTATTTATATTTTAATTACATTTATTTTAATATTTATTGTTACATTTCAAAACACATACAAGTAATTAAAACAATTTAAGCGATGGAAGTATTGTGTAAGCGGATTTGAAATCAGAGCAAAGATTTCTGTATTAGCAGACAAGAGGTTGTCTTGAGTTCTTCGCCATGTAAAAAATACTCTTTTCTTTAACTCGCCGTAACTTGAAAACCAGTAAAGATTTTGAATAGCGGCAACTTTTAAAAGTAATTGCCATTCTTTCTCAACATTTCATTCGCTTTGACCCCCCATCTAACGTGAAAAATAAAAAAGTTTACCGCTAACGACTTCTGAAGGTCTAAATGTCTATTTTGAACAGATCACTTCCAAATTAGTATCTTTCTTTTCCCCCGCGATTTAAAAACAATTTTGATTTCAAAATTTGTTCCATGCTTTCCTCAGACATTGAGCTGCCAATCATAAAAATAACAGTGCCATTGATTGACTATCATAGAGCTACGACATGATATTCCTCTGCATACTAGAAATTTGGTCTCCGTCAGCGCTGCGAATATTTCGCGTCGGTGTGGGGTAACGTGCGAATTTCGTTGCCGCTGTATACGCGAAATATTCGTCGCCGCCACGGCAGCGAATATTTCGCGTTGGTGTGGGGAGGCCTTAAAGCTACAAAATTGCATGCTACTTTACACATCTCTATTACGACCCCTACTGCTTTATGCCTGTCCTGTCTGGGGAGGAGCTGCAATAAGTGAAATTAAACACATCCAGTCATTTCAAAATAAAGTCCTACGAATTTCACTCATTTCTCCTAGGTTTGTCCGTAACAGCCAACTACACAGAGAAACTGGTATTGACACAATCAAACAGTTTATTCATTCACAACCTAAGAAGTTCTATGACAACCTAGAAAATGTTCCGGGCGCCATCCACTACTCTCTCGGAAGGAAGTCCACATTTCCCACCAGAATCAAGAGGCGCTTCCAATGGACCTCATATTATAATCAAAACTTATCTTCACACTAACCTATGTAAATAATTATTTATTAATAATTATTTTTGTTCATTGATCGTGCCATTTGCTTGTTTTCAGTGTCGAACCAATTTATATTTTATTTACCATGATCATTCAGTATTCCCAACTGACACATCAATAAATTATAAAAAAGACTGCAAACTCAATAATTCATTTTACTGCTTTGGGCTTTTAAAATATTATTTCTAGAGACGTTTAACATAGTAATAATTATAATTTGAAATTAACCACTGCAATTTCACCTGAATTGCAATGTTAATTATTGTTTTTAAATATTTGCAAAAATTAAGTAAAGTCTACTACTCCACGAAATTTATTGCATTCCTGATACAAGTAACATTAAGGAAGCCGTGAAAAATCAACGAGATTCCAGATGCCAATGTTATTACTACTATGTTATATAAATAATATTGTTAAAATATTAATATGAAAATAAATCATTACATAACCTTACCGTTTGTTTTAAGTTCGCATTTATAGACTGAGGGAAAAAATAACAAATATAAATGCACTGCTGGAGTAATTAAACACAGAAAAATTTTACAGCAATGCAATGTTGAAGAAAGATATTTTGAGTGTTCCATCCAGTTTGCGTCAAAAACTGAAACCAACATGGAGATTTCATTGCAACAATTAGAAATTCGTCTTTTGTAGGTATGTAATAAACGATCTTCACACAAAATAATGTACGATACACGAGCGGTATGTTTGTTTTCATGTTCTCGGAAAATTTTGGGGCTCAACTACGATTCGCTTTTTCAATCTTTTCCTCGAATGAAAACGTCAACATACCGCTCTTGCAACATTGTATTACTTCACCTGTTCATTTAGGAACCCAAAATCTAGACTGCCCTGAATTCAGTGCCATGTATTATATTTATATTTTATTTAGAAATGATCTGTATAGTGCTAAATGCGCTGATCGATCAATAAATTATAAAAAAAAGACTGCAAACTCAATAATGCTATATTGGATAGTGGGCTGAAAAAGAGCTATATGAACTGTACGCAAGATGTTGAAATGAACCAGCAGATTTTCAGAGCTAATAGCTAATGCTGTATGCAATAAAGGATATAACATCAAAGAACTGGAACGAGAAAATAGCTTTTCCCATCTCTACTAAACGTTTAACTACAACAAAATTCCTTTTATGATATCCTAGTTGCTACACTGCAAACTGCGTCGTAATAGTTATTTACGGTACACAGGCTAAAAGCGAGATTTTACGGATGAGTTTGAGATATTTACAGGCTCGGCCGGAATTTCAAAACGAATGTGCGAAACATGGATCGGCTGAAATTAAATTCCCCAAATAATAATAAGATGGAGACACTGTGCTGAGTTCAGGGCATTTAAACACTCGATACCATTAACGAAAGAAATCAACAATTAGTCGGTAGATGAAATAATCATGGCGGGACATTCAGATGCTTTACAGACTATCTATATTAATTAATAATAAATCTGTAGCCGAAATTTTTCTGGTAATTTTCGATTTTCCAAAAATAATTGGTCCTAACATATATAATTAACCACCCTGAAACCGAAAATCGCATTTTTGAAATTTTTGTTTGTATGTCTGTCTGTATGTTTGTTACTTGTTCACGCGATAATGGCTGAACCGATTTGTATGAAAATTGGAATATAAATTAAGTTCCTTGTAACTTAGATTTTAGGATATATGGCATTCAAAATACTTTATTTAAAAGGGGGGTTATAAGGGGGTCTGAATTAAATAAATCGAAATATCTCGCTTATTATTGATTTTTATGAAAAATGTTACATAACAAACGTTTCTTTAACAATGATTTCCGATAAGGTTTATTCTTTACAAAATTTTGATAGGACTGATATTTAATGAGATAAATGAGTTTTAAAATTAAAATATCGCCATCTAAGACGGTGCAATGTATTAAGAACAAATGACTTCGTCTATAAGGGGTCTTGGACAACAACAATCGAAACAGGGGCCTTGGACATCAACAATCGAAAGCTATTAAACATAGCCTACACAGAATGTTTCTGTGTTTTTATGAAGTAATATTAGAAGCTAAATTAACCGATTTCTATAAATAATTATTATTTCACCATTGGAAAGTGTAGTTTCTCTAGATGGACATAATGCTATAATATTATTACAGTAACGTCTGAGTAAATCGGGGACAGATAAGATTAAAATAGCTTCTTATGCACAAAAAATTTGATAGGCTATTTTGTACATTCGTTTTCTCTATTTCTTAAAATAATATTTATGTACACTCATTTTAATCTCGGAGAATTAACGAACAACGAGAGTGTATTGATTTAGTATGAAGTAATAGTACGTTAGCTTAGCAATCCATTATTTTATAATTCAAATTTTAACTATGCTCAATTGAATCGTGTTAAAATACATAAAAAATATATGCAATAAATGCAATGCAAAAAAATTGGGTAATGAGCGAAGCAGATTATCTTGCGCTGTTGTAAAAGTTGTTCCCTGGATCAAACGTCCTATTTTAATTATGTAATTACTTTATATTTATTTCTAACAGGTGCAGCGGAGCGCACGGGTACGGCTAGTTTTAAATAAATTAAAGAAAGCAATTGGGAAACCTATACCTATCATGTTAAATTGAGGCAGCCATCTTACAACTGATATACAGTATGCTCCATCTAATGACTGCGTGATAAAGCCGTGGTTTGCTGCTGCGGCCCTGGCGAAAAATTCGAACAAGAGGAAGAATATGTCACTCGTGGGAGAACTTGTTACCTTAATTTTACAACCACCCTCGTAATAAGGCCACAATAGCGTAAAGTTTCGTTTTCTGCATCCTTTTGAAGAACTTTTTTTAATAGGTTATCTTACGACGCTTTATCAACATCTCAGGTTATTTAGCGTCTGAAGATGAACGTGATAATGCCGGTGAAATGAGTCCGGGGTCCAGCACCGAAAGTTACCCAGCATTTGTTCATATTGGATTGAGGGAAACCCCCGAAAAAACCTCAACCAGGTAACTTTCCCCGACCAGGAATATAACCCGGGTCACCTGATTTCGCGGCCAGACGCACTAACCGTTACTCCACATGTGTGGATTTGAACGTAAATATAAGAAATTGGACATAGTATGCAATAATTGTTGACGTTATTATGCTTATCCAAAAGCCACGGAAAAAGAATTGTGGCTTAATTTGTGGTAATTCCGTTTCTACGGCTTTATTTCAAGAAAGACACAAAAGTCTACTACTGAAAATATTATGAGATTTTTTTCTTTGAGGTAAATTCGCTCTTAGTGTATATGAATGAATCCTACCTGTAGTGTAGGATTAATTTATGTACAAACACAGACGGATGGGATGGCCAAAGTAACTTCTTTACTAGCTGGGTTATTAAAAAAAAGGATTCTACTGAAAATCTGGAAATAATTTTTCAGTTCCCAGTACTAATATTTTTTCACATTTCGTATAATGAGAAATTGAATTTCTTCTTCTTCTTCTTCTTCTTCTTCTTCTTCTTCTTCTTGTATTAAGAATTATAGCCTGTTATGCCTCTATTCGCTGGTCTATCCAGCATTTCCTTGGACGGCCTAAACTTCTTCTTCCCTTTGGCTTGTATTCCATTATTTGTTTTGGAATACGGTCATTATTCATTCTTTGAACATGCTGTGACCAAGAACTTCTATATTCTTCTACTTTCTCTATTAAGTTTTCAGCATTGAGTTCCTTCCTAATATCTGTATTTCTTTTCCTATCCGTTAAACTATATCCAGCCGTTGCTCTTAGGAATCTCATTTCTGCTGCCTGCAATCTAGATATATCTCCCTTCGTCATGGTCCATGTCTCACTGCCGTGTAAGCATGTTGGTATCGCTATCACTTTGTAAAACTTCATTAGAGTTTCCTTCCTTACTTTTCGTTCAAGTGTTTTTCTAATTGTGCCGTTCATTTTATTAAATTTTGCTATTTTTCCGTTAATGTCAATTTCACCATGGTAAGATACATATATCACGTCCCAAGAAAGTGAAGCGATGAATCTATTCAATAGGAGTGTTCTTCGATTATTGTGAAGTTTTGTTAAGTGACCTAAGCTCTGAACTGTCAGTCAAGTTACAGCGAGTTCAGAATAGTGCGTCAGATACGTATGCAACATCCGACGATATGATCACATACGACCGTACTTCGCAATTCTTTCGTGGCTCCGACTTACAGAACGTAGAACTTTACACTCTTTGTCTTTACTCATTCGAATTCTGCACATTTCAACACCAAATTACCTTTCGTCTCGTTTCTCTTATCTATACTCTAACCACGACGTAAATACCAGATCACTTATCTGTGGCGCGTTAAGTATACCTCTTCAAAGAACATCTCGTTATTCATCATCTTTTACAGTATCCACCTCAGGACAATGGAATTCCCTGTCTCAAAGTATTAGGGGCTGCAAGATAATAAACACTTTTAAAAACAGCTTAAAAGATAACCTTCTTAGCATTTCACTCCAATCATACTGACTTAAACTGTCTACATTGTTACTCCTTCCTTTAGACATACATCCTGATAGTGCAGTATTTTCGAAATTGTCTCATAATAATCTCTTTCTATTATCTAACATTATTTGAAATATATTAACATTCTATGTATTTTAGCTTAATTCTGCTATATAGTTTGTATTTCAGTGTTTAATTAATAGTTCATAGTATTTTGTTGTTTAATTAGTAAATAACTCTTTTTCCTATACATGTAGCTCTTATTTTGTTGTTTAATTAAATCAAATTGTTCAATTCTTTGTAAGTTCATACATATGTGTATACTTTTTGCTGGTTGAGTGGAAGAGAAGGCCTTACGGCCTTAACTCATCATGACTAGACTTCTAAAATAAATCATTATTATTATTATTATTATTATTATTATTATTATTATTATTATTATTAATGATTATCTTGGATCTTACAGGACTTACACCTTTGAATGCCATTACTTTAGTTTTTGATGTCGATATTTTTAAATCATATTTTTCAACTATTTTTATAAGTTCACGTACCGCTTTCTGTAAATTATTCTCATTATTGGCTATGATTACTTGGTAATCCGCATATAATATAGACATTATACTTCTTCTCCTTATGTCAAAACCATAATTATTTTATTTAATTTTCCATTCTCTTAGAGCTTCGTCTATATATAGATTAAAGAGAATAGGGGATAAACTGCATGCTTGTCGTAATCCTTGATCAACCAGTTTTTTGTTATTTTCATCTCCAGTTATACATATTGAAGTTCTCAATTCAATTCTGTTCGGAATATGTATGGTCAGACTTTCCTGTGTTAATTTCAACGTACCCCGTTACCATATTTCGACTTATTTATGGGTCATCTTCAGAACTGGTCGTTGTTGGTTTGGCGCCACTTGTTCTGTTTCCTGTGAGGGTGTGTTCCTGTGGTATAGTGTAGAGTCAATGAGTGTGTGTGTTTTGAAGTTGAGTTGTGTGTTGAGATATTTCGTTGGGGTGTGTTTTTATGTGTCTGTATATTTCATATTGTTCTAGTGTGTTTAGTTTCTGCCTTTTTGGTTGGATGTGTAGTATTTCCATGTCTGTGTTGATGTCTCTGTAGATGTGGTTAGCATTTCTGTTGTGTTCTGCATATGTGGAGGTGTTTTGTAATTTTGTTATGGCTGTGATGTGTTCTTTGTAACGTATTTTAAACGATCTGCCTGTCTGTCCTATGTAGAAGTTGTTGCAGGTGTTATATTTTTGTTTGTATACGCCTGTATGGTTGTATTTGTTTGTGTTGTTGAGATGTTTTTGTAGAGTGTTATTTGTTCTGAATGCAATGTTGTAATTTAATTTCTTGAATGAGGTTGCAATTTTGTGTGTGTTTTTGTTTTCGTATGTTAGTGTGATGTATTTTTTGTATTCTTGTGTTTGTGTTGTATTTTTATGTTATTTGTGATTATGTTTTGTCTTACGTATTATGTTGTCTATTATGTTAGGGTTGTATCCGTTTTCTTGTGCTATGTATTTGATTGTGTTTAGCTCTTCGTTGTAATCTTGTTGTTTCATTGGTATGTTGAGTAGTCTGTGTACCATTGTCCGGAATGCAGCTTATTTGTGTTGTGTAGGGTGGTTGGATGTGTTGTGTATGTGTGTTGTTGTTGTTGTTTTCTGTATACTTTGAACGTGTGTTTGTTGTCTACTGGGTGTTCAGTTCAAAATGTGTCATGGCTCGCTGTATGCCGTCATGTGGCTAGCCGATGAGCCTAGAGAATTCAATCTTCCTACACTTCCGCAGAGGTGTATAACCTATGAGGCAGAGAAGTTGCCTAGCAAGTACGGCGTTCATTCTGAAGAGTACGTACCGATACGTACGGTAACGCCGGTAGTGGCAGGAATGTGAACTGTTTGGAAATACGTACTGTCGGCATATGGGGAGAGGGTTAAGACGATTACTTACGTATTTGTTGACATTAACTTCGACAGTCAACATGGACACGGAGCATTTGATTTGTGTTGTGGAATGTTACCGTACGCAACCGATGATAACAAATACCCTGCTTACGACTTGCCGGCGCAAAACAGTTCGAAAGAGGTTATGGTAGCACACAGACCGTACAGACCGCCATCTGTTGCTACGACGTTCAAGTTATACCGTACACGTTCTCAAGTTCAGATTGAAGAACGCCTTAAATAATAGGCAACTTCTCTAACATATAAGCTGAAACTCGCTTCAAATCGGTGACCCAACAACAGTGACCTCATGACACACTTTGAAATGAACACCCAATACTTTTATTATTGTGATGTCTAGAAAATTTATGGATTTGTTGTTTTCAATTTCTAATATGTAGTGTAGCTTTGAGTGTATTTTGTTTATGTGTTGATATAGGTTTTGGATCTGTCTTTTGTTTCCTTTGTATAGGATTAGTATGTCATCTACGTATCTGTACCAATATATGATGTTGTCTGCGTGTTTGTTGTTGTCTTTGTCTAGTATGTATGTCTGTTCTATGTGGTGTAAGAATGTGTCTGCTAGTATGCTGGAAATGGTTGATCCCATGGGTAGGCCTTCGGTTTGTGTGTAATATTTGTTCTTCTATGTGAAGTAGATTTGTTTTGTGATGATGTCTGTGGTGTGGATGATTTCTTTAGTATGTTCTTGTGGTGTGTTGTGTTGTCAATTCTGTTCCTAACGGAACTGAAAGGAAAGTCAATTTTGTAGCTTTTTGTCTTCTCTTGTTATTTCGAATTTGTTGAATTTTCCTTGGATTAATTTCCGTCCTATTGAAACTGTATTCCGGATATTTCATTTGTCAGGATGTCTTGCGGCCCATCCACAATATGTCTAATTCACTGCTATGAACGCAGTAGATTATTGGGATCATCCTGCTCCACCTTAAGACGTATAATCTAAACGTAATCTTAGAGGCGTTCCCACAGTACCACAGATCAGCAGAAAAGCTTCTTGGGGGAAACCAAGATTTACTTGCGCCTTGTGCCGTAGTGGGGCCGAGCGTCTTGCCGGAAACTAATCACACGGTTTACGACATTGCTATGAGTTCAGGGCTGTCCAAGAAACAATTCTTTGAAAATTATATTGACTGGAACTTGAAATCTGACAGACACGCAGCGCACATTGTTATTAAACCTTTCTTACCTATAGATAACATATGGCAATAATTAACTTTATAGCATTTATATACTTGTGTGTTACATATGAAGGTAAATTTTGCTGGATAACTTCTATTTCAATACATTTTCATCAACATAGTTTTGTTTCAAATGTTGCCACTCCCGTAAATTGGTCACTGAATTGGTCCTAATACAGCTGTTTGTTTCAACATGGATTGCTTGTAAATTTAATTTGGGTTAGAAAGGGTTAAGAAATGAATGTGTTAACGCTTATGAAATAACATTAAGGGACTCGGTCGTAAAACATGGTAATTGACATTTTGGTAAAAAATGAGATATGTAGCGTAATTATTTAAGTTGTGTCATGTAATTAATTGAGTTGATATATAATTAAGTTGATATGTAATTAATTAAAATGATATGTAATTTAGTTTATATGTAAATAAATTAAGGTGATATGTAATTAATTAAGATGATATGTAATTAAGTTAGTATGTAATTAATTAAGATGTGATGTAATTACTTAAATTGGTAATAGTTGGGTGAAATAGAAGTACTTATAAGTTAGATTTACTTTTGCTTATCGTAGGCGTTATTATAGAATACTTTTTATTTATAGTCCTAGGTTAATCTACTATTTATAGATTTACGTTTATTTTATTTTATTTCTGTAATTGTAATTATTATATCGTAATTGTAATTATTGTATATTACATATCACTACCACCGGGTGTATACCCAATTGTAGTGTTAATACATACATACATACATACATACATACATACATACATACATACATACATACATACATACATACATACATACATACATACATACATACATATGGTATCTTAAATTCTACGTCTAATGCAGTAGTTAGTTTTCCAACATCTCAACGCATGGCAGACGTGTACAAATTTTATTTTACTGTTGCATGTATAAATGTTTACCTACCTAATAACTTCAAAACACTAAAATGTTACTTACCATGTTTTACTCCCTAAGTTCTGAATTGTGTTTTCATAACCGTGGTGAATTTACAGTAAGAAAAATCATCATCAACAATACGATTTAGGCCCATTGACATGTTTCGTCTCCATAGCAATATTAAAATCGGTCTTTCCAGCGTTTTCTAGGGCGTCCGATTCGTCTTCTCCCTTGGGGTTTATAATGGTGTAGTCGGTATGGAATACGGGTTGGTTCCATCCTAGATATATGTTCATGCCATTTATTCCTATATTCTCTTAGCTTTTGTCGTCAGGGAAAATCAGTCCGGCTATATTCACTATGGAGATTATGAGTAAGATTTTTTTTACACTGGTGGGCTGCCAACCCTCCGAGCAACCTATTACCCTCAGGAGAGGGGGATTTTCTGTTAGGGTCTCTTTTCCTTAGATGGTTGCCTACATGGCTAACGAGAGTCCTATTCCCGGGTTGATTTTCGGAGTTTTCCTTCTCCTACGCCCTTATCAAGATCTCACATATTGGGTAATATGTGTTGGGGTATTTATCGACTGCCAAGTCTAGATCCACCGTATTTAGTTTTAGTAGGGCCACCTCGTGCAGGGTGTGGTTCTTCGCCACGTACGGACGGTTTTAGTTTGCAGCTTCATCAGAGATAAAGGTCTTGCATATCTCTTCAGCTCAAACCCTGGTAGTAGCGAGGACCAGTGTTTAGTAGTAGGAAACATAATTACATAAAAATAGGCCTAAAGCTAGTTGACACATGTAACCGAAAGTTAGAATTTTTCATATTACCGGTTGTTCGGTATGTTTCTGAAACTTGGACTCTCACTTTGAGAAAAGAACAGAGGTTAAAGGTGTTAGAGAATAAGGCGCTTAGGAAAATATTTGGGCTAAGAGGGATGAAGTTACAGGAGAATGGAGAAAGTTGCACAACGCAGAATTATACGTATTGTATTCTTCATCTGACATCATTAGGAACATTGAGATGGGCAGGGCATGTAGCATGTATGAGTGAATCCAGAAATGCATATAATAATAATAATAATAATAATAATAATAATAATAATAATAATAATAATAATGGCTTTATTTAACCTGGCAGAGTTAAGGCCGTAAGGCCTTCTCTTACACTCAACTAGGATTAAAACTTGCTTACACAGTTAAACATAAAACTGGATCGGAATTAAGTAATTACATATTGATACAATTTAGGTACATAATGAGATCAAGAGAGGTAGTTACATAAAATTTACCTCATAAAATAAAAATAAACATAGTGGAATACATATTTATGTTGTTAGAATCAAATACGAATCACATAAAAACAGAAGCCGATTATTCCATAAAAAAATGTATACAGTAAAAATAAAAATAAACACATTACTATACATATTAGTCTTAGATTAAAATTAAGTAGGATTTACATAATTAAACCAGAAACCGACAATTGAATAAAATGTACACAAAAATAAATTAATAATAAAAAACAACACAGTTGGATATATATTGGCGTTAAGTGATAAATAAACACGATTTAGATAATAAAATAAAACAAAAAAAAATAAAAATAAATACAGTGGAACACATTCCATTAAATATTTGCAACGCGTTAGGTCTGGCAACTCATCATAAGATATTTTTCTAATTTACATTTAAAGGAAATTAAAGTTCGGTAGCCCTTGACTTCAGGCGGCAGAGAATTTCAGTGACGAGAAGTAGCAACAGTGAAAGATGACGAATAAAGAGATGTGTGCAGTGGTATTTCTAGCGTGTTATCATATTGTGACCTAGTATTTAAGTTATGATACTGAGAAAGACGTGGAATCGGACAGATAAGTAAGAGGGAGTAGAGGTGTGCAAAATTCGGTATAAGAGAGAAAGGGAATGTAACTTTCTCCTCTCATTTAACCTGAGCCACGATAATAAATTGAAAGAAGGCGAAATGTGATCGTAGTAGCGGACATTACAAATGAAGCGAACACACGCATTATGAACACGTTGCAGTTTCTGGGATAAATCCACCCTGAGATCACTGAATAAAGCGTCACACTAATCGAAATGAAGCATAATAAGAGTCTGTACAAGCGTCTGCTTTAATTTAGCTGGATAGTGGTACAATCTTTTTAATGAGTGAAGAGTGGAAAATACTTTCTTGCACGTGTGTTTGATATGCGTGTCCCAGGTAAGGTTAGATTCAAAGTGAACTCCCAGGTTTTTTACAGTTGAACTGAATGGAATGATCGCTTTATTCAGAGTCACAGGAGGAAGGTTCAGCTTATTAATATCGGGGATTAATCTTTTATTCTAAAATAAGATAGCCCGTGATTTATCTGTATTTAAGTTAAGTCCGAATTATTGAGACCAAGATGAAACGGATTCGAGATCTTTATTGAGTCTATTAATACAGTTACTTAGTCTATCAGGACTGGCGGAAATGTATAATTGAACGTCATCTGCATAAATATGATATCTGGAATATTTAAATGACTTGGCGATATCGTTAATATAGGGACAGAAAAGCAATGGGCCCAATACCGAACCCTGAGGAAATCCTGACTCTACTCTCTGCCAGGAGGAGAACCGATTATTAAAGACAACACGCTGCTGGCGGCCATTGAGGTAGGAGTGCATCCAGGTGATAACGCTGTCAGAAAAATTTAACATTCGAAGTTTAGATAGTGTGTTAGTTTGGAAGCAGGGGGGGGGAAATACCTTAGGGGAGGCCGAGACGTAGATGGGAGGATAAAATTAAAACAGAGGGAGATGGAATGTTATAGTAGAGACTGGATTAATCTTGCTCAGGATAGGGATCGATGGCGAGCTAATGTGAGGGCGGCAGTGAACCTCAGGATTCCTTAAAGCCATAAGTAAGTAAGTACTGTGACAAATAGAGATGGTAGAGACTGCATTAATCTTGCTCAGGATAGGGACCGATGGCGGGCTTAGATGATGGCGGGAGTGAACCTCCGGATTCCTTAAAGCCACAAGTAAGCAAGTAAGTACTGTGATAAATAGATTATGTCCGCTTTTGCAGAAATTTGAGAGACGCATCACAAAATCTCTCTTCTTTGTTTGCAATCACATATTTGCTAAGCTACATTAAACATTTTCATTACTGATATAATGAGTTCGGCAAGAAGGATGCAGTATAACATTATTGACAATAGCATATAACGCATTATTTCATTTAAAGAATATTGCGTGATTTAAGTATTATGTTTCCTTATTTAAATATTCAAATACGTCCTGCTTTTCGTGCTACAGAAAATAAAAACAAATCGTAACTTTCTGAGGTATGTAAGCTGTTTTCGGTATCAGGCATTAAAAGGCGATGTAATTGTAGTGCAGCAACTTCGAGCGTTCGCGATCGACGGAACAAAGGTTTCAACCGATCGGTTATAAATTCTAGACTGCATGCGCTCGAGCGAAGACTGATCAGTGAGCTTTGGTCGGATGTTTCCTTTAGAATGCAGAGATCTAGTAGTAATGGGAGGTAAAGGAACAGGACAACATGGAAACTAATGGTAAAAGGAGATAAGATTAAAATACAGTTTCTCTAGAAACTATCAACAATGGTCAGGTTGATATAGTGGTTGAAATACCTATTTTACATTTCAAAATTTGCTGCTGAGGTGTGATGGAAGTTCTTAATATGGTCTTTACGAAGGGAATGTATACTGTATTTACATCATGGAAAAGGACGCTGTTCATGACCGAGAGGTTTCCTTGAAAATTGTATTTGCCAGCTATTCTAGAGCCCAAAAAATTCTTTGCTTTATGATGTGCTCCTTCTGAACCAAACCTTTCGTGTGATTCTAAGGTTCTTTGGTGGATAACGAAGGAAACGTATGAAAAATGTGAACCTGAGCTTGTAAAGTAATTTAGGTTACATACTTACTTACTTACAAATGACTTTTAAGGAACCCGCAGGTTCATAGCTGCCCTCGCATAAGCCCGCCATCGGTCCATATCTTGTGCAAGAATAATCCAGTCTCGCCTCCCACCTAACACTCTGTATGCATTTCTTGATTCGCCCATGCGTGCTAATGCCCTGCCCATCTCAAATGTCTCGATTTAATGTTCCTAATTACAAGTATGTCAGGAGACCATGTACTGTGGGTTCCCATCACCACGGCATGGCGCGTCCTCAGGTTGCGGATCGAGGAGTCAGCCTCCAGATATGGAGGGTAGCTGTGAATATATGGAATAAGCAGTCGATGAGAGCCGATGAGGAGTGGTCCTCCAGCTTTGGGGTTGGGCGAAGGGCTAACTACCCATCACCGTAAAAACCTGCTTGTTACGAATCCTTCAAATAAGCCTCGGAATGGGACTGATTCTCTGGCACGACCACAGCAAAGGAATAAGTTTTTGAGATTTGGTACTTGGAATGTTAGAAATCTATATAGAACAGGAGGGGTAACATCAGTAGAAAAAAAACTAGCTACGTATAGAATAGACTATGTGGGAGTACAGGAGGTTAGGTTAGATGGGAACGGCATACTTAATTCGGAACATCAAATCCAGACGTTTGAGATGGGCAGGGCATGTAGCACGTATGGGCGAATCCAGAAATGCATATAGAGTGTTAGTTGGGAGGCCGGAGGGAAAAAGGCCTTTGGGGAGGCCGAGACTTAGATGGAGGATAATATTAAAATGGATTTGAGTGAGGTGGGATATGATGATAGAGACTGGATTAATCTTGCTCAGGATAGGGACCAATGGCATGCTTATGTGAGGGCGGCAATGAACCTCCGGGTTTATTAAAAGCCAGTAAGTAAGTAATCATATCAGGTGAAGAATAACATGCGTGCAGTTCTGTGTTGTGTAACTTTCTCCATTCCCCTGAAACTTCATCCCTCTTAGCCCCAAATATTTTCCTAAGAACCTTATTCTCAAACACTTTTAATCTCTGTTCCTCTCTCAAAGTGAGAGCCCAAGTTTCACAACCATACAGAACAACCGGTAATACAACTGTTTTATAGATTTTAACTTTCAGATTTTTTGACAGCAGACTAGATGACAAAACCTTCTCAACCGAACAATAATAGGCATTCCCCATATTTAATTTGCGTGTAAATTCCTCCCGAGTGTCATTTATATTTGTTGTTACTGTTGCTTCAAGATATTTGAAATTTTTTAACTTCTTCGAAGGATAAATCTACAATTTTTATATTCCAATATTCTGGTCACGAGACATAATCATATACTTTGTCTTTTTGGGATTTACAATTTAGGCTACAATATATCCGAAACTGGATAACGAATGGGCCTCTAAATGAGATGAAATGGAACACGTTTTTAATTTATGTTATCTTGGCAGTGAATAACAAAACGTTTTTGTTGTTAATCACTGTTAGCAGTGTGAAAAGATATGCTGTTGAATATCATTATTGCTATTTTCCTCCTAATCTTTGTCGTAAATTTTTCAACAACGTACATGTAAATCCCGAGATAAAATAAGGTCTAGCGGTTATTCTTAATCAGAAGTGTAATTAAATTAGGAGATCATTAGAATGTAAATGTTGTTAAACACTCACAATTGATTTATTGTATACTATATGCGTAGACGGATTATCTGCCAGAATGAATGTAATTTATGTTGCACAGGCTTGGAAGTTGGGTTGTTTATGAGATCAGCAGGGGTTGTACATTCTTGCGGTTTACCCCATCCCTCCGTTTCTTCCTCTAACCGCAGAAAGCGGGATATAATGTAAGGTATGCCTCATTTACACTTTGTACGTTTCACGATTTACACATTAGTTGCTCTAAAGTTGTATACATTATATTATGTTATTTAGTATGCTTCCCTAATTTTTTAACATGTGAGTCCGTTTTTTTTAAAGGGCGTAATTCAGAAAAAGTAAATTTGTGGGAAATGAAAAAAAAAATAGAAACATGTTAGAGGAAAACTATTTGGAAATATATAATTCCGGACACGTGGGCTGATATTTTAGGTTACAGTTGTTGGTTTCTAAAGTAGGCATAATACTAGGATAGGAGAAGAAATGTCAGAAGGAAGTGAAATAGGGAGAGGAGTACGACAAGGATGCCCCTTATCACCTACAGAGTTCAATATCTGCTTGGAGGATTTAGTGAAGAATTGTTTTCAGAATTTGGAAGGAGTGATAGTAGGAGGAAGAATAAAGTTCGTAAGAGTTGCTGATGATATGGTGTTGTTAGCAGAAGAAGAGATGATACTAAGGGATATCCTACTGGAGCTAAATGACACTTGTGTGCAGTATGGAATGAAGATAAAAGTCAACTAAGGAAGAGACTAGTGAAGTACATTGTTTGGAGTATAGTATTATATGAGATAGAAACATGGACAATACGACGAAGTGAAGAGAAGCGAATAGAAGCATTTGAAATGTGGATATGGAGAAGCATGGCGCGTGTGAAATGGACAGACGAAGCTGTGTTAGAAAGAGTGGATGAAAAAAGAATGATTCTGAAACTGCTCAGAAAGAGAAAAAGGAATTGGCTGAGTTACTGGTTACTTAGGTCTTTCTCCAGAGTTACGCAGAAGATGCTCCTTTTTCTATTAAAAGCTTCCTTTTCCATTGATATTCTTCTCTTCACTTCTTGGTAGCAGTTCATGTTACTGCTTATAGTACACCCCAAGTATTTGACGTTGTCCACTTACTCTACTGCCTCATTTACAATTCGTAAATTTACCTTCATTACTTTTCTTCCTATGGCTATGGTCTTCGTCTTGTTGGCATTTATCTTCATTCCATATTTCTCACAGCTGTTATTTAGCTCCAGTATCCCTTAGTATCATCTCCTCTTCTGCTAACAACGCCATATAATCAGCAAGTCTTATACACTTTATTCTTCTTCCTTCTATTATCACTCCCCCTAGTTCTGAAAACAGCTTTTCACTAAATCTTCAAAATAGATTTTGAACAGGGTAGGTGATAAAGGGCATCCTTGTCGTACTCTTCTACCTATTTCACTTATTTCTGACATTTCTTCTGCTATCGTGACTTTGACTCGTTGTTTTATATAAGGTTACTGAACAGCCTCCTCTCTTTCTAATCCACACCAGTTATCTTTAGGATCCCCATCAGTTTATTCCAATCCACTCTGTCAAACGCCTTTTCTAACTCCACTAACTTACTGGCTTCTAAGGAACCCGGAGGTTCATTGCCGCCCTCACATAAGCATGCCATTGGTCCCTATCCTGAGCAAGATTAATCCAATCTCATCATATCCCACCTCCCTCAAATCCATTTTAATATTATCTTCCCATCTACGTGTTGGCCTCCCCAAAGGTCTTTTTCTCTCCGGCCTCCCATCTAACACTCTATATGGATTTCTGGATTCGCCTATACGTGCTACATGCCCTGCCCATCTCAAACGTCTGGATTTAATGTTCCTAATTATGTGAATACAATGCGTGCAGTTCTGTCTTGTGTAACTTTCTCCATTCTCCTGTAACTTCATCCCTCTTAGCCTCAAATATTTTCCTAAGCACCTTATTCTTAAACACCCATAATCTCTGTTCCTCTCTCAAAGTGAGAGTCCAAGTTTCACAGCCATACAGAACAACCGGTAATATAACTGTTTTGTAAATTCTAGCTTTCAGATTTCTTGACAGCAGACGGGATGATAAAAGCTTCTCAACCGAATAATAACAGGTATTTTCCATATTTATTCTGTGTTTAATTTCCTCCCGAGTATCATTTATATTTGTTATATGTGTATACATTTCTTTATTCTATTATTACTATAAAAATATCAAATGACAACTTGAACTCTTTCTCCCGAGAACGTTGTGTTAAATTTCCCCCTAATTCTCAGATTCAGTGGCGTATAAAATCGTGAATATTAGCAGCATAACTAGTGTGGAACTATAAACTGAACTACGGAGAGAATACTAAATAATTAAGTCCATTCTCTCTCCTTCCCGTTCTCTAGCGGCTCAAATTAGTAGAAACATAACATTACACACTCTGCTGTATTCTGTGAATGGATCAAAGTGATAAGTGACAAAAGGGCATGTGTTCACTGGATGCACAGAGATGCCCAGTTAATGATGTGTATGGAGATATCTAGAGAGATTCTAAATTGCTCCAAGCAGGCTGAAAGTTATGTTATGCGACCATTTGGTCTGTTTGTTTGTGGTTCGAGAGAGGGGCAATTGCGTCCGCGCTGGTAAAGATCGAAGCTATGTATGTGCATATGGCACATGTGGCTGTGGCAAACGGCTGAATTATAGAAGATATGTTTGTGTGGAGCGGAGAGAAGGGGGTGATTTGTAGAGTCAGGTCTCTGCGCCACTTGCCACTACCACCACGACAATTCTGGACCCCGGCACTACCATATTGTGGATGACTTCCATTGCAAGAAACTTCAGCAGCGGTTCCTTTAACAGAGTCAGTATTTTTAAAATATGGAAATGAGGCTGGACCAAAGTATACTCAGACTTCATTCTATGTTGCCTGATTTTAGTACTCTACCTATAGGAGTATAAGATATTGAATTTCTCAGAAGGTATTATAATGAATGAGATAAACAATTTTGATGATCATGGTCGAGTTTAAATTTTACAGGAACCATTAATGCTATTCTCATTATATCAATATATTTTAGATTCAGCCTATACAGGGTCTTTTATAAGTAACGAGTCTATCGAATAATTAACTTCTTCTTCTCCTTCTTCTTCTTGATGTAAGCCTAAAGACCTGTTAGTTCCAGGGAGTCGCTCCATTTTCTTTTAGGACGACCGGGACTCCTCTTGCCGACTGGTATGCTGTCTCTTACTATTCGAGTCATATGATCTTCAGGCATCTTTGATACGTGTGCTGCCCATTGTGATCTTCGTGTTTCTACCCATTCACCTATTTCTTGTATTTGGCATTGGTTCCTTATGTCCGCATTTTTTATTTTATATAGTCTTGTTTTTCCCTCAATTTTCCTTAATGTTTTCATTTCTACAGTATTTGATCTAGTGGTTTCGGCTCTTGTTTCAGCACCATATGTTAAAATTGGCCGTAGTACTATTTTATATATATAGGTACGGGTTTTCGTCTCTAGTTGTAGATATTTATTATTCCAGATGGTATCGTTCAGGGATCCTGAGATTCGTAATGCTTTCACTATCCGTTGATTAACTTCAGCTATTAGGTCTTTATGGCTTGTTATCATAACACCAAGATATTGGAAGTGATTCACTTGTTTTACAACTATATCATATAATTGCAATTTACATCTGATTGGTTCTTTAGAAACAGTTAGTACTTTAGTTTTCTTTGTAGATATTTTCAATTTGCATTTGTCGCATGTCTGAGCAAATTTATAGAGAAGCTTTGAAGCGAATCCTCTGAATCAGTTATTAACACTGTATCATCAGCATAACATAATACATTTACGTTCTTATTTCCTATTTTAAAACCACGAAGTCAAAAAAAATTAACTATTTTGGATAGTTTTTTGAAATAATATTCATACTCACAAGAAAGAACTTTCCCGGTGCCGTACAGTCAATTTGGAAACAAATACCCCGTCCCCTCGCCGCCATAGCTATTGAAACAATGGTTAGTATTTTAAACCTTTATTAAAGCACATAAATGTAAACACAATTTCAATTGTTGACAAATTATGGTGTAAAATTTTCAAAATGTCTTCGTTCTGCTGAATGCAAAAATGTAAGCGACGTATAAACTCTTCATGGACTCTGATGAGCATGTCAAGCGTAATCATTTGTATCGTGTGTTCAATTTGTTCCACTAATTCAGGAATAATGCGTGGCTTAGTTGCATAGACACGATCCTTGATGAATCCCTAGAAAAAGAAGTACAGAGGAGTCAAATCAGGTGATAGCGGAGGCCAACGGATTGGGCCTGTGCGACCGATCCATCTGCCTGGAAACACTTCGGATATGGAATAACCGCTTAATTTGAGCGACACTGTTTCCAAGTTCAAACCAGGTAGTAATCTTTCTTTTCTGCAATAACGTTAAGCGGCTGCGTGGCTTTTTATCATTCCAGTCTATCACAACAATGTGTATAGGCATGGCCGTGTGCAGTTATTCTTGGTGTATAGAAGGCCATGCTCCAGATCATTTTAAGTTGGCATCAAATGCACATTACACATATACATGTGTAATGTGCAAGTAGCTTCCTCTGGCGGCGGAGGAGGGAGTGTTTGTTTCCAAATTAACTGTACGGAACCGGAAAGGGTTCTTTCTCGTGAGGATGAACATCATTTCAAAAAATTATTGAAATACGACTTTAAAAAAAGTCTACTAGTTGGAGTAACGTGTTATTAAGAGAGCTGGAAATAAGTGAGGACATAACGCTGCCATTGTATATCACACCGGACTGGCTTATATTCATTTAAAATGCTTCATGGATGGCTACAGTTGGTGAAGGATAGAGCAGCATGGAAGAGGACACTGCAGGAGGCGAAGGCCCACTTTGGGCTGTAGAGCCATGAATGATGATGATGATGATGATGATGATGATGATGATGATGATGAGAAAACATAATGTGTAGTCCTACCATAGGTCGCATGCCGCTACTCTACATAGCTGCTATGTTTGGCTCTATATTCAATACTAGTGGCTTGTGCAGCAAATTCTGCAAACTAAGTTCATTAGACTTTCAAATAATTTTTTTCATATTTATTTTCAATGAAGAATACCAGACATTCTGAAAGTTATTTGGTTCCATAATAATGAAACATACTCTCTCTGAATCGTTTCTTTATGCCAAATACATTTTCTTGAACCTACCCACCTTCAGTTTCTGAGTTTCAACGCGAAAACGCAAGTAACAATGTCAGGACGATAGGAATAGCTATTTCAGGTCATTGTGGATTGTAGGCGAAAGTTAAAAAAAATTCAGGTTTGCTATGCTTTCTAACAATAGACATAGCATTTTGGTATAGCAGCTGCATGTAGAGCGTAAAATCATTTTATCCTGCTAAGAGATCGTGCTGAAATGATCGGGAAATTACAAAATTTTCTAGGCCTCTTATTTTATCAGTAAGTAATACCTTTTGGTCTTTCCTTAGGAACTGTAATTTTTGCGATCTCGCGAGTCAATACTGAAGAGAATGACGCGTATAAATATCTACAACACACCGCTATTAAGTATATGAAAAAATACAACCCCACTTGATTAATAAGTATAAAAATATTAGATTTTTAATAACAATATCATTATCTTACGCAAGTTTTGTAGTTATATATATAGCCGCCATTCAGTAAATTATAGAAATGAACATCTAAATTAAGATATTCTTTACATCTACTTTTATAATCCCAAAGGTTTCTCTTTCATATCATCAATATAACACTAAAATTATGTATAATTAATGAAAAATAGACGCATCATGGGATTAGCCATAATAATATTTAATTTCTAATGGTAATAATGTCATAAAACCACCTCAGGTTTTGTAGATTTTAATACCGGCATCCAATACACAAAATTATACAATGTAGAATCAGACCTGTAAATTATTTTTAGTAAATCTTGAAGTTTTTAATAACCAATTGAATTTGAGCTCTAAATATGTCTGCAATCCTGCAGGTCATGGCCTTCGTGTAATAGGCTATTGTTTATTGTAGTGTGTGTTTTGTTTTATTCTGAAATTCAATTAGTTCTCAAAACTGACGAAAGATAGATTTTGGAAAATAGGAAAATTATGTAGGAAAACTAACGCTTCACTGAAAGTCACTTTTTCTGAAAATCCTCGGAAAATCCTCGAATTCCAAGCTTCAAAATGACGGGTTATTCATTAAAATCCGTTCAGCAGTTTTCCCATAATTTCCATTACCAGTTCAAATTATATATATATATCGCAACACTTGTTTTCTGAACGAAAGCTTGTAATATCTAAACAAAGATCGTGACTAGCAGACGAGAAAATTTACGAGTTGTATTAAGAGTGGAACTTTATGACGTATTTTACTATGTATGTATTTATTTACACTGCAAGTGGGCAAGCACCCGGTGGCAGTGGTATATACAATATTAACAATACACAGTTAAAATGATAAGCAATACACAATAAAATTTACAATACATAATACAATTTACAACACATATACAATTTTATACACAATACAATAAGAATACACAATGCAATTTAACGCAATAATAATAAAACATAAAATAAAACACCTAATTTTACAACACAACCTACATAATTATGTATAGGTCTTACATAAGTTTCAATAGTCTTTCACTTTACTCTCATCTCATTCCCTGTAGTGGCACTATGACGCATTTCACTGACACTTTAGCACACATTTCACTGACACTCTGTAACACATTTCACTGACACTATAGAACACATTTCATTGACGCTATAAATTATCACTGATCGGAACTGTTCACTGCACTGTAAAACCATAACTTCACTGACTCACCTCGCTTCACTGATACAACAGTTCAAATAAGTCAAATAATTACACCCTTATGCATACTTATAAACAGAACTACATTTAAACTAAACATTTCTAGTCTAAGGCCCTCTTCACGCTATTTTTAAATAATTTACAATTCAAACCAAGGAAGTAAACTCGTAAGGCTAGATAAATACATGTCACCTTAAAAATTAAATGTTGAATGTCACCTTAATTTTAATTTTCACTTTATACACAACTCTTTAAATTATTCTTGAATCTCCTTAAGGAAGGACAGCCCTCAAAGACCGCTGCAGGTAGGTCATTCCAATCATTTATAGTTCTATTTATAATGAAATTTACCTACATCCGTTTTCTGTTTCCTACATTTGATTTTAAAATCATGATCGTTCCTACCATAGTACGTTGGCTTTTCTAACCGAGCCGTTATGTCTACCCATGCTTTCTGACCTAGATGTGCTCTATACAATGATGTTATTCTAGTTTTCCTACGTCTGTTTTCCAAAGTTTCCCATTTAAGTTCTTTTATCGTATCGTTTCCATCTTCTCTTTTACCTTTAACAAATTTAGCTGCCCTATACTGAATTCTTTCTAAGGAATTTATCTGATATATTCTATAGGGATCCCAACACGTAGTTCCGTATTCCATTAACGGTCGCACTAATGTTAGATATGCTATTTCCCTCGATTTGGGGCTAGCCTTTCTCAAGATTCTCATAATAAAGTGAAGTGCCCTCCATGCTTTGCCTGTAACATTATCAACATGCTCTCCCAAGAAAGTTTGGAGTTTAAATACACTCCTAGGTGTTTACAACATTGTTCTTGCGGAATTACAACACCACTGAATTCGTAATTAAGACTAGTTTCCTCTCGGGTTTTACAAAATGTTATAGATTTACTTTTAGAACCATTTATTTTCATCCTATGTTTTAACGCCCAGTTGTAAATGTTATTCAAGTCTGTTTGAATAGCATCTACATCTGAATTATTTCTAATCTTTCTATAGATAATGCAGTCGTCTGCAAATAGCCTCACATTTGATGTAATATCCTGGCATAGGTCATTTACGTATATTATAAAGAGTAATGGACCCAGAACGCTGCCCTGTGGCACCCCTGAACTTATATTTCCAATTTCCGATATTTCATGACCTACTCTAACTCTCTGGGTTCTACCTTTTAAGAATTCTTGGATCCATAGCACCACTCTTTTATCTATTCCTAGCCTACTTAACTTATCTATTAATACGTCATGTGGCACCAAATCAAATGCTTTCGAAAAGTCAATCACAACTGCATCGATTCTTCCGCCTCTATCTACCTCTTCAGCTAGATCCTGAACCAGCGACGTAATTTGACTATCACTATAACTAGGTTGTTATGGTACAATAAAAATAAAAGTCCATCTATAAATCAATATTGTGTAGTGTACGCCAGATTATTGGGCTGAGAGTTCTCCACTGAGATCCGAATGGAGTGCTCTGTACTCCTCGATTGATATTACATCTTATGTATTGCGGGTTGCGTCCAGTGATGTCATCGTGAGTACAAATTTGCCGACGGCTGTCTAAGCTTATTCAACTGATGTCTGGCCGCTACGGCTAAATTCAAGTAAACGGGTAAGCCGTATGCTAACTGTGGAACTGAATGTAACATAATGCACCTTAATTGTCAGGGAATCCGTACGTTTCCCCTATTGTTCTCTGATTCCGTGACTCTCCTCGCCTTTGACATATTAGGCGATATCTTATAAGGCCTCCTATTGCCTTTATTCCATTGTGCACTGATCTAGGTTGCACTTTTAAGTGATAAGACAATGAAATTTGGGTAGTTTCTCAGAATATCTTACTCCTTTGTTTAATATGTGATATAAGATAGGTCTTCTTGGAGATATGCGAGATTCAATAGGTAAGATTAAACAGAACTCAAGTAACTGACGGTCTCGTCATTCAAGGACGCGCTTGGGCTTGAGTTCCATTCCTGCTTCAGTGGTTACCTGGTTGGGAGTTTTCCGATGTTCTCCCAAAGCATGCCGATAATCAGGTCTCTCAGAGCCGGTGCAGTACTTTTACGCAAAAGTAGGCGTCATTTATGCAAAAAGTTATGTTCACTTTACCGCAGTCAACACCTGTGGAGTAAAGGTTAGCATGTCTGCCCGCGAAACCAGGTGGCCCGGGTTCGATTCCCAGTCGGGGCAAGTTACCTGGTTGCGGTTTTTCCGGGGCTTTCCCTCAACCCACTTCTTTATTTATTTATTGAAATAAGAGTAGTAACGTACCATCTGAAAAAATAATTTTTAAATAAAATAATAGAAAGGGGCGACTTTGATAGAGATCAATCAATCAATCTGACCCCACAACACATTTTAAATTATTCTGATTAAATTCTACATTCTAAAAATTTCATTTCTTAGCCAATAACTGTCAAAGATATTATATTTAATCCATTATAAAAGATCATGCTTTCAATTTATTACTTACATTCCTTCCCACCATAATTAAAACAGACTTTAGTGCAAACCCTCGTACTACCACTGTTTGACTATTGCGACGTAATACTTACAGACTTGACAACTGACCTTTCGAACAAGCTGCAGCGTGTGCACAATATGTGTGTCAGATTCATCAGCAATGCTCACAAATTTGACCACATTACACATTCGTTCAAATCTTTATCCGGGCTGTAACTTAGTAACCGTAGAACACTTCATTCGCTCTCTCTTCTGTTTCGAGTTCTCCACACTTCTACTCCAAATTATCTTCGTTCCCGGTTCAACTACTTATCCTCCAATCACAATCTAAACACCAGGTCACAGGAGAGCCAAATCCTAGCAATTCCTGCCCATAGAGCATAGTACTATTCATCCTCTTTTACTGTCTCAGTCCCCCGTGAATGGAATTTTCTACCTCAGAAGATTAGGGGCTGTCAGACAATAACCACTTTCAAGAAAAGGCTAAACGATTTCTTACGGGCGCAGTCAAATTGAAGTTATAATTGAGATCGAGTTTAATAATAATATAACTTAATTTAGGTATGACTATCATTACTATTGTTATTATTATTGTTATTATTGTTATTATTATTATTATTATTATTATTATTATTATAATTATTTTATTATTATTACATAAATATTTTATTGAAGATGAAAAGAATTGTCACTGTATTATATTAATTTGTATTATATTGTCTTGTACTGTAGTATTGTATTGCTTTGAATTGTATTGTATTGTATTAATTATGTTATGTTCATAGCATTGTACTAATTTTCTATCATACTGGTTGAGTGGAAGAGAAGGCCGAATGGCCTTAACTCTGCCAGTTAAAATAAACCGTTGTTATTATTATTATTATTATTTATTATTATTATTATTATTATTATTATTATTATTAGTATTATTATTATTATTATTATTACATTTAGGTTCAAAATTTCAGCAGTTATTTTTCATCCACAAATTCCGCATTAACTTCAGTATTGAACAAACGCTTCATTTTTTTCATGTCCTTTATTGTATTCCGTAGATAGTACATTAACAATGAACAGACATAATATAAAATAACGTGCTCTTTTCTTGTTGTTGCTCAGTCAAATGTGCGAAAACAGGTTTGAATCTCATAAGTGGCACCAATAAGGCAACACTCATGAGACGTAGTCCGGGAAATTATGGGATAAGGTGACCAGTTCCTTTCGCCCTCCATTATATACGTTGCCGACTAGTAACATATTACACTAATCAGACTTGAGATGTATACAAATAATAATTATTGTTCTTTCTCTGACATATCATCAAGTACGATGTACTGCCTGGTAATAGATATACATATCAGCCATAACTTCAATCAGAGAGGGCTCTTTTCTTTTTGAAATGTATTTAAGGGGACAAGGTAGTACTTAGAATCATAAGAAATTGAATTTTTTTGTTTTGAACGGATATAAATTCTATGAATCTTTCTGATCAAGAATATATATAGTTTTATAATGTTGTGATGTGTCTAACCTAAAATAAACAGTTTTTAATTGAAGCGGGTGTCTCATTAAATCAGCAGTGCCACGCTTCTTCACTGAAATGTGAATGTGAAAAAGTCGTGAAGGATGTAAATACTATTAGCGATAGTGCTGTAAAATAACAGTAATGACGTAGGCCTAAATAGTAGTGGTAATATAATAATTAATGTAGATTTTTATCTAAGTCAGAAATTGTTATTAATTTTAAACGCGGTTTTCTTAAAACAACATTTTTATGTATATATGTACATTTATCTAAGAATCTATTAATGTTACAGAGCTGAAAGTTTGCACGCTCACTATACATCACATAATGACGTAATGGTAGCACTTTTACATTGATATAATATGTATTACAAGATTTAGATATATTTTTGTGTTGAAAATTTTAGAATTTTCTTGGTATAATGTTTATAAAAGTATATTATTATTTTTTTAAATTGACTATTACACTTTTGCTACGTCACACTACTTTTGACCAATAAAACGGTACGAAAGGACGTCTTTCAACCAATCATGGCTGCTTATCGCACAATTTTATCGCGTCCCTAGCATTTGTTTATTTTTATCACTAACCTAGCATTTGTTTTTTGTTTGCCAATATTTCAAACTGCGCTGGTCTGGACGTCAAAAAAAAAAAAAAAAAAAAAAAAAAAATTAGAAACCACTCCAGTCGATACACAGCACTTTCAAATATGACTTGCATTGACATTCAAGAACAAGAATTAATAAATATTACTGGTCATAACTGTGCATCTTCCCTGAAATCCTATTTACAAATAAATGAAGAGCACCATTCGGAAATCCTGAATAAGTTGAGGGATACACCATGTACATCAACGAGTTCACTTCTTTTACGCACACGTCTAATATAACATCAACTGAACCACCAACCACTAAAACATTCGAATTTGAAAATTGTACTTTCAATAATTGTTCCTTTTAAATTATTAATAATTATTTTTTATTTCAACATCGTTAATTAAAAGTTTTCTTGTTTATTTCATCATCCCTAATTAAAACTTTTGTAACACTTGTTTATAATAGGTTATATTATAGCTTCTGCTACATGATATTATGGATAGTCACGTATCAGAGATTGTTTAATACTAAGATTTATTGAAAATCATCTATCAAGTGACGTTGGTTACTGGGATCCGGATAATTGAAGTGGACTGCAACTTTTTAATAAAAATGAAACTGAATCAACAAAGCCTTCTTAACTAGTAACCGCCTACAGAGTTCAATGAAGATTCCATGGTTGGGACAACTGATAACAAGAAAATAGCTAAACATAACACACTACTGCCATCTAGCGTATTTGTAATTTAGAGATGGTACAGTAATACATTTGAAGACAGTTGTATTTTCGTAAGTCAATTAATATTTTATTGTATTGGAGTACTTCGTTACTTCTAATCTTCATACACTATCTTCTAATCGTGTAATAGTCAATTAAATCCCACTCGAGTTTTGATTTTCTCTAGATAAATCAAAACTTCTAGTGAGATTACTGTTGATAAAATCGAACTACATCCATAATTTTGCTAGAGAACGTAGTTAGTGTATTGCAAATATGTATGAAAAATTTTAGCCATGCACATTAACCAGTGTTCAAGAGAAAGGTGCATGCATTTAACATTCTTCTGTTTTTTTCTTCTTTCATTTGAATACAGTTTTTTTAAACTCAATTATATCAGTTAATATAACAAACTAATCACCAATATAATCCTAAAAGCATGTAGAATAACACGTAAAAATTTGAAAATAACACCTTTTATACTTTCGGAGAAATAAACACTTAAAATCAGCATTACGAAAACACCTAGATTATCTTGTCAACTTATTCTCCTACCGGAAATCCATTGGAGTTTTAGTCGGGAACGGTGTTAAATTTTCTCTTTACCATTATATTTATTTTTTATAAATAAAAATTTGTAAATTATTTAAAGTTATAGCATTTATATTTGTCCATAAGTTGGCTTATATAGCACGAATATTCCCAACACTGCACTAATAAATAGAGTCAATTATATGCTTTTTCAAGCGACTTAACTCATGACATTTTAGGCGCCCAGAACAACACGAGCCATTCACGCTTAAGCAACATCGCCTAGTTGTATTGGTAAGACTCAGTCCCTGTTAGTGAAGGTAATTTAAATATTACATATGCCCAGAATAGTAATATGCGTTACAAGAGCGGTATGTTGAAGTTTTCGTGTTCGAGGAAAAGTTTGAAAAAGCGAAACGTAGTTAAGCTTTTTTAATTTCCGAGAATTGAAAGAAAGCATACCGCTCGTGTATCGTACATTATTTTGTGCGAAGATCGTTTATTACATAACTGAAAGAGGAATTTCTAATTAGTTGCAATGAAATCTCCATCTTGGTTTCTGTTCAATGACGGCAAATTTGCAAAACAAAAATATCTATCTTCAACATTGTTGCTTTAAAATGTTTTCTGTGTTTACTATACTCCAGCAGGCAGTGATATACGCCTGTCTTTTTTTTCCCCAAGTCTATAAATGCGAACTTAAAACAAACGGTAAGGTTATGTAATGATTTATTTCTCATTTTAATATTTTAACATTATTATTTATATAACATATTGCAGTAATAACATCGGCTCTGGAATCTTGTTGATTTTTTCACGGCTTCCTTAATGTTACTTGCATCACGAATGCAGTAACTTTAGTGGAGTTGTACAGTTTACTTAATTTTTGCAAATATTTAAAAACAATAATTAACAGTGCAATTTAGGTGAAATTGCAGTGGTAAGTTTCCAATTTATAATTGTTACTATATAGAACGTCTCTAAAAATAATATGTTAAAAGCCTAAAGCAGTAAAATCAATATGTCACTTAAGCGGTAACAAGAGGGAAATTGTTATATGTGTTAGGTTGTGAATACTGAATGTGGAATTTTAGACTTTCCGCGGATTGGTTTTGTGCTGAAACCAAGCAAATACGCATGATCTCGCACAAAAAATATTGTAATCACGAAGAAGAAGAGACGTATGAACTAAGTCCGTGAAAAGCATTATAGATTCAACTTCAGGAATGCTGAACAAGTGTTGCTCTTCTTCTGCTTCTTGTGGTACCTGATCAAGACGCAGAGTCGCCCTTCTGGATTAATTATCACTGTAAGTCCAGTGATGTAATATTTAAGTAGGAATCTTGTGCCTCATTAGCATTTCATTAGCATAAATACGCGCATAAAGAACTGCGTAATGAGTTCCAAGACCCTCCCAGCCCGTTTGCTTCTTTAAACTTTGCCAATACTGAGTTCTACAGCATTCCCACTCTATTCATCCCATCAACTCACTCATTGCCTTTCCCGACTAATTTCAGAAGCAGAAAATTGGAAAATAAGACTAGAGCATCATCAGAAGTGTTGCAAACTGTTGAAGACACACTAAAATGCTGACAGAAGTACGTTTTAAGCAGTAAAAACCAATTAAAATGGAATTGAATATAATAAGCATAATAATAATAATGTGACAGCGACGTGAGATTCGAACTCACGACCAGCGTCCCGCATGAAAGCAGATCGCACAGGCTGCACGGAACATTGAGTGACGTCGCGCGGTGGAGAGAAGAGAGAGGGTGTATTACGTCACGCGACGAGTTTGCGCGCGCATCTGGTGCTGGTAGAGAGGAGAGGGCTCTGGATTTCTCTGGAATGCCATCTCTAGAGACGGGTGGAACCTTCGAGGTTACGTCGCTGTGGTTATAAATTACGGTCGCGAAGGAACGACAGCAGTTTCTGAGTTTTCAGTTATTCAGTCAGTGAAAAGCCAGAGCAATCTTGTGTACCGGAGTTCGACTCGAGTGTGCGTCCGCATCTGCGTCAGCATCCGAAGGCCTGAGTTCGAGTAACCGCAGTTGGAGGGACCTGAGTTCGAGAGTGGACCGCAGTTGGAGGGACCCGAGTTCGAGTACAGTGAACTGTCTCTGAAGGTCTGTGGTTCGAGATACTGTGAACTCGAGTGACTGAGATAGAAGAACTGTGAACTGAGAACTGGTAGTTCTGATTTGTAAATAGTGCTTTGTAAATATTAGTTAAGATTAACAGTTCATTGTTGTGCGTAATAGTCCAAGTAAATTATCATTGTCGTCGGTGGAGTGCTATAACGAATACTGTGTTGAGTGAGGATCCAATTGTTGACGAGAGCGTTTAATTAAAAGGAATTACTGTTGAAAATAAATTACATTGTTGTTACTAATAAAATTTACAATAATAATAAATAATAATAATAATAATAATAATAATAATAATACTGAATTAAATAAACCCTTTGAAATAAAAGATAGTAGGCTAATAGTCATCAGCATCTGAAACATTTAGCGAATATTTATTAAAATTTGTCTGAATTGACTAATGACATGAACCTATAAGTTATTTTCACATAAAATGTCTGTACTGAGTGTACTTTGGTACATAATGTAGTCGAGTGCACGTTTCGTATGTTGTGCACTGCATCTGCTTCTCTCCGTGTTCCTGTCGAAGTGACTCCGTAGGAGCATACGACCTCTGAGACGCACAAATTTACGTTGACACACTTACACTTACCTCTCGTAATGCTTTATTTTTTTCTCCTCCCCCCCTCGTATTAAATAGTAATAATACACATTGGCTACTTCATAGTAGTCGTGTAATATTCAATGAGGTAGGCGAGCCCTCATACATAATGAATATGTGATGTATTAACAGTTAGCAGTGTTCACAAACTGATGTTGAATATGTCCACAAAGTCAATTAAATAAGCGCTCCTGCATATATGACTTGTATCGTCTCAAATGCAGGTAGTAAGGCCGTAAAAAAGGCATTACGAGAGGGGTTCGGCCGGCGCCGTGTATCGTGTTCCGGCATAGCTCAGTTGGAAAGAGCGCTCAGCGCGCAGAGCTGAGAGGTCCTGGGTTCGATTCCCGGTGCCGGTACGAATTTTTCTCGTATTAAATATTAATAATACACATTGGCTACTTCATAGTAGTCGTGCAATATTCAATGAAGTGGGCGAGACCTCAGACATAATGATTATGTGATGTATTATATACTGGGACATCATTTTATTTTTACTAACATTTTTAATATTAACCTGTCTATACCTTTAGAGAACCGGAAACACCGCTTGCTCTCCCCTCCAAGACTGGAGTTCGATGATACTGGCGTAAAACACAAATCACTCTAGTAGGTATAGGACGGGAGAAAAGTAGTTCATCCATTTACGTAAACTAGGAAATATCGCGATTTTGAGTTTGATAATTTTCATTAGGTTTTTCTTTAAACAAAGTACAGTACTGTATTAAGAATAAGAGTTTTTACAAACGAAGTGAGTTATCCATGCGAACGTATTCATTATGCAGTGTATACTGTCTACAGCACATTAGCGTACAATATAGAGAAAGAAGTTAAATTGAAAAATAATCATAATATGAATATTTAAACACAATTTTGAAAATGGTGGCCGTTCATTTCGATACAGACTTCAGTTCTAATGTGCATATTATCGCACTATAGACTATTGCATCTAATTCCAATTGCCAGTTTCGTCCTTCGTACTAGTAACTCATGTTGAAATAATTCTGTACCTACTCTACGTACTGTAAATTCAATCTTCACTTCTGCCCGACCCGAAAATATAAAATTACTCAGACATGCTATCTACTGTCCGTCCAAGTGGTTATGCCGCAGGATTGTAGAAAGGAGGAAATCACGTGACAGTTAATTACTTAACGAGGCCCTTTTATTTAAGTTAAATTAAACAGCTGTATAATATTACGTAAACTTCCAATTCCTAAGAGAAATTAATGTTTTCAGAAAAGAGCTAAGACAGCCCAGCTATTACAGAGGGGCGAGCAGAAACAGGTGGGGGAAATCGGGATGCGACGTAGGCAAACGGACAGTACCTGTGCGAAAATATGATTCAATATTGAAAGCTCTTTCGTCACTGGAAAACGCGAACATATTTCTGGAACGTACTATACTCAGTAACTCAGTACTGCTTACTATCTGCGGTCTTGGTTCTGTATGGAGTTGGAACTTCCTTAGTAGAAGGGGTGGGAGTGAAGTACATTCAAAAACTCAGGTACAATAAAAATTGAAGTAAAAATAAAATGATGTCCCTGTACTTTTGTTGTATGTGATTTCGGTAAGTACCTGCTTGGTACAAAGAACAATCTGGAATTATAACAATATAATCTTTCTTTTCTGAAGGTGAACTGTAAAGAACAGAGGGGATCAGACCTAGTCAGTTAGTTCCAAATGAGATTAGCAGAAACAAACAACACGGCTTATCTTAAGGTTGGTAATGTTTATCTTTTCCCTGAGCACGATTCGTCCCGGTCTTCGCATACCGCTACAGTTGAATTAATCATGTGCGACAGGAAGGAAGCAGAGAGCGCGGCAGTATCTTTCTTGTTTTTAATAGCTTTTAATTTGAAGAAACATCGTAATTTAGCGAGCGGTGAACGTAAGTGCTTGTGTGTGGACAGGAAGTGTGGAGCGCATTTAAACACAAATGGGTGAGTATTCGTATTGTTCTATTTCTGCTATTGGCTTCTTGTTATCAACTTGGTATCCAACATTTTCGCATTTGTTATGTTCTAGACGAGTCTGGTGTTAGGATCATAACATAGACAGAGTAAAGACTACGACAATCATGAGCCTTATGACGAATGAATATCAGAACAACTAAAAGTAAATGCTGGTACCAAACTTAGTCATATAAAATATTACTTTAAATTCACTGAAAGTCGTTAGATCGTGTGTTGAAGAAACCTTGATTCTCCGGTTATATGATCTAAAAAGGATTACGCTACGTTTACCTTTACTGCAACTTTAGTCATAGTTATGGTTGATGGAGGGAAATGCATTTTTGCACTGATATATCCCCCCACCATTAAACAATATTTGGTTTTGTTGTTGTGTTTGTGTTATAATTTCTTATGATGTTATCTATTATATTGGGGTTACAACTCAAACATAAGAAAAAAATACATCACACTAGCATAAGGAAACATCTTTCAATGAACTTAAATACAACATTGCATACAGAACACACACAAAAACATCTTAACACACAGACAAGACACACAAAAAATACAGGGACATCATTTTATTTTACTTCAATTTTTATTGTACCTGAGTTTTCGAATGTACGTCACTCCCACCCCTTCTACTAATGAAGTTCAAACGTCCTCCACACAGAACCAAGGCCGCATATACATAGTAAACAGTACGTACCAAAATATATTCACGTTTTCCAGTGACGAAAATCTTTCAATATCGAATCATTTTTGCACAGGTACTGTCGTCCATTTTCCTACGTCGCATCCCGGTTTCCCCTCACCTGCTTCTATTCGCCTCTCTGTAAAGACTAATGGCTGGGCTGTCTTACTCTTTTCTGAAAACATTAATTTCTGTTAGGAATTGAACGTTTATTTAATATTTTATTTTATTTAAAATAACTTATTTCAAATATAGAGAATAAAGAAATATAATTACAAAACAAACAAAGAGAAATACAAATAAAATAATACAAGCAATATAAAAAGAAGATACAGTAGTATTAACAAAATTTGAGACCGAATGAGCAGCGCTCGTGCTCGATCGCAGTTCAGCTGTCACGTGATTTCCTCCCTTTCTACGATCCTGCGGCATAACCATTTGGACGGACAGTAGATAGCATGTCTGAGTAATTTTATCTGTGCGGGTCGGGCATAAGTGAAGACTGAATTTACAGTATGTAAGGTACTCTTTTATAGAGTTGATACAGAATTATTCCAACATGAGTTACTAGTACGAAGGACGAAACTGGCAATTGGAATTAGATGCAATAGTCTATAATGCGATAATATGCACAAAAGAACTGAAGCCTGTATCGAAATGAACGGTCACCATTTTCAAAATTGTGTTTAAATATCCATATTCTGATTATTTTTCAATTTAACTTCTTTCTCTATATTGTACGCTAATGTACTGTAAACAGTATAATGAACACTGCATAATGAATATGTCCGAATGGAAAGCTCATTTCGTGAGTAGAAACACTTATTGTTAATACTTATTTTGATTAAACAAAAACCTAATGAAAATTATCGAACTCAAAATCGCGATATTTCCTGGTTTACGTAAATGGATGAACTACTTTTCTTCCCTCCTATACCTAGTAAAGTGATTTTTTTGTGTTTTACGCCAATATCATCAAACTCCAGTCGTGGAAGGGGATAGCGAACGGTGTTTCCGGTTCTCTAAAGGTTTGCCAGGTTAATATTAAAAATGTTAGTTAAAATAAAATTATATCCCTGTACAACTTAGCAGGTGTATACAAACTATAATCAATAGTTGCAACGACTTCTACATTGGACAGACTGGAAGATCATTTCAATTTATTTTTTTTTTATTTTAGTGGGTTATTTTACGACGCTGTATCAACATCTATGTTATTTAGCGTCTGAATGAAATGAATGTGATAATGCCGGTGAAATGAGTCCGGGGTCCAGCACCGAAAGTTACCCAGTATTTGCTCGTATTGGGTTGAGGGAAAACGCCGGAAAAACCTCAACCAGGTAACTTGCCCTGACCGGGATTCGAACCCGGGCCACCTGGATCATTTCAAACCCGTTACAAGGAACATATTACAGCCGTAACCAAACCACACAACAATTAAACCTACCCAGAACACATCACAAACACCAATCATAACTACAGAAACATAGACACTGACATGAAAATACTAATTACACATGTAGCCAAAAAAAAAAAAAAAACAGAAACCCGATACTCTAGATCTAGAACAATATTAAGAAATTTACAAACACACAAAAACACATACTTAACACTCAACTGAATTTCAAAATACACACCTTTTTCGATACAATCATGAAAACATCCCACCACAACAAGATACCAAAAGATAGCGCTGGATCTCAGTAGGTTTCGGACAATGACGTACACTACATCGAAACTAGTCAACCAGGTAATTTAACATAATATTAACAGAGTACAGCAGTTACAACTTATTCAATGATTATACAAGTTTTAAAAGAGTGAATCCAAGAATGAGGACAAAACTTCCAACTAGATCTAACTATAGTTAGTCACGCCGCTTGTATCTTCGCTGATTCAGTAAGTATTTGATATATGAAATCAAATAAAAATATTAACACTGATTAACTTTACAACTTCTTTACTAAGTTAACTTTTAGAAAATTACCTCGCTGGCTAGTTTCGAACTGTTAAAAAGTTAACAGAGTAGAGAATTTGTAAAGTTATTTTTTATTAGGTTATTTTACGACGCTTTATCAACATCTTCGGTTATTTAGCGTCTGAATGAGATGAAGGTGATAATGCCACTGAAATGAATCCGGGTCCAGCACCGAAAGGTACCCAGCATTTGCTCATATTGGGTTCAGGGAAAACCCCGGAGAAAACCTCAACCAGGTAACTTGTCCCGACCGGGAATCGAACCCGGGCCACCCGCTTTCGCTGCCAGACGCGCAACATTTTGTTCTCTCCCGCTTCTGTAAAGTAATATCATTTTAAACAAATTTCTGGTTGTGTGATTTTCGAAATGGAGTAAGAGACTTCTAGTTTCTAATAATCGTTGAGAAACTGCTACAAAAATTCTCCGATTAGGTAAACTTCTTTGAGGAAAACATTGACGGTACATTCTTCTTGCCGCACTTAAATTACGACGACTTTCTCCATAAATTAATAACATATGATATTCCTAAACTGTGAATCACATTGTAAGCTATTTATCAAATACCCTGTACTGAACTATCATCCGCTCGGCAGTAGAGCTATGGACAGGAAGCTTGAACTCAGCTGACTCGTATTTAAGTTGTGCAGAGTACTGCCTGCTGAACACGTTGCCAGAATATTAATTAATTTAAGCATGCATTTTTATTTAATTTCACTAATACGTAATAGGAAACACAAATATTTATTTAACCTAATATTAACTCTTTGCTGGATATACCTACTAATGTAATTGTTTTCGTAATTTTACTAACGATTTAAGCAGTATAATGTAAATAAAATAACAGAATAAATAGTTTTGCTTTCTGAGAATCTATCAAGTTTTGACCTTAAGTTTTATGGACGTTTTTTCATCCTGTAGACCGTCCACAACGACTGCAAAAGGACGGCACTTATATCCCTTACACCTGTGTATAGAACTATGAAGGAAAAGGAAGCATCTAGAGTCAAATATTAAGCCAAAATCGTTGAATAAATCCATTTTTTCAACAGTAAACTCACTAGAGGTTTTGATTTATCTTGAGAAAATCAAAACTCGAGTGGGATTTAATTGACTATTACACGATTAGAAGAAAGCATATAAAGATTAGAAGTAACGAAGTACTTCAATACAATAAAATATTAATTGACTTACGAAAATACAACTGTCTTCAAATGTATTATTGTACCATCTCAACATTACAAATATTACGCTAGATGCATGCTAGATGGCAGTAGTGTGTTATGATTAGCTGTTATCTTGCTATCAGTTGTGCCAACTATATAATCTTCATTGAACTCTGTAGAGATTACTAGCAATGATTTTTCGATCTACATCACGATGGTAGTGTTACTAGTCAAGAAGGCTTTGTTGATTCAGTTTCATTTTTATTAAAACAGTTGCGTTCCACTTCAATTATCCTAATCCCAGTAATCAACGTCACTTGACAGATGATTTTCAATAAATCTTAATATTAAACAATCTCTGATACGTGACTATCCATAAAATCATATAGCAGAAGCTATAACATAACCTAAATAATATATACAAGTGTTAGAAAAGTTTTAATTAACGACGATGACATAAAAAATAAACATGAATAATTTTAAATGGAATAATTATTGAATGTACAATTTTCAAATTTGAATATTTTAGTGGTTGGTGGTTCAGTTAATGTTATATTGGACGTGTGCGTAAAAGAAGTGGAACTCGTTGATGTAGAGCTACATGGTGTATTTTTCAACTTATTCAGGATTTCCGAATGGTAATCTTCATTTATTTGTAAATAGGATTTCAGGGAAGATGCATAGCTATGACCAGTGATTTTATTAATTCTTATTCTTCAATGCCAATGCGATTCATATTTGAAACTGCTGTGCATCGACTGGAGTGGTTTGTAATTTTTTTTTGACCAGCGCAGTTTGAAATGTTGGCAAACAAAGAAACAAATGCTAGGGACATGATAAAATTAAACAAATGCTAGGGACGCGATAAAATTAAACAAATGCTAGGGACGCGATAAAATTAAACAAATGCTAGGGACGCGATAAAATTGTGCGATAAGCAGCCATAATTCGTTGAAATACGTCCTTTCGTATCGTTTTATTGGTCAAAAGCAGTATGACGTAGTAAAAGTGTAATCTATACTAATAATAAATCAATAGCCGACATTTTTCTGGTAATTTTCGATTTTCCAAAATAATTGGTCCTAATATAATTAACCACCCTGAAACCGAAAATAGCTTTTTTGAAATTTTGTTTGTATGTATGTATGTATGTATGTCTGTCTGTCTGTCTGTTTGTTTGTATGTTTGTTACCTTTTCACGCGATAATGGCTGAACGGATTTAGATGAAAATTGGAATATAAATTAAGTTCGTTGTAACTTAGATTATAGGCTATATGGCATTCAAAATACATTATTTAAAAGGGGGTTATAAGGGGGCCTGAATTAAATAAATCGAAATATCTCGCTTATTATTGATATTTGTGAAAAATGTTACATAACAAACATTTCTTTAAAAATGATTTCCGGTAAGTTTTATTCTTTGAAAAAATTTGATAGGACTGATATTTAATGAGCTAAATGAGTTTTAAAATTAAAATAATTGCCTTCTAAGGCGGTGTAATGAATTAAAAAACAAATGACTTCGTCTATAAGGGGCCTTAGTCAGCAACAATCGAAAGCTATGAATCATAGCCTACTGAGAATGTTTCTGTGTTTGTTTGAAGTAATGTCGGAAGCTCAATTAACCAATTTGTGTAATTAATTATTATTTCACCATTGGAAAGTGTAGTTTCTCTGTATGGACATAATGCTATAATGTTATTACAGCAACTTCTGAGTGAATTGAGGACAGCTTCTTATGCACAGAAAACTTGATAGGCTATTCTGTGTATTCTTTTCCTGTATTTCTTAAAATAATGTTTATCTCAGAGAATTAACGAACAACGATAGTGTATTGATTTAGTATTCAGTAATAATATGTTAGCTTAGCATTCCATTATTTTACAATCCAAATTTTAACTATGCTCAATTGAATCGTGTTAAAATACATAAAACACATATCCATTAAATGCAATGCTAAAAAATTAGGTAATGAGCCAAGCAGATTATGTTGCGCTGTTGTAAAATAAAATTTGTTCCTCCTGAGATTCAAGAGCCCCCATAACAAATTAAAAACTTACTTATCGGGGTACATCCGTTATCAACACACTTGTTATATAATATAATATAATATAATATAATATAATATAATATAATATAATATAATATAATATAATATAATATAATATAATATAATTGCAGAGCAGCTGGCATGAACTGGAAGGTCCGGGTTCGATCCCAGGTGGTGACAGGTTTTTTTCTCGTTGCCAAACTTTCAGAACAACTGCAAAAATGAGTACCGGGTCTTTCCCGTTGGTAAAAGGCGGTCAGAGCGTGGTGCCGAATGTAATGTAAAGTGCCTTCAATGTTACTTAACCTTTTATAATATAATGTATTTGAAGGTTATTTGAAGGGTTCAGAACCATAGTGGGTCAAGCGCCATTTATTGAATACGTAGAAAATAAGAGTTAAAATTAAGTTATTATCATAATGCAATGGAAACATATAGCAAGTAAAATAAAATATACACATTAAATCTAAATGATGTCACTCTTCATTAAACTATGGTTGCATGTAATAAAAATTAAGAAACATGGTAAAGGAATTGTCATTGCACCAAGTGAATGGTCTCTGGACCAAAATGATCGCATTTTAATTATTTAAATACAATTTAAATTAAGTAACATATTAAACGATTTATCCTTCTATCAAACACGAATGTTCCCTGGATCAAATGTCCTATTTTAATTATGCAATTACTTTATATTTATTTCTAACGGGTGCAGCGGAGCGCACGGGTACGGCTAGTAGTCAAAATAAAAATTTCAGAAACAATTTCTAACCACAAAGTCGCCATGCAAATTACTCGCTGATATTACAAACTCACGGTATGTACTGGGCGCGGTGATGTAATAAAATTAATATTTAAGTTTTATTAAAGTCTTGGGGTATATAATTCAATTCGAAGTACTCGTGCAGGCTAAGGAACTGGTACAGATTTAAATTTTAAAGTTGCGGCAAGAAGAAGGCTCCAATGCACCGCTGTCTTGTGTCACTAGTCCCGCTCTCACGTAGCAAGTGTGATGGTGAAAACTAAATTATGAAATAGCGCAATACACTCAGGGCGGGACAGGTCTTGTTAATACAATAGGGAGGTGGCGCGGGGCGCGTTTCACTTGTTATTTATATGTTTCGGTTCATCTGTATTCACACTGGCACGGGCAGCATGCTCTGTTTTACTAGACTAGGTGCTCCGATGTTTAAATATGGATGCCAGCCGATATGAACTCCAGCGAGACTTCCGTCTGCTAGGGGGGAACGTCGCAGTCGTGAACCTAGGTACAGGCCAGTGACGAGCTCTAATGCCTCAAAGCAGGTATTAGGTCTATATTCATTACTGGCGCCCGTACGCCCTCCATCTGTTTCCTTCAGTTCAGTCTCCTGGATTATGTTTCTAATGTAGTCAGGGTTACATAAGAACAGTTCCTAAACAGCAAATATTGTCGTGTCAGTGTTGCAAACTGTTAACAGATATCACCATATGAAGTAAAATCACGATCCTATGTACTGAATGACTTATTTACTTACCGTACTTCACCATTATATTGGAAGTTATGCAAATCTAATCTTTCAGGTAAAACTCCCTGTAAAGCAGATTTGAATAATTTCAAGGGAAAAATTGTTCCGGGGCCGGGTATCGATCCCGGGACCTCTGGTTGAACGTACCAGCGTTCTGCCAACTAAGCTACCCGGGAACTCCACCCGATACCGTCTCAACTTTTCCCTTTATATCCACACACTCGCGTGGGCTGACGAAACGCCAGAGACCCACATCGAGTGCACACAATCTCTGTGTGACTTGGAATTGTGGTTTCCTGTTGACGTACACAGTGACGTATAGGCCTATATTATGCAAATCTAGTCTTTGAGCTCCCTGTAAAGCAGATTTGAATAATTTCAAGGGAAAAATTGTTCCGGGGCCGGGTATTGATCCAGGGACCTCTGGTTGAACGTACCAGCGCTCTGCCAACTAAGCTACCCGGGAACTCCAGTCGACATCGTCTCAACTTTTCCCTTTATATCCACACAACTCGCGTGGGCTGACGAAACGCCAGAGACCCACATCGAGTGCACACAATCTCTGTGTGACTTGGAATTGTGGTTTCCTGTTGACGTACACAGTGACGTATAGGCCTATATTATGCAAATCTAGTCTTTGAGCTCCCTGTAAAGCAGATTTGAATAATTTCAAGGGAAAAATTGTTCCGGGGCCGGGTATTGATCCAGGGACCTCTGGTTGAACGTACCAGCGCTCTGCCAACTAAGCTACCCGGGAACTCCACCCGACATCGTCTCAACTTTTCCCTTTATATCCACACAACTCGCGTGGGCTGACGAAACGCCAGAGACCCACATCGAGTGCACACAATCTCTGTGTGACTTGGAATTGTGGTTTCCTGTTGACGTACACAGTGACGTATAGGCCTATATTATGCAAATATAGTCTTTGAGCTCTCTGTAAAGCAGATTTGAATAATTTCAAGGGAAAAATTGTTCCGGGTCCGGGTATTGATCCAGGGACCTCTGGTTGAACGTACCAGCGCTCTGCCAACTAAGCTACCCGGGAACTCCAGTCGACATCGTCTCAACTTTTCCCTTTATATCCACACAACTCGCGTGGGCTGACGAAACGCCAGAGACCCACATCGAGTGCACACAATCTCTGTGTGACTTGGAATTGTGGTTTCCTGTTGACGTACACAGTGACGTATAGGCCTATATTATGCAAATCTAGTCTTTGAGCTCCCTGTAAAGCAGATTTGAATAATTTCAAAGGAAAAATTGTTCCGGGGCCGGGTATTGATCCAGGGACCTCTGGTTGAACGTACCAGCGCTCTGCCAACTAAGCTACCCGGGAACTCCAGTCGACACCGTCTCAACTTTTCCCTTTATATCCACACAACTCGCGTGGGCTGACTAAACGCCAGAGACCCACATCGAGTGCACACAATCTCTGTGTGACTTGGAATTGTGGTTTCCTGTTGACGTACACAGTGACGTATAGGCCTATATTATGCAAATCTAGTCTTTGAGCTCCCTGTAAAGCAGATTTGAATAATTTCAAGGGAAAAATTGTTCCGGGGCCGGGTATTGATCCAGGGACCTCTGGTTGAACGTACCAGCGCTCTGCCAACTAAGCTACCCGGGAACTCCATTCGACACCGTCTCAACTTTTCCCTTTATATCCATACAACTAGCGTGGGCTGACGAAACGCCAGACACACACAATCTCTGTGTGACTTGGAATTGTGGTTTTCTGTTAACGTTCACAGTGACGTATATATTATGCAAATCTAGTCTTTCAGGTAAAGCTCCCTGTAAAGCAGATTTGAATAATTTCAAGGGAAAAATTGTTCCGGGGCCGGGTATCGATCCCGGGACCTCTGGTTGAACGTACCAGCGCTCTGCCAACTGAGCTACCCGAGAACTCCACCCGACACCGTCTCAATGGTATTTATTATATTGGAAGGTTATTCTAAATAATTCAGTAACTTTCAACATATTTTCGTAGGCAAACTATACGAAGAAAGGGATCAACATGTTATGTATTTTGTCTGGCAATATGAATTTCATTGGTTTGAATAAACAATTGAATCACAAGACCTAACCTAAAAATGTATTTTGTTTTCCCACATGAAATTTTAGTACTAACTCCGAAAACCGAATATCACCATGAAAATGTATGCTTAAGAATACTTACTGTTAATAATTTTTGCTATTCTAGTTATAATTTCTGTCTCCGTGAGCATAATTCCTTCTTCATTATCTTCTTTTGGTTAACTCTGAAAGAACAGAACGAGAGTAGGGGAAATTATCCCCACTCTCGCAGTACGCTTTACGCTTTCTTGGTGGAGTCGCTGCCATGAATTTTCTTCATTTTGACATTATTGTAATAAAAACCTAAAGACGGACGAAATTCATTAAAATGTGAAATGGTATTTCTATCAATTGCCCACCTGCATTATAACAGTCAAGTATGTTATATTTATTTACACTTACTTGACTATAGTTTTGAATTGTAACCACAAGCCAACACAAAATAAATATTATATATTAATATTAATGCTAATATTATTTAATTATTAGTATATTCAGATTTCACTAGTTTCCAGTAACCGGTTCAGAAATCTAGTACAATTTCATGGAATTCTGTCTTAGCTGCCAACATAACAGTTACAAAATCACTACCATTTGTAGTATTTGTTAGTATCGAAATTTGAAACGAAGTTGGCAAAAGAAAATTTAATCTGCAAACTAGAAAATCAGCACAATCCAAGACTATAAAGCGTAACCGTCGCTTCTCCATTATTATCTATAGACTATCTTCTTTGATACGTCCACACCTGTGGAGTAACGGTTAGCTCGTCTGGCCGCGAAACCAGGTGGCCCGGGTTCGATTCCCGGTCGGGACAAGTTAATTGATTGAGGTTTTTCTGGGGTTTTCCCTCAACCCAATACGAGCAAATGCTGGGTAACTTTCGGTGTTGGACCCCGGACTCATTTCACCGGCATTATCACCTTCATATCATTCAGACGCTAAATAACCTAAGCTGTTTACAAAGCGTCGTAAAAAAAAGCCTTCTTCTTTGATACCCTGTTTCATCTCCTTATTATCTCCTTTTACTTAGTACTTAAACTTTTCTTATCATGCGTATCATTTAATCTTCTTCCACAATGGTCAGTGCTAGCGCTCTGGTATTATATGCAAGAGGGCCTGTGTTCAAAGCTCGGTCGAGAATTTATAATTCGTGTTGGGCAAGTACAGACCCAAAAACAAAATTTGGTTCATCTAAATTTTCCAAGTTCTAGTTAACCAGATTTTGTTTCTAGTTCTGTACATTGTCCACGCAATACATTGCTCCGTAGATTTAGTAGAAAGTCAATGTTCAACTACTTAGATATAACACGCGGAAAAGTCCCCTGCAATCGGCAAGCATCGTTTTTCGGTAGTCAGTGTATTCAGTCTATGGTACGCGGGGTTGTCTAAAGGGACACGCTTCCTACTAATTACCAGCCTTCAGTCTAGGGCAGGCATGTCAGAAATCAGACTCTAAATGTGCAGTTATGTGCGCGGATCGTCGGTCTGCGCAGGTTGCATCCATCAAGCGTTGCTCTTACCCGTTCTTAGCTGGAGGGGTGTACAATAATCTATTCTACGCTTCTAGGGTTGGATTAAATAGACATTTGGACATTATAAACATAGTTAGCAGAACAAAAAAAAAACACACAGTTATTATCAGTGTCTATATTTGACAATTGTAATACATGAAACTTTAGGCTTACTCAGTTATACTTCACAAAGTAGTGGTTTGTAAAGCATAATTCATTAATAGACTTCGTGGAATTGCCACGAGAATCGTTAGGTTTACTGCGCATGCGGTATAGACTGTATGAGAAGGGGACGTGCAAAGGATGAAGTATGCCTCTGATGTAAACACTGAGCAGTATACTGCGGTTACAATAAAACCTGTATCCTGCATTCAAGAAATATAATGAATGATCATTGAAGTAAGAAATGTCTAAACGTGTAAATACACAATTATTTATAGTGAGATATATTAACTCTTAAATGTAAGATACTCACATCATCCTTGAATATGTGCATTGCAGTGAAGAGTTACGTACATTTTGAGCTATTGCAAAGTGAACGTTCAACATCACACGATGTAATAGGTGCATATTTGAAGAACGGGAAGTCACTACTTTTTAGTACACCAACTTCAGACTTCTTGTCGTGACCTGATAGTACATCATTTATAATACGAAGTTGTGAATAGGCAGAATTTTTAGCAATAACTTTTCTCAACTTACATTTAACTTTTTCTGAAATTAGTGAAATGTTATTTTGGATAAAGTTTGTGACACTTTATCCATATATTGTTGGAATGGCCTGCACAGAGTCCTGATCTCAATCCTACTGAGCATCTTGGGGCGAATTGGACCGGCGATTGAGATCTCGGGAGATGCGGCCAGCTTCCATTATCCAACTGAGTGCCATGTTGCAAGAGAAATGGCGACGCATTCCAGTGGATATCCTACACAAACTAATGGAGAGCATGCCTGACAGGATGGCTGCTGTTATGGCAACAAGAGGTGGTACCAAGAGGTTATAAAGAGACAAAAAGAGCGCCCAATTACTATATTGAAAGGTACTTGTGCAGATATGAAAATATCATACTCGTGGGTTTTAGTTCGACCTTAATTTATTTTAAGATATAAATCAGATTTGTTTCAAATGTTATTTTAAGGCCCGGTTGCAGAAACACCGATCAAAATATGATTGGCGATCAAGGAGGGTTTGATTGGCCATCAGTTCTATTTCTGTTGCAGAAAGAACAATCAGTGCTTGATCGGAGATCAGTCTTCCATCAGATTTGATCAACAGATTTTTGCTGGTTAAGTCACTGATCATCGATCAAGTAGGCTATTTATGTTGTTCTGTTTATAATGCAGTTAGTGTAATGTATACAGTAAATAGTTATAGCGTAACAATATTGTTTTGGACATAATGGATTCTTCAGATGAAGAAATTTTAGAATGAAAAAAATATTATTAAGAAGAAGGCGTTTCCGTGATAGGCATGAATTGTTTTTATGTATAATGACAGAAAATTTGAGCAAAGATTTAGGTTAAGTAAGGATTCGTGTGTTTTGTTACTTTCAACAATTGAAATAAATATATGCAGACAGACAAATCGAAACCTTCCACTTTCTCCTATGAACTAAGTTCTAATAATACTGAGATTTTATGCTGTTGGAATTTTTCATGCGGTCTTGGGTTATCATGTTAGGGTCCACAAATCAACTATATTTTGCCGAGTAGTTAGGAATGTTACGTATGAAATTGCTTTGTTATGGCAGGGTCTCATAAATCCCCAAACTTCAAACAGGGAACGATTTGAAATCCAGAGAGAATTTTCAGCCATCTCAGGATTTCCAAGAGTAGCCTAATATGGTTGTATAGACTGCTCACATCCCCATCCAGTAACCTGGTTGAAATGATGCCGAACTTTATCGAAATAGAAAAGGTTTATTTTCTGTGAATATACAGGCAATATGTAGTCTACACCATCATTGAAATTCTGGAATGTTGTAGCCCGTTGGCAGGGTTCTACACATGACAACACAATATTTTTAATGAGTAGGTTACGAGCTCCATTTGTAAACAGAGAGATGGGAAATGGAATTATTTTGGGTTATGGAGGCTATGCATATTCCAATTTCTTGTCGACTCCCCTAGCAAATCACACAACAGAAGCCCTCTCACGTTTTTTTTTTCTTTTGTTTGCTTCATTTTTTTTTCACTATATTGTAGTCTATATACAAATAGAATCCGCGTGTTTCCTTTCTAAAAAAAGCAACAAAACAGCAAAACATTCACTTGAACATTCACTTGTTTTCCTAGTCACCGCCCACTTGATGCATTCGTTTTGCGACTTTTAAAGAGCATCAAATCAGCTATGGTTGCTAAATAGCGCTGTTGTCAAATGTATTTCTTTCTCAAATCAGCAATTAGTAAATTGAGACAAGTTGATTGGAGATTCACGTTTGTGCAACGCAATGAACAATCAAATAAATCAGACATCAACTGATTGGCGATCAGGGACTGATTTGATTTGCGTTTCTGCAACCGGGCCTAAGTGATCGTTTCATTTAATTTAGTATATTCCTGTTGTTATTGTTGTTATTTTTATTATTATTATTATTATTATTATTATTATTATTATTAATTATTGTTAGTATTAATTATTAGTATTATTATTAATTGTATTTTTAATTAATAAGTTTATTATTGTCATTATTGAGTGTAATTAGTTACCACTGTTACCGGGTATATACCCACCGCAGTGTGAATAAATACATACATACATACATACATACATACATACATACATACATACATACATACATACATACATACATACATACATACATACATACATACATACATACATACATACATACATATTAAGGTCTTCTGAGAGTTGTAGTTTAGACGATTCTAACAGGATGATGCTTTTGGACACGATTTTAAAATTATTAGAATCAATGTACAGAATAGTATCTTCGAAAAAAAATGTTATGTTTATTTTAACGACGCTCGCAACTGCAGAGGTTATATCAGCGTCGCCGGATGTGCCGGAATTTTATCCTGCAGGAGTTCTTTTACATGCCAGTAAATCTACTGACATGAGCCGATTCTGAAATATCATATTACGGCATGTTTGATTGAATTCTTGTCTGCACTGAACAAATGTTAAGCTTTGACTATTCCAACCACAGTAATGCAAAAACAAGTGCTTACATAGGGATACATTAGCTGTAGCTGCTCTATCTATTTGGACCGGTCACATCTCTTAACATGAACTGCTTATACTACGAGACCGGGCGGTCGCTCACCTCCTCTATACTACCGTACATCGGCAACTTGATAGCATGCTGCGTGTGGCAATTCAACGAAGTCTATTCATTAATATGAATTTTATACAGTATTTGAAGAAAAAATGCAGTAATTTCGAAACAACAAGAATCGAACAAGTATTTCATTTTACGTAGTAGGTACTAATTATTTTAAAGTAATAGACCCTACTCTTTCATTGTTCGTCAAGCATTATTATTTACTGTGATCATTGGTGCACAAATGTTGAATAAAATATTATACTCCCAATTAATTACATGCAGTAGGACATTGTGAGGTTTTTACACTGAAATCATTTCTTTGCTGTATGTCAAGAGCAAGTATCGAAAAGTTGGGAGCGTTACTCAAAGAAATTAAAAGTGTAGTTCACAAGCTGTGAAGGGACGATATTCTCTTTATGTCAGATTTAAAGATTTATTAATATAAGTATATTGAATTAATATTGTGACGTGAGATGGAAAATTTGCCATTATATATTTTTTTCCAGAAAATTTTTCCCCCTTGCAAGTAGTTTTCTTCTCTCCTTACAACCTCAAGAGCCTCACATGTATTCCTCACTATATTCTCATCACTTGCCAGCTTGTGAAATGAAAGTCGTAAGTCGTCTAATCTTTGATGGCTGTGTTAGTACAGACTCCAAAACAAGGCCATTGTCAAGTACGTTTTGCCTTGAGAGTACTGATTAAGAAATAAGCGCTGGCAATATCATATTTTGAGAACTTTACTAATCTGATCTAAATTGTCACCTCACAACACTATTACCTCGACATAGGCTGATGAAAGCCTTTCATTTTAAAATAATTATTATTGTTGGCTGAGGAAAACATTATAACAATTATGTTATATGATTCGTAATTTCTCTTCTCCGTTATCTGTGAACTCCTCACCTTATTTATCATAACTCATTCACAGACACAGCCAAATCGGCACTCGTACTGAAACCGTTACTGAAACAAAAGCCCTGTCGCGTTCCCCTCCAAGGCGATTCACTACCTCCAGGTAGGGGAATAGAGAGTGCACATAGCACAGAGACAGTTGTACAGGGACATCATTTTAGTTTTACTTGCATTTTTATTGTACCTGCATTTCTGAATGTACTTCACTCTCACCCCTTCACTAATGTCCTTGCTTCCCGTCAGACACACAAACTTAACGGCCGCTGTTGCATTCGAAGTCTTCAAGCAGTGAAGTAAACACTGCAGTGTATAGTGTGTTTCATAAATATGATTGCGTTTTCTATAGAAGAAAGAACCTATATTAATAATATCGTACTAAAAAATTATATTCAAGAAACGATAAATTCAATTTCAGAGAATATGCTTCAAAATGTTTTTAATAATATGCGTACTGAATTGAAGCCTGCATTGTAATGAACGGCAACCATTTTCAGCAACTTGTTTAAAAATTCAGATTAGCTTTTTTTGAATTGAGGTGGCTAGAAGCAAAGGAATGCTAGTGACATTTGTAATAACATGAGTTAAGTGCATCCAGTGTAAGCTAAAGTATCTAAAATTTTAGTGGCAAAGGGATGTTTTAATCGCATCACACATTAAAATTTAAATAAAAATTTCACCGATTTTACGAAAGCTTAAATATTTAAACCCCATTTTCTCAAAGTAACTTAACTGCACTTGCAGCCCTTTACTTATGACCCCCTCAATTTAAATGCACTCTCTATATTGTATGTTAACATTAATAATAAATAATGCTAAATAAAGTAGACATTACATAACGAACATAGCCGCCTGAAAAGTTGAGTTTTTGAAAAAAAAAATGTTACTACTCTACTGTATTTTGATAAATTCCGTAAAAGTGATGATCAAACTGAAAATCGTAATATCGTATTTCCCTACAACATAAATGGATACACTACTTTCCTCTCCTCCTATACCTAGTAAAATGATTTGTTTACATATTGCACTAGTAACATGGAACTCCTGTAATGGAAGGGGGCAACAGTGTTTCCGAGTATAGCCAGGTTAATGTTAAAAATGTTGGTAAAAATAAAGTGATGTCCCTGTACAATGTGCAGGGTTTTCACATGCCTGAACTAGGGATACAGAGTAACCAGTATGAGGTTTAGAGTACACGGAGTATAAATGACGTTATGACTCGTGTAGAGGGGTGACTGTAACAGCACAGCTGGGTCCGTAATGTGCATTACCGTTGTGTGTATTGCTGCTTGGCTGCGGTACGTGTAACAGGCTTCGGCGTAGGGACACCTGATTGAAGGTTACAACTCGCGTTAATACTTTAATAGTAGACATTTATTGTCTGCATGGGAATGTACTGTATATACTGCATCTGTACAGGGTGAAATATATTTTGTGCCGTGCTGTGACGGACTGTTTACATGTTGAGACACGAAGTAACGGCACGCTCCATCTCCCACTCCACTCGACCAACACAACACTATCTCCCGTGCGTTCTGAACTTCATGCGTTTCTGTGCCCAGGATCGAAGCCTGCTGATTACATATGTAAAAATGCTGACATATTTATTCTATTATACAGGGACATCATTTTATTTTTACTAACATTTCTAATATTAACTTGGCTATACCTTTTTGAGAACTAAAAACACCATTTGCTACCCCTTCCACGACTGGAGTTCGATGATACTGGCGTAATATACAAACAAATCACTTCACTAGGTATAGGAGGGAAGAAAAGTAGTTCATCCATTTACGTAAACTAGAAAATATCACGATTTTGAGTTTGATAATTTTCATTAGGTTTTTGTTTAATCAAAATACAGTACTGTATTAACAATAAGTGTTTTTACTCACGAATTGAGCTATCCATTCGGACGTATTCATTATGCAGTGTATATTATACTGTCTGCAGCACATTAGGGTAACTATGGAGAATGAAGCTAAATTTAAAAATAATCATAATATGGATATTTAAACACATTTTTGAAAATGGTGGCAGCTCATATCGACACAGGTGTCAGTTCTAATGTGCATATTATTGTACTATATACTATTGTACTTAATTCCATTTACCAGTTTCGTCCTTCATACCAATAACTCATGTTGTAATAATTCTGTACCTACTCTATAAAAGAGTACCTTACGTACTGTAAATTCAATCTTCAATTCTGCCCGATCCGAAAAGATAAAATTACTCAGACATGATATCTATTATCCGTCCAAGTGGTTATGTCGCAGGGTCGTAGAAAGGGAGGGGGGATCACGTGACAGTTAATTACTTAACGAGACCCTTTATTTAACTTATTTTAAGCACTTTTATGGGTATAATTACGTAGACGTCAAATTATAACAAAAATTAATGTTCTCAGAAATGAGCTATGACAACCCAGCCACTAGCCTTTATAGAGAGGCGAATAGGAGCAATTGGGGGAAACCGGAATGCGACGTAGGCAAATAGGCGATAGTACCTGTGAGAAAATGATTCAATATTGAAAGCCTTTTCGTCACTGGAAAACGCGAGCATATTTTTGGAACGTACTGTTTACTATGCCCGTGTTGCTACTATGACTGTATATGCGGTCTTGGATCTGTGTGGAGGACGGTTGACCTTCAGTAGTAGAAGGGGTGGGGAATGAAGTACATTCAAAAACTCAGGTACAATGAAAATTGAAGTAAAAATAAAATGATGTCCCTGTACTTGTTGATAATTATGGTTGAATTATATTGTAGTTTCTTTTGCAATACCATATCTTGTTTTTCCTTGCTAAAATAACATTTTACGTAAATCATTACCAGGCTTAGGATCTGGAACACTTTAGCAACGTAAAATTTCTAATTTTACTTTATAATAAAATTAAAATGCTGTGACTGTTTCCTTCAATGAAAGAATAACAGAAAATATTTGTATCTGTTCTAAAATTATCATGCGTTACAGTGCTTCTTGTGCAGCCTGTACACGACAGTTCGGGTTATAAGACCCTGGAAATGTCGAGAATTCCGTGTTGGACGTGCTGGCTGGAGAAAAAGAAAGTTAATTAAGTCTTGTATAATTTCTGTTGCGGCAAAAGTGATCTAACCGCTTGACTGCTCGAGTAGATTTGTAAGAGCTCACTAATTTATCTTCGTCATGTCGGAACTGTCTCGGCTCAAAACAGCTACATACAGCCCTCTTCTATAGGTTATCACATCCTGACATTGCCACTTTGCTCTCAAAGTAAAATTTTAATAAAATCATAACTCGTGTAAAATGATGCTTTAATCTCAAACGTGTTGAGACTTAATTGAACAATTTTCAACATAACTCTTAACTTATATCGTACAATTGTAGCCATGTGATCTTTCAGTTTGTGTTAGTATCATAGCTGGTGTTCTCTTACAGGGACTACCATCTAGACTGCATTATTAACATTTTAAGATTGATTTATTTATCCTTGGTGCAATCTGTATTAGGTCATGACAGTGATGTCAAAACAAGCGCATTTTTCTGACCTTGACGTCGTGCGCGGGCATTAAGCGCTAGGTATGCTAGGAGGAATAAGCAGCCAGTTGGATTAAGAAAACAGTGGTGCACAAACTTCAAACGGAACGTGAAATTTTATGTCTTTATTTTTATATGGCTTCTTTCTGTTTGTAAAACAAAAGTACTAACACCTATTTCTTAGCCTAATATTGCAGTTGTGTTTTAAACGTTAATAACATAATAAAGAGTAAAGAAGAAATATTCATACAAATTCCACAATAACTACACCTATACTGTACTAAGTGAATTAAACACATCATTCATAAAGAAAGTGTTATCCCAAACAAAGATACTGAACATGACATGATAAATTGAAATTTATATTGATGGTATCTTTAACCTTATAAAAGTAATCAAAACAATATTATAGTACAAAGCAAAGTTGTGTAGGTATATGTTTTAACTGTAACAAATATTACATAATAAAACACTTATCGCATTATGCTTTTAGGTGATATTGGTGCGAAACTTTCAGTTATAAGAATAATAAATTATCTTGAAATCTGCTGAAGCTATAGAGCTGACGTTTTACCAACACATAGGCACATATCTTATGTTTGTGATGTAACCGTATTTGCTTTGTTAATGTGATGTAACCGTATTTGCTTTGTTAATTCATTTCCTTACAAACATGTTCCATGCGAATATTTTCAAACATTTTAATACACTGTCTTCAGTAATACGTATTTACGATATATTAGATTTACGAAAACATTGTTTCAGTAGCTGTAAGGCTACTAAACAAACATCCGAAAAGTTCACTTTTCTGTAAAAAAGTTGAGAAAATAATCTTTTTTAATAAAAAACAAACTTATGAAAAATGAACATTAAAATTAAAATTTATATTCTTATAATGCACTTATACTTCTCAGACAAATCTAAAAATTAACATCAATACATTTGTAATACATTCTCTTCCCTTTATCCACTGAATCAGTGCTGGCCATCTCTGTATATAGCTCGACCAAGCGGCATATACTACCTCTTTCGTCGGTCTCTTTCCTTTCCGCTGTAAAGCGCCCAGGCTCTCCTGGGTTCTAAAGCGCGCGCTTGCTCCTATGGGCATCAGTTGACATCACTGCGTTATGACATTGTCGGTTGAGCAATGTTTCTAAATTCATAAGAAAGCCGCGGATTTACTAAAAAGAGAATAATCAAAATTTTGTGTGTAAAGCCTATTGATTACCCTACTAAACTTCTTTATTTGGAGTTTAACGTTTTCAATTTGGAGCAAATATATAAATATACAGGCTGATTCACGAGGATTTACCGTCCTTTACGGAGTTTATTTCCGAAGACATTCTGAACAACAAAATGTCACATAAACATTATTTGTCCTAATCTCAATATTTTCAGAATTACACTAATTTGAAGTTATTTGTAAAATACTATTATTCCTGAGTTTTAAGGGTAAAAGAATATTACAGACAAAATTAATTATTCAGGAGTATCGTTTCTTTAATTAGCTAGTATTCTGAAGCTAAAAATGTGTTGTGAATTCAATAGTGGCTATGTACAGATTTTTTTCTCGATTTCTAACGACAAAATTACATTTTCTTACGCATTTATTGCAATTGTTGCAAATCACGCCACTCTTGTAAATTCTTTAAGAGTGTACATTAGGATGCACAATTAAACTGTAAAGAATCAATTTCCTGAAGGCGTATGATTTGTAATAATTTTTGTGATAACTGCGTAAGAATGATGTCATTTTTAGTTGAAAATTGAAAAATAAAGTCTGTTCAAAGCAATTAAGAACACATTTTTAACTCCAGAATAATAGCCAATTAAAGAAAAGACTCTTCTGAATAGTTCATTCTCTATTTGTAATATTGTTTTACCCAGTGCTTTTTTTCTGGAAAAAAGTTTACTGGAACTCTATCACTCGGTCACATTATACAACAAAAACGTAGGTTTAAAAGTATTAGGCCTACATACCTTATATTACATTAAGTTCCAAACGGAGCTCATCGATTTTAAGCATAACGGAAATTTTGCGATTTCGAGCTATAGTTTCAGGTTCAATAACGGAAGATGGCAGCACTAGATTGCAGCAGTTACTTTTGCACCAACGATAATAATGAGAAAATGCAAACTCTTAGACTCGGCAGTGGCGGCAATTTTAATTTTCAATTTCGCTTATAAAATATATCTCATTGGAATTTGTAATGGCAAAAAGTTCAGTGGAACGCGTTCCGCACCGTTCCGGCTGAAAAAAGCGCTGGTTTTACCCTTAAAACTAAAGAAAAAACAGAAGATTGATAAATGGGCAACTTACTAGTGTTATATATTTAAGCACGTGGGCTTAGAGCTGTTTCCGTAGTATATACACCATTGTCAGAGCCAACTGGATCATAGCGTCATCTTGATATCGCTGCCTGTTGTAAGGGTGTGTTTGTGGTGTTGTAATGTGGAGTCAAATAGTGAGTGTGTTCTGAAATTGATCTGTGTTGAGAATTTGATTTGGGTGTGTTTTAATGTGTTTGTATATTTCATATTGTTCTAGTGTGTTGAGTTTTTAGTTTTTGGTGGGATCAAATCACACAAACACACCCTTACAACAGGCAGCGATATCAAGATGACGCTATGATCCAGTAGGCCCTGACGATGGCGTATATACCGAAACAGCTGTAAGCCCACGTGCTTAAATATATAACACTAGTAAGTTGCCCATTTTTATCAGTCTTCATGTAATAAAGTGTTAAAAATAGTGTACGCAAGTTTCAAGATGGATAAAGAAAAACGTTAATTTACTAACAATTTCAAATTAGTGTAACTCTGAAAATATTCAGAATAGGACAAATGTTTATATGACATTTTTTGTTCAGAATGTCTTTGGAAACACGCTCTATAAGTGACGGTAAATCCTCGTGAATCACCCTGTATACATTAATTCTTTTACAAGAACAAGAAAAATTTCAACATATATCGGCATAATCATTATACGTGGAAGAACATATTATTTCATTTCACAGAATCCAAAAATTCAACTGCTGCTGCTATGAAACATGGCTTTAACTATGACTTAAAACTACTAGGGTTGGATAAAAAGTAATTGTAACAGTTCGATATTTCTGACATGGCTTTATTCACAGGGTACAACATTTACGTACCTTCTATATACAGTAGTCGCTCCCCTTATTTATTACATTTTGCCAAATGTTTGGAAGGCGTTGTACACCATCAGCGCGTCCATCTTTGTTGATGTTGCGTATTGACCACCCTAAAGCACGGATAAGTTCATCTCTGGTATTGTACCGGGTCCCTCGCAGTGGTTCTTTCACTTTGGTGAAAAGATCGTATTCGCATGGATCATATCGGGTGAGTACGGTGGATGTTCCAGTAGTCCGCGTTTTCCGTCTGTCTTGGAGGTACAGCGTGGTGCAGTATTATCCCATCAATGTCATACGCCACAATGAACATCTCCTTCACAGCACTTTGCGTAGGGCGCACTTTCTTTGGACGGGGAGAACCGGGATGCTTCCATTCATTTGATTGGCGTTTCAAGTTTGGTTCATACGAGCGAGTCCAGGTTTCGTCCATAGCGACGATTCGTCCAAGAAAGTCGTTACCTTTCCTTTGGTACCGGTGCAACAAGGCCTTCCCGGAACGCTTTAACCCATCGTGCAACTGTGCGATATGGCAACGCTGCATCGCCACATGCTTCACGTAGTCCCTGAAAACATTCTTGTGCACTATGACCTCGTGCCATTTCAATTTTGATCCAGGAACGTTTTGTAAGGATGGTCTTAGGGCGCTCGCACTATCCCTATGAAAGTGAACGTTCTACACACTGTTTAGATTGATGGACAATGTCGCCGCTGGCTGCACTAACTCATCTAACAGTCCTTGTTCATGTCCACAATAGCTGATTTTTTATTTAACGCACCATCGTCACGTGACAGCAGTGTTGCCATTACTTTTTATCCAACCTATGTATAAGTACAACAAATTAATTTCTCGGTACCCTGTTTTAGCTTAAATTTAAACGTAAAATTAAAGAAATTATTAAGGGAACTTAACGCAGGTTCAGATAATTTTCTTTTTTTTTTTTTTTTTTTTTTTTACTTTCCACATACAAACACTATTTTACATAAGTATATTAGGGTTAAAGTTTTCAATCAAGTAGAAATAATATAATATAAATACATTTTTTTACATTTTCCTTCTGTCGATGTAGTAAATAATATGAATATAAACTTAATTTTACGACAGTTACAACAAGCTATAAATAAACACATCAGAGTAATATATGAATCATAAAATAAGCCGAGTAATTGTACAGAACACATTAACAATTCTAACCATAATTGCAATAACATAACGTAGAATAACAATAATATGGAATTTGACATGGAATATTACAATCCATCCATAAATCAACAAAAATTATTAAAAACACTAGAACAATATGGAATATACAGACATAAATAATCATACCAACAAATATTTCATACACAAATAAATTAAAATTTACACACCCTTTTATAGCATAGCTCAGAAGCACATTATATATTACTTTAGGGTTAAGACTTTTAAATTATACAGACAATTATACAAGAACAATATTGGCACAGTCTTTTTTATTGATGTGATGAATAAAATTAATAAATACTTTCCGACAACATTGTCTAGTAAAAATGTTGTACAGTAGCTTATTGTAGCTCATATTGCATTTGTTTAAGTGCATTTCAGTACTGTATCTTCTATACCTATTTAGTGGGCAATCAAATAACAAATGTTCTACTGTTTGTTCATTTCCATTCTCTAGATTAATATGAAATTTCCTGAAGTATGAAAGAAATTTATCATGGCCGGATACAGATTGTGTGAGTATGAAATCGAATATAAACAATGTACACTTAAGCGGCTGTATACATCGGAGAAGAATAGATCTTTTGTGGTGGAGCCATTATTACTATTTTTCCACTGTGAGTTCCACATGTTCATTATTTGTTTTATACTCAGCCTTTGCACGAGATAAAGACACTTTTTGTACGCAAAATCATCTTCGCTGGAGGCTGGTAATTTCGCCAGTTCATCAGCTCTTTCATTTCCAGTGTGACCATTATGTTCTTTTATTCAAGAGAGACAAATATGGTTATTATATCCCGAGAGTTTGGCTCTTACTTCTGAGGCTATCGGATTTAAATTGAATTCATCTTATCAACTTAATTGGTAAATATTATTGTTATATTAACTTTTACAATATTGTGATTGCTTTTTATCATATAGGCTCTTGTTTTGTCATCTGTGCCATTTTGTTGCTTATATTAATTGTTTGTTTTCTCCTTTTTGCTTATCTAATCCGGTTTTGAACTCCCGACCACGAGCGTTTGCTCATACCGTGATAAATTATTTAATTTATATTTCTGTTTTGCTTAAATATTTAACGTGTTTATTTTTGTTTAATATATATAATAGTTTTTAATGTATTTTTCTATTATATTTAATGTATACGTTTATAGTTGACGCCATAACTAAAGTTAATGATGACTTGAATTCTATATCCATATGGTCGAAAACCCACGGACTTAATTTAAATGCAAGTAAATCGCAGGCAATCTTAATAGAACATCAAAGATCGAAGTGTGACAAACAAAATTTGCCACCGATAATTGTAAATAATACTACTATTCCATACAGTACGACCGTGAAGAACCTTGGTATTTATATGGATTGTCACCTGGAATGGAATGAACAAGTGAATCACACTTCCAAAAAAATATTTTCCATTATTCACTCATTAAAGCGACTGAAGAACTTTCTTCCTGATAAATTAAAATTAATCCTTGTACAAACACTCGTGATGCCACACTTTGACTACTGCGATATTATATTAAGTAACCTAAATGCAAATTTGAGCAACAGGCTACAACGTGTGCATAATGCGTGCGTCCGTTATATTTGTAATATTCGTAAGTATGATCATGTTTCCCCGTCTTTCCAAACTCTGTCTTGGCTAAGGCTAAGTGATCGACGAGCTCTGCATTCCTTGTTCTCTTGTTTCAAATTCTGCGCACCGCTACCCCAATATATTTGGCTTCTCGTTTTCAAAATTTATCCGCATATCATCAGCTAAGTACAAGATCTCATTATAACAATTTACTCATTATACCCTACCACAAGACATCTTTATATTCTTCATCCTATACAGTTTCAGTTGCTAGAAATTGGAACTCGCTTCCGAATGATATAAGGGGTTGTTGGACAATAGCTTCATTTAGGTCAAAATTACATAAATTCTTACTTAACAGATGAATTGCTGATTAATATTTGTTACTTATAATGAAACTAACATCTGTCCATTCTTATTATTATTATTTTTAATTTCTCTAAATAGATTTACAAAACCTCTAATGACAATTACATTAATATTCTCATTATAGAAATAGAAATATATATATATATATATCTTCTCCTGTAACATAGTCCTAGTAAATATTATATTAAATTAATTTTCATCATTTTACTAGCTATCTCAAATATTAAATTAATTATAATTCATTGAATTAAATTAGCTCATAAATTGTTACTACTTTACCTTATAGATTTATCTAAATTTAAATAAATGTGTAGTGAAGATTATTGCTGGAGAACCTTTTAAGTGTAGTGAAAATATTTGTAATTTAAATTTATGTATTGTATTGATTAAGGCTGGTTGAGTGGAAGAGAAGGCCTTATTTTTAACTTTAAAAATAAAACATTTTATTATTATTATTATTATTATTATTATTATTATTATTATTATTATTATTATTATTGAAATCCTTGTAATAATAAAATAAATTGTAAAAAAACTGTTAATAAAATTACTAAAAAAAGTAAGTGACGACATGATGATGACAAATGATAATAATCAAGCAAAGACTTGATCACAGTTATGATAATTATGATGAAGATATTAAAAATGTTGAGTCGCCCTCGGTAGAGTAGTTGGTATAGCGCTGGCCTTCTATGCTCGAGGTCGCGGGTTCGATCCCAGCCGAGGTCGATGGCATTTAAGTGTGTTTAAATGCGACAGGCTCATGTCAGTAGATTTACTGGCATGTAAAAGAACTCCCGCGGGACAAAAAGTCCGGCGACGCTGATATAATCTCTGCAGTTGCATCGTTAAATAAACCATAATTTAAAAATTAAAAATGTTGATTAGAGTGGTCGCTATTGTTTGTGAAAGCTGTTTGGATCAAATATGAAAATGACGAGATATTTTATTTATTTAATATAGGGATACTTTCAATTTAGACAACAACTAGTCTGCAATTTAATTAATGAAACACACCAACTTACTAAGGTCGTGACTTTTTATTAAATTATATTTAATTAGCCTAAATCAAAATGTTAAAAAAATTGTATAAAAATGTAAAATATTTCTTGAAACCAAAAATGTTGCGCATTGATTTAGGCAGGCCAATCGATACGTATCGATGTCCTTTAATTGATCTCAGCTTTCTGAGCGACAAACTTCGACATTTTGAGATTATGTCGCCAATTTCCATTTACACGCTGATCATTCGCTTGTTTTAAATGTCACTGTACATCAGTCTATTATGCCTTAAAGAACTCTTCATTCCCTTTCAAATGACACCTCGATCATCGAAGTAGGTCCACTCATTTTGAAGTTACACCAGATACTAAAACAAAACGTCGCTGCAATCGGTGCCATTTTGTTACTCTCTGATGATGTCTTCAGCGGATGTGATTGTTATGTTATCTCATGCATAATTACGTTCTCTACATGATGGTATATGTCCATGGATGGGCAACTCGTGCTCCCAAAGTGCTAAAAAACCTTGAAAGAGAGAAAGATAGACGGAGCCAGCCGCAGCAGTTACAAGTTGTTTGTAGTTTCTCTGCACGGTGCGCTCTGGCGGCTCATGCAGGTGGTCGTGATATCTACTCCATGATTTGAATTCCAGAATGACGCTGGTATAATAATTATAGTAATTTTAGACAGACTATACCTGAACACATAACAAAATTATATTATTTTCTACCTTTGTAAATTAGTTTAGTACTGGAAACACAAACTGAATACAACCTTTTCAAGATACAACAAATATAGCTGCAACACTTATTTGTTAATATTTCTTATTATATGTCTTATTTGAAACATAGAACGCTATAATTTACAAGTCTTTATACATTAAAGAGTATTCCTCTGTTCTCAGAAAGGTAATAGTCTGTATTCGCAAACAATAACAAATTAAAGGAAATATTTTTTACGTGTCACAGCAGATGAAATAAGCTTACTTCTGAGCTCTTTCTTTACTTTGAGAGCTTTTACACTTCTTTCTTGTATTAAACTCTACCTCAAGCACATACAGCATATAGATGGAAGCAAAGAGTTTATCTGGAAATTCTGACTTAGGCAGCAACATTACGAACAGTTCGATTCCTGATTTCGCTGGAATCTGAGTGGCGTGCTGGTCTGTAGATTTATTAATTCAAGCTATAAATTTTCAGGATTTTCTATCGGCGTAAGCCAAAAAGATTTCAGAAAAATTTCTATTCCTTGTCAATTGTCACTGTTTCTCCAAACTTAGCAATGAATTCTGCCGTAGGTCTTGAAGTAGGATCTTATATTTGATAAGAAGATTTTCTTATCACTCTTCAAGATAGTTTATAGTCAAAGAAAGTGAAGTTGTCTATGTTATACCTGATACTACCACATTTCAAATTTATCCATAAATGTTCTTAGCTACTCGATTATATGTCGTGCAATTTTGTAACTCGCACGTACAACGTGCTAACGATATTTGAGATCAGTCTCAACTTGTTGATATCCCATTTTTATCTTTAGCTGTTCTAAAGCAGATGCAGACAGTATTTCTTTACTAAAACCTTCACTGTTTATTTATAAACATAAAATGTCATGCGTAAGAAAGTGTAATAGAATACAAGCTTTACCTTTCGTCTTAATAAAAAAAAAATTCTCTTTTTACTCGTAACTAAAGGGAAATGATCTGGGAATTATATTGTTTTTCACTTAAAACGAGCCGCCACTTACTGCAGACGCGATCGAACTTGTGTCTTGAAAGAACCGCACACAGACAGTACAGTTAGTATAGATTGTGTTGACACTTTGACAGCACGAGTTGCCTACCCATTTATATGTCACTTGAAGAAACATTCATCACTGGAAGGTTGGATAGGGGCTTCAAATTTTGTACACTGAAAGGTCGCATTTATAACAAACTTTCTACGATTTTTTTTTCGAAATCGACCTATAAGGCAGAAAAATAGTACTTGGAATATTAGTAGTAGTTCGGTAGTTCGGAAGCTCTGATGCTGTCGCTCGGTAGAGGTCAAGCTCTGTGTAGTACTTCGCCGCGAAGCAGTGACTGGCAATTACGCAGTCTGACGTCCAATATAACAGTGCACTGTAGCTAGAGAGTTACAGGTTTAATTTCACAGAAATTGTATAGTCTAATTGTTCACGTGATGGTATCTTCCAACATATTATCATATACAGGGACATCATTTTATTTTTACTAACATTTTTAATATTAACCTGTCTATACCTTTAGAGAACCGGAAACACCGCTTGCTCCCCCCTCCAAGACTGGAGTTCGATGATACTGGCGTAAAACACAAATCACTCTACTAGGTATAGGATGGAAGAAAAGTAGTTCATCCATTTACGTAAACTAGGAAATATCGCGATTTTGAGTTTGATAATTTTCATTAGGTTTTTCTTTAATCAAAGTACAGTACTGTATTAAGAATAAGTGTTTTTACTCACGAAGTGAGTTATCCATGCGAACGTATTCATTATACAGTGTATATTATACTGTCTACAGCACAATAGCGTACAATATAGAGAAAGAAGTTAAATTGAAATATACTCATAATATGAATATTTAAACACAATTTTGAAAATGGTGGCCGTTCATTTCGATACAGGCTTCAGTTCTTTTGTGCATATTATCGCACTATAGACTATTGCATCTACTTGCAATTGCCAGTTTCGTCCTTCGTACTAGTAACTCATGTTGAAATAATTCTGTACCTACTCTACGTACTATGAATTCAATCTTCACTTCTGCCCGACCAGAAAATATAAAATTACTCAGACATGCTATCTACTGTCCGTCCAAGTGGTTATGCTGCAGGATTGTATAAAGGGAGGAAATCACGTGACAGTTAATTACTTAACGAGGCACTTTTATTTAAGTTAAATTAAACAGCTGTATAATATTACGTAAACGTCCAATTCCTAAGAGAAATTAATGTTTTCAGAAAAGAGCTAAGACAGCCCAGCTATTACAGAGGGGCGAGCAGAAGCAGGTGGGGGAAATCGGGATGCGACGTAGGCAAACGGACAGTATCTGTGCGAAAATATGATTCAATATTGAAAGCTCTTTCGTCACTGGAAAACGCGAACATATTTCTGGAACGTACTATACTCAGTAACTCAGTACTGCTTACTATCTGCAGTCTTGGTTCTGTGTGGAGTTGGAACTTCCTTAGTAGAAGGGGTGGGAGTGAAGTACATTAAAAAACTCAGGTACAATAAAAATTGAAGTAAAAATAAAATGATGTCCCTGTACACGAGCAATTAGTAACTTGAGATAAATTATATTAGTCAATGAAAGAAAATCTCAAGTTGCTGTTGGAAATACTGCTTACTTATCAGCTATTTCTCTTTGTGTTTCAGGTTACATAAATGCATAATTCCAAAAATAAAAGCAAGTTATCAGTTTGCCTAGTTAGTAAATGAATAGAAAATTTAAGTTGTACAGCATTTAAAATAATTAGCCTATGATGTTTGAAGATAAATTCACGTAGCTAAATGTACTGAAAATTACATTAGATTTTTTAATTAAAGTTTTTATTTTATTTAAAGGATTATTAAATTTATTTTGCGTTGAGCACAAGATACATAATATGAAATATGTAACACACAGTAATTGTTGAGTCATACATTATCATAATTGATTACTACAAATTTATCATCTAACGTAGTTTCTCTTGAACTTCGTACTATCATAGCATATGTTCTTATGGGCAGAAGTCTAAATCACTGGTTCTTACACAAAAAGTGAGTCCATTAAACATACAACGTATTAAAAATATACTATGTAGGATGCAACAACAACAGTCTTATTTGTTGTGCGTGGTGTAATAAGAATTTGTGCTTTCATAACTGTATGAACAATTCAGTTTTTTTCTATTTATGTCCAGTGAGACTGTAGTGCAGGTATGCTCATTCTCTGACTCCCGATTACGTTCTGTAATCACAACCTTCGAATGTAGAGCGTGCTGTTCCCCGTTCGAAGCTCGACGGATGGCTGCAGAAGGCAGTTCAAGTACTTAGTAAACGCACGAACAGTGCGGGACAATAACACAGTCAAAACCTTCTGTAAACAAACGATCATTCCGTACAGTGTGGGAGGAAGCCTATTTTTGTTGTACGTTCGGTGAAAATGGAAAGTGATTACTAAATTGTAAGGTACTGTCAGGAATACTACTGAGCAACATAAAACTATATTATAGGCTCTGCTACCCGGAACATGCCGAAGTGACAGAGAAGCTGTTTTCTGTAAAATAGCCTATTTTCATATACCAACGTTGTTATTATTATTATTATTATTATTATTATTATTATTATTATTATTACTATTATTGTTATTGTGGTGATTTTATTCCAGCATAAATAGATATTTTTATAAAATAATTTTTCAGGGGTGCAACGTGCACTACAGCTTCAAGAATTGAAAGCATTTCATGAAAGGCCGAACACTGAAGAGAGTCGAACAATTCGGAGTCTGTGTTTTGAAGCAAGTTAGCCTATGTGGTATATTGGGAATTAGCTAAGGCATTAAAACCCTTCACGGATGGTGAACTTGTAAAGAGATGTATGGTGCCTGAACAAAATATAGTTAATTATGTCTCTGTACTGCAACAGTTGAAATGCGAATTCACAGAACATAGATTTAGTGATTTTAGACGTATGGAGAATGATATTAGTATTTTTGTTAATATTTTCATAAATTTAGCACAATCCGTGAGAGTGCAGTTCCAGGACGAGTTAATTGATTTACAAAGTAACGTAGAATTCAGAACTAAATGCAGAGAATATGACTTGATAAGCATAGAATTATTTTTAAAATGAACAATACTAAATATTACAAGATGAGCTGATTCGCTGCCACTATGTTAGCTACCTTCGCCTCGACATATATGTGCGAACAATTATTTTCGAGAATGAAGGTTACTAAATCCAAACATAGGTCCCGATTAACAGATGAGGATCTTTAGCGCATTGGAGTAAATTCGTTGGAAATAGATTAACGATTACTTGCAGAAAAGAATGCAGATGTTGAATAGGCCGCAAAGTAGACTATATGGTGGAATATGAAAATGATATTATCTATGATATTATTATATCATAACTGTATTAAATATAATAAATAATGTAATAACTGAATATTGCAGTGTATACTCTTTCCTTTTTCAGATTCAGTTTATTATCCGTATTTGTAAGAGTGTGAGAACTATGCTACGGGAGGTGCTGCAAAGTACAGTACAAAGTAGTTGCGGAGCCCAGTCCGTACACAGTGTGTGTTATGCAGTGCAGAATCATCCGTGTAATCGGGGCTTTTACAATTTTGAGCATACCTGCTGTAGTGTGTATAGACAACCAGAAAGAGTGGAAGAACAGAATAAGAGAAATAAAGAAGGGATAGTGACAGATTCTAAAAAAAAAACCAGTGTCGATGGGCTTTATATTGTGTTTGTGTACTAATTGTAAAATATACTGTTATAGGTTTAATTTGTCATACCATTAAACATATCTTACCACTTTAATGTACTATGAGTTTGTTTAATATGAAATCAGTTCATATTTTGTTCGTAATGATGGACCCTATTTAACTCTGCATTTACAGACGTTTAGTTGCAGCCTTGTTTCTCCCTCGTCTCTGTCACATGCTACATTCAAAGGGCTCCGCAACTACTAGATTTTTATTTATTTTATTGGGTTATTTTACGACACTGTATCAACATCTAGGTTATTTAGCGTCTGAATGATATGAAGGTGATAATGCCGGTGAAATGAGTCCGGGGTCCAGCACCGAAAGTTACCCAGCATTTGCTAGTATTGGGTTGAGGGAAAACCCCGGAAAAAACCTCAACCAGATAACTTGCCCCGACCGGGAGTCGAATCCGGGCCACCTGGTTTCGCAGACAGACGCGCTGACCGTTACTCCACAGGTGTGGACGAAACTACTAGATTCACAGCGATATTTGGAACATCGTTTTAATATCTTTCATATTATTTTTGTAATTTCTTTTGGAACAACGTAGTAGACCAGTCATGTCAATTGAAGCACACTGGAGCAAGCGCGCGTTTAGAGCATAGGAGAGCCTGAGCACTTGACAGCGGAAAGGAAAGAGACAGACGAAAGAGGTGGTATATGCCACTTGGTCGAGCTTTATTCAGGGATGGGCAGCACTGAATCAATAGATCAAGGGAAGAGAACTTATTAAAGCTGTATCCATGTTAATTTTTAGATTTGTATGAGAAGTCTAAGTGCATTATAAGAATGTAAGTTTTAATTTTAATGCTCATTTTTCACAAGTTTGATATTTTTTAATCAAAAGAAATATTTTCTCAACTTTTTTATAGAAAAATCAAATTTTCAGATATAGTATATATTATAATTTTTTATTTATTTATTTTTTTTTTTTTTAATGTACCGAAGTACATATGATATTTCCATGCAGATATTCTGCGTCATCATACGCTCCATACTCTTTCATCGTATTTCAGATATAGGCCTATTTATTTAGTAGCCTTACAGAATGTTTTCTAAATCTGATATACCGTAAATACGTATTACTGAAGATAGTGTATTGTAAATATTGAAAATATTCGCATGGAAATTGTTTGTAAGGAAATGAATTAACAAAGCAACTAATGATACATCATAAGCAAAAGATACGTGCCCATGTGTTGTAAAAGTGTCAGCTCTACACCTTTAGCACATTTCGAGAAATAATTTAATGTTCTGATGACAGGAATTTGCTCACCAATATCACCTTAAAAGCACAATGCAATAAGAGTTTATGTAATATTAGTTACACTTAAAACATATACAGAAATAAGTAAAATTGCTTTGTACTGTAATATTGTTTTGATTGGTTTATTGATTACTTTGATAAGGCTAAAGGTACCATCAATATCAATTCAAACTTATCATGTCATACATACTTAATCTCTTTTTTTGGGATATCACTTTCTTTATGAATGATTTTTTCATCCATTTAGTACAGTATAGTTGTACTATTATGGAATTTATGTGAATATTCCTTCTTAACTCTTTATTTTGTTATTAACATTTAAAACACAACTGCAATATTAAGAAATTGGTATTAGTACTTTTGTTTTACAGACAATATAGATAATAACAAACAGAAAGAAGGCATATAAAAATAACGAGATATAATTTCACGTTCCGTCTGAAGTTTGTGCACCACTGTTTTCTTAATCCAACAGGCTGCTTATTCATATACACAACCCTTCCTGGTTCCATACTTAGCGCTTGATGCCCGCGCACGACGTCAGGGTCAGAAAAATGCGCTTGCTTTGACATCACTGTAGTAGACTAATAAGAAGTATCAGTGTGCCACATTTGAAGATGCTACGCAACCTTCCAGTTTTGAACGTTTCCTTGTTAGCTCTAGGTTGTGGAGTTTCTGAGATATAAGCGTTGGCCACACGTGTCGAAAAGTGTCGCGTGTCGTTTTCATACTGTCATCCATACTTTGGATCGAAAGAATAGATTTATTCACGTCAGAAGTACAAGAACATCATTTTATTTTTACTAACATTTCTAATATTAACCTGGCTATACCTTTGGATTAACGGTTGAGAACCGGAAACGCCGTTTGCTACCCCGTCCACGACTGGAGTTCGATGATACTGGCGTAAAACACAAAGAAATCAATTTACTAGGTATAGGAGGGAAGAAAAGTAGTTAATCCATTTACGTAAACTAGGAAATATCGCGATTTTGAGTTTGATAATTTTCATTATGTTTTTGTTGAATCAAAATACAGTACAGTACTGCATTAACAATTTACTCACGAACTGAGCTATCCATTCGGACGTATTCATTATGCAGTCTATATTATACTGTCTACAGCACATTAATTTACACTATAGAGAATGAAGTTAAATTGAAGAATAATCATAATATGGATTTTAAATACTTTTTTGAAAATGGTGGCCGTTCATTTCGATACAAGCTTCAGTTCTTTTGTGCATATTATCGCACTATGGACTATTGTACCTAATTCCAATTACCAGTTTCGTCCTTCGTACTAGTAACTCATGTTGAAATAATTCTGTACCTACTCTATAAAAGATTACCTTACTTACTGTAAATTCAAACTACATGCTATCTACTGTTCGTCCAAGTGGTTTTGTCGCAGGATCTTAGAAAGGGGGGAAATCACGTGACAGTTAATTACTTAACGAGTCCCTTTTATTTAAGTTTTTTAAACAGTTCTATAATATTATGTAGATGTCCAATTCCTAACAGAAATTTATGTTTTCAGAAAAGTGCTAAGACAGCCCAGCCACTAGCCTTTACAAAGGGGCGAGCAGAAACGGATGGGGGAAACCGGGATGCGACAGTACCTGTGTGAAAATATGATTCAATATTGAAAGATCTTTCGTCACTGAAAAACGCGAACATATTTCTGGAACTTACTATACTCGCTAACTCATTAGCCTATTGTTTACTATGACCGTAAGGCGACTTTGACTGCATACACGGCCATGGTTCTGTGTGGAGGACGATTGGAAATTTACTAGTTCAGTAGAATGTTATGTTTTATTTGACGGCGCTCGCAACCGCAGAGGCGAGGAAGTTTACTAGTCTAGTAGAAGAGGTGGGAGTGAAGTACATTAAAAAACTCAGGTACAATAACAATTAAAGTAAAAATAAAATGATGGCCCTGTATATTACAATTTCTTTGCACAGAGCCCTGAGAGAAGAGCTATGGTACCCGTGCGGCTATAGTATCTGGAAAAATACTCTCCATATTGGTATTTTTAGTTTCTTATTAATCAACACTGTACTAATTAATGAATTATTTAACACGGATGGAATTGGTGATAGCGAGATGGTATATGGCGAGATGATGACGAGAATTCACCATATTATTACCTGATATTCGTGTTACAGTTTGGGAAACCTTGGAAAAACCCAACTAAGCACTCAACCCAAGAGTGAATCAAACCAATGCCAAAGGCGCAACCCCAGATCATAAGCAAACGCTCTACCGTGTGAGCTACGCTTGTGGTGATAGTTTAGTGAATGGTTTCTAGTTACAAATGGAAGTAGTTTAGATTTCATTGCTGAGACGGAGTGTTGTAACTAATGATGAAACATATTGGTGTCCTAAACTTCGATAATTCCCATAGATACCTACTTCGCGTGACAAACACCGCCACAATGTTAAGCAGAGTCATGTTCAGCATCGCTTCTAGGTCAATGTTTGGTTCAGAATAGTCGGTGACCACAGCATCGGAGATATTGCATCGCCTCATATGTTAGCAGGACTTGGAGTTTCCATGAGAAACTTCACTGGCCGGGATTCTGTAGGACCAAAACTTAATCTTTACGTAGATTCTTGGAGCAACAGTGCATATCCCGGCCACCAAATCACTTAACTGAGTGCGCTCCTTGTACAAGGACATCACTTTCTTTTTACTAACATTTTTAACATTAATCTGGCTATACTCGGAAACACTGTTACCCCCCTTCCATTACAGGAGTTTGGAGTTGCTAGTGCAATATGTAAACAAATCATTTTACTAGCTATAGGAGGATAGAAAAGTAGTGTATCCATTTATGTTACAGGAAATATAGTATTATTTGGTCATTACTTTACAGTATTTTATCAAAAACAGTAGAATAGTAACAATTTTTTCACAAACTCAAGTCTTCAGGCGGTTATATACATTATGTAATATCTACTTTATTCAGCATATTACTAACCTAATTTATTCCTGAGAATTTTGTGAGCACTTCCGTAAGAAACCCCAATTTCTACAGCTAACTTCTTGACCGATTTATTAGGACCTCGCTGCATACTTTCTCTAATCTTCTACAGCATCTTCTGTCACCTTTGTTGGCCATCTTACTTTTCTTCCTTTCTGTAAGCCAGCCCAGCCACTAGCCTTTACAGAGGGCGAGCAGAAACGGATGGGGAAACCGGGATGCGACAGTACCTGTGTGAAAATATGATTCAATATTGAATGATCTTTTGTCACTGAAAAACCAGAACTTAATCGACTAACTTTCTTTACTATGACCGTAAGAAAATATTCCGTAATGGTTCTGTGTGGAGGACGATTGAAAATTTACTAGTCTAAAAAAATGTTATGTTTTATTTGTTGCAGAGGTTATATCAGCGTCGCCGGATGTTCGGAATTTTGTCCCGCAGGAGTTGTTTTAATGCCAGTAAATCTACTGACATGTGTCGCATTTATACACTTAAATGCCATCGATACCTATCAAAACCTTGGGCATAAAACAAAACTATATCAACTCGCCAACCAGGTCGACAGTCTAGTAGAGGAGGTGGGAGTGAAGTACATTAAAACTCAGGTACAATAACAATTAAAGTAAAAATAAAATGATGGCCCTGTATATTACTTCTTTATACAGAACCCTGAGAGAAGAGCTATGGTACCTGTGCGGCTAAAGCCTCTGGAAAAATATTCTCCGTATTCTTATTTTTAGTTTCTTATTAATCAACACTGTATTAATGAATGAATTATTTAACACATGGAGATAAGATGGTATATGGTTGATGACGAGAATTCACCATCTTATTACCTGATATTCCTGTGTTTGAAACCTTGGAAAAATCTTCAATAATAATCAAACCAATGCTTTTTCTTCTGTAGAAACGCTCTACAGCTACATATTTAGTGAATGGTTTCTAGTTACAAATGGAAATAGTTTAAATTTCATTGCTTGGACGGAGTGTTGTAACTAATGATGAAACATGTTGGTGTCCTAAACTTCGATAATACCTATAGATACCTACTTCGCGTGACAAACACCGCCACAATGTTAAGCAGAGTCATGTTCAGCATCGCTTCTAGGTGAATGTTTGGTTCAGAATAGTCGGTGACCACAGCATCGGATATATTGCATCGCCTCATATGTTAGCAGGAGGCTTTTACTTGGAGTTTCCACGAGAAACTTTGCTGGCCGGGATTCTGTAGGACCAAAAACTTAATCTTTACGTAGATTCTTCGAGCAACAGTGCATATCCCGGCCACCAAATCACTTAACTGAGTGCGCTCCTTGTATAACGGCAGTTGAATTAATATGAATGTCAACATACATGTCGAACTTAGAGTCAGGCCACAAAGGGAAAAACACTGGAAGGGAGGGTTTCGATCCGGTGTTGTGGAGCGAACTTCGGGATAGCTCAATGGTTAGAGCGCTTGGTACTTAGAACCAAGGACCCGCGTTCGATCACCTGCGCCGCGCCGGAGCGATTTTTTCTCATTTAATATCAATTGTTACCATAACAGATGTAGTTCACACCTGTGGAATAACGGTTAGCGCGTCTGGCCGCGAAACCAGGTGGCCCAGGTTCGATTCCCGGTAGGGGCAAGTTACGTGGTTGAGGTTTTTTTCAGGGGTTTTCCCTCAGCCCCATATGAGCAAATGCTGGGTAACTTTCGGTGCTGGACACCGGACTCATTTCACCGAAATTATCACATTCAGACGCTAAATAACCTACAGTACTGAAATAAAGAAAATGGCAGATGTTTTTGTAGGACCAAAAAAATTAGTCTTTAGGTAGATAATTTAACGCCTTGAAAACGGAGCAAATATTAAGAATATTTCTGGAGAATTTAAGGTAACATTTAATGTATTTGTTTGTTTTATGTACCGTATTTATTATTTATTCATGTAAGTTATTTTTTATTTTTCATTTACTATTTATTATTGTATCATACAAATAGATATATTCTAGGAAATAAAATTAATTTGTATTATCAAACACATTTTATCATGAATGATCAACTTTTAAATTTCCATTCCCGAATGGTCGATTTTTTGCTATCAGTAATATTCCTTGATTTTCTAGCTTTACTTAAACAAAAGAAAAATAATAAATTATGGTTTATTTAACGACGCTCGCAACTGCAGAGGTTGTATCAGCGTCGCCGGTGTGCCGGAATTTTGTTCCGCAGGAGTTCTATTACCAGAAAATCTACTGACATGAGCCTGTCGCATTTAAACACTCGACCTGGGCCGTGACCGAACCCGCAACCTCGAACACAGAAGGCCAACGCTATACCGACTACGCTGCCGTTTGCAAAGGACTTGCTCCGCGTGTCATATCATATCTAAGTAGGTAAACATTGGCTTTCTCCTTTATTGACGCAGCAATGTACATCCTTTTCACTTTCCAGATTGCACTGAAAAGTCGATTTCCTAAGTCTTGATGAATGCAAAATTCGCATCTGTATTTATTTATCAATAGTTTCGAACATGGCATTAATTCCCAGTCCTTTCATTACATCCGTGTTTGCTGCATCAATCCTTTGCAACCTTTCATTTATCTCGGAGCAGGATTATAACAGCCTAAACTGAGTTTGTGTTTACGATAAGTTCATGTGCAATATCCTACAAACGTTATCAATTCCTGAGTGAACCTCATGACATTTGAATTAAACTGGGGATTATTTAAAATCTCATAGGAATAAGTTATGTTTCGTTTGATTAGAATTGTTTCAATTCAATATTTGTAAATGTAATCTAATGGAAATTTAAAATGAAGCTTAAAAGGATTGTTCTGTGTCAAATAAATCAATGGTATCTACCAATTGCACGTTTAATGAGAATTACGACCACAGAAACAATCCGAAGTGTAATGCGCAAATAGAACTGTCTACATGCATCAGTTCTCAATTATTAGTGAAGCTGTATGTGAAAGGTCGATTGAACTTTGCTGTGATTGGACGGCAGGTGCAGAGAGGAACGAATTAAAGTGTGTAGCCTAAAGTGAATATATATGGACCAGTTTAATTTATTTTATGGGAACTTATGCATAAGTTATACGTATGTTAAATTATGTGTATGGCTACTTTAAATTATAAATGAAACTAACCTCGGACCATGCAAATATTCACTCAAAAACATTGATATTTTGTTCTCTTTAACTTTTAGACGTAAGTGGTAGCATAGTCTAAAAGGCTCAGGACCACAGTAAAATTCCGCAGGACAAGATGCAAGAATGCAACTCCTATGAAATTTATGGAATAAGGGAAAAATATTCACTCTTCACAAGAGTCGAAATTGCAACCAGATCCTCTTAATTATAATTTTGAAACGCTATTACTTCCGTCACAGCAGGGAATACATTTTATTTATCTTTCACGGATTCAACACTCATGCCGAACAAAATGGCACTCAGTAGATTCAGGCATACCTCCGTCAGCTGTTTTTTTTTTTTTCACTACCGGTATATGAACTGGAACTTGATACCAGATAGGTATACTAAACTTTAGATTAGATAATATAAAATAATTGATAAAATCCTTCACTAACTGTCTTAGTTATTAGCAGACAGTGTATGCGGGATAACTTAAGCAAAAGTGAATTTGTTTTGTATCGGAGTATATGGCACGTGCCGCGTCGTCCGTCTTTTATGTATCTGGTGAGTACAGCAGCGTAAAGAACGAAGGAACCCCGGTCGGTTCGTAGTAACATTGCAACGCAATGTGTGAAGTTGTGTTATCCAGCTCAAATATTTAGTGCGAGTTGAATAGTGTAGTGCTGATCCATTCATAATGTCGAAGTCAAAACGTTAAATTCGCTTAGAGATACGAAATGCAATTAAGAAGTATGAGAGTGACATTTTATGTATTAACGAAGACAATATCGTGTGTAATGTATATAAAATTGAAATAAAAACCAGAACAACTCAGGCTATAGAGAAACATTGCAATAGTACATCGCACAGGTAATGCGTTGAAATGAAATCTGAGGAACCATCATCATCATCATCATCATAATTTAGTTGTGCGGGTCTAAACGACACGTGCAACATGATGCTCAGTACAAATATTCCTCTAAAGAAATTGAGTGATCCCCATTTTAGAGTTTTTCTTCAGAAATTCTCTCGATACAAAAACTGTTTAAGCGATAGGCGAAGACGATTCAGCTTCGACAACTTACGAGAATATATCGTCGTTTACTGCAACGCTGGTAATTGCATCAATGATGACGAGGACTGAACTTGCAAGGTATGTACTACAGTACGTTATTTTTCTTTTCCTTCTGACTGTACGGAGATACAGTAGCATGTTGACGTCGTCTATTTACGTTTAAAACCTGTTGAGCCAATTGTCTGAATGAAAAAAATGTAACACATAGTAAATGTGCACTTACATTCAACGATATGTCATCCCGCATCCACTGTCTAGTTATTAGCCTAATGAATTATACAAATAAAAAACATTAGGACATAATTACAATCATAATATGACTAGCGCTTTCGCCATGATGATATGGCGTTGTTAGCAGAAGAGAAAATTATAGTAAAGGATATGCTACTGGAGCTACGTGACATCTGTGAGCAGTATGGGATGAAGATAAATGCAAATAAGACGAAGAGCATGGTCATAGGAAGGAAAATACAGAAGCTAAACTTTAACTGCAAGCCCAGCATTCCCCAGTCTTTCCTACTTTTTGCCTTCCTCTTTGTTTACTCATATGATCCATATATCTTAATGTCGTCTATCATCTGATATCTTCTTCTGTCACGAACTCTTCTCCCGTTCACCATTCCTTCCACTGCATTCTTCAGTAGGCAGTTTCTTCTCAGATAGTGACCCAATCAATTCCTTTTTCTGTTCACGATCAGTTTCAACATTATTTTTACTTCACCCATTCTTTCCATTCCAGCACAGCTTCGTTTCTTATTATGTCTGTCTATTTCACACGCTCCATTCTTCTCCATATCCACATTTCAAATGCTTCTAGTCGCTTCTCTTCACTTAGCCGTAATGACCATGTTTCTGCCCCATACAATGCTACAGTCTACACAAATCACTTCACTAGTCTGTTCTTGAGTTCTTTCTCCAGAGGTTAGCAGAAGATGCTCCTTTTCCTATTGAAAGTTTCCTTGGCTATTTCTATCCTCCTTTTGACTCCCTGGCAGCAGCTCATGTTACTGCTTATAATATATCTCAGTTATTTGAAGCTGTCCACTTGCTCTACTGCCCCCCATCTCTCTCTTTTTACATACATACATAAATGTTCTGTCCATGGGTAGGTCTTTCATTGCAAACTCAGCATTCTCCAGTCTTTCCTATTTTCTTCCTTCCTCTTAGTCTCAGCATACGATCCATATATGTTAATGTCGTCTATCATCTGACATCTTCTGCCCCGAACTTTTCTCCCGTTCACCATTCCTTCCAGTGCATCCTTCAGTAGTCAGTTACTTCTTAACCAATGACCCAACCAATTCCTTTTCGTCTTTCTGATCACTTTCGGGGCCATTCTTTCTTCATCCCCTCTTTCCAACACAACTTCATTTGTTATTATTTCTGTTCACTACACATGCTCCATTCTTCTCCATATCCATATTTAAAATGCTTCTATTCGTTTCTCTTAATTTCGTCGTGATGTCCATTTTCTGTCCAATACAAAGCCACGCTCCACGCAAAGCACTTCACTAGTCTCTTCCTTAGTTCTTTTTCCAGAGGTCCGCAATGCTGCTCCTTTTTCTATTAAAAACTTCCTTTGTCATTGCTATCCTCCTTTTGACTTCCTTGGTACAGCTCATGTTACTGTTTATAGTACATCTCAAGTACTTATTTGATGCTGTTCACTTGGTATACTGCAGTGATTATCAACTCGCGTAATAACGGGCACGGGCAGTGCTTGGCTCCTGCGTGCTTACTATACCGGGCAGAGGACCGGTTTGTAACGCAGCGTTGTAGTGAACAGAGGCGGTTCTTGCCATCCATTCAAACAAGAGATGTGAGGAGCAGAAAACACTTGAATTGAAGGAAAATGAGCTAGAAGTTGTTTAAGATCACAATGTTAGTAAATCGGCTAAAATTTCACTTGTAATAGTACGATATTATAAACCTTTTAAAGATTAAAAATTTGAAGACTGTTTAATTACAACTGAAGACCTTTTCTCAAGTGTAGGAGTTTGAATCTATCAGTTTGTCTCCTTCCACCATGATGCATCCCATCCGAAGTCTAGCCGAGGACGTTCAGGTGAAACTAGTAATTATTTGTCGGTCTGTCATTTGTTGTTCTTTGGCAGTAGATGAAAATACTTTTGTGATTTTTGTAAGAGGCGTTATTGAAAACCTTCAGATTAAGGAGAGCTCTTATATATTGTTCTCATAAAGGATACTACTACTGGTCTCTAAATTTTCAAGTAGAGGCTGCAGAAATTATTTTGGACTTCCTTGGAATAAACTTATATCCTTGGCAACCAATGGTGCTCCTTCCATAGTTGGAAGTAAAACGGGTGTAATAAGGAATCTAAGGGATGAAGTGAAAAGCGTTAATTATCCCATTAAGTTATTTCTATTGACTGCATTATACACCAACAGAATTCATGTGCAAAACAAATCAAAATTGTGTTATAGAAGTAGCCCAGTTGGAAAAACCACCAACACAATTATATCGAAAAGTCTGGCTCATTGTCAATTTAAGTCTTTCTTGATGAATGCAATAGCGAGTATGGCGATCTGTCATATAATAGAAAAGTACGGTGACTAAGTCTTGGCAAATTATTGAATAGGTTCTTTAAACTGAGGAAGAAAACATCATCGTTCACGGAGAAAGAAGAAAAGTCTGTGACAAAAGTGAAAAATGAAAAAATGGATTTGTGAACTTGCCTTCTTAATGGAATTATCTGAATGCTTTAAATTGTTTTCTACAAGGTAACAACAATATTATTACACAGTTATATGACAGAGTGAAGGCGTTTAATATGAAACCACCTCTAATTATGGAACGTTAGCTTAACTAAAAGGATAAGTTACAGCACATTTTTCAAAATTAACAACGATATAGGCATACTAGTTTCTTAAGACTTTGGATTTCGAAGAATATATTCACACATCATGACGATCTTCGCCAGGAATTTGATTTTAGTATTAAAGACTAGGGAAATTTTCAATTTGATTTTCGATTATATTTTTAATTAGAACTTATTGATTTACTTTACGATAGTGAATTGAAGGACAAATAAGAAAACAAAAGAAGTTATCTGACTTCTATATGAACTTTCCATGTCTTAGATTTCCCCGATTGCACTGACATCCATTTTCGGATTCACATATCTGTGCGAACAGTAATTTTTTTCCTATGATGAAGATAAACAAGCCATGTCATGGAAGCCAAGTATCGGATCACAACTTAAAATGTGCTGTCACATTATGCACTATACAAACAATAGTTACAAACGTTGAGAAATTGCTGAGGGAAAAGAGAATTAAACAAATCCCGAAAAATCAGTGCTAATGCCAGTGTTGAGTGAACTGAATGGAGTTAATTTTTTGCATTACTATTCCTAGGGTTTTTATGTGTTTTGTTCAACATTTTCCTTAACAGAAGCAGTTTACACATATACAGTAATTACCATGCATTACCGAATAAGTAACATGAAATGTGTATTACATTTCTAGAAGTAATTATAAATTTATTAACTTTTAACTTTGTTGAAAATAGGCTACAATGTTTTTTTTCAAATTGCTTAAGATAGTTTATTTAGTCATTTCTATTCAGCCCGTATCTTTTTCATCAGAAAACAATCATAAACCTATGCAGTAAATTCATATTGTGGTCCCGCCGCTGAACGTCTTACCTGCCCTGTTACGACTCTCCGCGGGCGAGCGGGCAAGGCTTGATGACGACACAGTGCTCTGAGTTGGGGACCACTGGTATACTGTCTCATTTAGAATTCTCAAGTTTACCTTCTTTATTTTTCTTGCGACAACCATGGTCTTCGTCTTGTTTGCATTTATCTTTATCCCATCATTTAGCTCCTGTATCATATCCCTTATTATCGTCTTCTCTTTTGTATTCGACAGATAATGGAGAAAAAATGGGAGTATAAGGGTACAGTACATCAGTTATTCATAAAGTTCAAAAAGGCATATGACTCGGTTAAGAGGGAAGTATTATATGATATTCTTATTGAATTTGGTATTCCCAAGAAACTAGTTCGATTAATTAAAATGTGTCTCAGTGAAACATACAGCTGAATCCGTATAGGTCAGTTTCTATCTGATGCTTTTCCAATTCACTGCGGGCTAAAGCAGGCAGATGCACTATCACCTTTACTTTTTAACTTCGCTCTAGAATATGCCATTAGGAAGGTTCAGGATAACAGGCAGGGTTTGGAATTGAACGGGTTACATCAGCTTCTTGTCTATGCAGATGACATGAATATGTTAGGAGAAAGTACACAAACGATTAGGGAAAACACGGAAATTTTACTTGAAGCAAGTAAAGCGATCGGTTTGGAAGTAAATCCCGAAAAGACAAAGTATATGATTATGTCTCGTGACCAGAATATTGTACGAAATGGAAATATAAAAATTGGAGATTTATCCTTCGAAGAGGTGGAAAAATTCAAATATCTTGGAGCAACAGTAACAAATATAAATGACACTCGGGAGGAAATTAAACGCAGAATAAATATGGGAAATGCGTGTTATTATTCGGTTGAGAATATCCAGTCTGCTGTCCAAAAATCTGAAAGTTAGAATTTATAAAACAGTTATATTACCGGTTCTTCTGTATGTTTGTGAAACTTGGACTCTCACTCTGAGAGAGGAACATAGGTTAAGGGCGTTTGAGAATAAGGTGCTTAGGAAAATATTTGGGGCTAAGCGGGATGAAGTTACAGGAGAATGGAGAAAGTTACACAACACAGAACTGCACGCATTGTATTCTTCACCTAACATAATTAGGAACATTAAATCCAGACGTTTGAGATGGGCAGGGCATGTAGCACGTATGGGCGAATCCAGAAATGCATATAGAGTGTTAGTTGGGAGACCGGAGGAAAAAGACCTTTAGGGAGGCCGAGACGTAGATGGGAAGATAATATTAAAATGGATTTGAGAGAGGTGGGGTATGATGATTGAGACTGGATTAATCTTGCACAGGATAGGGACCGATGGCGGGCTTATGTGAGGGCGGCAATGAACCTTCGGGTTCCTTAAAAGCCATTTGTAAGTAAGTAAGTAAATACAAAAATATTCTTTGTTCTTAACTTCTATGATAAAATGTCTAGCTTTCATTAATCAGGTAATCTTGTCGTACTTTAATTTTTATTGTAATTGTAATTGCAAAATTTAATGTTAATTTGTAATTTTATTGTTCATATTATAGTTGTAATCCCCTGGTAGAAGGGCAGAGAAGGCCTGACGGCCTTATCTCTACCAGGTTAAATAAATAAATACTAAATACTAAATAAATACATAAACGGGGTCCATAAATATTTTTAATTAGAACTTATTGATTGAAGGAAAATATGGCAACTTAACCTATTACTTACACTTTGCTATATCGATATGCATCAGACCTTATGTAACATAAGTTTGAAATGCAAGCAAGCAGTTGTGGCGCGTTGTTCCACTCTTGTTCTCAACGCCACGCCACTGCGCCGCTGTGCGTATGAGCACAGAGGCGTCCTCAGGATTGCAAGTGGCGATGTTGTGCTTCGCGAAGGCTTTTATATAATGAAAGTACTTCTCCACACAGTAAGTGGGTATCGTTTGAAAACACACCCATGGCTCAGTCTCCCTCTATAAAACAATTATGCTTACAGTTTTCTCAAAGCCATCTATTGAACAAGGGTTGTTGGAAAATCAAGGGCTAATTATTTACAAGCGCCAATTACATGATTCTTAATGCTAATAAGAATTTTATACATTCTATGTACGATTGTCAAATACTGGAATTAAATGCTATTACATTGTGTTCTGTGGCCAGAACAGCTACAGCACTGGTGACTTGCGTCGAAGGACCGATAAATAAAACCTTTGTCTCATTGTTTAAAGTATTGATCACATATTACATTTTCCGTAATAAGTTACTACCATTCCTATAATAATAATAATAATAATAATAATAATAATAATAATAATAATAATAATAATAATAATAATAATAATGATAATAATAATAATAATATAAATTTTAAATGATAGTTGTTTATTAGATATTTATGGAATATGTTTCAGTCAGAATGACTTATCGAGATTAAAACAACAACAAATATTTAGAATATAAGTAATTAATTGGTGTTAATAATATATATTGCTAACGTTTTCGCCTATTTTGCATCTTCAGGCATAAGTTCAGTATCTCACTATAGTACATTGGAAAATTTTGATGGTATTGGCAACTATTTAAAGGGGGTAATTGATATCTTGTTATTTGAAGTGTTCTATCAGTGAGGAAGTGTGTTGTGTCAGTGAAGTGTGTAGTCTCAGTCAAGTCTATTGTGTAAGTGAAGTGTGTTGGTGTCAGTGAAGTGGTTGTGCAAAGTATTTGAACAGTGAAATGGATAGAAGTGTTCGTGAAATCAGGTAGAATCAGTGCAGTGAGTGAGTTGACAGCGAAATAAGTGTAGTGCCGAAAGATACTTGTGTAGGTATGAACCTGTCACAGTCTTAGTTCGAACTTAAGATAAAAATTAGATTTACTTTAAATGTTATTTTAAGTGACCATGCTTCATTTAATTTAGGATGCTCCTTGTTATTATTATTATTATTATTATTATTATTATTATTATTATTATTATTATAAATTATTGTTTTTTATTAGTTGTGTTTATTATTAATTGTCATTATTGAGTGTAATTAGTTACCACTGCCACCGGGTATATACCCATTTGCAGCGTGAATAAATAAATACATACATACAAATTCATAAATAGATAAAAAGAATCTAAAATCAAAACATATTAAAACACTGGTAAAAATTGAAATAATAGTTGCGTTAATTGTTGTATCATTAAATTATTTAATTGTATAATGGTTAAAACCAAACAATTAGTTAAAAGTGGTTCAATTTTTGCACACAATAATTAAAACAACTATTAATACACGTACAAGAAAAATGTCACCGGTAAGAGTAAACACAATGTCTAACCAAGAATCGAACAGAAAGAGGACAATTCTGGTTACTGTTGTGCGTCATTAAACCAAACAATTAGTTAAGAACTGATTCAATTTTTCCACAAGATAATTAAAACAACTATTAATACACGTACAAGAAAAATGTCACCGGTGACAATAAACACAATGTCTAACCAAGAATTGAAGTGTGCTTAAATGCGACAGGCTCATGTCAGTAGATTTACTACCATGTAAAAGAACTCCTGCGGGACAAAATTCCGGCACATCCGGCGACGCTGAAATAACCTCTGCAGTTGCGAGCGTCGTTAAATAAAACTTAACATTTAAACATTTCTAACCAAGAATCTAACTGAAGGAGGACATTCTGATTATAGTTGTGCGTCAGTTAAACCAAACAATTAGTTAAAAACTGGTTCAATTTTTGCACACAATAATCAAAACAGCTATTAATACACGTACAAGAAAAATGTTACCGGTAAGAGTAAACACAAACAATGTCTAACCAAGAATCAAACAGAAGGAGGGCAATTCTGGTTATAGTTGTGCGTCATTATCCAAACAATTAGTTAAAAACTGGTTCAATTTTTGCACACAATAATCAAAACAGCTATTAATACACGTACAAGAAAAATGTCACCGGTAAGAGTAAACACAAACAATGTCTAACCAAGAATCAAACAGAAGGAGGGCAATAATAGTTGTGCGTCATTATCCAAACAATTAGTTAAAAACTGGTTCAACTTTTGCACACAATAATTAAAACAACTTTTAATACATATACAAGAAAAATGTTACCGGTAAGAGTAAACACAAACAATGTCTAACCAAGAATCAAACAGAAGGAGGGCAATTCTGGTTATAGTTGTGCGTCATTATCCAAACAATTAGTTAAAAACTGGTTCAATTTTTGCACACAATAATTAAAACAACTTTTAATACATATACAAGAAAAATGTTACCGGTAAGAGTAAACACAAACAATGTCTAACCAAGAATCAAACAGAAGGAGGGCAATTCTGGTTATAGTTGTGCGTCATTATCCAAACAATTAGTTAAAAACTGGTTCAATTTTTGCACACAATAATCAAAACAGCTATTAATACACGTACAAGAAAAATGTCACCGGTAAGAGTAAACACAAACAATGTCTAACCAAGAATCAAACAGAAGGAGGGCAATTCTGGTTATAGTTGTGCGTCATTATCCAAACAATTAGTTAAAAACTGGTTCAACTTTTTGCACACAATAATTAAAACAACTTTTAATACATATACAAGAAAAATGTTACCGGTAAGAGTAAACACAAACAATGTCTAACCAAGAATCAAACAGAAGGAGGGCAATTCTGGTTATAGTTGTGCGTCATTATCCAAACAATTAGTTAAAAACTGGTTCAATTTTTGCACACAATAATCAAAACAGCTATTAATACACGTACAAGAAAAATGTTACCGGTAAGAGTAAACACAAACAATGTCTAACCAAGAATCAAACAGAAGGAGGGCAATTCTGGTTATAGTTGTGCGTCATTATCCAAACAATTAGTTAAAAACTGGTTCAATTTTTGCACACAATAATCAAAACAGCTATTAATACACGTACAAGAAAAATGTTACCGGTAAGAGTAAACACAAACAATGTCTAACCAAGAATCAAACAGAAGGAGGGCAATTCTGGTTATAGTTGTGCGTCATTATCCAAACAATTAGTTAAAAACTGGTTCAATTTTTGCACACAATAATCAAAACAGCTATTAATACACGTACAAGAAAAATGTCACCGGTAAGAGTAAACACAATGTCTAACCAAGAATGGAACTGAAGGAGGACAATTCTGGTTACAGTTGTGCGTGAATTAAATCACAATCACAATCACAATGTACTGTACATTTTAATATTATGGAACATGGTGAAGTAAGACATGAAAGTAGTGTACAACAAAATATAAACAATATTATTTAAAAAAAATAGATATAAAATCTCCGGTGTGCAATCAGAATCAATGTGTGCAATCAAATGTCTAGAAATTGACAGATTATATTGATTTCACGTTTAAAACATTCATACCAATTAAATGTACAATACACTAGTGAAATGAAGCTTAACGTATCTCCACACACGTAGAGAGACGTTCCGAAACACTTCGCCGATGTCTTATTGTTCAATTGTCCAATGGCCTAGTGGTGAACTGGTAGTAGTAGTAGTAGTAGTGGTAGTGGTAGTGGTGGTGGTGGTGGTGGTGGTGGTGGTGGCAGTAGCAGTAGCAGCAGCAGTAGTTTATTGACTTTACTGGCTTTGAGCCAGAGGCCGTTTTAGGTTCTTATACGCGCAGGATGCCCTCTCCAGCCATTGTACATAATAATAATAATAAATATATATTTACATACTGTATATGACACTATTTTTGGCATAAGTGCCAGTAGGTGTGTGAGTGCAGTGATTGGTTTTTATTTATTTATTTATTTTTTTTAATTTTGGTGTAGGCCTAATTTGTTAATTTGCGATGCTTAAGAAATGGTGAACGGGACAAGAGTTCGGGGTAAAAGATATCAGTTGGTAGACAGAATTAAGGTATTATATGGGGAGATTAAGAGGAAAGCAAGAAATTGGGAATAATTGAAAATGCTGGGTTTGCAGTTAAAGACCTGCTCTTGGGCAGAAAACTGTACATACAGACATGCATACATTTTTTTTAAGTTTCCCCTTCCGGTGGCAGAAGCGTCTGAATCGTTATGGAGACTTTCATGGTGTGGTGTTATTTTATTCATCTGCCTCTCTGTTGCTGTCGTGTGTCCTCTCAGACAGTATTCAAATTTCCAACACGCGTTTGCGGTTTTGTTTGTGTGTTTTAGTTTGGTGGTGGGGGCTGGTGGTAGTTGTAGAGGAGTTTCTCCAGTGTTGTTCTGTTGTTTGTGTTCGGTGGATTTGCGAAGATGTGTTGTGTATATACGCGATTTACTGCCGAATGTGTGTATTTCATCTTTATTTTGTTTAGGTGTGTGAAGAGTGGCTTTGTTTTTGTCGTAGTGTAAACTGTGTTGTTTCTGGTGCGTCTGTGCAGATGGAAGATTTGGCGGAGAATTCTTCTTTCGCGGGCTTCAAATTTCGATTGGGTCGTTGGAGGGGCTTGTGTGAGGAAAATGGAGGGATGTATGCATAGGGATCTAACCAATGCTTTATATAGGTGGAGGAGTGTTTCGGTTATACAACCGGGTCGATTGATGCCACTTAGGTAGTTTATTGCTCTGGTGGCTGCGTTATACTTCCTCCAAGTTTCTTTAGCTACTTCGGTCCAGAAGAGTTTGGAGGTGAGGAGTATTCCTAGATATGTGAGATTTCGCTGCAGTGAAAGTTGAGTGTTGGCTATTGTGATTGGGTTGTTCTGGAGGACCCGAGTCCGGAGTTTTGGGCGGAAGACTCATATCTGTGTTTTGTCAGTGTTGACTGTGATCCGCCACGTGTTGGTCCAATTTAGATACTGCCTGAGTGTTGCGTTTAGTAACTTCCTAGCGAAGGGGAGTCGGGGGTGTGTAGCCCAATATCCGACGTCGTCTGCATATTATGCCAGTCCTACTAGCGGATTATTAGGGAGGGGAATATCTGCCACATAGATGTTATACAGAGTGGAAGATATGACACTTCCTTGGGGGACTCCAGCTTCTATTCGGAAGGTCCGAGAAGCCTATAGAACTGAAGAAATAAGGGTTGTATTGGGTAGTGTACAGTGCTGTGGGTGTCCTCGATCTCCATTTACGTCAACATTATGAACTAGACATAGGATAGAGTGCGTCAGACATTGTTTATGTTTACTCTTACAGATGACATTCAAACAGTCTGTAAAGTAGCAAGTTTTTATTATACTGAGCTATCGCAACATTTTCAATGCAAAACACGGTGGGTTCCCATTTAAAAAAAGAAAGTTGACTCTTATATCTCGAAAATTACTTCAAGTACAGAATAGTAATATGCGTTACAAGGCGGTATGTTGAAGTTTTCATGTTCGAGGAAAAGTTTGAAAAAGCGAAACGTAGTTGAGCTTTTTTAATTTCGAGAATTGAAAGAAAACATACCGCTCGTGTATCGTACATTATTTTGTGTGAAGATAATTTATTATATACCTGAAAGAGGAATTTCTAATTAGTTGCAATGAAATCTCCATCTTGGTTTCTGTTCAATGACGGCAAATTTGCAAAACAAAAATATCTATCTTCAACATTGTTACTTTAAAATGTTTTCTGTGTTTACTATACTCCAGCAGGCCGTGATATACCTCGGTCTTTTTTTCCCCAGTCTATAAATGGAATCTTAAAACAAACTTGTATCAGGTTAACTGTAATGATTTAGAGTTTACATAATTTTTGCAAATATTTAAAAACAATAATTAACAATGCAATTTAGGTGAAATTGCAGTGGCAAGTTTACCTCTAAAAATAATATGTTAAAAGCCTAAAGCAGTAAAATCAATATATCACTTAAGCGGTAAGAAGAGGGAAATTGTAATGTGTGTTAGGTTGGGAATACTGAATGTGGAATTTTAGATTTTCCGCGGATTGGTTTTGTGCGGAAACAAAGCAAATACGCACGATCTCGCACAAAATACATTACGTGTATCAGATGTCCCCTTCGATGTAATTTAAGTTGTAATTATCGGTTTGTATATATTTGAAATATTTTACACATCGGAGATTAAAGAGTTAAGTGGGCCACCCTGTATATGCTAAAGACTGAACCATAAGTAATGCCGTTAATTTCAGGGGGCTATTCTTTGCGATATTTCAAAGAAAAAAGTTTAATATAATGTTGCTCGTTTTGTCGTCTTTTTCGAGATAAAATTATACTATATGAAATATTTCACATTGTTTTTTTGGGTGGGGGAAGCCGTAGATTTAATTCCCAATATGGTCAGTCAGTTTAAGAGAGAAGTGTATTATTAATAATAAATGATTGAAATATTTCCAGTTTTATCGTTTAAATGTGCAGAAATTGATCTGAACAAATGTAACTTTTCGTTGTGGAAAGGAATTTTTCTATGTTAAATTTTTTCGGATAAAATTTCTGCACATTTAAAGGAAAAACTAAAATTTTTAATTTATTTCTTATCATGTTACACCGCTCTCTTAAATTGATTTAACACATTTAGAATTAAATCAATACTTACTACTAGATACTTATTGGCGTTTAAGGAACCCGGTGGTTCATTGCCGCCCTCACAAAAGCCCGCCATTGGTCCCTAACCTGAGCAAGATCAATCCAGTCTCTATCATCATATCCCACCTCCCTCAAATCCATTTTAATATTATCTTCCCATCTACGTCTCAGCCTCCCAAAAGGTCTTTTTTCCCTCAAGCCTTCCAACTAACACTCTATGTGCATTTCTGGATTCGCCCATACGTGCTACATGCCCTGCCCATCTCAAACGTCTGCATTTAATGTTCCTAATTATGTCAGGTGAAGAATACAATGCATGCAGTTCCGCGTTGTGTAACTTTCTCCATTCTCCTGTAACTTCATCCCTCTTAGCCAGAAATATTTTCCTAAGAACCTTATTCTCAAACATCGTTAACTTATGTTTCTCTCTCAAAGAGAGTCCAAGTTTCACAGCCATACAGAACAACCGTAATATAACTGTTTTATAAATTCTAACTTTCAGATTTTTTGACAGCAGACTAGATGACAAAAGCTTCTGAACCTAATAATAACAGGCATTTCCCATATTTATTCTGCATTTAATCTCCTCCGAATTAAATCAATGGCTTTTCCAAAACACGCTATGAAATGTTTCATAGAAAAGAATTCTTATTTCGAAAAGACACTAAAACGAACAAAATTATATTAAAGATTTTTGTTTCAAGTACCTATCTCAAAGAATAAATCCCTGAAATTAATGAAAATACTTACAGAATATATGGTTGTTGGAGGGAAGAGAGAGGACAGGGTTGTAAATGGTGTAACAATTAAGAATGTCACCAGTTTAAATATTCAGGATCAATATTATAGATAGTTCTGGTACTTATGGAAAGGACATAGATAATAGAATCAGCCAAGCGATAAAAATAACTAGGTCTTTGAATGGTATCCTTTGGAACAGAGAAATAACAAAAGCAACTAAGAAACGTATCTTAAAATCAATGGTAGAGAATGTCCTTATATATGTGTCAGAATGTTGGTCTTTGAATGATAGATGGAGGAAAAAATTGGAGAGAACTGAGTTGGATGGAAGGACTCGTTTAAGCTTGTGTGGTAGTGTGAAAAAAGTTATGATCAATTTGACTTAGAACAGCGATGTCAGACAGGGACTAAACGGAGCGGAGCGCTCCACTAGACTGGTTGCGTGGTCCGGTGTTTCCACAGACATGAGCAAGTTCAAGCTCCGATCTAGCTCGCAACCGGTATTGGAGCTTACAACTCTGACACTACTGACTTAGAAGATGGACAGTGGAATGATAGATCCTTATGGCGGACAAGAATTGAAGAGTCCACTCAAGAATGATGGATGTCACTTTGTCGAATATGAACCAAGACTGTCAGTGCATAGCTTAAGACATATAGAATATACATACAGAATTATATGGCATTAGCACTGATAGTCATTATCCAGTAATGATCGGAAAATTACAGTTAACCTTTGAGCGCTAGGCATTTCAAACTTTCAATTGCTTCTCCTGCAAAATGTATTCCAAATGACATCCATCATTCTTGCAGTGGACTCTTCAATTAGAAGTAACCGCTGAAAAGTGGGTAGCTGAATTAAGAAGAAACTTACGCTTCACTCTGTAAAATACGCAACATAATGTAACACAACATGTTTTATTATCAAATACCTCACACCGAGACTGCAAAAGAAGCATATTGATTTTAGTTAGTGACGCTTTTCTAACCCCTTCTCTTTAAAGGGAGCTAATTAAGAGCAAGTTTTCTTCTGTAAACTTACAGTGCACCACAAGGAACCGTTCTTGAGAGCTGAACACAGAACGTTATACATGACCACACGAATCTAATAGCCTCAATTAGAACAGTCCTGCTACATCAACAAGCAGTGGCTAACGCAACAAATTATTTATTTGCCAAACACTGAAACAGCTATAGTGACTGTTTGTCGTAGGTCCACATTGGCGTGGAATTAGTGGATAATGGAATGACGAAGATTGAAGGAATTGCTGTGTTCTGATTAAGCGGCGTTGAAAATTCTGTCTGTGTAGTTGTTCACGTTTTCGTAGCACGGTTGCAGCACCGAAAATTCACACGGTCGTTGTCAAATAGCGAATTAATTTGGTCTCATCTTGGTTGTGACTTTTATTTAGTTTTTCCTAAGGCGCTAGATGAAAGTTAGTATGAGTAACGAAAGAATGGGACATTGGGTCTTATTTGCTTCGCTAAAATGTTTATTTCCCTTCTACCAAACCTTAGCGTTCACATACAGCGCGATCAGTTTTGCCGGAGTGTTTTGGCTATGGGGGGTAAGCCGCTCGTTAGCCGGTTAGCCAGTTAGCCGGGTCTCAGTGATTAGCGGGAGGATAAGAGAATAAAGAAACCAACCATACAACAATACACAAACAAATTTAAGAGGCTCATTACTTAACACATTATCAAAATGGATGTTGAAACTGCCCGCCTTCATTCTCCACACAATAGTAGAATGAAACAGATTACCTGCGGCAATCTTTCAGGGTGGTCCTCTCAAAATCAATACATTTCAGGAAAGGTTGAGGAGATTAGACTGAAAATGTAATTATAGGTGCAATGTAATTACTTAAGTTGTCATGTAATTAATTAAGTTGTATGTAGTTAATTAAGTTGATATGTAGTTAATTAAGATGATATGTAATTAAGTTGATATGTAATTAATTAAGATGACATGTAATTACTTAAGTTGATAATAGAAGTACTTATAAGTTAGGTTTACTTTTGCTTATTGTAGGTGCCATTATAGCATTGTCTTAGGTTTATTGGAGCTATTTAATTATAGTTGGAATTAGAGGTACGTTTATTTTATGTTTTATTTTTTATTGCTGCAATTATTGTAAATTTTATTAATATTTATTGTAATGTTATTATTGTATATTATGTATCATTGCCACCGGGTTTACACCTAATTGTAATGTTTAATAAGTACGTACGTACATACATACATACATACATACATACATACATACATACATACATACATACATACATACAGCTTGATTCAGGGATTTAGGCCCCCGAAAAAAGTAAGTAGATAGACTAAGAGCGAGTTACTCGTCGCTACTGGCGGGCTGGGTCACACAGGTCAGGCCGCGTAATCAACACTTCCTTGTTATCATATCGTGGTACACTCCGTCTTAAAACACAATATTCTTCCACGCGTCCCGTTACTAACGAATACGTCTGTTGACTAAACAATTCATGATGGCTTATATTTTCTTGACATGAGTGTCCCTCAGCTTCGAGCATAGATATTATTTTCATTCTTCCTCTTCCCTCTTCCCTCTATGCACATTTGTGATTAAATTTCTTTCTTATGACGCAACACACAGCTCGCTCACTAGCCAAACAACCAAGGACAGGGGCCATTAACGCTGAATCAAGCTGTACATACATACATACATACATACATACATACATACATACATACATACATACATACATACATACATACATTTTTTCGCATCTCTTTAGGGAATTATTCATCACGTTTTACAGAATCCCACTCACAAAATATGCGCCTACGTACGGGGTCTCCTGGCTGAAGAGCATATGCCAGTTATTTTATACGGCTTGAAATGCAAATAATTTAGTAGCCTTTTGCACAGACCCATATGAATGTCTCACTTGTTGTGAAAGACGAAGAAGAGATTTTCTAGGAGAATTTTCTAAAGGATTAATGGTTAGTCTGTGTCATCGTGAAACAGAGCGGGCCTGAGTTTAAATCCTGGTTGGGAACGGTTATCTAGTTGTGGTTTCTTTCCGGGGATTATGCTCAACTCCTTAAACGCAAAAACTGGGTAATTTTCTGCGCTGGATCATGGACTCATTTCGTTGGAATTATCACCTTCACATCATTCAGATGCTAGAAAACCATTGCAGTTGATAAAGAGTCGTAAAATAAACCAATTAAAAAAATCTCTATTATAATGGAAATTATATATTACTTACAGAAATTATGGTACAAATTTCAATACTCTTGGAGCTCTTCAGTTTTCAAGACCTTATCTAATGAGGATTTCAACCTCAGCTAGCAAAAATGCTGCGTGCATTCTTTTGGATTTTTGTCTATGTAACATCTAGAGCAGTGGTCGTCAGGACTCGCTGAAATGGGTAGAGTGGATGGAGGGTAAGGCAATGTGCTCCGTCGTGCACAAGGAATAGATGGACAACATAGCTGCCAGCAGCCACGAATGCACTCTAGGGCAGTGTCGTGCCCGCGGGTAATGGACGCTAGCCCGAGAATGCAGTATTCTGATGACCGCTGGTCTAGAGGGACTTGGATAGGACTTTCATGAATTGCTGTCCTTCACTTAATACAGCACAGGACATAGAATTTAAAGACCAGATATATGTCCCAATTAGGATTCCATTTCTCAATTGTGGCTTAGACGACTTTGTGTTCACCTTGGCCTATCTTTTTCAGATGACGTTTTTTATTAACAAGTTATATTTATTATTCATTGTTCAATACATTCTTTTAACACTTATAACCCCTAAATAATTTTATGATATCTTTACTGTGTCAAATTTTGCAATTTACCTGACTGACTAGTTTCTAAGTGGTATCCTAGGCTTGCTAGTGGACTAGGCTTCGGATAATGAAGGATACCACTTCGAAACTAGTCAGCCAGGTAAATTGTAAAAGTTAACACCGTAAAGATATCATGAAGTTATTCAGTAAAGCTATATGTAGTAATTTACTATGTGTTTATTCTTTATTATTGGTGATGCACTTCACTCAAGGGAGTTCAAGTATTTAAATCTTCCATTACTTCCTAAACTTGAAGTATACATACTCTCCTGAGTTCTGAGAGTATAGTATACTATACTATACTTCACACATGATTATGATATAAGATGCATATGCAGTGACCCGAAATATACTATAATATACCTGCATCTGTGCCTAACTGTGTTCTGCAGAATTTTTCAGCATTTTATATTGTCAGTGATATTTTTTTAAGTGTAGAATTAAATTGAACTTTAAAAATAAAACAACAAATGTCTTAGGACTCAAGAGGATATGACATATTTTTAGCTTATACAGGGACATCATTTTATTTTTACTAACATTTCTGATACTAACCTGCCTATACCTTTGAATCAACGGTTGCTAACCCCTTCCATGACTGGAGTTCGATGGCGTAATATACAAACAAATCACTTTACTAGGTATAGGAGGGAAGAAAAGTAATTCATCCATTTACGTAAACTAGGAAATATCAAGCTTTTGAGTTTGATAATTTTCATTAGGTTTTTGTTTAATCAAAATACAGTACAGTATTAACAATGAGTGTTTTTACTCACAAACTGAGCTATCCATGCGGACGTATTCATTATGCAGTGTATATTAGAGTGTCTATAGTACATTAGCGTACACTATAGAGAATGAAGTTAAATTGAAAAATAATCATAATATGGATATTTAAACACATTTTACAAAATGGTGGCGGTTCATTTCGATTAATGTATGTAATTCCAATTACCAGTTTCGTCCTTCGTACTAGTAGGTCTAACTCATGTTGAAATAATTCAGTACCTACTCTATAAAAGAGTACCTTACGTACTGTAAATTCAATCTTCACTTCTGCTCTATCCGAAAAGATAAAATTACTCAGACATTCTATCTACTGTCCGTCCAAGTGATTATGTCGCAGGATCGTAGAAAGGAGCGAAATCACGTGACAGTTAATTAATAACGAGGCCTGTTATTTAAGTTATTTTAAACAGTTGTAAGGGTATAATATTACGTATATGTCCAATTCCTAACAGAAATTAATGTTTTCAGAAAAGATCTAAGACAGCCCAGCTACTAGCTTTTACAGGGGGAGCGAGTAGAAGCGGGTGGGGAAAACCGGGATGCGACGTAGGCAAATGGACGACAGTACTTTTGCGAAAATGATGCAATATTGAAAGCTCTTTCGTCATTGGAAAACGCGAACATATTTTTGGAACGTACTGTGACGGTAAGGCTACTATGACTTGGATCTGTGTGGAAGACGGTTGAACTTCATTCGTAGAAGAGGTGGGAGTGAAGTACATTCAAAAACTCAGGTACAATAAAAATTGAAGTAAAAATAAAATTATGTCCCTGTATAAGTGAGAATAATTTCAATGTGATTTATTTTCCATCGAAGGTTCGAAGTAATACGTTATAGGTCGGAAAGCCATTAACCTTTACGCGTCTTAAGTTCATAGGTCAGATGCGGTGTGACCTATCGACACTTCGGGTATTGTAGGAGGTTGTTCTTGTAGATATAAACGACTTCCTGCGGTAGGAAGTGGTTGTACCGCACTGGACGTGGTGCGAGCGGGCGTCTAGGGGCCGGCGCTGTGTTTACATGCTTCTGCAAGCCGGCTCAATGCCCGCATCTCCTTACTGACAGCAAAGTAGAATGTTATCTTCAAGAGTTCCTAATCAGCCATTTATATTCTTAAATCTAGGAAGAATAAAAGTGCTACAATGACGTGAAGAGGACTTTAAATTAGCGAAATTCTTGTACCCATGATTATTTGTAATTTCGTAACTTTTTCCACTGTTTTTCGTGACGAAAATAGCTAAAAGGAGAAATATACATAAAGATTTATGTGCAGAGTCTTAAAAAAAGTGTCTAATATTTTAAAAGGTGGCAGAACTCATCAAAACAACTAAAAAGTCTAATAAATATCTGTCCTGAGGTCAATATCTTCCCAGATATTAGAACTTACAAGTTCTTAGCAGATGCTCGAAGTGACTTCCATTCATGATAAAGGCGCATTTACACGAGACCAGTCAATCAGACATTAGTTGGAAGACAGTTGATTGGCATAAAATTATTGGCTTTGTGTGAACAATTCGGCCAAACTGCTTAGCCAGTTGGCTACGTAAAGTCACATTATCGAGACAATAATTGTGGGAAATTCTGTAGTGTTCGAGTAAAGGAGGATGAGTAATTTTTTGTGCACAAGAAATTTTGTTCCCCAGACGAACGTATAAGTTAAATTATACCCAGTCATCATTTTAGTTTTGCTAACATTCCTAATATTAACCTGGCTATACGTTTGGATTTACGGTTGAGAATCGGAAACACTGTTTCCTACCCCCTTCCACGACTGGAGTTCGATGATGCTGATGTAAAATCAATTTACTAGTTATAGGAAGGAAGAAAAGTAGTTCATATATCTAATTACGTAAAGTAGGATTATCACGATTTTGAATTTGATAATTTTCATTAGGTTTTTGTTTAATGAAAATAGTGTACAGTATTAACAATAAGTGTTTCTACTCACGAACTCATAATATGGATTTTTAAACACATTTTTGAGAATGGTGACCGTTCATTTCGATACAGGTTTCAGTTATTTTGTGCATATTGTCGCACTATAGACTACTGCATCCAATTCCAATTACCAGTTTCGTCCTTCGTACTAGTAACTCATGTTGAAATAATTCTGTACCTACTCTTATGTACTGTAAATTCAATCTTCACTTCTGCCCGGTCCCAAAAGATAAAATTACTCAGGTATCTACTGTCCGTCCTAATGGTTATGTCGCAGGGTCGTAGAAAGGGGGAAAATCACGTCACAGTTAATTCCTTAACGAGGCCCATTTATTAAATTTATTTTAAACAGTTGTATAATATTACGTATATGTTCAATTCCTAACAGAAATTAATGTTTTCAGAAAAGAGCTAAGACAGCCCAGCCAATAGCCTTTACAGAGGGACGAGCAGAAATGGACGGGGGAAACTGGGATGCGACAGTAAGGAAACGGACGCACAGTACCTGTGCGAAAATATAATTTAATATCGAATGCTCTTCCTTCACTGGAAAACGCGACCATATTTCTGGAACGTACTATACACATTAACTCAGTACTGTTTATATGACCGCAAGACGACTTTGACTGCATATGCTATATGCGGTCTTGGTTCTGTATGCAGAACGGTTGGAAGTTCATTAGTAGAACGCGTGAGAGTGAAGTACATTGTAAAACTCAGGTACAATAAAAATTGAAGTAAAAATGAAATAAAGTCCCTGTAGAAGTAAGTGTGCAAAAATCAAAAGAATACTAGCAGTTGATGTGTTTTATTTGTGTAGAAAATTATTTGCAATAAAGATCCGAAGTTTAATTTTCATTTATCCCCAAACTAATTTTTATGACATCTCCATTTACCCAAACACCACAGAATTGTCCCCAAAATGTTGCCAGACAGTCGCCGTCCAATCAAGTTGAACGTTGACTTATTCACACAAGGAAAGTATTGCCGTGGCAGTAGTGACGAAAAATGACTATGTGCCGCGTCTGTGGTGTCCCGGGTTGCTGTTTAGCGAACTCTTTGTTGAAAGTGCCACGGAGAGACTTAATTTTCACTTTGACCTCAACAGCACCGAATCCTTCAATGTTTATTTCACCAACAATGTCAGACAATGCCTTTTCGTGAGCATTTTTGTTCTTGTAAAGGTCGTGGTGCTGGTGCCACAAACATCGCTTTTCTTTATACTGCTCAACGAATTTGACATTAATAGCGCCACCTCACTTAAGTCCATTATTACAATGAAAACAACTGAAAAATTGGTGATAAACTCACTTCTCGGTTGACTCAAGCAGATTTTCTCCAAAAACAGCGTACCGACTAGCATGTCGCGTTCATATGATGCCAGTTGCCTGTCAGTGGCGTGCTCTCGGTGGTGGTGGGGGACATTGGACTGTTTTCAATCTACCAGTAGTAGCCTCCACGGCAACGAAAACATTCCTGCCGTCTGCTATGAAAGTTCTGCATAAGTCGCCCCAACAAAAGAGGTTCGATGGCACTAATTTCGTTCCTTATGTTTTGTTTCTGCTGAATGATGGTCCAACGCTTATTGCGATACACCCTACTTTCGAGATAATCCCATAGGAAGTAATCAGCGCACACTGCTCATGGTTCAATGAACTGTTTCTACGAAACATGCTTCCAGGACGAATAATTTCACCATTTGGAGACATTGCCTGGCCGCCAAGATCTCCTGACCTGACTGCAGCTGGTTACTTTCTACGGAGTTATCTCAGTAGGGTGTATCGCAACAAGCCTCGAACCATCATCCAGCTGAATCAAAACATAAGGAACGAAATTAGTGCCATCGAACTTGTTTTGTTGGAGCGAGTTATGCAGAACTTTCATAGCAGATTGCAGGAATGTATTCATTGCCGTGGAGGCTACTTACGAAATGTAGTTTTTATAAAGTAATCAGACATTAATAAATTTCATAGCAATAGATTTCATCCAATATATGTGTTTTATTTTAATTCGTCCTGAGTGTCTCACAACAGGGCTATAAAAACCGTCATATCCACTGTCGCACTCTATATAATATTTGTATCACGATTTTTCTTATCGATATTAATACAGAGTTCTGTGGTCTGTAGTCCAAGATGTAAGTTACTCGTTGGAGTTGATAAAGTATCATAATATAAACAATTAAAAGAGTTACTCGTCTATTGTCACACAAAGCAAGTAAATAGGGAACAACTAAGACAGAGTAGTTCAACGAAGTACGGCCCACTGCGCCTTCTATTGTACACAATAGAACACAGTTAACCTGAAACCACTGTCTCTCTCCAATCGGGAAACAAGTTCGCTCTCTGATCATAGCACATCCTTCTGCTCGACGCCTTAGGGAACCACGTAACATTTCAGGCACCCCTGGTTGGTCTGTGATGTGCTGACAGCTGTTGAAGACACGCTCCTGTAATGTTTGAACGTCTTCATTGCGTATTGCATACACTGAGACTTCTTAGCGTCCCCATAATCAAAAGTCCACAGAATTAAGATCTGGGGAACGAGCAGGCCATAGTACTAGACATCCCCGACCAATCCATCCAAGACTAAATACTGTGTTTGTTGTTGTCTGTCGCTGTTGTGTAAATTGGCTGGTGTTCTGTCATACATAAACCTTCCTCGAGAAAGACAGGCAATTTGTTTTGCTAAGAAACGTCGATACTGAGAACCAGTTAATCTATTAGGTAGAACGTGTGACCTTATTAACATGTCACCAACAGACAAATTTCAAAATATATTTTCCGTAGAAACTATTAATTTTATAACTCGTGTTTATTGGACTCAAATATTAGATCCTTTTTTAACACCCTGTATAAATTTCTGCTGTTCTCCATTGTGAACTGTTGCTATAGTTTAATACGTGCCAGAGGTTCACGCCCGATTGAGGATAGAGAATACGGAATATGAATTATCTCGGAATGGAAGTGAAACTACAGTACAGACTTCCGAGGCTTAAGAGAATACTGGCTCACTTAAGCAAATTTATCGATCAAAGCTGTTCCTTACACACCTGGTTACCGACATAGCAGACTGATGTTTCTGCAGATTAACTTTTCGCCTAAGTGAAGAGTACAGGGACATCTACAAAACATCTCTTGAAGCTACAGAGTACTCCGAAAGATGAAACACAACGCCAATAATCGAAGAAATAACTATGAATTAAGTGGATTCAAATGTTTGTACAATAAAGACTTTTATCCAGGATTCTACATTTCAATTTTCATTAAAATTACAGTCAACTCCGGATATAACGAACCTCTGCGGACTTGCATATTTCGTTCACTATATCCAAAGTTCACTAAATCCGAAGTGTCTCTCCAGGAATGAATGAAATTGTGAACAAGAAAGTAAAATACTATACAGTAATTTAAATATTTCATTTTTGTGAAATAGATTATACTGTGTACTGTTACTCACAGTTGATTTACTTAAACTATGCTGTCGACCCACATCCGCTTGCGAAAGACCACGTTCAATGTTACTTATAATATTCGCCTTATCTTCCAAAGAAAATGCTTTACGCTTCGATATTTTTATACAGTACATTCACTGTTGGAACACTAGAAACAAACTGATCAAACGCTGTTATGGTGTGGCTGCGTATTCAGCTTTGGAATTTCCTGGGTCACTTAACGGAAACTGGGAGAGGGTTGATGGAGTTTGAAACCATCAGTATCTTACCTTCATTTATGTTCTGGACATAATGTCCGTCCTCTTTTAATAAAAGAAGGCAATTTCATTTTCCGTTTCGATGCTATCCGTCATAATGGAAATGTTTCTGAGAACAAACGGTAGCCCTTTGACGGTAGAGGATTAGAAATAACAGTAGAGTAGTGTGCATGAGAACAGAATGACAACTCTTCGACGGTGGAGTGAGAAAAAGTCGTCACGTTTGTCATGATAAAATTGTTGTAACTTCAATTTCTAAGGTTCACTATAACCGAAGAGAAAGTTCACTATAAACGGAAATATTAATGTAATTTTTAATGTATGCGGGCAGGGACCAATGATTTAGGTTCACTACAGCCGAATGTTCACTATAATCGAGTTCACTATATACAGAGTTACTGTATATTGTAAAAAATGATGATTTAAAAACTTTTGTAGATATTGAATTCCTTCTAAGGTGATGGATCGGTTAAATAGTAAAAAAAAATCAAAAGTGAAAAAAATTTCATTCATTATTCCAAAAAACAGTTTAAAGATTCACCTTTCATAACCTGTAGTTCTTTTACTCCTACGGTATGTCACCTAAGCCGATCTGTACTCCTAACTCCTAACTTCATAAATTTGCATCAGTTCTCTTATAAACATAGTATATTTAAGTAAATCCCGAAAAGACAAAGTATATGATTATGTCTCGTGACCAGAATATAGTACGAAATGGAAATATAAAAATTGGAGATTTATCCTTCGAAGAGGTGGAAAAATTCAAATATCTTGGAGCAACAGTAACAAATATAAATGACACTCGGGAGGAAATTAAACGCAGAATAAATATGGGAAATGCGTGTTATTATTCGGTTGAGAAGCTCTTATCATCCAGTCTGCTGTCCAAAAATCTGAAAGTTAGAATTTATAAAACAGTTATATTACCGGTTCTTCTGTATGGTTGTGAAACTTGGACTCTCACTCTGAGAGAGGAACATAGGTTCAGGGTGTTTGAGAATAAGGTGCTAAGGATAATATTTGGGGCTAAGCGGGATGAAGTTACAGGAGAATGGAGAAAGTTACACAACACAGAACTGCACGCATTGTATTCTTCACCTGACATAATTAGGAACATTAAATCCAGACGTTTGAGATGGGCAGGACATGTAGCACGTATGGGCGAATCCAGAAATGCATATAGAGCGTTAGTTGGGAGACCGGAGGGAAAAAGACCTTTAGGGAGGCCGAGACGTAGGTGGGAGGATAATATTAAAATGGATTTGAGGGAGGTGGGGTATGATGATAGAGACTGGATTAATCTTGCACAGGATAGGGACCGCTGGCGGGCTTATGTGAGGGCGGCAATGAACCTTCGGGTTCCTTAAAAGCCATTTGTAAGTAAGTAAGTAAATATTTATTCTGTAACAATTTCATTACGATTTTTTCATTAGTTCCTTAGATAATGGATCATTCAGTAAGAAAATTAAACATTGGCGGTATAGAGTAGTTAATCATCCTTTATTTGTGATAAAATATGAAGGTCTCTTTACATTTACGTAATTATAAAAATATCTGTATCTTAAATATTACACTTTTACTACGTGATATTACTTTTGACCAATAAAACGGGACGAAACGACATGTTTAAAACAATCATAGCTGTTTACCCTACAATTTTTATCACCTTCCTAGCATTTCTTTATATCACCTCCCTAGCATTTGTTTCTTTGTTTGCCAACATTGTATTTTGAATAATTGTATCCTTTAAAATGATTCATGTTTATTTCATCATCCTGAATTAAAACTTTTCTGTCATTTATCTTGTTTATATTATTTAGGTTATGTTATAGCTTCTGTTGTGTGAGATTATGGATAGTCACGTATCGGAGTTTGTTTAATCTTATATTTATAATTGAAGTAGAGTGCAACTGTGTTTTAAAAATGAAACTGAATCAACAAAGCCTTCTTGACTAGTAATCGTGCATAGAGTTTAATGAAGATCGTATAGTTGGCACAACTTGTAACAGAGAACAGCTGGTCATAACACACTAGCGGAATATTTGTAATGATGTGATGGTACAGTAATACATTTTCAAGGCAGTTTAGTATGTTAATACTAACAATAAGTCAATTAGTATTTTATTGTATTGGAGTACTTTATTTCTTGCAGTCTTGATAATATACTTTCTTCTAATCTTGTAATAGTCAATTAAATTCCACTCGAGTTTTGATTTTCTCTAGCTAAATCAAAACCTCTCATGAGATTACTATAGATAACACGTTACTCTCATTTATGTAGGTTATTTGTACCTTCACATCACATTATTTGCAACCTTATTTAAAGTATACTAAAGTAGTCCGAATGAATCTTTAGCATTAATACGACCAATTGATGACATCACATGCAAACTGAAATTGTTTTATGGTGGTGTCAGAGTTGATTGCTGGCAGAGCCAGCGGTCGTTTTAGGGTCTTACATTACAATGCCCTCTTCGACCGTGAGTGCTTGTGAGTGCAGTGTTATTAGCAAAGCTCGGATCTTGGGGACTTGTGTGTCGTGTGCTTGAGTAAGGTTACAGGCATAACGTACACAAAGCTCACGCTGCAAGTGCTCAGGGACAGTCGTTTGTACTAAGAAAGTGGTCACATCGAATGGCAAGAAGACGAACGAATAAACTGTGTCACGTCGAAGCCAATGACATTAAGGAATTAGAAAATACGTGTTATTCGAATGGGTGTTATGGAAGTTTGAAAATGCATTTCTTAAATTTTAGGTACAGAATTTCGTGGAGGAATTCTGAGGAGATACATTATTTTCTTCTAATGCAGAGTTTATATCTTGTAAGTTGTACCACACATAAACTAGAGCTGGAAACGGGCATTCATTGAAAGACATTGCAGTCCTTTAAATTGATGGAGAATTTGTCCATAGCCATGGATCAAGTCGTAGAGGGACCTTCCCTAGTAGTGATACACTAATTGAAAACTATTTGCGAGAAAAATTTAGGATATACCTATCTTTCTCAGATACGAGCTCTGCTGAAAATCGAACAGGAAACAGTGACAGTGAAATATTCAGTATTTTATTTAGGCCCAAGACTTTATAATAAAATTTCAAACCATTTTCCAAATTTGAAATTTTTTAAAATTGAAACTTTTAAAAAGAATTTTGTAAAATTATCCATGATATATAATAGTAACAAATGTACTTTTTTACCTTTTATTTCTATCGACTATATTCATGTTTTATTGAATATCACTGGCTTCTGTCGGATTGTCAATTTATATTAAATGTGTATTTTTCTCTCGTTTTCCTTTCTTCTTTATTCTTGCTCTTGTGTTGTACTTATTGGTTTGAATTAAGTTAATTACTGTATTTAGTAAACTGTCCTTGTAAATTTTATGTTATATTATTCACTAAGACCACACCGTACACGAGCCTGACTCTTACGGTAGTGGCTAGAAACATTTTTATTTTATAAATGCAATTTGTACTCACTAGGTAGCTAGTTAAAATAAATAAAATAAAAAATTAAAGTTTTCTCCCGTCACTTCATGTGACATGGAAATAAGTTTCCTTCGTTTCAAATCATGTTTAACTAACAGACGAAGAATTTATGGGTTCGAAAATCTTTGAATGATGTAGTCATACACTGTAATGAAATGTACAGAGCAGAACTGTAAATTTGATGTATTTTGCATGTTTATTTATATATATGCTATAAAATTAGATGTTTCAACCTATCATAATATTATCATTATGTTGTTCCAGCCAGGAACCACTTTTATAGCAGACCTGACAGTACCTCCGTGCTGGAAGCGGGAGTTTGTTGACATTGAAGTCCGGTCGCTTAGCCACGTTCAAAGACACAAGTCCCCAACTTCCGAGCTTTGGTTATTAGAATGTTGGATATTTAGGGCTATATGATATTGAGATTGAGACATGGAAAGAAGACAGGTGGGTAGAAAGTAAGAAAGAAGATTTAAGAAGCAGATTTTAAATTTTGATTTGTTGTTATTTGAGGAGTAACCATGAACTGTTTGTGATGAATTTTGTTTACTGGGCTTGCGTGAATTTTGAATGTATTTTTTTATTGCTTAGTTATTCAACGATAGCTATCATGCATCACTAAGCAGTGGTGAGGGCAGTCACAATTTGTTTATATTGTTATCCTTGTGTTTGTGGGTTGGCATTTTGACTTCAGCTATCCAGCAGTCGGAGAGATGTTCGCTGGTACGTTATGGTGTGGGTGGGTATTTGATTTCGATTTCCTCACGTTGTAGATGAAAGTGGATTATTATTTGTATGTGTCGGGTTCTGGTCCATGACATGTATGTGCATTCCTCAACGATGGCATTCTTGTGGAGTATTTATGGGCGACAGGCCGCGAATGAGCCGGCTCCAGGAGACGAGGGGTGTTGTAGAGAAGGAGAGAGAGGGGGGAGAGTTTAATAGTTATTTTGTGGATTGAAATGATCATGATAGGCTTGTAGGAGTTTTTCAATGGTTGTGTTCTTGTTGGTGTGTGGGGGATTGTTAAACATAGGTTGTGTGTATGGGCGACGTAGTGCGAAGTGTGTGTATTTAGTGACTGTTCGGATTAGGTGTGTGGAGAGTGGTTTCGTTTTGGTGTGGATGTATACTGTGTCGTTTCTGGTATGTTTGGGTAGTCGAAATATCTGGCGCAATAATTTCCTTTCACGGGACTCAAATTTCTTTTGTGTTGAGGGTGAAGATTGCAATAGAAAGTAGGAGGAGCAGGTGCACTGGGATCGAACCAGTTCTTTATATAGGTGTAGTAATGTGTTGGCGTGGCAGCCTTGTCGTCTAATGCCGCTTAGGTAGCTTACTGCTTTAGTGGCTTTGTTGTATTTGTCCCATATTGTTTGCGCTATTGTAGTCCAAGAGAGTTTACAAGAGTCTAGGGAGCGTAAGCAATTCTGCTCCTCGCAATGCCGAATGAGGGCGGAAAGACACGAATGTTATACCTGCTATGCTGAATGACAGCGACAGCCGTAAGAGAGGAAGCAGGCAATACTGCTTCTCGGAATGCCGTGCGGTCACGTGCTCACTGATGTAATAATATAGTTTTTATGTTAAAATATATCTTGAGGTAGGCCTAACTGAATTTTCGGTCATTGTCTGTATTACAGAGGTGTGAAAATTATTAGAATAATCTTAATTTTAAAGGTTTTTTAATAGTTCCTTCACAAATATTCATTGAATTGATGAATATTGGTATATATTACTATACTGATGTAGGATATATTTAAATTTCTTTTTCATTTATTATTGTTGGTTTTTGTAAATAATAACTGTGCTGTGATGTAACGAGTGTCGTGTTACTATTATATTTCTATTCTTAAACAGTGCGATACATTGACTCACATTTAGTGAAATTTAATTTAGGTGTACACATTTTATACTCAGTGAACTTTACAAACAGTGATTCATGAAGCCAGGAAGTTGAAATCATCAGTCATCGCGCAGAAATCAGGTATGTTACTCTATAAACTAAGTCCAGGAATTTAATTAAATCGATGGTGACAGGGGAGATTTTCCGTGGTCCAGAGATATGTTTATGTTTTCTCTACATACGTATAGGAAACAGAGCTCTTTTAACATTGCCGTTTTAATTGTAATTAGATTTCTTTATATTTAATTATAATACAGATAATGACCGCAAATTCAGTTAGGCCTACCTCAAGATATATTTTAACATAAAAACTATATTATTACATCCGTGAGCACGTGCAAAATTTCCCTTCTCATCTTCGGACAAACACAATAATGGTGAAGCATGTCATATGTACGCAGATACTGAAATACAGGTCTTTAAAGATAAGTTTAATTTAATTTAAAATACAAAATCAACACACCGCACGGCATTCCGAGGAGCACTATTGCCTGCTTCCTCTCCTACGGCTTTCGCTGTCATTCGGCATAGTATGTATAGCATTCGCCTCTTTCCGCCCTCATTCGGCATTGCGAGGAGCAGAATTGCTTACGCTCCCTACACTCTTGTGTTGGCGTGGCAGCCTTGTCGTCTAATGCCGCTTAGGTAGCTTACTGCTTTAGTGGCTTTGTTGTATTTGTCCCATATTGTTTGCGCTGTTGTAGTCCAAGAGAGTTTTGATGTTAGTGGAATGCGTAGATATGTTACTTTGTGTTGGAGTGCTATCAATGCTTGTCCAATGGTAATGTGTTGTCTGTTTGTGAATATACTCTACAGGTAATAAATAATTGACACCTATTTTTATCTGCTGATTATAATTACTTTTATTAACTTAGAAATAACATCAATCATTTCCTTTAATTTTACTTCCCTATTTTCTTAATATTTTATTTAACTCCACCGAATTGATGATTGCGAGATTGGGCAGAAGGATCGTCATACATTACAGGACATTCGTCTCGGTAGAATCAAACCAGATAATCAATCCCACTAGGATTCCAACATGTGTTAGAGCAAAGCCTCGAATCGTAAGACTAGCTCTTTACCACTGAGTTACTCTGGTGGCTCCCGTTTCTGAATTAACTGTGGTGCCCGTATTGTCTCCATCTCAGCCGACGCAACACTTACCATAAACATTTCATGAAAGTAGTTTAACTTGTCTTGTCGCACTGTTCCTGGGCCCGAGTAATGTGTTTGTCCTACACCACTGCAGCCTCCATTTCCTTCCCTTATTTACGCTTCTCCCCATATTTGCAGCACTCTGTCCCTCATCTCACACATTGTCCCCCTGTTCTCGTTGTTTATTTACTGACGGTCATCTCCATCTTTGTGTCCAAGTCTGTTGCGTGTGTGACTGAAGTTACATTGCTGCCCTGAGATTGACACAGTGCTATGAATCCACAGAAATGCCTAATAGACTCACTGTCTAAATAGCAGAGGTCTGCATCCGACGTTTTCGCTCGAGCGCCAAGTAGTTCATAGCATAATCCGACAGGTAGCGCACATGAATGATGGGTAAAATTCTCGCGAACGATAAATCCTCGAACGAAATAAGCCGAGTGTTAGACCAGTGATGTCAAAGCAAGCGAATTTTTCTGACCTTGACGTCGTGCGCTGGCAGCAAGCGCTAAGTATGGAAAGAGGAAGGGTTGTGTATATGAATAAGCAACCTGTTGGATTAAGAAAACAGTGCTGCATAAACTTCAAGCGGAACGTGAAATTTTATGTCGTTATTTTATATGGCTTCTTTCTGTTTAATATTATCTATATTGTCTCTAAAACAAAAGTACTAACACTGATTTCTTAATATTGCATTTGTGTTTTAAATCTTAATAACACAATAGAGAGTTAAGAAGGAATATTCACTTAAATTCCATAGTAGTATAATATTATACTGCATTAAGTGGATGAAACACATCATTCATAAAGAAAGTGATATTCCAAAGAAAGAGATTGAGTATGACATGATAAGTTGGAATTTATAGTGATGGTATCTTTAGCCTTACAAATGTAATCAATAAACTAATCAAAACAATATTACAGTACAAAGCAAAGTTACCTATGTACTGTATCTGTTTTAAGTGTAACTAATATTACATAACAAAACTCTTATCGCATTATGCTTTTAAGATGATATTTGTGAGCAACTTCCTATCATCAGAATATTAAATTATTTTCTCGAAATGTGCTGAAGCTATAGAGCTGACATTTTTACAACACATGGGCACGTATCTTTTGCTTATGATGTAACAGTAGTTGCTTTGTTCATTCATTTCCTTACAAACAATTTCCATGCGAATATTTTCAAAATTTTCAGTACACTATCTTCAGTAATACGTATATACGGTATATTAGATTTACGAAAACATTCAGTAAGGCTACTAAATAAATAGGCCTATACCTGAAAATTTCACTTTTCTATACAAAAAGCTGAGAAAATATTTCTTTTGAATAAAAAAATCAAACTTGTGAAAAATGAGCATTAAAATTAAAACTTACATTCTTATAATGCATTTACACTTCTCAGCAAATCTAAAAATTAACATGGATACAGTTTTAATAAGTTCTCTTCCCTTTATCTATTAAATCAGTGCTGGCCATCCCTGAATATAGCTCGACCAAGCGGCATATTCTACCTCTTTCGTCTGTCTCTTTCCTTTCCTCTGTAAGGCGCTCAGGCTCTCCTGCGCTCTAAAGCGCGCGCTTGCTCCTGTGGGCATCAATTGACATGCCTGTGTTAGACATTCGTTCTTGTTACAGTGATGAACTGTGCAGTAACATCATAGATGTTTATCATTTCAAAACTTTGCAGTGTTTAACTAACCTCTCCATAGTACAACCACAAAACTTGCTTTAAAATGTAATATAAATGTTGTAGGTAAATGTTTTCTTTTTTCCACACAGGAGTGGTTTTGTTTTTGCCACATCTGATAAATGTTATTGGATGTAAATGTAATTATTATAAACGGAGAACACAATCACGATAATGGTAGAACCGTATCAAGTTTTCTAGTAATAATAATAATCTCTAATAATTAGTGTACCAATCTTTGCGTCTGTAATGCTAGGTTTACACGGCGACAGTTTAGAGCGAGAGAAGATCTAAAGCATCAGGAGAGCTCTCTAAAGGAGTGTTTACACGGTGACAGAATATAGCTTCTCTAAACCCATTAGCGAGCTCTCATGAGATTTATATAACTCTAAACTCTAATGTTATTCTCCGGACCATTTACATGGTGCAGACAGTTTAGAGTGAGAGCAAGTGTTGCGAGCATATTGAAAAGAACAGGCTGGTCAGTGCGTTTACAACTATAGCAGAAACACAACGTTTTTCGGCCGCTGTAGTGTGCAATTCTTCTGAATTGAAGAAGGCAGAGGAGACATAGATCTACGTGGGAAAAACCTTGGATATCTCGCCGGAACACGCATGAAGTTTACACATCGGACCTGTAATTGGCAAAAAAGACACAACTATGAGGATTGTCATTAGTATAAAGGAAAGGCTGTTGGTCACATTACGCTTCCTAGCAACAGGTTTATACCCTAAATACATTATTTTATTGTTCTTAACAGAATAAATTATGAATAATAATAATAATAATAATAATAATAATAATAATAATAATAAATAAATAAACGTAAGAAAATGGTAGACTACATTGCTCATGTAAAAATGTATTAAGTTTCTTTCATTATGTTCGAAAAAGTATGGTGTATGAATTGAACAACAGGAAGGTAGTGCCTGAGATGATAATATGTAATATCTTTTCATATCAAAAATGACAACCATTTATTTTAATATAATTGATACGTAGAAGTTTTGAACTTACGTCTATTGACCATAAAATATTGTACGAAGCATTTAATACGCAACGATGAGTCCTTTAAAAGCCCCAAATGTCAATGTCAATAAGTGTTCTGCTACGAATATCTAGAACCGAACAGCGCTCTGAGCGGCGGAATTGCGTCTCTACATTTACACGGCGAGAGTTTAGAGAAGAGAGGGCTAGAGATTATAGCTGAGTATAACTCGTGCGGAACCTGGTGAAACTTGGAGGGAGAGAACAGTATTGTGGTGTGGGATCGACTACCGACCGATGTTATGTGACGAGATGCAAGCGAGACTGAACAAGCGTTACCCCCTCCACTCTTAACCGCCCGTAGAACTGGTTTCTCCATCAAGGTCAAGTTTCACCAGGTTCCGTTCGAGCTACATCACCGTGTAAACGGTTTTGAAAGTAAGTATCTCGTTGACTCTAATTAGATATTAGAGAGACTAAATAGAGCGGCCTTGAAAACTGCTCTCCCCGTGTAAACACCCTGGACAGAGAACTCGCATATGCTCTCAACTCTCATTATAGCTACTCTAAATTATTCAACTCAGTTGAACTTTTTCATAAACTCTCGCGAGAGAAGCAGTATAAATGACGGCCAAAAACAATGGAGTGTCGAAGACACGAAGATTGATTGAAGCGTATGAATTGGAAAGTTGTTTGTGGAATGAGTTTAACAAGAATTACAAGAATAAGGACCTTGAGAAATCAGGCATTGTCAAAATTAGCCGAGACTGTTGAGGCGTCTGAATTTGGCTTTTAGTTTTGTTGATTTATTGTAATTTGGCAGTAATTTTAGCAAGGTTCATTGTTTTAGTTTTTTAATTTGTGGGTTTTAATCTTGCTTATTTATTTGCTGGAGGAGGTACAGCGAAAGGTCCATAACCTCCAGTAAGTGCAAACTGTAATAATAATAATAATAATAATAATAATAATAATAATAATAATAATAATAATAATATCATTATTATCAGGGAAAGGATTTATATGTAAATACATATTTATTATCATTAATATTTTGCATTATCTTTATGTTTCATTATTATCACTTTTAGTGTTTTTCCATATTTTATTATTATTTTCTTAATTTCCATTATTTTCTATTTCATATAAAACAGTCCATATTATATTAGGTTTAACAATAAAACAAAACAAAATTCCATTAACTTTTATTATTTCATTAACATCAGAGTTATTTGATTATTATTAAAGTAAGTTACAAAACTGTATTAATTATTTAAAATTTTTAACACCATTCAGCTCAACAGTTATGTCAATATTTTTTTGTAAATCATACTATTAAATATGCCTTCATTCAGTCAATTTAAAATCAAAACTAACAAGTTGAATTTAAAGAAGATGGTTTATCAACTGACAATATTAATAATAATAACAAAAGTTCTGGTGCAACAACACATTACAATACAAAAACAAAAATTCCATTGTTTTTAACTCGAATGTAAAACATCGACCTGTGGTCTCTCATCTCTGCTGATATTCCTCTCTACAAACTAAAGAATAAGGTCTTCAGGGAATTCCTATACATACAATCCCGGATGAGTCAATATAGTTATAATTCCATCTACGAACAAAACAAATGATAAGAGATGAAATTAAAGATAGTTCAATTTGGGTTTCCATTGATGACTGTATCAGTTTGTTAAGTGAACAATATAAACATGTTCTAGATATAAAACTGTTCAAGAAGATGAATCCTGTGGCAAAGTTATGTGAATAATGTATTTTTTCTTTATTAGCGATGCTGCCCCTTATATGGTCAAAGCTGGACAAGCATTATCACTAAATTGACTCATTTTACTTGTGTGGCGCATGCATTTCATCTTGTGGCAGAAGTGGTCAGAGACAATTTCCTAAAGTAGATTTGTTGATTTCATCAGTGAAAAAGTATTTCTCAAAGCTCCCAGTAGAGTTAACATCGAAAAATGTACCCTGAAATTCCATTGCCACCAAAGCCAATTTTAACTAGATGGGGTTTGGCTAGAAGCAGTTGAATATTATGCCGAACATTGGACTCTAAATTGGACTTTTTGGCCCTGTGACATAAGTGTGAAGAATGACTTAGCTCATTCAGCATACATTTTCATGCATCATAAAAACCTCTTTTTCAATCTTTTTGAAATTATAAATAGTACTGTGGAACAACTGAATCGTGGTAGAGGTAAAGTTGCAGATGCAGTAAGAGCTAAGGTGGACACTGTACTTTCAAAAACCCTGGATATGAAGAACTACAAAGGTTGTTGCTGTGATGAGTGGTGAATCAACTTCCTTATCCCCAGCAGACATTGTGAAATTGAATTATGTACCAGTTACTTCTTGTGACTCGAACGCTCTTTTAGTCAGTATAAATCTATCCTCAGAGACAATTCACTTTTCAGCACTTGAAAGAAATGTTTGTAACCTATTGTTATGGTAACAGACAATAAAAATTGTGTTTTGTTGAAACTACATTGGAAGATAAGGTACGTCCATTATATTTTTGTTTAGTTTGATTAAAATGTACCAATATTTAACGTACATAGTCATTTTTTTATAATTTTAAGTCCATATTTAATTCCATATTTTGGTAAAAATCCATATTTAATTCCATATTTTGGTAAAAATAACTACTATATATTTACATATTTCTATAAATCCTTCCTGATTATTATTATCACTATTTTATTATCATCAACATTATCATGTTATTATTATCACTAGTGTTTTATTATTATTATTATTATTATTATTATTATTATTATTACTATTATTATTATTACTTTATTATTATTATAATTATTATTATTATTACTGTGCAATTATCACCATTCACTTGATGTCCAATATTTTCTATATTCCTTCAATAGCCTACTATTGATAATGCATCATATTAATAATAATAACGCTCACCTAGTACATTACAAACAAATCACATAACTGGTACAATGGGGTCTGTACCGGTATCTTTAACTATAGTTATAATTTAACAAAACGAAATGGGCACAACTATTACACTGTATCAGTAGAACCATTATAAACACAATATAATGAAAGAAGATGAACAATGTTATGTGAATTTTTTTTTCTTTGAACACTCGGTCTCTTTTGAGGAGCTGAAACGCAATCAGTCATTTTCATCGCAAATTGTGCACACTTTTTTTTTAACATTGGAGGTAAATTGGATTTTTGGCCCTTGTAGCAAGAATATTTTTTCCTCTTTAATTTTGGGGGCACAAAGCACTTCTCCTCCTCCTCCTCCTCCTCCTCCTTCTTCTTCTCCTCCTCCTTCTTCTCCTTCTTCTCCTTCTCCTCCTCCTTCTTCTTCTTCTTCTTCTCCTCCTTCTTCTCCTTCTTCTTCTTCTTCTTCTTCTTCTCCTTCTCCTCCTCCTCCTCCTCCTCCTTCTTCTTCTCCTCCTCCTTCTCCTCCTCCTCCTCCTCCTCCTCCTTCTTCTTCTTCTTCTTCTTCCTCCTTCTTCTTCTTCTTCTTCTCCTTCTTCTTCTTCTCCTTCTCCTCCTCCTCCTTCTTCTTCTTCTTCTCCTTCTCCTTCTTCTCCTTCTTCTCCTCCTCCTCCTTCTTCTGCTTCTTCTTATTCTTCTTCTTCTTCTCCTCCTTCTCCTCCTCCTTCTTCTCCTCCTTCTCCTTCTCCTCCTTATTCTTCTTCTTCTCCTTCTTCTTCTTCTTCTTCTTCTTCTCCTTCTTCTCCTTCTTTTCTTCTCCTTCTTCTCCTCCTCCTCCTCTTCTTCTTCTTCTCTTCTTCTCCTCCTCCTTCTCCTTCTTCTTCTTCTTCTTCCTCCTCCTCCTCCTCTTTCTTCTTCTTCTCCTCCATCTCCTTCTTCTTCTCCTCCTCCTCTCTTCTTCTTCTCCCTCCTCCTCCTCCTTCTTCTTCTTCTCCTTCTTCTTCTCCTTCTTCTCCTCCTCCTTCTTCTCCTCCTCCTTCTTCTCCTCCTCCTCCTTCTTCTTCTCCTCCTCCTCCTTCTTCTTCTTCTTCTTCTCCTTCTCCTCCTTCTTCTTCTTCTTCTTCTCCTCCTCCTCTTCTTCTTCTTCTTCTTCTTCTTCTTCTTCTCAAGAACCACTTCTTCAGCTGCATCCGTTGCCTTTCTTTCACAGGGTTCTTTATACTTCCTACAAAAGACCTTTCCGGTTTCGAACACATGTAATTTACGTGCTATGAATCTGAGGTGCATGAAAATAGTACCAATGGAAAGAGAAACTCCAAACGTTTAGTTCCTTGACTTAAAGATGTTCAATGTGTCCCCCCTCTTTAGTAACACCGCACAAATCAAGCCTATAGTCAAGTTCCACGTAGGTACGTGGATTTTCCGATCTTCAGACTCTGAGGTGATGTTTGTTCACCTTACTAGAAAGTTGAAAAGTGACGTCGTCAGAAAACACCACGGAACGAATAAATTCATAATCGTTTTCAATAATTAAAGTCTACATACTTGTGAAAAAATTTCTTCGTAGTATTTTGTCCACTGGTATTAGGGCTTGCAGCAACTGTAGTAGGTATGGATGGAGTCTCAACCTTCTTGCGAAGAATCGTGCCTTTAAATCTGTGTACGGATTTTAGGCCCACTGGGTGGATCTGCACCAAACTTTGTTCGGTAATGCTTTTGCACATTAATAACCGACTGGCTCACATGAAAATTAAGCTCTTCTGTCGTCTATAGCAGCCATTTCGCCTCAACAATGAACAAATTTGTTTATATGCACTATTATGAGGCATGTTATCAAGTAGGGAAACAATGTTAACACAACTAAACTTTTGAGTTTCTCTTACCATTGCTACTATTTTCATGCATCTCTGATTCATAGAATGTAAATTACATGTGTGACCACTTGAGCTATAATTTGCACATTTTTTATCAAGACGATCAACTCGTCCTTCGTGCAATTATAGTATTCTATACGAATAAATAAATAATGACTCACCCAACAATATTAGTAACGCAAGTGATTTGCGCGGTCAGGTTACACAACTGCTGACACAATGCTCAGAAGTTAGATAGATGATGATGTCATAAAAACGCACTGACCAGCATATTCTTCTCTAAATGCTCTCTATCAACACTTTCTCTCACTCTAAACTGTCTGCACCATGTAAACGGTCCGGAGAGTAACTTAGAGTTTAGAATTATATAAATCTCATGAGAGCTCGCTGATGGGTTTAGAGAAGCTATATTCTGTCACCGTGTAAACACTCCTTTAGAGAGCTCTCATGATTCTTCAGAACTTCGCTCTGAACTGTCGCCGTGCAAACGTAGCATGATTATTGCTTTAGGCCTGTATTTCAAGAGTTATGCGCAAGCTTGTATAATCTCGTACGCAACAGTCGCGAGAGTTACTGGAAAAGTTCAACTTAGCTGACTAATTTAGAGTAGCTATAATGAGATCTGACAGTATATGCGAGTTCCCTCTTCAGGGTGTTTACACGGCGAGAGCAGTTTTCAAGGCCGCTCTATTTAAACTCTCTATTTAGATATTAGAGTCAACGAGATACCTGCTCTCACAACCGTTTACACGCGGGTGATACTCAGCTATAATCTCTAGCTCTCTTCTCTAAACTGTCGCCGTGTAAACGTAGCATAACAGTTGTGCAGCATGATTATTCATTTTATTATATTTTCTGTGACGTTATCTCTGTACTAATATTGTTATTAATTTACTACTATATAATAATATTTTGTAAAACGTTTCTGCATTGTCGCAGTATATAGGCGGAACATTATGTTTGGACCTATCATATTATACTGTATATGTGGTACATAAAATATTGAATAATTATTAATTAGCAATAATAACTGCATATCGAAGTTTTTCGTACTATTTTATTTATAACTTCTTGTTCCTGTTTTGGTATGTTCCATTAAAAGTTTGTCATAAACGCAGAAAATAAAGCCTTATTTTTACCGTGTGAGCGAAATATAATTATATCTTATCTGTCGCCTTCCATACAAGATAAGACATGTCGGTGAGATGACCTTGTACTGTGCTTCTATTTATTACGAGCGTATCACGACCGATCTTATCTCACTCGAGGGTGCGACATTCGACCGAGTTCAAGCGAGCGATTTAACTCCAATGCAGCACTCTGCCAAATAGCTTATACTAGACTAGACGGCAGTTCGGAAGGCGGTCGGCTGCTATATGCGCCGTAGCATTTCTGGTATGTCACGCCACAAGCTTGTACAGTAGAAGCAATCAGAATCAGTCTGTAACAAGTACTTCCAGAGTTAGTTTGTTCACGTGTGAGTGTTTCAATATATTGAATAAGTGAAAGTAACATTTACTGTGCACGTGTAAGATAAATAAATGGAAGAAGAGACTGTGAAAAAGAAGTATTGCACAGGCAAGCGTGGAAAATAGTGTTTAAGGTGTATAATTATTTTAAAAACGTTGACGAGCAGAACGCTGCCAGCCAACTTGATGCTGGCTGCAACGTTGCCAACGCGCAAGAAACGACTGCAGAAGCATGTGGTGTGGGATTGAGAAACGTGCAAAGAATATTAGTGAAGGAAAGAGTTTATGTTCGATGTCATGCTTGCAGTAATCAACGGCTAAGGTCATTATTGTCTTTTGATAATTTAAATTCTCTCCTGCGCTATTTGTATTGCACGTGCGCGTGAAGTGCGATGTGGCAATGTTGTACGCTGCCTTGCTCTATCTGTCTCTCTCGACGCAAACGGTAGCAAACTGCCGCCTTCCCAATTGCCGTCGACTCTAGTGGAGATACTACGAACTTCGCCCTACTCCTTACGCATCCAGCAGTACGTGGAAATGAAGCATTTAAACCAGCGATGTCAGACAGGGACTAAACGAAGCGGAGTGCTCTACTAGACTGGTTGGGGGGCTCCGGTGTTTCCACAGACATAAGCAAGTTCAAGCTCCGATCTAGCTCCACAACCGGTATTGGAGCTTACAACTCTGACACTACTGGTTTAAACTAAAATAATCGAGTCTGTTCAAAACCGGTCAGATGTCTTCCTTATGGTCGGCTCAAGGTTGCCGAGACTCTCTAGACCTGAAGCTCCTTTTGCGTTTGTTCAATCTTTCTCCTTTCTTACATGTCAGGCACATATCTTGCGAAGTTACGCACAGTAATGTATATAGGTATTTTTTGTTATTATTAATATGACTAAACAATAATAGAAATATGCGTATAAGTAAATCAAACAAAATATATTAAAAGAACGCATATGTTCATTGTATCGATTAGAGCAGGGCTGGGCACATTACGTGATTCTGAGAAATGAGCGCTGTGTGCTTTAAAGAGCGCTTCTTGCGAGCGCTCTGACGTATGCATACTGTACGTCATTCAGTGTCGGTGCAGTGGTGACTCTGCAGTATGATGAACTTTGAAGACGAAGCTTCTGCTCACACACTAAACCGTCCCGCTATTCCCAATGCGTTTAATGTATCATGGGAGGAGGAGTTCTTTTTGGTAGAGAGCAGTGGATTAGCAAAGTGTTTAATTTGTCATAAAACACTCCAACTGATTAAGAAGTTCAATATCCAACGACATTATTCTTTACAACATGTTACTGAATATGACAAATATGTTGGTAATGAACGCCATAAATTAATACAACTTAAAGAAAATGTTTCTCATACATTATATTAGAGTATCTATTTGTTATTTACATTGCATTATAGGTTATTATACATTTAGTAATATATACAAGTATTATGATATATTATAGTATAGTATTTTACAGTTCATGATATATCATATATCATATTATATATCATGAACTGTAATATACTATACTATGATATATCATAATATTTGTATAATTTAAATTATATATTACTAAATGTACTATAATAACTTATAATGCAATATAAATATCAAATAGATACTCTAATATAATGTACCTGAGGAACATTTTCTTTAAGTTGCATTAATTTATGGTCATATCATGGTCATATCATATCATACCATATATATTGTATTATATTATATTATATTATATTATATTATATTATATTATATTATATTATATTATATTATATTACATTACATACGTGGACAAATTATTAGCAAAATTGAAGATTTTTATTATATATTTTTACAAAATATGATTCTTCAATTCAGACTACAGTTGACATTTTTGCGTATTTCCAAATTATTAGTAAAATTGAATATTTGTATTGTATATTTTTAGAAAATTTGACTCAGCAATTTGGACTACATTTGATATTTTTGCATATTTACAAATTATTAGCAAAACTGAAGATTTTTATTATATATCTTTTACCAAATTCAACTCTTGAATTTGGACTACAGTTCACATTTTGGATATTTCCAAATTATTAGCAAAAGTGAAGATTTTTATTTAAAAATTTTCAAAATTTGACTCTTCAATTTTGACTGCAATTGAAATTTTTGCATATTTATACATTTTTAGCAAAATTAAAGATTTTTATTATGTATTTTCACAAAATTTGGCTTTCAATTTAAACTATAGTTGAAATTTTTGTATATTTCTGTCTACTATAATGATGGAAATATGCAAAATTGTTAACTGTAGTCTAAATTGAAAAGTCAAATTTTGTAAACAGAATTATCATAAAAATCGTCAATTTTGATAATAATTTGTCCACATCTGTATATATTAACAGAATGACAATAATGCACTTAGTGAATCGGCTATGAGAATTAGCTACAAAATTTGCCACGGAATTGCAAAGGAATTTAAAACATTCAACGAACGTAATTTCATCAAGCGATGTTTAATTATATTGGCAGATGAACTCTGTCCACAGCAAGTAGGGGAAGTGGAAGCCATACGCCTCTCTCGTAGAACCGTGGTGAGGAGATTGCAGTATGTGCGTATGGGTTATGTAACTAAGCCTAATGATTTGTTTGTGTGCATAGAGAGAAGTTTATTTCATTAAATTAATAAGAGTGTTATAAATTCTGTAAAGTAGAATGGATTGATGTAATATCTTTATAAACTATTATGTACTGATAGACTGAATGCCTAGAACAACCGTGGCTCTTGTTATATTAATGCAGGGAAGGTAGCTGTAATGCGAGTCCGCCACTGCGTGAGCGTTCTGCTCTGGCTTGGAATTGAAGTGCCTTGCGGAGCGAGAGCAGCTCTGGCCGACTAAATGGAGCCGCTCTCATGCCCGGAACTGGATTAGAGTCAACGGCAATTCGGAAGGCGATAGTCTGCTAGCGTTTGCGTCGAGAGAAACAGAGAGAGCAAGGCAGCGTACAACATTGCCACATCGTACTTCACGCGCAAGTGCAATACAAACAGCGCAGGAGAGAATTTAAATTATCAAAAGACAATAATGACCTTAGCCGTTGATTACTGTAAGTATGACACCAAACAAACCCTCTTTCCTTCACTAACAATATTCCTTGCACGTTTCTTAATCCCACGCCACATGCTTCTGCAGTCATTTCTTGCGCGTTGGCAACGTTGCAGCCAGCATCAAGATGGCCGGCAGCGTTCTGCTCGTCAACGTTTTAAAATAATTATGCACCTTAAACAATATTTTCCGCACCTGTGCAATACTTGGCTTTTTCAAGTCTCTTCTTCCATTTATTTATCTTACACATTCAGTAAATGTTAGTTTTACTTATTCAATGTCTTGAAACACTCACACGTGAACAAACGAACTCTGGAAGTACTTGTTATAGACTGATTCTCATTGGTTCTACAGTACGAGTTTGTGACGTCACATACCAGAAATGCTACGGCGCATGTAGCAGCTGACCGCCTTCCGAAATGGCGTCTAGTCTAGTATTCTGCAATGTTCAAACATGAAGGAGAAAACCAAAACATTACCAACTTCGTCCTATTTCGTATGAAAACTAATCGCAACAAATGGGCTTAAATCCTTAAGCGGTTTAAAATAGCGTCAACCAAGATTTTACAAACTTCGTCTTATTTCATATTACAAACTAATCGCGAGATGTGTGCTAACATCCTTTAGCTCTCATGTGCTCTGTATTTTAAAATTTAATACTTTCGTTTACTGTTGAAAATCATTTCGACATTCCTTTTAGTATTTAAAACTACTTAAACTAATTTACCTGTATAAGACCGGCACAACATCTATATTGTGTCGTAGGATGCATCACGTTTACAGTAGAACGATTGACCATTTTGATTATAAGCCATCAATTAAGTATGGTCAGGGATGATAATGTCCCGTTCATTTGAAATATGCATGGCATTTCGAGGGACCCAATGCTTGCCAAACTTTTCGCAAGCATTCTCCAGGAAGAGGTCATAGTTTGTACTGACCACAATCTGCAGGACCATTTACAAGTTTAATTCTATTGGCGATGTACATTTTCTCGGTGTGTAAACGTTGAAGTATGAAATATTCATGCGTTTCGGGAGTTCGTTTGATTGTAGAAGTTGACAGAGGACTAGATAACTTTTGCGTTTAACACTGTGTACCATCGTACACGAATCGTAAGGACTTTATTAAAGTTCTTTCAAGCAGAGTATGAAAGCAGTACACTTTTCATGCTCTCATGCCATTGAACTTAGATTACTCACACATGGCTTATTTTACAACTTAATTGACCAGTTTCACCAAGCTTTGTTAAAGTAACGCTAGCAGCTTGTTAACTAACATGTTGTTAACAATTACTCATCCTGTTAGTGTAATAATGTTTCACCAATCATTTGAAGAACTATGGTTAGGTAACATGATGTTAGGAGCAGTGTAACAGGAATATTGATATAATGATGCAGCTTGTAACATATTTATGCTTCCTGGAAGCCACGATTCGCACTATAACAGCGTGTTAACAATTTAAGTGCTGGAATAATTCATTCATTTAGTGTTCTGCCCAAAGGCAGGTCTTTCACTGCAAACCCAGCTTTCTCCAATCTTTCCTTTTGCTCCTTTTTCGTCATTAGAGTCGGGTAGTATCAGACATCAGGTAATATCGGATAATTTTCTTTCATCTCCCACCATATGGTAGTACCTGAATGACATGGTTACGTTTTATGCGACATCACAGAAACGTAATCTTCCTGCCAATCAGGTACTATCATCGTGTTGATAGATGAAAGAAACTCACTGTCCGATATTACCTGATGTCCGATAATACCCGACTTCCTTTTAGTATTTAATATGTATTATGTATGTATTATGTATGTATGTATGTATGTATGTATGTATGTATGTATGTATGTATGTATGTATGTATGTATGTATTTTTATTTTTTATTTTATTGGGTTATTTTACGACGCTGTATCAACATCTAATGATAATGTTATTTAGCGTCTGAATGACATGAAGGTGATAATGCCGGTAAAATGAGCCATTTCCAGCACCGAAAGTTGCCCAGCATTTGCTCGTATTGGGTTGAGGGAAACCCCGAAAGAAACCTCAACCAGGTATCTTGCCCCGACCGGGATTCGAACCCGGGCCACCTAGTTTCGCGGCCAGACGTGCTGACCGTTACTCCACAGATGTGGACGTATGTATGTATGTATGTATTTTTTAACCTTGTTTACAAGCATGTTCCTTTACAAAATGCAATACTACATGCTAATAGACTACACATTACAATATTGCTAACTCTTCCGAATGCAATGTATACACATTATTGCTAGCCTATTCTACTTTCCCTAAATATACTATTTACAACATGTTAACATCTATGCTACTGTTGAAGCTTTTAAATACTTTGTACAACACTATTTTAGTACCTATTCCTTTTCTATTTATAGATAAAAGAATCAATACTATTGCTAATCATTTTAAAAATTATGTTTAGAAATACACTATTTAACAAATTAACCTACTTTCCCTAAATTTACTATTTACAACGTGTTAACATCTATGCTACTGTTGGATCTTTGAAATGCAATATACAGCACTGTTTTAGAGCCTATTCTGTTTTTTCTGTTTACAAATTAAAAAAAATCTATAGAATTGCTAATACATTTAAAAACTATGATGTATGTATGTATGTATTTTTATTTTTTATTTTATTGGGTTATTTTACGACGCTGTATCAACATCTAGGTTATTTAGCGTCTGAATGACATGAAGGTGATAATGCCGTTTCTTTGAGCTACCACCATGGTCCAGCACTGAAAGTTGCCCAGCATTTGCTCGTATTGGGTTGAGGAAAACCCATGTCAAAAAACCTCAACCAGGTATCTTGCCCCGACCGGGATTCGAACCCGGGCCACCTAGTTTCGCGGCCAGACGTGCTGACCGTTACTCCACAGATGTGGACGTATGTATGTATGTATGTATGTATGTATGTATGTATGTATGTATGTATGTATGTATGTGTGTATTTTTTATAATTACAGCATGCCCCATCACTTAAGTAATACTACATGCTTTCACTTTCTATGTAGTACAAATATACAAGGACATCATTTTATTTTTACTTGCATTTTTATTGTACCTGCATTTCTGAATGTACTTCACTCTCACCCCTTCACTAATGTCCTTGCTCCTTCAGACACACAAACTTACGGCCGCTGTTGCATTCGAAGTCTTCAAGCAGTGAAGTAAACACTGCAGTGTATAATGTGTTTCATAAATATGATTGCGTTTTCTATAGAAGAAAGAACCTATATTAATAATATCGTACTAAAAATTATATTCAAGAAACGATAAATTCAATTTCAGAGAATATGCTTCAAAATGTTTTTAATAATATGCGTACTGAATTGAAGCCTGCATTGTAATGAACGGCAACCATTTTCAGCAACTTGTTTAAAAATTCAGATTAGCTTATTTTGAATTGAGGTGGCTAGAAGCAAAGGAATGCTAGTGACATTTGTAATAACATGAGTTAAGTGCATCCAGTGTAAGCAAACGTATCTAAAATTTTAGTAGCAAAGGGATATTTTAATCGCATCACACATTAAAATTTAAATAACAAATTTCACCGATTTTACGAAAGCTTAAATATTTAAACCCCATTTTCTCAAAAGTAACTTAAGTGCACTTACAGCCCTTTACTTATGACCCCCTCAATTTAAATGCACTCTCTATATTGTATGATAACATCAATAATTAATATGCTAAATAAAGTAGACATTACATAACGAATATAGCCGCCTGAAAAGTTGAGTTTTTGAAAAAAGAAATGTTACTACTCTACTGTATTTTGATAAATTCCGTAAAAGTGATGATCAAACTGAAAATCGTAATATCATATTTCCCTACAACATAAATGGATACACTACTTTTCTCTCCTCCTATACCTAGTAAAATGATTTGTTTACATATTGCACTAGTAACATGGAACTCCTGTAATGGAAGGGGGAAACAGTGTTTCCGAGTATAACCAGGTTAATGTTAAAAATGTTGGTAAAAATAAAGTGATGTCCCTGTATATACAATATTTACAATTTGTTAATCTTAATTTACTTAAAATGTCTATGTATGTATCGTCCTTATGTTGCATGACACATTTTTAACACTGTAGTAGTGCGTGTTCATATTACACTTTTCTAAAGTCACTTTTAGTTGCTGTTTTATCACGCATTTTTGTTTTACACTATCTTAGTTCCTGTTGTGTCACAAGTTTATAGATTTTATAAATTGATTAAACACTTTGAGGTAATTGTTCACAAGCTGTTGACAAGTCAGTGGCCAATCTCCTCCGTTCATCCCGATGTCTCTCATGAGCGATGATGTCCTCTGCTGTGTGGTGTCTGCACATTCATAAATAAGATGATTCACTGTTTGCTGTACATGTTGGGTCGTCTATGATGTGGAAACTGTGAAGGTATGACTTGGTTCTGCCGTGTCCTGTGATAACTGCTGTGAATTCTGGAGTTGAAGGTATTGATAATTTCAGTCTCTGCTTAATTAACGGGAAGAAGGACTTCGTTGTTGCACCTTTGGTCGTTTTATTCCATCTATCTTGCCATTTCTGTATTCCTATTTCTTTTATTTGTGTAGCTATTGTTGAATTTGGGGTTTTTCTGTAAATGATTTCTATAGTGTCGTCGTTAGCAGCTTGCTTTGCTAAACTCTCTGCCATTTCATTGCCGACTATGCCTATATGGGCTTTAACCCAGCTGAAATGGATTACCCACTAATTATGTTGAAGGGTACGAATTGTTTTTAGGATGTTAGCTATTAACGTGTTCTGTTTCTTATTGTCATTTATTAAACACAGAGTTATGTATGTATGTATGTATGTATGTATGTATGTATGTATGTATGTATGTATGTATGTATGTATGTATGTATGTATGTATGTATGTATGTATGTATGTATGTATGTAGAGCGGGCCACATACCACACGGGCAAAGCAGAGAAGTTGCCTGCAGAGCATGGCGTTCTGACTCTATTAGTAGAACATAATATGTAGGTAATTTAGAGCTATGAATCGTATAGAAACAATAGTAATATACGTTACAAGAGCGGTATATGTTGACGTTTTCATGTTCTCGGAAATTAAAACATACATACCGCTCGTCTATCGTACATTATTTTGTGCGAAGATCGTTTATTACATACCTGAAAGACGAATTTCTAATTAGTTGCAATGAAATCTCCATGTTGGTTTCTGTTTAATGACGGCAACTTCGGAAAATCAAAATATCTTGCTATAAAACATTTTCTGTGTTTACTATACTCCAGCAGGCCGTGATATACGTCTGTCTTTCCCCCCCCCCCCCAGTCTATAAATGCGAACTTAAAACAAACGGTAAGGTTATGTAATGATTTATTTTTCATTTTAATATTTTAACAATATTATTTATATAACATACTGCAGTAATAACATCGGCATCTGGAATCTTGTTGATTTTTTCACGGCTTCTTTAATGTTACTTGTATCAGGAATGCAAAGAGTTTCGTGGAGTAGTAGACTTTACTTAATTTTTGCAAATATTTAAAAACAATAATTAACATTGCAATTTAGGTGAAATTGCAGTGGTAAGTTTCCAATTTATAATTATTACTATGTTAAATGTCTCTAAAATATTATGTTAAAAGCCTAAAGCAGTAAAATGAATGTCGCGCTTAAACGGTAAGAAGAGGGAAATTGTTATGTGTGTTACGTTGGGAATATTGAATGTGGTATTTCACACTTACCGCGTATTGGTTCTGTGCGGAAAACAAGCAAAAACGCACGTTCTCGCACAAAATGTTTGTTTTCAATTTTTCAATTTATAGTGTTAAAAATCTAGAAAATGGGGGAAATATCATTAAATGAGCACGTCTTTCTTTATTGTAATTGGCATGAAAATACAGAATAAAATGCAGTGAACTGACACCTAATAGAAAATAACTTTATTTTCTAAGTTACACAACCAAGATTATTCAATCCTTACAACATTTCTGTTGGGTCTCTTTACTGTCATACAAGTACAACAACGTCAACGTAGAAGTATGATAATCATGATGAAAGTCGGCGATGTTCAGTTTCAAGAGGTGAGGTTGATTCGTTTCCAGTCTGCAAAACCACTTGAATAGAAGTATTTGCAGAAATTGATAGATCTGTGAATGATAAATGAATCATAGTACCTATGAAATATTTATGGGACTTAACACTTTTTATAAATTGTAAAGTTTGTTTGTCTCTCAGTATGTTAATTTTAGTAGTATCATCAAACTATTGATAAAGGTTGGTGAAAAGTTATCATAAGCACTATAAATTCAATTCAAAAAAAAAAAATATTCTTAAAATTGTTCAATAGCGAAAGTTATTTATTAATAAAATACTGTTCATAAATTTGGCACTTTGCACCTTTCTCCTGTTAGGTATCCAATTGTATTTGATTTTGTATGAAACTTTATTTTTTTAGTGAGTTTTTAGTTCATGATAAAGTCTGATTGTCTTTGCATAGTTTTCTCACATAATTCTCAGATGATGCCATTCATAACTTCCTCTTGCTACTCGAAACTATATTGTTGGCCTGCTCTCTCCTTGAAGAAATTCTCTTATCTGCGCCGAAGTCTGCCCTCAAGCCGTTTGTGTGCACGGGGCCCCACATGGTAAGTCCAGACATGCCGTAATGTGTCCTAGCTAATAAAAAATTTTCCACTATAGTTCACTCAAACTGTATCGTACTTATCTATTATTGCTTTAACATTATATAACTCACAATTACAAATCAAAGAAATGGTGGAACAGGCGGTAAAAACAAAAAATGCTAGTGAGGTGATAAAAATTGTAAAATAAGCAGCCATGATTGGTTGAAACGCGTAGTTCCGTACCGTTTTATTGGTCAAAATTGTATGACATAGTACAAGTGTAACAGTCAAAGTAAATGTCATAATCTATTTTGACAACATTTTCTAGTAATAACTTGTGCTGTCTTAAGCGAAGATCGGTATAGTTCTGACCATATCTAGAAAATGAAGATGTTCATGGAAACTTTACGTCTAACACCTTTCATTTTAAAATGGAGATGATTACTTCCTCATCTGCAAACTTTATTTGCCCGCTATTGTGCAGATATAAGCCACAGAATCTGCTGCGTAGCTACATTTTCCGGCCACAAAACGCCTTGCGATTTAGAATGTCAGGGGACCGATATCGATTGGGATTTGAACACAGTTCGTGCTTTGTTTGCTGTGGGTGGTGATGTAATATTGCGAGCCAATTCAGAGACGGATCTTCTACTCGTAACCATGACAACGTTTTAAACATGCAACAATATTCAAATTTCCTATCGGTTTTAACGGACTAAAGAGGAGTTGAGTAAAGCATTAAAGTATCCTGGAAATATCGCTTCAAAGAAGCCTCACCTTTGATAAAAAAATAAAAAAAAAAAGGAAACTGACTTGCAGAAGCTTTCCTAAAATTTCAATTGCAAATATATTCTTAGTTGAAGGTATTGGATTTCGTATTTAGGGAGGCAAAAGAATGATTAATCACAAACGACTACAACATCCCCGAGCAATATTAATATTTTTATGTGGTTTATGAATCTTCAGAAAGCTTACTTCTCTTCAGATATCAGGCTTTCACGATCGTCGGGTTTTCAAGGACCTTTCAGAGGAGAAGTTAAATTGATTAGAAACATACAAACCAGTGAGAAATAACATTACATGTTTACGCATGTTTCTATCTGGGAACAATGAAAAGAAATTTATTACTCTAATAATAACCGGTTTCACCAAGCTTAACAAATCAATCAAAATTAAACATTAACCACTTCCCTGATTAACCCGAGTTAACTTGTTAACTTGTGTCAAAATTTATTAACCCGAGTTAACTCGTTTGAGTCTCATTTTCGCTTCTAAGGATTATATCCCGAATATATACATTTATATTCTTTCATTAAACTTTTCCTCACTAGATGGCTACAGAAGTTACTGATATTGCTATATCTTGTGATGTTTTATGTACTTCTTCCTTGCGAGTGGAATTCTTTGCTCATATAGCATTCACACACAGTAGTGAGTAGATGCTAGTTAGTTTTGGTGGTTTCTGTTTTAGTTTAGTTTTTTTTGTGCTGTTTTGTCAAAGATGGATCAAGTTAGTGATTCCGAAACTTTTGATCAGGAATATATTCCTGTAAAAGATTAGAAAATGAAACATCGGTATCAGAAGACGAAGTTATAGATCAACAAACAAATTCAGATCAGTTGATGTCGCGTCCTTCCGACAGTGGTTTGAATAGAAGACATTTGGCACCATTTCTTCTGCACCTCCGAGGTCCCCATTCCCTGAAATTTTAACATTGTTTCTGATAACGATAATTCTCAATTTTTAAAATTATTCTTTAATAATGACCTCAGCAACATTATATTCGAGGTGACGATTCGGTATGCTAATAAGTGTTCACAGAATGCTGAAAATAATTCGTGGCGACCTACTACAGACTCTGAAATACGTGTACTTTTGGGCATAGTGATACTGCAGAACATTATTCACAAACCTGAAGAACAGATGTACCGGTACAAATATTCAATGACTGCTACACCATTCTTCCCAAAACGCTCTCATATAGGAGAGCAGATACTACTGTCCGGAATGCAATGTGCCACTGTGCGTAATACCCTGCTTTCGAGTCTATCACACGGCAAGCAACATTTAACGCCTTGATAACAGCACTGGTATTGTATCTCATAAATTAATCCACACAAAAGAAACATAAGTTGGTAAATAGTTCAGGAGAAAATCAAAGTGGGACAACTACCAGAGCTGGAATCAAGGTGCACGAGATAACTCGGGATAATAATTCAGGTATGAATGTATGTCTATTTCATAGTGATTTTTTAGGTATGTAAGAAAATTAGTGATGTACAGTGATTCTGCAATATTAAATGATCTCTTTACGAAAATAAAAAATATGACACTTTTTTTTCACAAAACTGGTAAAATATATAGTAAGGGAAGAGATTAACTAGTGAACATTAAAATACAAGGTGAGTCAGGAGGAAAGATATATGGTTTGAGGGGTGATAATATTGGTGATTCTGAACAAAAAATTTCTATGAACATATGTTCTGTTCTTAACGGTTTCTAATGGAAACAATGAGGAACATGGAAAGTGGAGGTGACAGTAAATTAAAAGATTGTTACCTTATGTTCTGTTTAATTGGGTACTTTTCTTTAAAAACATGAAAAGTCCACCGTGGCTTCTGAAAGCGAACTATCTACGGAATAAAACCGTACAGTTTTTTCCGAACGGACAAAACTGTTGTGTGTGAAACTGTCCTGTGTCACAGAGTTAAGTTTAGATGTACAGGGCTATTCAAAAAGAAGGAGCAGATTTCAAATATTTATTTATTCCAAAGTACAAAATATAGAAACAGAATTCCAAAGTTCCTGGACAGACGAAAGTTTAAATTTTCAACAGCCCGGACAGAAGTTCTAATCATGGCCGCATTGGCGCTGATCGCATTGGCGCTGTTGATTGTCTGTAATAAAATGACGACACAACAGGAAAAAGCATTTTGTGTGCTGTAATTAGCAAAACTAGAGTCCATTATTGAAGTTCAACGTGCTTTTCGCCGTCAGTTTAATAAGCAACCGCCTCGTCATAAGCAGATTTACCAGTGTCATCGAAAATTCGTAGAAGATGGTTGCATCTGCAAACAGAAAAGCATAGTACGTCCACGCACATCCAATGAAAATGTCGAGCGTATTCGTACAGTTTACGAAAGGAACCCAAAAAATCCACAACACGAGCAAGCAGAGAACTGAACATTCCTCAACCAAACGGTACGGCCAGTTCTGAAACACCGTCTGCACATGAAGCCGTGCAAGCATTGCATCCTGACGACCACAACATGCCTTCAAAACTGGTTATTTCCTCAACTTGAAGATGATTCAGATGACTTCATCTTCATGCAAGATGGTGCCCCGCCTCATTTCTCTAACCACGTCCGACATTACTTGAATTACACCATTCCAGGACGTTGGATTGGAAGAGGAGGAGAAGATCAACTTCATCACCGGGGGCCTTCCAGGTCTCCAGACCTCACTCCTTGTGATTTTTATCTGTGGGGTTACGTAAAAGACCGTGTTTTTACCCCCCTATGCCTGACATTGGCCTTAACATTGCAATCAACAGCGCCAATGCGGCCGCGCATGACAAGCAACAGCGCCAATGTGGCCGTGATTGGAACTTCTACCCGGACTGTTCAAATTTAAACTTTCGTCTGTTCCGGAACGTTGGAATTGTGTTTCTATCTTTTGTAGTTTGGAAGAAATAAATATTTGAAATATGCTCCTTTTTGAATAGCCCTGTATTATATCAGGAATTTCAATTGTTCTCAATGAAGGAGAAGGCAATAGTTATTATCTAGAAAAGGTTAGGCTTTATTTTCCCATTGCCCGTAACGAAGTTAGAAATTCACTACTTTTTGATTGTGGGCTCTGCCAACCGTCTCTTTTTTTTTTCGGGACAGTCCCGATTTCGACCGTTGCGTCCCGCGTCCTGAAATAATTTGCTCATGTATCAAAATGTCCCGATTTCATGGCATATTAAACATTTACAGCTGATTTTCGTTCCTGTCAGATTGTTGGATTTAGTCTGGATTGGAAGATATTTCCCCATAGTCTAATACAGACATGCTTACGAAATGGAGAAATGACTCTAGTACGCATGTTCAAGGCAGAAATTTAATTCTCGTTGATGTTTCAACAGAGTGACAGGTGCAATGATCATAATACACAAGCTAGGACAGGTTTGATCACAGGACACTTACTGAATCATCTATCCTCTGCGCTCATCTTATGCACTTTTACTTTGTTTGGCGCCATTCAGTATTATGTCCACTTTGTTTCAATTGATGCGTCATTCATTGGGTTCGGCGGAAAAGTGGAAGTAAAAAAAAGATTTATATGACCACTTCAACGACAAATATAGATTAGATTTGATTATATGAGGTATAAACGAGGACAAAAAAGACTTGTAAAATACCGCAGCCCCTCACATGTGATAAGATCTGATAGCTCTGGTGATAACTCACGTAAACGTCTCTGTATTTTCCGAGAAGAGTGGCTGGATCTTTTGTCTAGGTAAGTTAGGTTAGTTCGGGTTAGTTCAAATTACGTTAAGTTAGGTTAGTCCATATTAGGTTAGTACAGCGGTCATCAGCGCAAAACACCCTGGGGCTAGCGTCTCTTACCCGCGGACAACACACTGCACGATGTTGCACTCGTAGCTTCTAGCGGGTATGGTCTCTACCTCTTCCTCCTGCACGACAGGGCACACGGGATGGCTCCACTTATCCTTTACCCATTTCAGCGAGTGCTGACAACCACTGAGTTAATAATTACTTCAGTAAGATGGTTCATCATTTCTTTCTTTTATAAGGAATTTATACTGTTATTCAACTTGTTTTGTGGTCATTTTGGCAAGTTTTTATAATTATTTTTACATATGAAATGATGTGGTTCTTAATATATATATATATATATATATATATATATATAATATATAATATACTCTTATAAAAGTACTACTGTTGAATATGTCATCGAATTGATTAGGTGGAAATAATTAGTGCAATAAAATTCCTTAGTAACGTTTGTGTCTCTAATTTTTTACAAAGTTGGCAAGCCTAGCTCTGCCATCATCATCATCATCATCATGTTTGTACCACCACCACCACCACCACCACCACCACCACCACCACCACCACCACCACCACCACCACCACCACCACCACCAATGCCACCGGCGTGGCTCAACCATTAGGGCAATTCCCTGCCGGTTTGAAGTTGCGCTCGGGCGAGTTCGATCCCCGAATGGGTGATTACCTGATTGGGTTTTTCTGAGGTTTTCCCCAACCGTAAGGTTAATACCAGGTAACCTATGGCGAATCCTCGGCCTCATCTCGCCAAATACCATCTCGCTATCACCAATCTCATCGACGCTAAATAACCTCGTAGTTGATACAGCGTCGTTAGATAACCAACTAAAAACTCATCATCATCTTTATCATGTGAACAAAAAGGGATAGCGGGAAAATGTATTTCTCTAAACTCACTCACTCACTCACTCACTCACTCACTCGCTCACTCACTCACTCACTCACTCACTCACTCACTCACTCACTCACTCACTCACTCACTCACTTTTTTACCTAACATCGTGAATTATTCCAATTTCAGCAGTGAAATTATTCAAGCACTATCGCTTCTTCTGAGTGATATCAACATTTCAAAATCTGTTACAAAATCTACTACGTTCGTTCTTTTATCGTCATCATGCTAAGCTTTACGGTTAGGCTCTAGGCTTATATTCAAATTTATTTCCTCTTTACATCTTTTCTGGGTCATCATCTATTTTTTTTCACATTGGATGGTACTCCATTGTCTTGAATGGAATGCGATCATTTTTCATTCATGACACATGTTTGTATCGGACATTCCTGTGTTTGGGCATGGTATCGATTATATTTCGCATGCTGAATATCTGTCCATATCTTCAACTCTCTGATGCTTGAGCAATGCGTATTGTGCTAATGGCCACAGCCAACACAATCTCCACTGCTTCAATTCTCATTTCCGTTGAAGTTGAGATCTATAATGAATATGAACATAATTGTGATTTATTATCACCCAGCATATTCGGTCCTTCTGCCCTTCACGTTTGTATTCGGGCCAGCATTCCCGTTCTTATGCTATTTAAAATATTATACATTAAGACATCTAGTCCCCGATGCATTCTCTTGATTATGTCTTTATATGTCCATTTATTTCACTTAATACTTCCTAAATTTTGTACCACTCACTATCGTACTACTCCTATCTTATTCTAATTCTCACCTGCTCTTGGCGATTAGGATTTCTTTTCAATTCATTCCCTACTTCACTTTATTTGTCTCCATTTCCCGTTCTAATTCTTTCTTAAATAAATACTAAATAAATAAATAAATAAATAAATAAATAAATAAATAAGAAAGAAACAAATAAAGAAATAAAGAAACAAATAAATAAATAAATAAAGAAATAGAGAAATAAAGAAACAAATAGAGAAATAAAGAAATAAATAGAGAAATAGAGAAAGAAATAGAGAAAGAAAGAAATAAAGAAATAAATAAAGAAATAAAGAAAGAAATAAAGAAAGATTTAAAGAAAGAAATAAAGAAATAAAGAAAAATAAAGAAATAAAATAAAGAAAGAAATAAAGAAATATATAAAGAAAGAAATAAAGAAATAAGGAAAGGAAATAAAGAAATAAAATAAAGAAATAAAAAGAAAGAAAGAAAGAAATAAAGAAATAAATAAAGAAAGAAATAAAGAAATAAAGAAATAAAGAAATAAAGAAATAAATAAAGATATAAAGAAAGAAATAAAGAAAGAAAGAAATAAAGAAGTAAATAAAGAAAGAATTAAAGAAATAAAGAAAGAAATAAGGAAATAAATAAAGAAATAAAGAAAGAAATAAGGAAATAAAGAAAGAAATAGAGAAAGAAATAAAGAAATAAAGAAAAAAAAATCAAAAAGAAAGATATAAAGAAATAAATAAATAAAAAAATAAATAAATAAATTTGGTTATTTTAAATTATATTTGTATAGTTTCTGTCTACAACTTATCAATCTTTATTAATACAGAATTAATTTTCTGTTTTCTTACATAAATATGCCACAAATATTTTCGAGTTATTTAAAAAGTCATTTGATATATACATTCAGTCTCATTCACTCTAACGCAACGATGAGTTGGTTTCACCATCTGGCCCCACATTCTTCATCTTAAATACTATGTCTATTACAACTCATCGCTGTAAGTGATTAAAAACCAAACACTCATAGAATGCCAATGCTTGTATCTCTCCAATGACTTTTCTTATCTGAACATAGTATCATTAGCGGATAATTACTGATATTTTTAAACTTCTAAATAATTTTAAATTTCAAATATGTCCATACAACATGACTTAAATTGGTTATATAATATCTATAGACTCAATTAAAGTGGGTAATCATTATAAGACTAATTTTAACAGATTACAAGTTATATTAATTTTTTTTCATGCCAAAATGACTTAGAACCACTCTAGTATTCACATAATTTTATAATGATTTATACATGTTCAATTTTATAATTTGCACAAATGTTCTCTCACTATATATCACCTGTGTTCAGTGTGTCATTTATTGTATTCTCCACCTGAAGATGAATCTTTAAATAAGTCAAAATATTTGTTAATATATAACTTTGCTATGTAATAAAACAGAAAATTCTGTATTAATGGAGATTGATAAGTAAGTTGTTGACTTAAACTATACAATTCTAATTTAATATACACTTTAACTTATCTGAAATCAATTCTCAAAATGACTTTCTAATTTGGTTAATCTCGTGACCAGAATATTGTAAGAAATGCCAATATAAAACTTAGAAATTTATTCTTTGAAGAGGTTGAAAAATTCATTAAATTTGGAGCAACAGTAACAAAAATATAAATGACTCTGTCAATGTCATACATCTATGACGCAGTGCATGGGTAGGCCACTAGAGGGAACCCAAGAGGTGAAACTTAAAACTGAGAGGATTCGATCCGACTTCGGGATGGGAATCCGGCGTGGCTTAGTGGATAGAGCGTCAGCATGTAGAGCTGAAAACCCGATCGGTACATCATAATAATATATGATATGCGAATAATCACTTAGTGATTTAAGACGGCGCTTATTCTGTCGGATCCCGGCCACTTAGTCACTCATAACGAGTGCACCTCTGAACATATGTGGACATTGTGCCACTGTCATACATCTATGACGTAGTGCATGAGGGTAGGCCACTAGATGGAACCCAAGAGGTGGAACTTAAAACTCAGAGGATTCGATCCGACATCGGGATGGGAATTCGATGTGGCTTAGTGGATAGAGCTTCAGCACGTAGAGCTGAAAACCCGGATTCAAATCCCGTTGCCGAAGAGAATTTTTCTCCGTTCCACTCATCCCTCATCATATGATGACTCAGAATTTCTGCACGGAAATATCGTATGTACTTCGGTACATCATAATAATATATGATATGCGAATAATCACTTAGTGATTTAAGACGGTGCTTATTCCGTCCGATCCCGGCCACTAGTCACTCATAACGAGTGCACCTCTGCACATGTATGGACAATGTGCCACTGTCATACATCTATGACGCAGTGCATGAGGGTAGGCCACTAGAGGGAACCCAAGAGGTGGAACTTAAACTGAGTGGATTCGATCCGACATCGAGATGGGAATCTGGTGTGGCTTAGTGGATAGAGCGTCAGCACGTAGAGCTGTAAACCCGGGTTCAAATCCCGGTGCCGGAGAGAATTTTTCTCGTTACACTCATCCATCATATGATGACGCAGAATTTCTGCACGAAAATATCATATGGGCTATTCCATATGAAATCGATCAGTAAAAATCCTTTAATTTTTATACTCAAATTTTTCCCTACTTATACAAGGTGCTGAAGGGACTGCATTTTCAAAAATATAGCTACTATCGAAAGTCAAAAGGTTTTCGTATTATTGAGCGACAAATTTAGCGTATTTTATAAAAACAAGCCTCTTCCAGCGCTCAGAACTCTGGAACTATTTACGTCAGAACATTGAACGAGAGCTTATTTTGAAGCTGACATTTGGTAGGTTATGTTAAGAAGTAATCCTTATTTTTATTTTACACAGAGAGACAAATAATCTGATTTTACTTGCTTTTAGGCTTTTTGGCCATTTGTAAAAATGTAAAAAAATATTGAGAAAAAAACTTGCATTATTAAGAGGGATTCGGAATTTTTTGCTTAGTGGCTCGGCAATAAGTTTCGAGGGTATTAAATAGATTATTTTCACACGCCTAGACTTGAACGTCGCAGTACTGCACGCACTGGCCGAGAGCTGAAGATAAGCGAGCGTTGGGCGTCATTTTACTCCTGTGTTTATGAAAACCTGTGATAAAGCTAGCACAGGCATGACTGCTAGACGATACATCACGTAGTGTAGGCTTTCACGGCCGGAGTCTATAGATGTAGATTCATTTTCCGGGCTGAGAGGCCGTGGTCTATTAGTTGGTTTTATACCAGACGTTTCGTCTGCAACTGCGGCAGACATCTTCAGTGGAGTGGTATCCGAGGTCGCAAGACTCTTCTCGGCGTACCTGAGGCAACTGCCTCAGGTACGCCGAGAAGAGTCTTGCGACCTCGGATACCACTCCACTGAAGATGTCTGCCGCAGTTGCAGACGAAACGTCTGGTATAAAACCAACTAATAGACCACGGCCTCTCAGCCCGGAAAATGAATCTACATCGATACATCACGTGTTTATGTCTACTGACCTTGCTTCCCTCGGCTATCTCCCGCCTCACAGTCAGCTGGTTAGTTCACGCGCGTGCTATTTATTTTCTTTATTTGATATTTTCAATACTTACTTATCAACGTGCCACCAGTAAAAAATGTGTTTATTTGTGCTTTCAATGCGGAATCTAACCATATATTTTAAAAATATATTTTCGTGGCCAAAGGCGTCTTAATGAAGAAAAATCTAAATTTCTCAATTTCCATAAAAAGTAAGAAAAACTGTTTACATGTCAATATAAACTTAACTTCTCAGCATCAAAATAAACCATGACTTTTATTATTAGGTGAAAGGGTTTCGGAACCACAACAGTTTAAAGTTGCTAATTTTATGAAAATACGATAAATTTAAATATTATTAATTAAAACACTGTGAAGTTCTGATGCCTCAAACTTTGCACAAAGCATTATATCACAGTTGTCTACGGACAGATAAATTTTCATTGTATTTAAAAATTGCAAGGTGAATTTTTTCTATATTTCGGTCGATTTGAGATGGAATAGCCCATATGTACTTCGGTACATCGTAATAATATATCTCCTAAAACCGCTGATTTCTCTTTTCCTCAGATGTTTACATTATAACACTTCAAATTGAGGAAGAATTTATGGATAGAACTTGGGAGGCTATCCTCGATGTTCGAGATATCGAACTTGATGAAGTTTTTCGTGGGAATACTGAATCGACATTTCAATTCTAACAAGTAAGATGGTAAGAACAAGATCAGTCTCGTTCAGGAAAAGAAAAGGTACAGGAGATACAATTGGAAAGCTGCGAAATACCGGCGAAAGATATCTAGAGACAAATAAAGAAGTGTGTGTAGTATTTATGGATCTGGAAAATGTTTTTGACAGGGTGAATTGGAATAAGCTTTTGTGAATCGTGAAGAAAATTGGTTTGGACTTTAAAGAGGAGAATGTATTCAGTATATGAAACAACAAGTTAAAGTAAGAAGAGAATATGAAATGTCAGAAGGAAATATAATAGACAGAAGAGTACGAAAAGAATGCCCTTTCCTCTGTACTCTGTTCGACATTCATTGCATAGTGAACAAACATGAACATTACGACGAAGTGACAGGAACGACCACGTAGTTTTGAAATGTGGGTATGGAGAAGAATGGAGCGTAAGAAATGGACAAACGAAATACGTGTAACAAATGAAGTTGTGCCAGGGAGAGTGGATGAAGAAAGAATAATGCTGAAACTCAGCAGGAAGAAAGAAGAAGAAAATGCCTACTGAAGGATATATACTGCAGGGAATGCTGAAGGGGGAAAAGTTCGCGGCAGAAGAAGACTTCTGATGTTAATTGTCATTCAGATATATGGAACGCATGCAGGGAGGAAGGAGGAAAAGAGTGAAGATTGGAAAATACTAGTTTTGCAATGAAAGACCTGCCATTCAGTAGAAAACTAAGAATGAATGATTGAATGAATGAATATGAATGGATGAACGAACGAACGAACGAATCAACGAACAAACGAACGAACGAACGAACCGATCAGTCAGCCAGCCAGCGATCCCAACCAACACAACCAACTCACGATGTTGATGAACAGAACCTTGTCATCAGCCTGACTGACTTGTCAAGGAATGTACATTTATGTAATAATTTCGTTATATTTTAAAATACAATATGTAGGTGCTCACGGATAGAGTCGTCAATGTAAATGAAAGATATTTTTGTGTAATAAAATAGTGACAAATGTTCGTTCTTCAGACTCAAATAACAATTTTTTTGACGCATGAAGAAAAATTTTAACTTCTAATGTTCCATTCATTCATTTGTAACTGAACAAAGTAATACTTCTGTACTAGAGATGAACAACAATCGAGAAAGTAAGACTAACAGCGCCCGCAAAGCCGAAAACCCGCACGACAATGTTGTATACGTCGCGTCGTTGACGTAAAGACTGCTTGTGAGTGTTTCGAGACGTCGAGATTGATCACTCCCGAAGTCCCGAACGTCAAGCACCCTTGAATCGCCACAGTTTATGCCTGAGTGAACTTTTATCTACTTTGGCAACTGTTACATATGTATAAACAATCAAGTAGCCTATTTGAAACAACATCTCTACCTATCATTGCATAATAATCCGTTCTCCAATCTTTATTTAATAACTAGACCCTTATTAAAAGGCTAGGAATTTTCTTTTCATATGTTTGAGATCAAGTGTGCAATCTCAAGTAAATAGTACATTATGCAACGAGTCTATAATGATAGTAATTAAGACGCGAGCATGTTTGTTTATGAAACGAGCGCAAACGAGTTTCATAGTTTTCATACGAGCATCTTAATTACCATTATAGGCAAGTTTCATACAACTTTTTATGCTCGACCATATTTATAACTTGAAATTATTCAGAAGTATTCATTTTATTCGTATCTGACCCAAGAGCGGAAGTGACCTCATAAATTGTGAGATGTGCGCAGACGCGAAAGTATTGATTTTTTTCCGAGGAACAATAATGTCATTGACCTTGATATAACGTAGAGAATAACATGAACTAATTTTGATATAACCTGGAAATTGATTTAGAATTGAGAAAGGAGATGACAAATTGAATTTATTTGAATATTATTTACAATTAACGCTAATTATTATAGTAACAGAACATAACCTTCTACGACAGTATTGGATTTCCAGCCTCCGTGACGTTTCCCTCGTTGTCTTTCGATTGCATATCCGAGAATAATCGAAAACCTGAACTTTAATGAATAGGTGTACTTTAATGACATGCATTAAAGGACTGCTACCAGGTGTATAATTACTACATTTCGGCATGGTCGAGCATAAAATATATTAACGTTATGTTTAATGATACTTAGAAGTGCAAATTTATCTGAGAATTATTTTTTAACCTTAGGTATTATCATATAATAGAACCAGAATATTTTGATAACTAAGATACTATTCTATTTTGCCTTTTTGTCTCATTTAAACATTTATAATGTTATTTATTATAAATATGTATGTTATTCAAAGTTACGAAATCTTTCCACACCGACCAAATGCTACTTCGAGAATGATGAACGAGACTCGAAGCGCACGAGAATGACGAGACGAGACGAGACGAGACGAGACGAGACGAGACGAGACGAGACGAGACGAGACGAGACGAGACGAGACGAGACGAGACGAGACGAGACGAGACTCGAAAGACAAATGCAACGAACACAGCGAGCGAGAGCGGTAGTTAGTTTTGTTTATCTCTGTTCTGTACGTGTTTATTTATTTTTTAGTTTTCGTTTTTTAGTTTTGTTTCCTGAATAACTTAATAACTACCGGTACATGATTTTAAATGGTGAAATATTGTTGTAGACTCTTATTTATTATGATTCATACCAGTGATATATAAACTCCTTTTATAACAATTCTTCGTTAAGTGAGCGTATATAGGGTAAATCACGAGTTAGCACCAATTACGGAGCATATTTCCGAAGACAATTTGGGCAAATAAATGCCATATAAACATTGGGCCTATTCTCAATAATTTCAGAGTTACACTAATTTGGAGTTATTTGTAAAATATCTTGTTTCCGTAGTTTTAAGGGTTAAAGAATATTACAGATAGAGAAAGAACTTTTCAGAAGTAACATTTCTTTAATTGATTAGTATTCTGAATATAATTATGATGTACCGAAGTACATATGATGTTTCCGTGCAGAAATTCTGCATTACCGTATGATGAAGGATGGTTCCTGCACGGAAATACCATATGTATTTCGGTACATCATAATAATATGATATGCATAAATAATCATTTAATGATTCAAGACGGCGCTCATCCCGTCGGATCCCGGCCACTTAGTCACTCGCAATGAGTGCACCTCTGTACAAAATCCGTTGGACATGGTGCCAATGTCACATATCCTGTCACAGTGTACATGAGGGTAGGCCACCAAAGGGAAAACTGAGAGATTGAACTTAAACTGAGGGGATTCGATCCGGCATTGGAACGGGAACCCGGTGTCTTAGTGGATAAAGCGTCAGCACGTAGAGCTGAAAACCTGCGTTCGAGTCCCGGTGCAGGAGAGAATTTTTCTTTGTTCTATCCATCCTTCGTTATATAGTATTCTGAAGCTAAAAATGTGTTGTGAATTCCATAGTTGCTTCGTATAGATTTCTTCCGATTTTTAATTGCAAAATTATAATACTTTTCTTACGCACTTATTGCAACAATTGTTACAAATCACGCCACTCCTGTAAAGAATCTACTTGCTGGTAATCATGTGATTGTAACAGTTGTTGTGATAAGTGCGTAAGAATAATGTAATGTTGTAGTTAAAATCGAAAAAAAAATTATGTACGAAGTAACTATGAAATTGACAAGATATATTTAGTTTGAAAATACTAGAAAATTAAAGAAATTAGACTTCTGATTAGTTCATTATTTATTTGTAATATTCTTTTACCCTAAAAATTAAATAGTAAGATATTTTAAAAAGAACCTAAAATTAGTGAAACTCTGAAAATGTTGAGATTACGACATATGTTTATAGAACAATTTTTGCTCCGAATATCTTCGAAAATAAGTTCCGTAAGTGGCGGTAACTCCCCGTCAATCACCCTGTACATTTGTAATCAGAATAAATAATCGTATTAGGCATATAGGCTAAACGTACATACTTTGCATCTTTGTTTGCAATTGAAGATACTAAGTGATAAAATATGAATAATGTTTTGAGATCCTCTGCTGGTAGAGGAGAGTAGCCATCAATGAACCGTTACTTTCAATAGACCGTTGCCATACTCTTGGTCATATTGACTGCGCATGCATGAAACGTCACCTCAAGGCCTCCCCCTCCTGTATGTCACTCCTGAGTTGTCTTTGGTGGCGGCAGCAAACACGTGGGCTGAACAAGAAAAGAAGCTCAGATACGTTTCTGTTATTTTTACTGTAATTTTAAAGTAACTTTAAGTACAGAGCACATTGGCTTAATGACATCAAGTTACGAAATCGCACATATAGCTGGAAGCAGTGTTCTGTCTGCTTCCTGTTTAATTGTATATTCATAAATTTTTTATAACCTCTTCAGCGCTCTTGAAATGTGATTAGAAAATCGCTATGGATGGACCAGCTGGAGTTCCCATGAATGGACTGCATTTTAAAATGAATCACTCATGGAAACAAATTCCCTTCAGGAAGCAATCAAAATCAAGACTCCTGGTTTTGTTTCATATATGAAGAAACCATCGAGAAAAATATGATTCAGTGTATGTCTTGCATGAAATGGGTACATGAAGCTTATACAAATGTTAGGCGGAGTCAAAAGAAATACTTTATGTGGCACGTGTCTTGAAAAGGAAGACTATTTTATCTACAGTATAAGAACAATCTCAGACTCCAGAAAATAATTTCATATGTGCAATCACATCATTATGTTGCTGTCATGTATTTTAAAGTTGTATGCTAAATTTTTTAACTACTGTATTAGCTAATGTGAAATAACCTAAAACTTTAAAACATTGAAATGACAAGGACTGTGTTTTTCATGGTTTTCAGTTTCAAAATACGATTACAGTTGGATTAAAAGTATCCTCAACATCCATTAATCGAATGTATATTTCTTCATTGTTATGATTTGTCATGTGTTGACATTATTTTGAGATATTTTTAATTTTTTTTTTTTTTTTTTTTTTTTTTTTTTTGGTTGATTCGTGCGAACATGCTGGTCCATTCATAGAACTCTGTCGCCTTCATTGAATCAATAGTCGAATTTTAATTGAGCTAATCTTTAAACAGATATAAATAGGATGTAGCCCTGAAACTTCATTTTATCATTTCTTATTAGTAATGTAATTGTTCAAGCCTATGAACGGAATTTTAAGGCATTGCCTTGTTAGATAAAATAAGGAATCGTTAGCTGGTCCATTGATGGCTACTTTCCCCTGATTCTTCCACGTGAAAGACGAACCTCTGATATTGCATTAAGCACAATATTCACGTTATATAAGGGACCTTGTGTGTTCAATAACAGTGTCATGACTTGGAAATAATGACAGTGTTACTGATCGTGTAAGGCCCTTAGAGACAGAATGATGGCAAGTAATTATCCGATAATTACGCGGATCCGGATGTTCTGATCTCGGAGCGTCAGTATTAGCGAATGGAGGGGATGGTGTCATTAATAATGACAGCGTGAGGACCCGCTCGTCATTATTCCACCATTACTCAGTTCAAATCGTAGAGCTCTGATTGAAGGTTGTATCACCGGTGATAGGGAAGCAAATACAAGCGAATCTTTCATAGAATAAAGTGATTTATAAAGTGATGAAGTTATTGGAAGTTCATTGAAAAACGTGAAAGTCATGTCGAACTTTGGAATTCTTCACACCCATCTCACATGAAAAAATAAATACACAAATGTGGCTGTAATGTGGGAAACAAAGTAAACCGTTGAGCTAACGGTGCTGACATGAGGGAGAAAATACTCGCAGATTCAACTGCCGGAAAAAGTAGAAGAAAATTGTGGCATCAAAGAGATCGGGAAGTGATGCAGCTGAGGTGTATCAGGCAACCTTAACCCTTTGAAGCACAAATTAATTTTTTATGTTTTTCATATCCTGGATCATATCAAAGCTTCAATCAATTTTTTCAACATTTTAACTCTGCACACAATTTCAAAACACAGATGGCACCTCTATGTATACTCAAGACGTGGTTTCTTGGTGGAATACCTGTGCTATAAAATTTAGGAAGAAAGAAACCTGTGGTTCTTCTGAATAACCAGTATGCTGCAAAGGGTTAAGGATGTACCATACTCTGAAATTCCTCCACAACTATGAACAACCACTACAACAAATGTCCAGCTGAATTAGATTAGTATAGAATTAATAACTACACTAATTATTAGGGACCGGATTTTTAGATTTTTAAAAATATCATTTAAGTTTTTGGAATAGGTGAAATAGGTTTTTTTTTAGGTTTTATGTCCAACCTGTGAAAAGGGGTCGCAAAAATTCCCCGGGCATTAAAATGCACCCCTACAGCTATTCTTAAAAAAATAAATATATTGTGGAGAATGGAGAAAGTTACACAACACAGAACTGCACACATTTTATTTTTCACCTGACATAATTAGGAACATTAAATCCAGACGTTTGAGATGGGCAGGGCATGTAGCAGGTATGGGCGAAACCAGAAATGCATATAGAATGTTAGTTGGGAGACCGGAGGGAAAAAGACCTTTGGGGAGACCGAGACGTAGATGGGAGGATGATATTAAAATGGATTTGAGGGAGGTGGGATATGATAATAGACAGGATTAATCTTGTGCAGTATGGGGACCAATGGCGGATTTATGTGAGGGCGGCAATGAACCTGCGGGTTCCTTAAAAGCCATTTAAGTAAGTGTGTGTATGTGATATTCATAAACTTTTAGGTCTACTTCGGAGAACACAGGTTGCAGAAAATACTGTAAAAATTTAATGTAAATGGATTCAGCATTTAAGTTTGAAAAATGTTAATTTTCGGAAAGCAGCATTTAAACAAAAAGAGATTTATGAATTACAATCGTCGCCATATTTAAAGAGGTCATTCAAAGGCCTTATATATATTATTCTGAAGATCTTTTTTTTTTTAATTTTTAACACAAAACAAAGAAACCGAGTTTTTCACTACATCGATCACCTAAAGGTAACAATATACGCAGCACATCTGTATCGGAAACGGTGATCGGGTTAATGGTTACAGAAAGAAAGCACCAAGCCTCGCTCTACGCGGATGCTGTTTCACAAGTGCTGACAAGAATTACGGCAGGCTCAGACTGTACTTTCTGGAGGCGCAGGAAATGAGTGTAGACGTTAAGTGGTGCCGCGTCTGTCAGGTGTCACTTTGAATGCATCAGATCTCAAAGAAGTGGCCTGGGATAAAATCCTGCTTTCACGTTAGAAGCAGGCCAGTAATCATCCTCCGTTTAATGGACTATTTAGACGGGAACGGATTATTTTGAAGAAGGCACACGGTATTAGATCGATGTTCTTAAAAAATTCAGCTACATTGCAAGTTGAAGGTCACGGTCTGTAGTAAGTCTATAGTGTTTATATAAAATGTTCTGAGCTGCTGTCTTCCAAGTTTCATGAGGCTACGAACGTCTTGATTCTTAAAATAAGGAGAAAGAGCTCTATCCAGTTTTGTAGTCAGATGGAAACGTAACCCTTCAGTACTCGCGTGGGGGACACCTGTCAACCAACGTGTTTCTTTCCATTGCTGTATTTTCTACTAAGGGTTTACAGCCGTGAGATTAGGTACCTTCAAAATAATGCTCACAAAGCACTTTTTAGTATCAGTCTTGAAGTTTCTCGTATAACTTATGTAGCAAAGATTATATTCTTCTACGTGACAATTATAATTGTCAACCACGCGACTTTTTACGTTACGATTTCTGCAAAGTTTCGGTACTTACTATTCATTATCACTTTTGAGAGTTATATATTATACAGAGGGTGCCAAAAAATGTATATACTCTTTAATAGTTCATAATTACATTAACTCACTTTTTAATATTTTTTCAAGTGTGACGCTTAAACTAATGGCTGAAGTCAGACTAAACTTTGAGGAAAGAAAATTCATTCTAAAGTGCTTACTGGAAGACTGAGAACATGAGTGAAGTACAAAGACGGTTTAGAATGGAGTTTCAACGAGATTCACCAATGCGACTCACAATTGCTCGTTTGCGAGATAAGTTTGAAGATGAAGGAACTGTTCAGAATATCCAGAAGAACAATTCCGGAAGACCACGAACATCCACCAGCCCCACAGAGAAAAAGAAGTCATCGAAAGGTTTCAGCAATCTCCTAAAAAATCTTCCGGCAAGCTGCTCGTGAGACAGGACTTTCAAAATCGAGTGTCCATCACGTTTTGAAGCGTGCTCATTGGAATAGCTTTATTCCTAGACTAGCCGTACCCGTGCGCTCCGCTGCACCCGTTAGAAATAAATATAAATTAATTACATAATTAAAATAGGACATTTGATCCAGGGAACATTCGTGTTTGATAGAAGGATAAATCGTTTATTATGTTACTTAATTTAAATTTAATTTTAAAAGTTAAAATGCGATCATTTTGATCCAGAGACTACTCATTTGGTCATAAAAGTTATTTTATGAAATACAGGAAACGAATGTACAGAATAGCCTATCAAGTTTTCTGTGCATAAAAATCTATTTTAATCTTACCTGTTCTGGATTCACTCAGATGTTACTGTAATAACATTACAGCATTATGTCCATCTAGAGAAACTACACTTTCCAATGGTGAATTAATAATTCATTATACAAATCTGTTAATTTATCTTCCGATATTACTTCATACAAACACACAAACATTCTCTGTAGGCTATGTTGCATAGCTTTCGATTGTTGTTGTCCAAGGCCCCTTATAGACGAGGTCATTTTTTTTTTCATTGCACCGCCTTAGATGGCGTTGTTATTGTAATTTTGAAACTCATTTATCTCATTAAATATCAGTCCTATCAAAATTGTGCATAGAATAAAACTTATCGGAAATTATATTTAAAGAAACTTTTGTTATGTAATATTTTTCATGAAAATTAATAATAAGGGAGATATTTCGATTTATTTAATTCAAACCCCCTTATAACACCTCTTTTAAATAAAATATTTTGAATGCCATATAGACTAAATTCTAAGTTACAACGATCTTAATATATATTCCAATTTTCATATAAATCGGTTCAGCCATTATCGCGTGAAAAGGTAACAAACATACATACACACAGACAGACAGAGAGACACACAGACAGACAGGCAGACATACAAACAAAAATTTCAAAAAAGGGATTTTCGGTTTCAGGGCGGTTAATTATATATGTTGGGACCAATTATTTTTGGAAAATCGAAAATTACCAGAAAAATTTCGGCTATAGATTTATTATTAATATAGATTAGTCCACGCTCTCAATGAAGATGATCATGACCGGAGAATTAAATTTTGTGAGTGGTACCAAGCAAATTGTGCGTAGGACAATCAATTTCCATAAAAGATTGTTTGGAGTGATGAGGCCACGTTTAAAGTTAAATGGCTCAATCAATCGTCACAATTGCACCTATTGGGCAGCTAACAATCCTCATGTGACAGTGGAACACCATGTTAACTTACCAGGAATTACAGTGTGATGTGGTTTATCAACATTTGGTTTAATTGGACATTTCTTTTTGATGGTACCGTGACTGGTGCAATTTGCTTCAACTTGCTAAAGAATCCGCCATTCATGCATCGAAAAGATGTTTAGGAATGAAGAATGGTACTTCCAGCAGGATGGAGCATCTCCCCACTACCACGCGACGTGAGGGCCACCTGCAGAACAGATGGGTAGGACGAAGAGGTAGAAGGCCTACCGAGTACTCCCCTCGCTTACTGGATTTGACTCCGATGGATTTTTCTGTGGGGACATGTCAAGCACAATGTTTATGACACAAAACCAGCTACAATCGATGAGGTGAGAGCAGCCATTGAAAGAGAATATGCCCAAATACCAATCGAAATGATTATAAATGTTTTGGATTCCATCGGTCAGCGTTATAAACTGTGCCTGGACCACAATGGTCAACAATTTGAACACATTAAATAAATGACTGGTTTCTACATTGGTTCACATTATTTTTAATTTTGAAACTTTTCTGTATTATAGTAATTCTTAACGTTTTAGTCATTCAAAGAGTGGAGGGTATACATTTTTGGCACTTTCTCTATATTTAGGAATAATTTGTTCTATTGAACTTCGAAGGATTGTAGATTTAAGTTTATCAGCAGGCTTCGAGACTTCGGACCCGATAGAACAGTTCAGTGGGAAATCCGCATAACGGCGTACTCAGTATAGTGGTAAAGCATACAGTGGGTGGGGGTACTGTAGAATGAATGCCAACAAATACGCAAAGGAAAACGCTCTGGATTTGAAGGTTCTGACGAATAATTTGGTTTTCATACAAACTGTGTCTGAAACTATTACACGGTTAGAAAAGTCAGAGCAAGAGATGCCGGAAGCCCTCAAATTAATTTAGAAAATGATGGAGAGAATTAATGAGACATCAAGTACACAGGTTACTGAACGTGTAAAACAGAAGTGGAAATCAATTTTATATAAAAATAACGGATATGGAACATTGTGTAATATAAACAGCAAATTAGTGGACAACAGTCACCCGAGAATAAAAGACTGTCTCTTAGAGACTGCAATGATGTTAGGTTTTTTCTTTTGCTCCTATCACGTCATGCGACGTAGAGCGCAGCTTTCTATGCAGTACAAACTTTGGCAGATAACCGAAAAAGATTTACGTTTGAGACACTGAAAATGTATCTTGTAGTACATTGCAATTCGGTACTGTAACTGCACTTCCTAAAGACGACCAATAGGATAAATGGAAAAATTAAAATTGCTACATGTTTATTTCCACCATTAACACTGTGTATAATTAAACAAAATGCTTATAAAAGACAGGAGAATAAATGCTTTTCACATTCTTTTAACATTGTCATTGTGTAATGTATATTTAGTTTCAGAATGTACATATGTGTGTGTTTCCCCATACTACCGTACTCTACTCTAAATAGCAACGTTGTTACCTCAACACATCTCTATCTACCTGCAGCGAGTCAACAACCTATAGTGCATGCACAGTAAACTTAATGTATCGGGTCCAAAGTCTCGAAGCCTGTTTATCAGATTCCTTCAGAGATTAGAAGTTGTTCTCAAATATTGCTGGGAATTCAAGAATCCGATTCGCCAGCCCAGAACAAAGGAATAGATGCCAGGGCCGTTGTTACCAATTTGGAAGGTCTCGAGACAAAATGACTAGAAATGATGTGTGAAATGTTCAAAACGGACATATGCCGATCATTTGAGGGATGACAGAAAGCGTTTAGGAATAAAGACTTTTGAAGGATAATCCTAGGAAAATAGGACAATGGGATATAAGCTATTCAGGTATTATTATAAAGAAAGATTTTCAGAACAAAGCTAGGATTTCAAACTGTTAATTTTGTAGGTTAGGCGTGAAAAAATGTCTGAAATTGACACATAAATAATTATCTTTTAGCTGTAAAGAAAATAATTCTGTTTAAAAATTATTTTTATATTTATTTATAAATAAACTGTGTATACTCCGTCGTATCACATTTATGTAACCATTCATATTGAAAATAATGTTCAAAGTAATTGTATGTATGTATGTATGTATGTATGTATGTATGTATGTATGTATGTATGTATGTATTTACACTGCAAGTGGGCAAGCACCCGGTGGCAGTGGTATACACAATATAAACAATACACAATAAAATTTACAATACACAATACAATTTTACAATACACAATACAATTATAAACAAAATACAATAAGAATACACAATACAATTTAACACAATAATAATAGAACATAAATAAAATACCTAATTTTACAATACAACCTACATAATTATGTATGGGCCCTACATAAGTTTCAATAGTCTTTCAATTTACTCTTATCTCACTCCCTGTAGTGGCACTATGACGCATTACACTGACGCTTTAGCACACATTTCACTGACACTCTGTAACACATTTCACTGACACTCTATAACACATTTCATTGACACTCTATAAATTATCAATGACACATTTCACTGAACTGGACACATTTCACTGCACTGTAAAATCACATAACTTTCACTGCACTGTAAAACCATAACTTCACTGACTCACCTCGCTTCACTGATACAACAGTTCAAATAGTGAAATAATTACACCCTTATGCATACTTACAAACAGAACTACATTTAAAGTAAACATTTCTAGTCTAAGGCCCTCTTACACGCTATTTTTAAATAATTTACAATTCAAACCAAGGAAGTAACTCGTCAGGCTAGATAAATACACGTCACCTTAAAAAATTAAATGTTAAATGTCACCTTAATTTTAATTTGCACTTTATACACATCTTTTTAAGTTCTTTTCAAATTCTTTTTAAATTCTTTAAAACAAGAATATAACTTGGATGACAGCTGTCCCCACGCGACTGAAGATGTTACGAAAAAGTACGCCAGTACTGAAGGGTTAAACATCAATTATAAATTGATCCGTTTTATTTTCTATTCATTTATGACAACAGTCCTATGCTGTGACATAAGCTCTAGTACCAGAATTGAAGCTGGCCTTCTGTGCCCGAGGTTGCGAGTTCGATCCCGGCCCAGGTCGATAGCATTTAAGTGTGCTAAGTAGATATACTGGCATGTAAAAGAACTCCTGAGGAACAAAATTCCGGCACACCGGTGACGATGATATAACCTCGGCAGTTGCGAGCGTCGTTAAACAAAACATAACAGCATTAACAATCAAGAATTGAACATCTATATCCATACTATGGGGACTGCGTGCTTTCAAGACGTATAGTTCACTCTTTTCTCAGTCGTTGACAGTTCGTTCGATTCTTTCCGTCCTCTATCAATACGTCCACTTTTCTTCGTGAACCTCATATTCCTCCACAGGAAATTTCGTCCACAGAATCGTCCGAAATTATACAATTTGTTCAATTGTTCGTCATAGATTCTCTCCTGACTTGTGGAAGGTTTATGATCTTGTGGAAATAGGTCTCAATGCACAAACAACTTTGTATAAGAATGACACTCAAAATTTCAAAGAGACGATAGTGACTGACTACGTAAACGTCTAGAAATTCTTAGAACATAATAAATAATTGGCCATGATATCAAGATTGTCATGTTACAACTTGTCGCTATTGTCGGTGTAAATGTAGAAGTCACACTCTCACAGTTGTCCCACGTAGTAGATTTCATTGATAGGCAAACAAACAACAGAGAAATTTTTTGAAAGTCAAAGCATGTATGTATACATACATAAGTGTTCTGACCATGGACGGCGTTTCACTGCAAATCCATCATTCTCCAATCTTTCCCATTTTCTGCCGTCTTCTTAGTCACCGCAAATGATTCATATATCTTAATGTCGTCTATCATCTGATATCTTCTTCTGCCCCGAACTCTTCTCCCGTTAACATTCCTTTCAGTGCATCCTTCAGAAGGCAGTTTCTTCTCAGCCGGTGACCAACCACTTCTTTTTCTGATCACTTTCAGCATCATTCTTTCTTCACCCACAACAAAACTTCATTTCTTATTCTGTCTGTCACCTACACACGTTCAATCTTCTCCATATCCACATTTCAAATGCTTCTATTCGTTTCTCTTCATTTCATCGTAGTCTGCCTGGTTGACGCAGTAGGTATAGCGCTGGCCTTCTATGCCTGATTCCGGGCCAGGTCGATGGCATTTAAGTGTGGTTAAATGCGACAGGCTCATGCCAGCAGATTTACTGGCATGTAAAAGAACTCATGCGGGACAAAATTCCGGCACATCGGCGACGCTGATATAACCTCGGCAGTTGGAGCGTCGTTAAATAGAACATAACATTTATTTAATATTTATAATTTCGTCGTAATGGCCAGGTTTCTGCCTCATAAATTCCACATTCCACACAAAGCACTTCATTAGTGTCTTGCTTAGTTTTTTTCCAGAGGTTCGCAGATGCTCCTTTTTCAATTCAAAGCTTCCTTTGCCTTTGCTATCCTCCTTTTGACTTCCCGACAGCAGCTCATCTTACTTCTTATAGTATACCCCAAGTATTTGAAGGTGTCCACTTGCTCTACTGTCTCATTCGGAATTAGCAAGTTTACTTTATTTACTTCCTATGACCATGGTCTTCGTCTTATTTGCATTTATCTTCTTCCATATATTGCTTACAGCTGTCATTTAGCTCCAGTAGCATATCGCTTAGTATCATCTCCTCTTCTGCTAACACCACCACTTGTATGTATGTCATTATTTATTTGTCATGGCGTTTTTACCCGCAGTTACGCCAATATTCATACACAAATTTTCTTTCAACTCATTATGGATCTTGAAGAAAGAATTTGACAATTGATATTTCTATTCTGAAATCAGTGCAGCATCTCCTAAGTTACCGATTATCATAAGAAATATCGGTTACTTGAATTTGGGTTCATTTAAAACCATAAAAAATAATATTGCTTATAGCGAAATTGTATTACGATTAATTGTGTAATACGACTTAACACACTTAAGTTTAATTTAAAACAGAATAGATAGCTTCTCATTTTATTATTTTAATGCAGCTCAGAATATGTCTAGATACATACAAAGAACTGCTCTTAAATTTTTCGACAGTCATTTGAATATACAAAACTTCCTACCAGGATAACTTGAATTGTGTTCTTATTGAACTCAAGCGAAATGCACAGGGTTTGTTCTAGCTCTCTAGATCAGATTTTCATACATAAATAATGCCTTACTAGACCTCTAGCTGAGATCATAAACCAAAGAATGAATCATGGTACCACATTTTTACGTATACATCCAGCGACTGCCGGCTAATAAGATACGGCTTTCAAACAAGAGAGGACAGCCCTTTCCCTGCTCCTGCCGTGCCAGTCTGTTGAGAACAAAAGCAACGGAACCTGCATCCGACACAAAGGAAATTGGTATGGAGAATCAATAGAAATTAAAAGAACGTACAAATAAAACATGCAACTGTGCTGTCAAGGGTGCTGCAAACTCAGGAACAAGTCACCAGCATTAAAGCGAAGCAATCGTTTATGGAAAAGGCAACATTTCTTCTACCAACTCTGCAGGGTTAGGAGTAGACCACGGAACTTAATGCACTAAAACAAACCTGAAAATATGCATGCAACTATACAGTAAAAAGTGTTTAAATGTGCGCTAAAAATGGAAATGTATTATGCAGTAAAATTACATTTTGGAGGCTTAATTGATTTAATAATATGATATGCTCCCTCTGTTACAAAATATGGTATAGAAAGATGCCATTTATTCGTTCAAAAATATTGTATACATTTGTTAAAATTATCAGTAATATAATATAACTTTAATATAACTTCTACATACTTATTTGTTTGATTAATTAACACAGGAAAAACTAATAAATAAAGTACATTTCATTCTGTATGATGTCAAATTAATAAAAGAGAAAAAAAAATTGAGAGAGGTAAATTAACATAAAAAACTGCAATAAATTACTACCTGTTTTTATGACTGTTGTGCCATAGATTTTGTATACAAAATTGACTAAACCCCATTTCAGTTTTGTTGATAGGCTTTCCTCTCTAGTCACACTCCCTACCGTCAGTGAAGGGGAGATGTTACTGTCCATCTCACAAACGTTCGACTATTGACTTTCTACATAGCGACAAGTAGTAGTTACTGGTACTCTATATTTCGAAAGTTCGTACTAAGCGTTTATATTGAATTTTATTGCTGTTTATATTAACTGACACATTAAAAAGCTACTGACAGCAGAAGATAAATGTTTTCTCCACCGCTAGTTGCTACTGTAGAACATACACAACGGGACAATCTGCTCTGTGCACATTCATCAATGTAATTAATTATTAGTTGAAAATATTGTTAAGAACTACACAAAAATATATTCTAACATATAATTGTCAAATATATGTGACACTGTACGTTATATTCACTTATATACTTTATTTAATATTTTATTTGCTAGTGAGTATAGCTTGGGGTGCAGGTATAAGAAGTAACAGCTACCGGTCTGTCATTGACGGACTCAGAGCAAATAGAAGGTGAAAGAAATGCCTTCGCATCCTCTCAACTTGTATGAAATGTCGTTTAGTTTGGTGTTCCATTTTCTGCAACAGGAACACCACAGCAGGTGTTCGTTTGATTTCCGTTCATAATGAACTATGTAAATATTATAGTTTGATGCACTACAGAATATAAGAAACATTCACAACTGCTCTTTCTGATAGTCCCTTCACTATTGTACAGTACACGAAACCGCGAAACATTTCGTTCGCGCATGCGCAATAATAAAACTCGTTTTGTTTGTTACTATACCATATTTTGGGACGGAGTGAGTAAATGAAAATAATAATTTAGAGTAATAATATAATTTTCATCAAGTCATCATCATTTTTGGAAAATTGCTCCATTTGGGAGTTTCCACAAACAGTTTACATACTAATGTTACGTATTTGCAGTGACTATTTTTCAATTGGTACATTTTTAACTTTCCAGCCTTTTCTTAAACTTTCTTTGCCGTTCACGTAATTATTATGGCAACAAACAACCAACGATTTCTCCAGGTTCTCTACTGTGAAACTTCCATTTATCTAAGGATCGATGTTATCTCGGGCTAAAATGGTCGTCATCGTCTGTTCCAAGCATTGTTGCTATCAAACGTTTCGTCTGCTACCCCGGTAGACATCGTCAGTGGTGTGGCATACGGGAGCGCAAAGATCTCCTTAGCGTGCTGGGAACGACTGGAACTGTGGCTGGTTGCCTTACGGCAGCGTTTCTCAAACTATGGTCCGCGGACCACCTGTGGTCCTCGAGGTCTGTCCTTGTAGTCCTTCAAAAAAGACAGAAGAAAGAATAAAATTCAAACGAATTGCATATCACACTATAGCTGAAAATCTCAGAGTTTGGAAATCACACATAACAATCGCCTTTATGGATCTTTTTCTCCCATTACTGACATTTTAAGAACTTTCTTACTGTACCCGTCTACCGACTGACTACTAAGAACAAAAGAGATATTTAAAGCACTATGAGCGTAATTATTTCTGCCAACTTTTCCCTGACATTCCGCTCCTAAAAATAAGTAACAACCTGGGACCACCTGAATTCATAACAGAGGACCAAAGTCCGAACCTTTCCATGCATTTATGACTTTAATAGTTTTTCTGGCATCCAGTCTGTACATTGAAACGGTCACGTACTGTACATGGGGCTCTACCTCCTTGCCCCCCAAGTGCCTTCATGGCATGTTACAGGGATACCTTTACCTTTACCTTTACTGTACATCGAACTCCATTTGGATTGTTATGAAATTATAACTCATACTTATAAGCCAATAATAGAACGTGCCAAAGTGCATATTTACTTGTTGAAAATCGTCACGTTTCTGGATTAATTTTTTTATTTCTGTCTTTCCAGGTGACGATATAAGAAATTTTAGACTCCGCCTATTTTAACATCCGTGTGAATCATATCCAGAAATTCAAATTACAATACTTTTCTAATTATATCGTTTGTAGCCAATCACAAGTAACTTATAACAAATTCTGTGTATTGTTGATTCGTCTGTTAGCAGTTAGTTGTTTGAAATCCTCATATTATTGGTACATACTTGCAAATTGTCTGTTTAAAAATAATATAATTTCCATGCATAATGGAAAACTGGCTATTTTATTTTTAAAAGAAAAAAAGTGATGATACGCTTCATTTAGGCAGTGTGTGAATATATTAATATCAGTGATTCTAGTGCCATTAAGGACATATCTAGTGCTAGTGGTAGCTGTTCAAAAAAAAAATTCTTTCGTAAATATGACAAGAGTTACTGGAAACTTGGATTTACTTGGTGTGGCAATGAGAGTGAACCGGGATCAGTTATCCGCGTTTCTGTTACAAAGTGCTCTGAAACGAGTGTATCTAACCCGGCAGACATCATCAAACGGGATTTAGAGACGAAAATCGCAAGTGTAAAAAGTAATCCTGTCGGATTAGGTACCAACATTAATTTTTTTACATAATTAATAAGTTAAAGATTATCCAAACTCTAATAGCCTTGAATTATTAAAAAAACGAAAATGAATTTCCTTCTATTAACATTAACTTAATTAGTTAATACTAATATAAAATTAATTGAAATAAATTTTTTAATTCATTAATTTATAAATACTGGTATTAAAAAAACCTACAAAAATGATAAATTTGCTTTCGAAGGAAATAAGAATAAGGGGGTCCGCGGAACTGTTCTGACTTAAAAAAGTGGTCCCCAATTCAAAAAAGTTTGAGAAACGCTGCCTTACGGTATTTAAGGTCGGGATGGATCGTGGCTCTATAGCCCGGATAACATCGAGCTCAGCATTTAATCCGAATTTCTTGATTAAGTTTGAAGTGTTGTAATTATTGTGATCGGAAATACTTTCGTAATTTTGTTCACGAGCATCAGTCTGTTGTAATCCGCCATATGGTTTCGGACGGATCACAGAGATGACATTCAATGCCGGTGGTCTGTGGAAGGGGAACCAGTGTTTTCCTCATGCTTCCATCCATCTCTCTCTCTCTTCCCCAGTTCTGGATCCCTGGCCAAGAGTGTCATACGAAAGAAAACAGTTTCTGGCAAAAATGTACTTGTGAAGAGGGAAGTCAACTCAGTTCCAATATTGGAGAATTTAATTCAGTGATAATGAGAGGCAAAATAATTTCATAGATTGTCCTGAATGTCTTCCATATCATGTAGAAAAGAAGAAACTTGATTAGGTATAAGCTCTTCTAGAAACGTACTATGGAGATTACTGGAGAAATATGTGTAATCTGTCATTCTATAAGAACATTATAAATGGTGATTTTGGGATTAACAGAGACAAAGACGTTTAAGAACAGGAGATTGACAGTTATCTGGAAGAAGATAGTTTGAGGGTTTAAACACTAATTCAGAAACATTAAAATTACAACATGAAAAAGAGACAGATAGACGTCAAACAAAATATATGACATTAGGGTAGAGGTTCAGTGGTTGAATATAAAATAAAAATGTTTTCTTGCTCATATTTATTTTATTTTTCTGCATTTTCATTAAAATTCAACACAAAGGTGAAAATATCTGAAGTCTGTTTAGTGTGACATTTAGCTAATCAGCGATGAATGCAATTGAGGGGGAAAGGAACTACTCATCTTACTCTATTATTTCCTGGTTAATTGTCTCATAAGTGGTGTCTTGTTGGTATCACTTGTGAGATTCAGATCTCTTTTCGGACAGCTGACTAAACAAAAACATAAAATATCATTTTTCAAATATATTTCCTTCCAGAGTGCACTTTCAAAACTCTCTATATCCAATTGACAATTTAGACAATTTAGACAATTTCTTGCAAGCAAAAAAAAAAATACAAAGACCTACTGTAGATTAAAAAAATATTTTACAATGCTATTGTAATACTCGTACCGGTATATGAATATTCTTCAAAATTCAAAATTGATTACCAATCTCATATTCAAATATATATTACAAATTGTTGAATAAATACAATTGTAAATGGGCCACACTCGAAAATCTGGGCCATATCCAAAATATAAATTACAATAACACATTAAAAATGTTTAGCTGATTTTTCTCTCCATAACATCTCTCATATGTGCACCTCAAACTGTAATTCACAGAAAATTTGGTCACTTCTACGAATTAGGAGAGGAGTTGTGAGTGTGGGAAATGCTACATCGGGCAGACGGGACGCACCATTATGGAACGCTGCAAGGAACATCAATGCAGCATAAGACTGTATTACCCTGATAAGTCTGTAGTAGCCCAACACAGCCTAGAAACGGGTCACAAGATAGATTTCGGCGCCACCACCATCTTGGACAAGACATCAGGTTACTGGGACTTGGTTATCAAGGAAGCCATCGAAATCCAGCTAGATGGCAATAATTTCAACAGAGACGGGGGTCTACAGCATAGTACAGCATGGAAACCTGCCATCAATACGCTTAGACCACCAGCACACGGCAGGTAGTCGGAACCAGCAACTAGCTCCTGATTGGCTACCGCTTCCACCAACCAGAATGCGCCTGGCGGTCGGGACTAGGAACTAGCTTCTGATTGGCCCGCAGCGGGAAGCCCTACTGATGCATATATAGCGGCTAGACATGGTCCCACATCACTTCATTCCCTGAAGAAGATGGCAGAGCTAGCCATCGAAACCTTGGACACAAATCTCCAACTCACCTGGCTGAGAACCCGAGAAGAGTTATTCTAAGGAGTTAGTAATTTTTGCGATTTTTTAAAATCATTTATTTTGGATGTAAATAGTTTTGCAGATGGAGGCTTCAAAGGACTTAAAAAAGAAGCAATTATGCTAAATACATTGTATTTATTATGTAGTTTGATTATATCAACGTCATGTTCAAATGCAGACACTTCACAAATTCAGAGCTCTTTACGTATTTCAATATATAGCGTACTATAGCCTATGTATTATTATTAAAATTAATTTTGCTCTAAAGTCTGAATTTCCTAATGAGTCTTTTATTCCAGAATATCCTAATATTTACCTGCGGCGTAATGAGAAATATAGGTTTTTATGCTATGTTCTGTATCACTATTGTGTTTTTTGTCCTTTGATATTATTCATATCAAAGCCAAAAGAAAAAAAAAAAAAAAATGTGACCACTGCGCTATATATTTGAAGGGAATATCGTGATGTTTCGAAAACTTAGAAACGTTACATTTTTATCATATGAGTAGCCTCGCAACAATTTAACAACGTTAACACAAAATAATATCTTTCCAGAACAGAATATTTGTATAATTTTTCAAGAAAATGTGAAAATAAACTGAAATGAATTTATTAAATTCTAAAATGTGTATTTACTGAGTTCCTGTACACAGTACGTAATTGCAGATGTAGAGGTAATTCTATACTGTCTCATTTTTTTGAATATACATATATATACTTTTTCGTTATTATTTTATAGTCATAATATTCACGATCTAGAGCACGACTCCATCGAGCTCCAGTGTTGTGAAGCAGAATTCAATCTTTCTATAATTAGATCGTAATGCTCTTATAAGAATAGAAAGCACACATTTATTTTAATCGGAATTGGAACTGCGGGTGTGGAGAAGCATGAACAATCCTCATAACAGAGCATTTAATGAAGCGAAATAATTTGAACTGTATGGCCATTTCAGCTATTCCTCTAAGTCTAAGGGGATTGAACTTATTCTTACAAAATTCCTTCTTCGCCATATGATTTTCTGCTTATATTTTTAGAGAGAGATAATGTAAGGTTTTATGAAATAAAAGTGCTTTTGTTTTTATTGGTGCTGCTTTTCTTCGACATCAGTCTGAGTGATGGGTAATTTTCTCTGTTAGAAAGAGGTAGGTATCGAAATAAGATCATATAAGCTGAATTAAACTTCCAGGAATTTATAGCATTTATGTACAAAAGCATGCGAAGGTTTCTCCTGGTCGCAATGTTGAGTCAAATGATACAAAAATTGTTATAACATAGAAATTACATTCAATGTGATGTTTCATCTGATTCTATCAACTTTAAAATGTATTCTGTTTTCATTTCATTTACGTATTTATTTTATATTTGAACTGTATAAAATTGCTGTAAGTAATTAAATATTAATGTTTGCACCTATACAAATATGAAGGAATTCGAATAAAGGAATAGCTTTACACATGTTTGAAGAGACAATAGTAATATGCGTTACAAGAGCGGTATGTTGAAGTTTTCATGTTCGAGGAAAAGTTTGAAAAAGCGAAACGTAGTTGAGCTATTTTAATTTCCGAGAATTGAAAGAAAACATACCGCTCGTGTATACATTATTTTGTGCGAAGATCGTTTATTACATACCTGAAAGAGGAATTTCTAATTACTTGCAATGAAATCTCCATCTTGGTTTCGGTTCAATGACGGCAAATTTGCAAAAATAAATAAATAAATAAATAATTATATATATATATTTCAACATTGTTGCTTTAAAATGTTTTCTGTCTTTACTATACTCCAGCAGGCCGTGATATGTCTGTCTTTTTTTCCCCCAGTCTATAAATGCGAACTTAAAACAAACGGTAATGTTATGTTTAATTTTTGCAAATATTTAAAAACAATAATTAACAGTGCAATTTAGATGAAATTGCAGTGGTAAGTTTCAAATTTATAATTATTACTATATTGAACGTCTCTAAAAATAATTTGTCAAAAAGCCTTACTTACAAATGGCTTTTAAGGAACCCGAAGGTTCATTCCCGCCCTCACATAAGCCCGCCAGCGGTCCCTATCCTGTGCAAGATTAATCCAGTCTCTATCATCATACCCCACCTTCCTCAAATCCATTTTAATATTATCCTCCCATCTACGTCTCGGCCTCCCTAAAGGTCTTTTTCCCTCCGGTCTCCCAACTAACACTCTATATGCATTTCTGGATTCGCCCATACGTGCTACATGCCCTGCCCATCTCAAACGTCTGGATTTAATGTTCCTAATTATGTCAGGTGAAGAATACAATGCGTGCAGTTCTGTGTTGTGTAACTTTCTCCATTCTCCTGTAACTTCATCCCGCTTAGCCCCAAATATTTTCCTTAGCACCTTATTCTCAAACACCCTGAACCTATGTTCGTCTCTCAGAGTGAGAGTCCAAGTTTCACAACCATACAGAACAACCGGTAATATAACTGTTTTATAAATTCTAACTTTCAGATTTTTCGACAGCAGACTGGATGATAAGAGCTTCTCAACCGAATAATAACACGCATTTCCCATATTTATTCTGCGTTTAATTTCCTCCCGAGTGTCATTTATATTTGTTACTGTTGCTCCAAGATATTTGAATTTTTCCACCTCTTCGAAGGATAAATCTCCAATTTTTATATTTCCATTTCGTACAATATTCTGGTCACGAGACATTTTTTTTTTTTTTTTTTATTTATTTATTTAATAATAACATATACATAAAAACGTTACATTAAAAATACCCCGAAAGAGCAAAGCTCGTGTTCGGGGACAGTTCCGTTACATAGATACACATACTTTGTAGACAAAATACTTAAGAAAAAAGCTCACATAAAGATTGTAATAAAATTAGTAAATAATAATACTAATAATAACTGAGTGAAAAAAGAGACGATGTTTAGATTGATGGATTAATATTAAATTATTATTAGTAGTATAATTAGTGCAGGTCATGTTGACATAGTAACCAAGATAAAATAGAAAAATACACTTAGGATAGAAATAAACTTGTTTTACAATACATGGTACATAATATATATACAGGGAAGTCTGTCATATAAATTTTTTAATTCTGGATCTGAAAATTTCATTGCTTAAAGTAGTCAATTCTGGATGAAATTTTATTATCGAATTATATAGCCGTGGACCATAATTTGTACTGTGTAGTAAAGCAGCAGATGTGAAATATTTGAAATACATAATCATATGCTTTGTCTTTTCGGGATTTACTTCCAAACCGATCGCTCTACTTGCTTCAAGTAAAATTTCCGTGTTTTCCCTAATCGTTTGTGTATTTTCTCCTAACATATTCACGTCATCCCCATAGACAAGAAGCTGATGTAACCCGTTCAATTCCAAACCCTGCCTGTTATCCTGAACTTTCCTAATGGCATATTCTAGAGCGAAGTTAAAAAGTAAAGGTGATAGTGCATCTCCCTGCTTTAGCCCGCAGTGAATTGGAAAAGCATCAGATAGAAACTGACCTATACGGACTCTGCTGTATGTTTCACTGAGACACATTTTAATTAATCGAACTAGTTTCTTGGGAATACCAAATTCAATAAGAATATCATATAATACTTCCCTCTTAACCGAGTCATAAGCCTTTTTGAAATCTATGAATAACTGATGTACTGTAGCCTTATACTCCCATTTTTTCTCCATTATCTGTCGAATACAAAAAATCTGATCAATAGTCGATCTATTACGCCGAAAACCGCACTGATGATCCCCAATAATTTCATCTACGTACGGAGTTAATCTTCTCAAAAGAATATTGGACAAAATTTTGTACGACGTCAACAAAAGTGATATTCCTCGAAAGTTACCACAGTTGGTTTTGTCACCCTTTTTAAAAATAGGTACAATTATGGACTCCTTCCATTGTTCTGGTACAATTTCCTTTTCCCAAATAGCAAGTACAAGTTTATAAATTTCGCTATATAATGCACTCCGACCCTCTTGTATTAATTCTGCTGGAATTTGATCGATACCTGGAGACTTGTACTTTTTCAGATTTTCTATCGCAATTTCGACTTCTGAAAGCGTGGGTTCGGGTATAAATGGCTCAGCAGTTTGTATTTCAATTTCGTCCAGATCATTTCTATTTGGCCTATGTACATTTAGTAGTTGCGCAAAATAGTTTTCCCACTTTTTAGGATTGATGGAGAGTCTGCAAGCAAGTCACCATTCTCATCCTTGATCACGTTTACCCTTGGCTGATATCCGTTCTTAAATTCCTTTATACCCTTATATAAATCTCGAATGTTTTTATTCTTACTATTTGTTTCTACCTCATTCAGTTTTTCCTTCAAGTAACCTCTCTTTTATTCCTAAGTGTACGACTTGCTTCCGTCTTTCATTGAAATAATTATCTCTCTTCTCCTCAACTGGATCCTATAAGAATTTCAATTTTGCCTGTTTCCTTCTTTCTACTACCATGCAACAATCTTCATCAAACCACGGTTTCTTTTTCTTAGTTTCATAATAACCTATGCTCTGCTCAGCTGCAATTTTGATACTATCTCTGATATTTTCCCACAAGCTATTAACATCTAATTCTTTCTCAACTTCGTCGGAACTTTCTAAAGTGGCAAACCTATTCGAAATTTCGACCTGATAATTTTGCTTAGCTTCCTCGTCCTTTAATTTCAAAATATTGAATTTAGTAATATTAACTTGTTGCTCTACTCGCTTGCTACTGATAATCTTTCTCTTAATTCTCCAATCACCAAATAATGGTCAGAATTACAGTCTGCACCCCTGAAAGCCTAAGGCAGTAAAATCAATATGTCACTTAAGCGGTAAGAAGAGGGAAATTGTTATGTGTGTTAGGTTGGGAATACTGAATGTGGAATTTTAGACTTTCCGCGGATGGGTTTTGTGCGGAAACCAAGCAAATACGCACGATCTCGCACAAAATTTATTTACTACTGTATTTACCTGATATAGACGAGCAAATATTTACATAGGCCTATTAATCGTAGCTTTTTTGTTCGAAAAACAAATTATTCATTTACAGTAGAGTTCCCAGACGTCCCGTAAAATACGGAATCGTCCCGTTTTCGCTAATGCGTCCCGTTGTCCCGAGAAAAGTCTTCGGGACAGCTTTCCTTAGTTCTTTTTCTAGATATCCGCAGAAGATACTCCTTTTTCTATTAAATGGAGAACAACATTCAATATATCAACTTCAACTCCTTGCTGAAAATTATAATATGACAATTTCAATATCAAAAACGAAAGTTACGGCGTTTAAGGGGCGAATTCCTGTTCGTACCAAGATATGTGTTTATAATAAACCTATTGAACAAGCTTCTTCACTTATATGTTTAGGATTTCATGTAACTTATGAAAATCAAATAGACATAGACATTCTGGTAAAATTTTAGGGTGCTATGCATAGGCATTTCGCTAGCCCGCGCTACGAGCTTGCTAAACTAGCCCCGGCTATCGACTCATTACTTTTACAGGATTCATATCATATCATATCATATCATATCATATCATATCATATCATATCATATCATATCATATCATATCATATCATATCATATCATACCATATCATATCATATATCATATCATATCATATCATATCATATCATATCATATCATATCATATCATATCATATCATATCATATCATATCATATCATATCATATCATATCATATCATATCATATCGCTAACACTGATTTATGAATACGAAAAACGTTAGTTCGCTGATCATCCACCGGAAGCCCGCGCTAAGAATGCCTATGAATATGGCCCTAAAATTATAACCGAGCAATAGCAGTCATCAACAAAGTGTTTAAATCTCACTAGTGCAGAAACATACGAAGATTAAAACTTATAAAACATTGGCAAAACCAGTACTAACTTATGGTTGTGAGACCTGGACTTTAAGGGAAAGAGATAAAACCCGAATAGTAGCCACGGAGATGAAATTCCTGTGAAGAACAGCTGGCTATACTAGATTAGACCACAAGAGGAACGAAGATGTTCTTCAAGAGCTTGAAATATCTTCTATTTTGGATTACAGCTATAGTTACAGAACTGACCGGCAGCAACATGTTCACTGCATGAAAAGGACTCGCATTCCTCGTCACATTTTTACCTACTGTCCAAGAGGGAATAGAACACTGGAAGACCTTTAAAGAGATGGCTAGAGACCGTAACGGACGATTAGGCCCAATACTTGTTAGGACGATGAAGATGACGAAGTTTCCTTTGGCATTGCTATCTTCCTTTTGACTTTCTGGCACCAGATCATGTTACTACTTACAGTACACCCCAAGTATTTGAAGTTGTCCACATGTTTTACTGCCTTGTTTCTAATTCTCATGTTTATTTGCTTTATTTTTATGCCGATAATCATGGTCATTGTCTTGTTTGCATTTATCTTCAATACTGCTCACATCTGTCATTTAGCTCCAGTAGCATATCCCTTACTATCAGCTTCTATTTTGCTAAAAATACCATATTACCATCCAATCGTATGGACTTTATTCTTTTTCCTCCTACTATCACCCCTCCCGTTTTCTGAAAATAATTCTTCACTAAATTCTCCAAGTAGATGTTGAAGAGCGTAGATGGTAAGTGTCATCCTTTTCGGAGTCCTCTCCCTAATCGATATAGGCCTACTTAGTAAAGAAAGAAATATTTTTTATTTAACGACAATGTATCAATTAATAAGCCTTTCCCTTTACTTTTTAACTTTGCTCTAGAGTATCCCTAGGAAAGTTCAGGATAACAGAGAGGGTTTGGAATTGAACGGGTTACATCAGCTGCTTGTCTATGCGGATGACGTGAATATGTTAGGAGAAAATCCACACACAATTAGGAACAATACGGGAATTTTACTGGAAGCAAGTAAAGAGATAAGTTTGGAAGTAAATCCTGAAAATACAAAGTATATGATTATGTCTCGTGACGAGAACATTGTACGAAATGTAAATATAAAAATTGTAAATTTGTCTTTTGAAGAATTAGAAAAATTAAAATGCCTTGGAGCAACAATAACAAATGTAAATGATACTCGGGAGGAATTAAAACACAGAATAAATATGACAAATGCCTGTTATTATTCGGTTGAGAAGCTTTTATCATCCAATCTGCTGTCAAAAAATCTGAAAGTTAAAATTTGTAAAACAGTTATATTACCGGTTGTTCTTTATGGTTGTGAACCTTGGACTCTCACTTTGAGAGAGGAACATAGGTTAAGGGTGTTTGAGAATAAGGTCGTTGGAAAATATTTGGGGCTAAGATGGATGAAGTTACAGGAGAATGGAGAAAGTTACACAACATAGAACTGCACGCATTCTATTCTTCACCTGAGATAAATTAGGAACATTAAATCCAGACTTTTGAGATGGGCAGGGCATGGAGCACGTATGGGCGAATCCAGAAATGCATATAAAGTGTGACTTGGGAGGCCGGAGGGTAAAAGAGCTTTGGGGAGGCCGAGACGTAGATGGGAAGATAATATCAAAATGGATTTGAGGGAGGTGGGATATGATGATTGAGACTGGATTAATCTTGCTCAGGTTAGGGATCAATGACGGGCTTATGTGAGGGCGGCAATGAACCTCCGGGTTCCTTAAAAGCCAGTAAGTTAGTGAGTAAGAAAATAAGTAATTCAACAGATCATATTACTACTTATAGTACACCCCAAGTATATGAAGCTGTCCACTTGTTCTACTGCCTCATTTAAACGTTTTTCTGCTTTATTTTTATTCCGATAATTATGGTCTGTGTCTTGTTTGCAATTATCTTCATCCCATACTGCTCACAGCTGTCATTTAGCTCCAGTAGCATATCCCTCAGTATCAGCTTCTCTTCTGCTAAAAATGTCATATCATCAAATCTTGTGGACTTTATTCTTCTTCCTCCCATGTTCTGAAAATAATTCTTCACTAAATTCTCCAAGTAGATGTTCAACAGCGTAGATGATAAGGGCCATTCTTTCCAGACTCCTGTCCATATTCGACATAGACCTACTTAATAATGAAAAAGAAATATTTTCTGTTTAACGACAATGTATCAACTAATAAGTTATTTAACATCGTTAGTATTGGCGATAGAGAGATGGTGTTTCGCAAGATAAGATTGAAATTCGTGATATTTCTGACATTCAACTTATAGGTGGGGAAACCTGGAATAAAACTGAAGAACATAATTTGCCGGGGCGGGAATCGAATCAGCGCTCCAGATTAGCTCCAAATCATGACGCGAACTCTCTAACTGCTGGAGGTATGCCGGATGATCTTTTAAATGATAATTACAAAATATAATAAATAACATGATGAAGTAACAGAAAAATTGAATACCGTTGCATATCACCGAAACCACAGCAAAATGAGGTGGATTGTGAGTTGACCCTTCTAGAATATCCATGAAAATTAACGAATGAACCTGAACGTGCATTTCCATGGTGGCCTGTTTCAAATTTATAATTGTGGATAGCGTGCGTATTTTCATGTAATATTCACACAGCATGGTTACTAGAGCATGAGTTTTGTGAGAGGGGTTAAATATCTATACTTTTATAACCATTTACATTATCCTCGAAATTTTGTAATCGCTGCACGCATGGTTGCGTACATGTGTTTGCCCATAACATCACGTTACCATGTCTCTGGAGGGGCTGTAAATGGTTTAGTTTATGTTTCTACTCATACAACTGTTATTAACAAAAGTAGACATCGCGATCAGCAACGTTTCCAGTATGTGTCATGTAATTATAAACATCTGTAGAGAGGGAATTCTGTAGCATTGATGAATTATTTAATATAAACTAAATTCTTATATTTAACACTTTCAATTACGCTAATTATTTGTCCGTGTGGTTTGGCATAATCTGAATTTAATCATTTTAAAATTGTAATTTATGGAATAGAACATACCTGCAGAACTGTACCTCCTCAGAGCGACTATCTTCGTTCCCCTTCTACCCCACCCACATTTCCTTCCAGTGCGGTCATAGCATTCTAGTTACGCTCGGCTGCATCAACATTTATTCTCGCGGCGGCAGGTACAGAATAAGCTATCAAGAATTACAATGAACAGATAATAAAATCCTTAGGAACATACCTTCGAAAAGTAAGAGAAAAACATATGAGGGAAATAAATAAGTTAAAAGACATGTAAAATAAATTTTAAAATGTATGTGTGCATGTAATGTAAGAAGATCTACCTATGAATATGTCGTCCTATTAGGGTACTAGTAAAACCGATTAATTCCACTTTTTATGTAAAATAAGTTAAGTACAGTCCCGGCATGTCTTTCGGTGATCTGTATTCTACTAAAATGGAATAAGTCATAATTTTTGTAGGCAACAAACCAATATTTGAAGAATTTGTTATGATTTTTTTGTGCATTAAATTCCTGTTTTTACAAAAATTGCAATACTGGACTTAACTGGTTTTACTAGTAATAGAACGATATATAAATTTTATGTTAATAAGCGAGTGATAGCTATATGACAGGAGGTAATAAATAAATAAATATATGAATAAGTAAGTAAATAAATATACTCACTGCAGTTTGAAAAGAACTGGAACATGGCAAATTCTAAACCCGTGAAGAAAAGAAATGGCAATTTGATTATTTTGTTGTTGAAAAAGACAAATGAGTTGGTTGTTTACTGTGCCTCATCCAATTTATTTCTACTCGTCATTTCAATATTAAACGACATTTCAACAAAGCCCATATTAAGATTTATGGAATAGAACTTTCGGGTAAGTTCATTATTACGAACTGTATATTGGTTATTTATTTATATAGGCTACTGTTAAATTAAGGACATCACTCGTTGTGTTCATTTTTGTATTGAAATAAATAGTGACTCTCAAGGTTCATTACTTAAGTACTACAAATTTATGTTTCCGTAGGTGATTATAGGAGGAAAGTTTTCGAAAATCTGAAGCAGGCTAGGTGCAAAGAAATCTCAAAGAAACTACAGACAGGAAATCTAGCTTTGTAAATCTAATTGTAAACTTTGAAACGAGATAAAGCATTATAAATACAATGACTTTATTACAATTCTTTTTGACAATGACAGTGCCGCCACTAAATGGAACTTGCAATGTAAACAACTTTACGCAGAAGTCGATCATCCCCAATAGAAGTGGAGTGAGGATGACGTCATATTCCCCTACTTACGGGTTCTGCAGGCTTGGAATAGAAGAATATTGTTATGGTTAAATTTATCTGTGAAAGATGAGGTTATTTTTTTTACCAAAAATTTGTGTCAAAGTTAGAATTTAAAATTTCAAGGTACGAATTAATGGTTCAGAAACTGAATCGTGTTTCGCTGATAGTGAAAAGTTTCCTCTCCAGTTATATCTGACGACGATATATTAAAGAGGTAATATTTTGTGCTATAATATTTATTATTCTTCATAATTTCAATAACATCTTTTTCTGAATTAGTCTCGGGTTATATTGATATTGTGAATTTTATTTCAACTCAACAATAGGATTTTATTCTTCCAACTATAATTCCTTTAACGCTCTCGTCAACAATAGAATTTTCACTCAACACAGTATTCGTTATAGCACTCCACTGATGGCAATGACAATTTACTTGGACTATTACGAACAACAATGAACTGTTAATCTTAACTAATATTTACAAAGCACTATTTACAAATCAGAACTATCAGTTCTCAGTTCACAGTTCTTCTAGCTCAGTCACTCGAGTTCACAGTATCTCGAACCACAGACCTTCAGAGACAGTTCACTGTACTCGAACTCAGGTCCCTCCAACTGCGGTCCACTGCACTCGAACTCAGGCCTTCGGATGCTTACGCAGATGCGGACGCACACTCGAGTCGAACTCCGGTACACAAGACTGGCTTGCTTGCTCTGGCTTTCTCACTGACTGGCTGACTAATCAACTGAAAACTGCTGTCGTTCCTTCGCGTCCTTAATTTATAATCACAGCGACGTAGCCTCGAAAGTTCGACGCGTCTCCAGAGATTGCACTCCAGAAAAATCCAGAGAACTCTCCTCTCTACCAGCACCAGATGCGCGCGCACTCTCGTCGCGTTGACGTAATACACCCCCTCTCTTCTCTCCGCCGCGCGCCGTCCCAAAGTGCTCCGCGCGATCTTCTCTCTTGCGGGACGCTGGTCGTGAGTTCGAATCTCACGTCGCTGTCACAATATTTTAACTTTAGTTTCGTCATCATATGATATGACATGCATGATATGGGATCGATCTGACGATAACATAACATAGAATCACTGACGCTGTTAACGGAATTGAAATCTGAGCTGATGATTTGTAACACTTAAACTAATCGCAGAACCATCATCTACACCACGGCCGATAAAGTTCATGACTAAAGAAATCAGTATTATAAAAGACGTTCATTTTCATTTAATGGCTACTCTCTCTGTTACAAAATATGGTATAGTAACAAACAAAACAAGTTTGATTATTGCACGTGTGCGCACGAAATGTTTCACGGTTTGGTATTCTATCCAATAGTGAAGGGACTATCAAACAGTGCAGCTGTGAATGTTTCTAATCTTCTGTAGTGCATCAAACTATAATATTTAAATAGTTCATTATGGACAGAAATTAATTGGGTACCTGCTGTGGTGTTCCTGTTACAGAAAACGTAACACCAACCTAGTCAATTTTGAATAGAACATCTAAGGCTCAACAGTCGTACAAAAAAATGGTTATAATTTATTACAGTTTTTATGTTAATTTGGCTCTCTGAAAACAATGTTTGTTTTTTTTTTTAATTTGACATCACACGGAATGAAATGTACCTAATGTTTATGTTTTTCTTATGTTAATCTAGAAGATGTATTAAAGTTACATTATATTACTGAGAACTTTAACATATCTACACCATATTTTGGAAAAGAAGTTATTACATCTTTCTGTACCACATTTTGAAACTCAGTATAATACTGAGTGACCTACATAAAACTAACATAATTATTTCTTTATTTATTTAAACAAGAATGATGCTAACCAAAATTTATTATACCTCAGAAGAAGAGTATCTTAGGGAGATTACTAAACTCAATAGAAAATGCTGAAAATGCCCTCCTTTCTGCTCAAAAAAAAAAAAGAATCCTACAATTAAAAATTGATAGGCCTACCATTCCGTTCCCATCCATTTTCCAGAATCATTCCATTTTCCCGAATCATTCCCGAATGGACGTTTTTCCGAAGCTACCTTTTCCCGAATGCTGCTTTCCTCAAGCGACTTTCCTGAAAGCAAGGTCACGAATTTCATTTACTATTTTTAGTAAGTTATTTTACGACGCTTTATCAACATCTTAGGTTATTTAGCGTCTGAATGAGGTGAAGGAGATAATGCTGGTGAAATGAATCCGGGGTCCAGCACCGAAAGTTACCCAGCATTTGCTCATATTGGTTTGAGGAAAAACCCCAGAAAAATCTCAACCAGTTAACTTACACCGATCAGGACTCGAACCCGGGCCACCTGGTTTCGTGGCGAGACGCCAGACGTGTGGACTTCATTTATTATTCAGTTTCCGGAATATATTATGCGAGAAATTCCCGAACAGTAAAAGACATGAACTGACAATCACTACATGTTGCCAGAAAAAAAAATCGACACTCATGCTCCAATGCGGCAAACTGATGAACTTCCATAAAAGTTAAGCCTCCACTGTTATTCCGAAAATGGGTTCCTCAGGACTAATTTTCTTATGACTCTTTCTATGATACTAGAAATAAGTAAAAGTTATGCGAACAACCTGTATAATATGCTTGTCACACACAAATTCCATTATAAAATTTTATTGATACGATGAGTCAATATTATCAGTATTTGAAGACGCTGAAATTGAAGATTATAAAGTTTTCATCACATTCTACTAGATTTAATTTTCCCATTACACTGAAGTCTTGGTTAGTTTAAGAGTTAATAAGTAAATTTAAACTTCTTTTTTATTCTTTCTAAAGTCCTGCATTCCTGTATTAAACTAACATGTGTTCGCGACTCTATTGAATCTTGTTGTGTTATAATATGAAGCTGACGTAATAAAGAACCTGTTCTTACATTTAATAATTTTTTCTTGGAAATAATTAAATTCATGGCTCCCATATCCACCAGGATGTAGGATAGAGAAAATTTCCATCATGAAAAGAGAATGTGGGAAGCAGCAGAGTCTTGGATATTGAAATTAGTTTCGGTGATCCTTTATCCCCGCGTCAGCCAATCGCCTTTTGAACTAAATGCTGAAAGAGGAAAGATCACAAGTGTAATTCCACATTTGAGCTCCTTCACTCCGTCTTCCTCTACACTCGTTTGCTAAGCGAAATATTTTTAAAACGTCAAAAGAAAAAGTTTTCACGTAATAAGGTTGTGTTCACAATAACGATGGTACAGTATTGAAATAAGTCTTACAAAAAAGCTTTAAAAGTAATTAATTACATTTTAAAATAGGTACTGTTTATATTTCTTTTAGGTATTTATTCAATATCGTTTTATTTTCCAAAGCACAGTTCTCTTGCATACAGTTTGATTCTATAAAATCATTATTTTATACAGGATGTATCTATATATGTGTCCATAAATGTGGGGGCGTATTCCTGACACCAAACCATAACAAAAGTTCATATGAACATGGGTTCGCAAGCCCTTCGTTAGGGAGTTATGGGTTTATTGGTAATGGTACATGTGATACATTTAACAACACACATTTACAAAAATTGCTCAAAGAGACCTCCTCCTGCTTCGATGCCTGCCCTGAGCCTGCGATCCACGCTTTCCCGTACTCTGTGCAAATGTCCTGGGGTGTTACAGATTTGATCAAATCCATTTTCGGATACGCTTCCTCAGAACATCTATATTAGGTACAGGTGTTGAATACACCAAGTATTTTAAATGTCCCCAGAGGTAAAAATTCATTGAATTTCAATCTGACGAAGATTATTACAGTTGTTGAATACACCAACGATTTTAAATGTCCCCAGAGGTAAAAATCCATTTTGTTTAAATCTGGCGAATGTTACTACAGGTGTTGAATTCACCAAGGGTTTTAAATGTCCCCAGAGGTAAAAATTCATTGAATTTCAATCTGACGAAGATTATTACAGTTGTTGAATACACCAACGATTTTAAATGTCCCCAGAGGTAAAAATCCATTTTGTTTAAATCTGGCGAATGTTACTACAGGTGTTGAATACACCAAGGATTTTGAAGTCCCTAGACATAAAAATCCATTGGATTTAAATCTGGCGAATGTTATAAAGGTGTTGAATACACCAATGATTTTGAAGACCCTAGGGGTAAAAATCCACTGGATTTAAATCTGGCGAATGTTACTACAGGTGTTGAATACACCAAGAATTTTAAATGTCCCGAGAGGTAAAAATCCATTCTGTTTAAATCTGGCGAATGTTACTACAGGTGTTGAATACACCAAGGATTTTAAATGTCCCCAGAGGTAAAAATCCATTTGATTTAAATGTGGCGAATGTTACTACAGGTGTTGAATACACCAAGGATTTTGAAGTCCCTAGAGGTAAAAATCCATTGGATTTAAATCTGGCGAATGTTACTACAGGTGTTGAATACACCAAGGATTTTGAAGTCCCTAGAGGTAAAAATCGATTGGATTTAAATCTAGCGAATGTTAGTACAGGTGTTGAATACACCAAGATTTTGAAGTCCCTAGAGGTAAAAATCCATTGGATTTAAATCTGGCGAATGTTACTACAGGTGTTGAATACACCAAGGATTTTGAAGTCCCTAGAGGTAAAAATCGATTGGATTTAAATCTAGCGAATGTTAGTGCAGGTGTTGAATACACCAAGATTTTGAAGTCCCTAGAGGTAAAAATCCATTGGATTTAAATCTGGCGAATGTTACTACAGGTGTTGAATACACCAAGGATTTTGAAGTCCCTAGGGGTAAAAATCCACTGGCTTTAAATCTGGCGAATGTTACTACAGGTGTTGAATACACCAAGGATTTAAATGTCCCCAGAGGTAAAAATCCATTGGGTTTAAATCTGGTGAATGTTACTACAGGTGTTGAATACACCAAGAATTTTGAAGTCCCTATCGAAAAATCGAAGGAGAATTGGGAGGAAAATTTAAAAGGTACGCAAAACGTGTCCTTGCAAGTGGGTTTGGGGCTGTACAAAACTAAATATGTGAGCTCCAAGCCTGTTGGCCACTAGTCTCACTACGGGTTACGCTGCTCCCCTGAAGGAGCACTAGAAAATTTTTGAAAGGGAAGCCGAAATTGGACGTAACCTCGTAGGTACCACATACGTGAGGGTGAAGACCCTAGAGGTAAAAATCAATTTTATTTAAATCTGGCGAATGTTACTACAGGTGTTGAATACACCAAGAATTTTGAAGTCCCTAGAGGTAAAAATCCATTTGATTTAAATCTGGCGAATGTTACTACAGGTGTTGAATACACCAAGGATTTTGAAGTCCTTAGAGGTAAAAATCCATTTGATTTAAATCTGGCGAATGTTACTACAGGTGTTCAATACACCAAGGATTTTGAAGTCCGTAGAGGTAAAAATCCATTGGATTTAAATCTGGTGAATGTTACTACAGGTGTTGAATACACCAAGGATTTTTAAGTCCCTAGAGGTAAAAATCCATTGGATTTAAATCTGACGAATGTTACTACAGGTATTGAATACACCAAGGATTTTGAAGTCCATAGAGGTAAAAATCCATTTGATTTAAATCTGGCGAATGTTACTACAGGTGTTCAATACACCAAGGATTTTAAAGTCCGTATAGGTAAAAATCCATTGGATTTAAATCTGGTGAATGTTACTACAGGTGTTGAATACACCAAGGATTTTTAAGTCCCTAGAGGTAAAAATCCATTGGATTTAAATCTGACGAATGTTACTACAGGTATTGAATACACCAAGGATTTTGAAGTCCCTAGGGGTAAAAATCCACTGGATTTAAATCTGGCGAATGTTACTACAGGTGTTGAATACACCAAGGATTTTAAATGTCCCCAGAGGTAAAAATCCATTGGGTTTAAATCTGGCGAATGTTCCTACAGGTATTGAATACACCAAGAATTTTGAAGTCCCTAGAGGTAAAAATCCATTTGATTTAAATCTGGCGAATGTTCCTACAGGTGTTGGATTTTGAAGTCCCTAGAGGTAAAAATCCATTTGATTTAAATCTGGCGAATGTTACTACAGATGTTCAATACACCAAGGGTTTTTGAAGTCCGTAGAGGTAAAAATCCATTGGATTTAAATCTGGTGAATGTTACTACAGGTATTGAATTACACCAAGGATTTTGAATGTCGCTAGAGGTAAAAATCCATTGAATTTAAATCTGGCGAAAGTTACTGCGAATAACACAAGACAGAACAAAAGACAATCAGACAAAACAAAACAAATGTCATGACCAACTGTAATGAAGAAAGTTGAAAAATGCAAGTTTGAGGTGATTTACATAATCAGGGGTCACTACAGGAAATTCCTTTCGTAACGCCCTAAGATAGGGTTTGCGGACCCATGTTCATATGGATTTGTCTTATGTTTTGGTGTCAGGAATCCCCCCTCCCACATTTATGGACACATATATAGATATACCCTGTATATTTAGAGTTATTTCATTAATATTAACAGTTCTAGAATAAGATAAGGAGGTGGGGTTTAAATATGGGTTGGTTCTAGGGTCGATTACTGAGTTGGGAAGTGCATTTTATGTCTACCGTATGCAGTGGCATTGTGTTATGCTAAATATATGGCCATAGAAGCACGAATTTTAGGAATGTCTCTTGACGGATCACAATCAGCACAAGGTGAAAACGCAACGGGGCAAATAGTCCAGTTTTGAAAGGTAAATAATGATGAATATACTCGTATCTATGATACCTAATGGTGTTACTTTTTGTTGAAAAACATTTTATAGCAGTTTTATTCTTCACTAGGTATATATGTGGAACAGCACAATCTTTGAAATGGTACAGTTACACGAATGGTTACTACACTAGGTCAGAGATTAACATGTGTAGTCCATTTCCTTTCGTAAGCGATATCGCACCTTTAGCTAGTATAATATATACACGTTGTTTAGTAGTCAACATTTGATTAACCATTATATACGAGTACAATTATTCACACTTTCACGTTAAATGAAGAAGAAAACACTGTATAATATGTACCGTGTCACTCGCCAGTTACTTGGAGACTGATTCACTAACCTGGACACGAGCCAGGACCAACACGTGCATGCTGCATCATTGCCTCTGCCAGTCCACCGTTCCTCGCCGTGAGTGCGTCAGAAGCGTGGGTGAAACCACGTCCGCAACTCATCTGATTGCTCTGTATAAAGAAAAAGGTCTCGCAAGCATAGAATACCGACGGAAGCAATGCGAATGAAACAATGCGATAAGGAAGAGCGGGCAACAGGAAAAGTCACGAGATAGCTTGAATGATATTGAAGAGTACATTCGGAAGAGAAATGACATCGATAGAATCAGTCTTGCATTGTGATAGTTACATTACGACTTTAGTTTGTTCCATTGCATGTGAATACGTGTCTTGTATCGCACGGTATTATTATTTCATTCGTAAACATATGTTGAGCGTTTAATTAGCTTCGAATTTTTCTCTTGCTACGTTCTTTATTTCCACAGCGATGTCCTCATTTGTTCATTTCTTGGAAGAGACAGTACTTCTATCGGCCAGCACCTCTCGCCCCCTGCAGACACACGTCAAAACAAACAGCAACGCCACCATTGTTTTTCGGTAATCGTACCTTGCGCGAGCTATACTTGACAGGGTATAAGTCGATGAATCATGCCGGTAATATGGATTATTCGTGATGACAGTAATTGTTATTTTTAAAGTATCAAAATCATTTTGTTATTTCTAATAGGTAATAGGTCATTATTTATTAGGACAGGTCTTTGAAAAGAAATATTAATTATTAAGATCAGAATAATTTATAAGAATATTCAATGTTTAATTTTTCTACCGATTAAAGTATGTAATATATCTAGACAAAGGAATCTATCTTCATCTACTGACAGCGTTCCTGCACCAGTCAGCAAAAGATGAACAAAATTTACACCTACAGCATATTATTGATGTTGTAGAGCTAAATCAAACGTTTGAATTGGAATGTGCAACTTTTATTCATCATATAATACATGGAAGCCAAAGAAAAGTCGTATGCAGGAAAACTTTTATAAACCTACATTCCTTGAATGACTTCAAAGGTTTTCGTATATGAAATTTATTGCTGAGAGAGGAAATACCCCAAATCTCCAATGAGAAAAATCAGCAGAAATATATAAATGTGAATAAGATACTAGAATCTGTCCTGCAACATAATGTGTACACATACTTTCATGTCCTGTAAAAATTTTTCATTATTTAGGAAATATTGTCTAATATACAGGCTGTTCGGGTGAGTGTGTGACATCTATGGAAGCAATAGGTTGGCTTAAAATAGATAAGAAAAGAAATTTACATTCACTTCTCCTTCTCTTCGAAATCTTGAACTCTTCTATTCCTTCGTACCTGTCGCCTCGCTTCACTTACCTTTCTTCCCACCACAACCTGAACACACGCTCTCGCCATGAAACAATACTAACAATACCATCCCATCGCACCTCCTCATACTCATACTCTTTCACAATAGCCCTGCCAAGACTCTGGAATTCGTTACCTGCTAGCATCAGGGACTGTCGAAATAAAATGGAATTCAAATGCAAACTTACTAGGCACTTGGTCAGTAATTGAGACTCGTTCAGACATGGTTTCTTGTAAATAGGGCGAACGCCAGTAGGGGAAGTTATCCCCACCCTCGCCACTCGGCACCTCGCTCGCCTGCTCTCTCTCTCTACTGTCTCTCTCTACTATCTGTCCCGCTTCGATGGATCACTGCCTACCACTATGTAATACGCATTAGACCATACGCATTAGACAACTGTCCACAACCACAAAGCAATACGCATTAGACAATATGCATTAGACAACTGTCCACAACCACAATGCAATACGCATTAGACAATACGCATTAGACAACTGTCCACAACATGTACTGACACAACACAACACAACACAACACAATGTAATGTGGTTTTCATTAAACAACACGTCCTCGAAGTAACACAATAGTCTTTTTTTCCCACAGGTTGGACACTCGTAATGAGTACACGTCTTCGGTACGGATCATCACTACACGTGGTTACGTCTGTACACGAAGTTGGACACGGACACAATGAAGCCACCCCCGTAGTCAACCCCTACCAAGCGACATTCACAAGCCCACCAGTTTCTACCTATTCGGTCATTGTCCCCTTCCCCCTTCTACAATACGTTATGGCAGTTCCCTTAAACATAAATAGATTCATTTTCCCTTCTACCCCCAACTCGCCTCGGTAGCCGAGAGGTCTAAAGCGGTGAACAAAAAGCGTGCGTTTAGGTTTAGTTACGAACTTTCACGGATCGAATGTCCCCTCCTGCGAAGTCGTAAGAAAAATTAAAAGAGAGAGACATTAAGCAAGGAACAGAGAAGGAGAGACTAGAGAGAGAGTGACAGGACGAAGTTCCTCTTTTGCTTCGTAGGTGTCGTTAATTTTTTGTTCCACTTTCCTACACTAGATGTCACCCCACCCTAAACCCCTATTTCCACTCTTTCCCGCTATGGTGTGTGGTGAGCTTGTAGGGGAAAAGTGGAAAGGGGACGTGGGAGGAGCTTTGCGTTCGCCGTATTACGTTTTTCCCATAAATAGTTCTCTTAATCTATCACAAAATATTTCAATATCCGGTAATTTCATCACTATAGAATTTTTGTTATTGTAGGTTTAATTTGTAATTCAGTAAATACAAAAATATTCTTTGTTCTTAACTTCTATGATAAAATGTCTAGTTTTCATTAATCAGGTATTCTTGTCGTACTTTAATTTTTATTGTAATTGTAATTGTAAATGTAATATTAATTGTAATTTTATTGTTCATGTTATAGTTGTAATCCCCTGGTAGAGGGGCAGAGAAGACCTGACGGCCTTATCTCTACCAGGTTAAATAAATAAATACTACTAATACTACTACTTTAAGATGTGATAGGTGGTGTCAAATGGAGTAACTTTTATTGCGATGTACCGAAGTAGCTACACATGATATTTCCGTACAGGAATTCTGCTTTATCATATGATGAAGCATCGGTGGAGCGGAGAAAAATTCTCTCCGGCACCGAGATTCGAACCCAGTACGTAGAGCTGAAAACCCGGGTTCGATTCCCAGTGCCGGAGAGAATATTTCTCCGTACCGATCCTTCATCATATGGAATAACTTTTGCTTACAAACCCTCATCCTGCGACGGTCCAGTATGAAGCTGCATATCGTTGAAAGTAGCGAGGTTTTCCGTGACAGTTTTGACTCATTCCTTGTCTGTATTAAATGGCTGGAATTACAGCAACCAGTTGCACGCATCTCCATCTTTGATTGCATAATATTAAGGGGCTTCAGTACTTGTGTAAACATTATTGACTATAGTCCCGTCGCTCTTATTTCCGGTACCAAATCACGTTGCAGGTTGTCTACATTTAAGGGAACCACGTAGTGATTAAGGGTAGTGTTTAAGAATAAAGTACCAAACTTGCTCTTTAAAACAATATAAATAATGTGGGGATATTTCAGCAGATAAGCCCTTTAAATGTCCTTAAATTTGGCGGTGCATATAATTCATACGTCCTTCTTTTTTTTAATGCAATTTTCCATAAATTGACATTTTTCAAACTTAAGTGCATTTTTTCTGAAACGATTGAATCAATTTTCATGAAATTTTTACAGTGCTTTCTGCAGCCTGTGTTCTACATAGTAGAGCTACGGGTTTAAGAATAACACACAAAACACGAGAAATATATATGCAATAAAATATGCAAAAAAAAAGTAATAAACAAAGTTAATATTTTTTTCTGTTTCACTAGGGGTGAAATATTTAACAAAATTTTGCTTTAGAATTAATAATATACATTACTAAAAACTTAAAAAATACAAATTATATGAGTGAAGATTGTAGCAAGGAGTGTGACCTGAAGATTGAGGTACACTTAGCAAAGTGGGAACACCGGTTATCAGTTAAGGCCTTTATTTTGCACTTGGATAAGAAACTAATGAGTTGTCTTTTATACCACTGAATTCTGAATGATTGATTGTATAAGAATGGAAATTTGTATTTCACTCTGAGCACAAAAGGCTAGAAATATTGAAATAAACTTTTGTACGGAAATTTTTTAATCGCCAGGCATCATTACTCACTCCCCTTAAACGTGTGCGTCTTATCACTCGCTGCTGATGACATTATGCACTTCGTAAGGCTCGATGAATACTTAATATAATCGCTCGCCGTTTTGACTCTTTCGTTGGCGTTCGCAGAAAGCAGACGAGGACGTTATTTGCCGCTCAATTATTTGCTCAATTACAGTGCGTTTGATTTATTATCATAGGAGCTACGACATGATAATGTTATCGGTGCGGAAAATAGATTTCTCCTCTAGTAGCTCGGCAACGAAAGAACAAAAATGGCGAACGATACTACCTACATAGACTTTATAGAGCCTCCACTCCCTAAGGGTAAGCAAAGAGGAGGAATCACGCCGGAAATAACAGCGACGCGACTATAGGTCTTACACGTTGAGGTGTGCAAAATTCGATATAATAGAGAAAGTGAGTACAAATTTCTTTTCTCGTGCAACCTAAGCCATGATAACTTCTCGGAAAAAGATGAGATATGGTCATACTATCGAATATTATAAATGAAGCGGACGCACACGTTATGAACATGCTGTAGTTTCTGGGAGGAATATGCCTTGAAGTCACTGAATAAAACTTCGTAATATTCAAAATGAGGTATGTATGTAATGTATGTATTTATTTACACTGCAAGTGGGCATGCACCCGGTGGCAGTGGTATACACAATATAAACAATACACAATAAAGAAATGATAAACAATATTTACAATACACAATACAATTATACAATACACAATAGGCCTACAATTTTATACACTATACAATAAGAATACACAATATAATTTAACACAATAATAATGAAACATAAATAAAATACCTAATTTTACATTACAACCTACATTATTATGTACAGGCCCTACATAAGTTTCAATAGTCTTTCACTTTACTCTCATCTCACTCACTGTAGTGGCACTATGATGCATTTCACTGACACTTTAGCACACATTTCATTGACGCTATAAATTATCACTGATCGGAACTATTCACTGCACTGTAAAGCCAAACTCCACTGACTCACCTGATACAACAGTTCAAATAAGTCAAATAATTACACCCTTATGCATACTGTACTTATTAAACAGAACTACATTTAAACTAAACATTTCTAGTCTAAGACCCACTTACACGCTATTTTTAAATAATTTACAATTCAAACCAAGGAAGTAACTCGTCAGGGTAAATAAATACATGTCACCTTAAAATAATTGAATGTTAAATGTCGCCTTAATTTTAATTTGCACTTGATACACAACTTTTTAAATTATTCTTGAATCTCCTTAAGGAAGGACAGCCCTCAAAGACCGCTGCAGGTAGGTCATTCCAATCATTTATAGTTCTATTTAAAAATGAGAATTTACCTACATCCGTTTTCTGTTTTCTACATTTGATTTTAAAATCATGATCGTTCCTACCATAGTACGTTGGCTTTTCTAACCGAGCCGTTATGTCTACCCATGCTTTCTGACCTAGATGTGCTCTATACAATGATGTTATTCTAGTTTTCCTACGTCTGTTTTCCAAAGTTTCCCATTTAAGTTCTTTTATCGTATCGTTCCCATCTTCTCTTTTACCTTTAACAAATTTAGCTGCCCTATACTGGATTCTTTCTAAGGAGTTTGTCTGATATATTCTATAGGGATCCCAACATGTAGTTCCGTATTCCATTAACGGTCGCACTAACGTTAGATATGCTATTTCCCTCGATTTGGGGCTAGCCTTTCTCAAGATTCTCATAATAAAGTGAAGTGCCCTCCATGCTTTACCCGTAACATTATCAACATGCTCTCCCCAAGAAAGTTTGGAGTTTAAATACACTCCTAGGTATTTACAACATTGTTCTTGCGGAATTACAACACCACTGAATTCGTAATTAAGACTAGTTTCCTCTCGGGTTTTACATAATGATGATTTCTAGGAAACAATGTTACATTTTATTGTCTTCGTATTATATTTGAAACGCATTACATTTGTTTACCTGTTGAAGAGCTTATTTGTTCACTATTACGTATAGATACAGGTTAGTTGCGAGGGTTAGGCCAAGGCGAGAATTTGAGAACACTGCTCTTCTCGTGTTGTTTACATTACGGCAATGCCAAGGCATACGCTTTCAGCAGCAGATAGAATCCAAATAGTGGCTTTAATGTAACAATGTCATATGATACGAATCTAGGTAGCTCACGTGACGTTTCCCATGTGTGGCGGAAGTTCTAGCAGACACATGCTATAGTTGATAGGCCTAGAATAGGTCGACCACACAAAATAACCGTTGCATATGATCACATCTGTATTTACGCTTGGAGAAATCCTACTGTCATTGTAACCAACTTACGGAAGTGACTCCGAGGGGCTACAGAAACCAATGTGTCTACGTAAACTGTTCGGAATTGCCGGCACGATATACAGGGTGTTTCATAATTTCTATTACAAAAATCTAGGGTTGTCGAGGGACCAAGTAGATAAAGTTTTGATTAGAAACCCATGTCCGGAAATATATCGTTTCGATGCAAAATTAGTTTAAAGATCGAATCGATTTCACATCTTCTACGTCACTAGAGACAATGAGCTCTTGCCAATGTGCACTACAGGAGTGGTTCCACATATCGCCCAACGAGTCCCAGGTACTTGATCTTCCTGCAAGAGGTACTGGTAGAGTTATGTAGTTATGTGAAGATTGGTACTGGTACTACGTCAGCAAATGTGGTTCCAACATGATGGCGCATCCCCGCACTTTTACTTGCCGTCAGCGAACATCTCCACCAAACATTCGGGCCACCACGGTCGCCAGATTTAACTCCTATTGACTTTTTCCTTTGAGGCAACATGAAGAGCCTTGTTTATGAGACTTCTGTAGAGTCTGAGGAAGATCTTCATTGTCTCTAGTGAAGGAGAGATGTGAAATCGATTCGATCTTCAAACTTATTTTGCATCGAAACGATACATTTCCGGTCATGGGTTCCTAATCAAAACTTTATCTACTTAGTCCCCTCTACAACCTCTAGAAGTTTGTAAAGGAATTATGAAACACCCTGTAGAGCTACGTTTTCAAAGGCCAGGGATGCAGAACTGGGGAAGAGACAGGTGGAAGCATGGGGAAAGAGTTTGTTCGCCGTCCATAATCCCCGGCCTTGAAATACGTATCTGTGACGTCCGCAAGCGCACTCCTACCATATCCAATGACGTGTGAGGGTAAAAGGACGGGATGAGTCACGTGGTTTGGCTTGTCACATGTGCCACAACTGGAGCACAGTTTTGCATCCCTGTTCAAGATCATTGAGGGTGCCCCACCTCGATCAACAACACAGAGCTCAGCGTTTATGATGGACAAGAATGTGTATCTTCCAAGTAATACCACAGTCTACTATATACAGTCACGAAGCTTGAGTTTTGAGGGTGCCAGAAACAATAGACTGTGCCGGTACTATTGTGCATTGCCTGTAATGAGGCGATATTTGCGATCCTAGTGGTGAGCAACTATCTTATGTTTGCATATTTACTATGTATTGAGCTTCGCGACTTAATATACTAGATTGTGGTAATACTTTCTACGCATTTCTAGATTCACTCATAGGTGCTACATGCTCTGTCCATCTCAAACGTCTGGATTTAATGTTCCTGATCATGTTATGTGAAGAATATAATTCCTGCAGTTCTGCGTTGTGTAATTGTTTCCATTCTCCTGTAACTGTAACTTCATCCCTCTTAGCCCCAAATATTTTTCTGAACACCTTCTTCTTTAACACCCTCTATTAAAATGAGTGCTCAAGTTTTACAACCATACAGAACAATCGATAATATAACTTTCATAAATTCTAACTTTTTGGTTATTTTTAAAGCAGATTGGATGAGAAAAGCTTCTCCACCGAATAATATCAGGTATTTCTCAGATTTATTCTGCGTTTAACTTCTTCTCGAGCGTCATTTATATTATTACTGTTGCTCCAAGGTATTTGAATTTTTCCACCTTTTCAAAGGATGCATTTCGAATTTTTATATTTCCATTTCGTACTATGTTCTGGTTACGATAATAATAATAATAATAATAATAATAATAATAATAATAATAATAATAATAATAATAATAATTTATTGCCGGAATAAAGATACATATTGATTTTTTTTTATATATAATCACTCTCTAGCACCCCCAGAAAGAGTGCTCAGGGGGCATTCCACATAAGTTAATATTAAGACATTTTATTGAATAAGAAAGCAAAAAGTAATAAAAGAAAAAAAAGAAGCAGAAAAAAAAAACATATTACAATAATTGAACAAACACATAAACATATATTTAATTTTTAGGATTTACTTAAAAATCCTATGTCATTACCTGCTTCAAGTAAAATTCCCATCTCTTCCCTAATAGTTTGTGGATTTTCTCCTAAAATATTAATGTCATCCGCATAAACAAGCAGTTGATGTAACCCGTTCAATTCCAGTGGAATATTCCAAAGCAAATTTAAAAAATAAAATTGATTGCTTCAGTCCTAATAATCGAAACTCTTTTACCAGCGCAAAGGCCTTAATATCACACCTCCATAAGAATTCTTCTGAATTTGTAATGGGTAATCGGTATTTAGCTAAGCTGAAAAACTATTATGAGTCACTGAAAGAACAACTCGGACGCAGGGCATAAAAGGAAGTAAATGGCATTACATTCGTTTACTACTTTACGTTTTTTACACAATAATAATTTATAACTGCCACCACTGATATTTAATCAGTAGATGGACTTAAACAATTCAAGAAAGGATAATTAGTTGGTGAATATAAAGATAAGTGAAGCCCATGATATATAACCGTTTTAATGTCTTGTCTTGCACATTTTCTCTGTGGCATCATGCGTCACCGTGATTTATAGCACTGGGATTTGGGGGCAGGAGTTGGAAGATGTCGTAAATTATTATTGATAAGCTTACTTATGCTCGGAGTTGCGTAGAGAGAGCAGTGAGTGTCTGCATGTTACAAGACGTCCGCTTGAAGACTTATTTGTCGTTTAATTCATTTTCTCCGCACACAGGTAACCACTTGCAAGCAGTTATTGATTTTAAAATATTGTTATGATCGCGATTCCTCAGTTTGTATCAGACGGCAAGCCAAAATTCAGATGTGAACATTCAGTAGCGTAAATATTTACCTACTTTCTATCTATCTCTATTACACAGATAAAATAACATTAGCTAAATTTTATACTCGAAGCCGACGGCGGCTTTTAGAATTTAGAGAAAAAAGACTCGGTTATTGAAATTTCATTAATTCATTTATTCATTCATTCATTCATTCATTCATTCATTCATTCATTCATTCATTCATTCACTCACTAACTCATTCATTCACTAACTCATTCATTCATTCATTCATTCATTCATTCATTCATTCATTCATTCATTCATTCATTCATTCATTCCATAGATCTTACATGAGCAATGAAGCTTTAAGATGTGGAACAAGTCAAAATTTTACAATATTAGAATTATAATGTTTACAAATTTTTACAATATTTTACAATTTTTACAGTTTTACAATTTAGTAATTTTCTACAATGATGAGGTGAGATGAGATCCAAGGATTCGCCAAAATATTACCCGGCATTTGCCTTTTGGTTGGGGAAAACCTCGGAAAAACCCAACCAGGGAATCAAATCAAAGGGGTGAAATGAAGTGATGCTGAGGACTCGCCATAGACCATCCGGCTTCAGTCCCACGGCTGGGGAAAACCTCGGAAGAAACCATTCAATGAGACCAATTAAGATTTAAAACAAAAACTCACATGATAGTATATTGTTGCAGATGAAAATTGGCCCGAAATAAAAATAGGTGAATATTACTAATATGTGTGCTCTAAATCTGAATTTAAAATCCAAGTACCCCAGTCACGTACCATTTAGCCGGGAAAATTAATTGAATATTTATATTATTTTAATATACCGAAGTACATATGATATTTCCATGCAGATATTCTGCGTCATCATACGATGTAAGAGTAATGGAACGGAGAAAAACTTAGTTCTTTCTCCGGCGCCGGGATTTGAACCCGGGTTTTCAGCTCTACGTGCTGATGCTTTATCCACTAAGCCACACCGGATACTACCTCGGCGTCGGACAGAATCGTCTCGGATTAAGCTCCAATTCTTGGGTTCCCTCTGGTGGCCGCCCTCTACATTACGTCATAGATGTCTATGAACGTAGGACCGAAGTCCACACATGTGCTGAGGTGAACTCGTTATGAGTGACTAGTTGGCCGGGATCCCGGCACCGGAGAGAATTTTTCTCCGTTCCATTACTCTTACATCGTATGATGATGCAGAATATCTGCATGGAAATATCATATGTACTTCGGTACATTAAAATAATATATATGATATGCGTAAATCACTTCGTGATTTAAGACGGCGCTTATTCCGTCGGATCCCGGCCAACTAGTCACTCATAACGAGTGCACCTCAGCACATGTGTGGACTTCGGTCCTACGTTCATAGACATCTATGAATCTATGACGTAGTGCAGAGGGCGGCCACTAGAGGGAACCCAAGAGTTGGAGCTTAATCTGAGACGATTCTGTCTGACGCCGGGGTAGTATCCGGTGTGGCTTAGTGGATAAAGCATCAGCACGTAGAGCTGAAAACCCGGGGTCAAATCCCGGCGCCGGAGAGAATTTTTCTCCGTTCCATTACTCTTACATCGTAATTGAATATTGTTTTATGAAAAAACTTATTTGTTTTTAATTTTTCACTGCTGATAAAATCACAACACACCAGGGATTCAAAATTCCTCATAATACGTGAAAAATATGTAGTGGATACAAACATGATGTGACATAGTTGAAAATACAACAACAATAAAAATCATTCAAGCGTATAATGAGAAAAATCTCGGCATTTGAACTTACATTTAAAATCATTTTCTGGATGACTTCTGTTTATAACTAGACCCGGGACTGTATTTTACAAGGAACCAACAATAGTCTACAAGTATGCTGGATGATAATCTTCCTTTATATCGCTTTTCCATTTCAGATATTTCTTGATGAGATCTTTCCCCATGCTCGTCGCTTGCCGCTCCAAAGTTAGGATGAAAGAAATCCAAATAAGAATGTAAAAAGTGTGTTTTGAGTGACATATTAAACTCCATTTTGTCATATGCACTTAATAAGTTTTCAGAACAAGTTCTATGTAGTTTTGTGCTCTACTGTAATCACACCCCTGTTTGTTCATTTCATAGACCTCACTTTGAACTGTTATGAAATGTACTTATTAGAAGGGATCATATCTGTTTACTTATTAGAAGTACAAAAGAACATGCCAATCGGAAATAAGTCATAAACTCATAAAATGCATTAACTTTTGTTTTTGTTTATACATCCAACCCGCACCACATGTTTCTGGGGAGCTCTTAACGAAAACTGAAATCGTAGTATATTTTAAAAACTTTATAATAATAATGAAATAATAATAATAATAATAATAATAATAATAATAATTCTTTATTTATACTGGCAGAGTTAAGGCCATAGGGCCTTCTCTTACACTCTACCAGGTCACAAAGTATGCAAGCACTTAAAATTTAACAAAAGTTGAAGGACCTTACGTGATACGAAGAAAAGAGATAGTTCAGGGCTACTACAAAGGCTTTACCCGATTCCATAGCCATGTATTATGAAAAGTATGAGATAGCCTACATTATTGAAAGTTATACCAATAAAAAGAGAAACTCATCAAGTTTTTGGCCCATCAACTGCTACAAGTGCCCGATGTGACCTCCTCGCGTCACGAGACAAACATCCACTCGGTAGTTTAACTCCTGCCACACCCGCTGGAGCATATCACGATCAACTCTAGACACTGCCGCACGGATCCGGTTATTAAGTTCTTCAAGATTAACTGGCAAAGGAGGTACATACACTTGATCTTTGACAATCCCCCATAGAAAAAATTACAGGGAGTCAGATCTGGCGACCGAGGAGGCCAACGGAGAACACACCGATCGTTGTTAGAAGCCCGTTGATGTGGTTGATGTAGTTGATGCCTCAGTTACATGAAGGTAAACCAGGGTTTTTATTTCAACAAGATGGGTTTCCACCACATTTCCATCTGGAAGTACGTGAGTATCTTAATGAGCATCTTCCACAACGTTGGTGCGGACGGGCTTCTAACAACGATCGGTGTGTTCTCCGTTGGCCTCCTCGGTCGCCAAATCTGACTCCCTGTGATTTATTTCTATGGGGGTTTGTCAAAGATCAAGTGTATGTACCTCCTTTACCAGTTAATCTTGAAGAATTTAATAACCGGATCCGAGCGACAGTGGCTAGATTTGATCGTGATATGCTCCAGCGGGTGGGGCAGGAGTTAAGACTACCAAGTGGATGTTTGTCGCGTGACATCGAGCACTTGTAGCAGCTGATGGACCAAAAACTTGATGAGTTTCTCTTTTTATTGGTATAACTTTCAATAATGTATGTCTCATACTTTTCATAATACAAGGCTATGGAATCGGGTAAAGCCTTTGTAGTAGCCCTGTATATTTTCGGATTCAGCGCGCATCAAACCATAAGGGACGCATTGTTTTAAGTCGGAGCAAAATTCTTGTTCAGTGTAATTAGAGGTAAAGAGATGGTTATCGGGCAGGACATGAAGTATTCGTATTATACGGGTCTTAGCTCACCGGATCTATGAAGAATGCAAAAGAAATGTATTAACTTACTCACTCCATATTTACTTGAAACCACGGTCCTATTCACCAGCTTCCTGACTGATATCGTTCAGAGTACGAGCTACAAAAAAAACATATGATTCACTACTACAGTCGGGCAACATTAATTTCAAAGTGCGCAGAAACCAAGTGCTCCTACCGGTCACACTGGAGTGGGGATAAAGCCATTTGTTTTGAGACTCTTGAAGAGTAGATCTGTAAGATCTGCTCCTGTGAAGTACGGTTTATCCTAAATCAGGAATTCTAAACTGTGCTACAATTGTAGCACACGTCACAAGCCGGACACGTAACTCATCCCTTCCCTTCAACCCTTGCGTCATTGTAGGGCAGAGGGAGTAGAAATATGTATTCAGTGTGCTTGCCAAACGTCACAGAAATGCCATTGAAGAGTCCGGCATTGTGAACACGGGAACAAATTCTTTCTCCATCCTTCCACCTCTCTCTCTCCCACAGTTTCGCAACCCTGCTGTAGATAGTTTAATATAACATTGTTTTATTGCTACTACGTTATCGTATTTCAGGTAAATTTTAAAGTCTAAAGATACGGTCACATGTCGCTACTTTTTCTGCATAAATTTTGTACTGCAGCTGCAAAAGTTGCGTGCCGTGTTCACACGTAAGCCAAAAGTAGCGCGCTGCATGCTACTTTTCGTGCTGCGAAACCCGAGTGCAGCAAAAGTTGCGCGTCTTTTAACACACAAGGCGCTACTTTTGCAGCCGCAGTCTAGCTGCAGGTTTCCATCTCCGTATTGACTTCTCAATATACATTTTGTGGTTATGTTCGCATTATTATGAAACTCATGCAGTAGCTTACTTACTTATTATTCGCTTTTCTGTCCTAACTATTATTCAGAAATTGACATTATTTTCACTATAAAGCTATTAAAACGCCTATATGCTTAAATGATAACCAACAGCATATTCACGTAATCAATGTTGGCAACCCTCCTGTTTGAAACTACGCTACGAAAATTAAAAAAAAAAATGCATTATGTCGTGAGTAAATATAATCTGACTGTGTTGTACATTTAGTAACTGTTACAAATCATTTATTTTCGTCACATTTAACATTAAAATACATCAAACAATAAAAGTATCATTGGCACATTGGGTGGCAACACTGGTCGCAACCGCAGCAAAAGTTTCAACAAAACCGATATCAAAAATGCTGCGGCTGCAACCCTGAGAACCCTGTTCACACGTCGCTACTTCTAAGCTGCGTGCAGCATGAAAAAGTAGCGGGCAGCAGGTTCGGCAGCCGCTACTTTTCAGGTTGCACCGTTGTTCACACGTCGCAGTACGAGAGTTGCGCAGTTTTTTGTACTACATCGCTGCAAAAGTAGCGACGTGTGACCGTACCTAAAATGGCCTACCTCTCTGTCACGTATCTGGTTATCACTTAATAAGTTTTTAACAATGACGTCATGTTCTAAACTAGAACAGAAGCGCTATATTTCGAATGTTGTCTGACTATACACCTGTAGGCCTATTACCACAGTCTACTATATACAGTCGCGAAGCTTAAGGTGATTTTTTGCAAATCTCGTGATAAAGCGCTCCAAGCGGTTAGCAACTAGAAACAATAGACTGTCCACGGTCGACTTTGGACTGAATCGTATTTCCATCGAGTGCTATCTCGTTGCGTATTTCATATTGATGCTTGTGAAATGTTCGTTATGGGTTGTAATGAAAATGTTAATGGCTAAAATACAATAATTGGAATAATAATATTTTACTAGAGACGTAGAAAAATTAAGTTTATTTTAATGAAATTTATTGATCACGTTTTATTTTCAATTTGGTGGGATTATTATTGCTTAGGGCTACTTTTTTTTTTCAAAGGATATGTTTTTAATTATAGCTGTTAATTTTGTTGTTATTTTTATTTGTTACTTTATTAGAGACGTAGAAAAAGTATGTTACAATAAAATTTATTAATAACGTTTTATTTCCAATTCTGGTGTAATTATTATTGCTTAACCTCAACTACGTAAGCCTACACTACAAGTAAATGGTACACGTACATAAGTTAATCCATTAATTCATATTTCCATTATTATTGTTGTAAAGGAAAGTGCAAATTAATATTTATTGGTTTCATAGTTAATTATCGCTATAATCTTGAATGAGAGAAGCGATTATAGTAAATTTCAGTTCGTTTTGCACAAACAAAAATAATATTAACCTATTTCTTGCAGGTATCTTCGAGTTCATGGTGGAATTTAATACACTTCATTAAAATAATAAATTAACTTTATGCATTTAATATTTCAATAATGGAAGAAAGGTGTTAATTTTTCCAAAAGAACACAACGAAAGTGTAACATATTTTGTCGGCTGCTAGGAGAGAGATCTGCGATGATGAGGCGATAGTAGCGATCCTAGTGGTGGGCAACTATCCGTGTTTGCATTTTTACTACATATTGAGCTTCGCGACTGTATATAGTAGACTGTGCTATTACGTCAGTACAAGTTGGAGCCATACACAATATAAAACGAATTTGTATCACAATGATTACATGAATGAGGAAATTTCGTTGCACATCGTACGAGCAAGTAACGGAATTCAAACCGCGTCTGTAGCTCAGCGCTGGTTCGTTTCCCAGCCAGATCGTGATGGAATTTGTGATAGATAAGCACAGATGATTTTTCTCAGGGTACTCCCGTTTCCCGTTTAAGTTTTTGATTCCATCATCGCACTTCATTTCTCCTTTGTTTCATCTGCCATCTGCAATAGTTAAAAATAGGCTGGAATGAAGTCTTAAGACTAGTAAGATTTTCCATACTGATATGGAATTTAAGGACATTGACCTCGGTTTGTTTACTTATTGTCGACATCTGCTAACCTCAATGCGTTATTTATTACATGAAATAGTTAAGTATTATGTAAACGTGGAACTAAAATTTAAATATAAATATGTCTGGTGTAAAAGATAACTGGATGAATACACTATAGCAGCAGGGACGATTTATATACACTTGTTTATTATAGAGTTAAAAAGAGAATTTCAAACGTGTAGCAAGTAAAGAAGTTTGAATGTTTAAAATAAATGCGATAGAGTGAAAACTTGCACTAAAACCAGAAGTAAGTGTAGGTTAAACCAACATAAATTGAATAGTTATAACCAGGCTTCGAGACTTCGGACCCGATAGAGCAGTTCAGTGGAAAATCTGCATAACGGCGTACTGAGTATAGTGGTAAAGCGTACAGTGGGTGGGGGTACTGTAGAATGAATGACAACAAATACGCAAAAGAAAACGCTCTGGATTTGAAGGTTATGATGAATAATTTGGTTTTCATACAAACTCATTTTCATACTGTGTCTGAAACTATTACACGGTTAGAAAAGTCAGAGAAAGAGATGGCGGAAGCCCTCAAATTAGTTGAGGAAATAACATAAAGGATTAATGAGACATAAAGTACACCTGTTACTGAACGTGTAAAACTGAAATGGAAATCAATGTTATGTAAAATAACGCATATGGAGCATTGTGTAATATAAACAGCAAATTAGTGGACATAGAGTCACCCGAGAATGAAGGACTGTCTCTTAGAAACTGCAACGATGTTAGGTTTTTTCGTTTTGCTCCTATAACGTCATGCGACGTAGAGCGCATCTTTTCACAGTACAAACTCTGTTTGGTAGACAACTGAAAAAGATTTACGTTTGAGACACTGAAAATGTATCTTGTAGTACACTGCACTTCCTAAAGACGACCAATAGGATAAATGAAGAAATTTAAATTGCTACATGCTTATTTTCATCATTAACACTGCATAATTAAACACAAATGCTTATAAAAGACAGGAGAATAAATACTTTTCATATTCTTTTGATATTGTCATTGTGTAATGTATATTTACTTTCAGAATGTACATACTTGTAAATAGTTTCTTTAATCTATCACAAAATATTTCAATATTCAGTCAATTTCATCACTATAAATTTTGTTATTCTCAAAAGTTAATTTGTAATTCAGTAAATATAAAAATATTTTTTGTTTAATCAATAAATTATCTAGCTTTAATTAATAAATAAATTCTTATAATATTCAGGTAATCTTTTCGTACTTTGATTTTATTGTAATTGTAAATTTAATACTAATTGTAATATTATTTGTAATTTTTGTAAATTTAATATAATTGTAATTTTATTCTTGATATTGTCAGTTGGAATCTCAACGGCAAATGGATTAGAGTCACTTCATCACCATCATTTAAACCTGAATTATTGCATTTATAATCTCTACAACAATGGTTAAATAAATAAATACTAACATCCATACTACTACTACTACTACTACTATGTTTATGTGCGTTTCCCTATACTACCGTACTCTACTCTAAATAGCAACTTCTTGTTACCTCAACACATTAAGATCAATCTAGTTTTGAGCTTCGATCAGCGAGTCAACAACCTATAGTGCAAGCACAGTAAACTTATTGTATCGGGTCCAAAGTCTCGAAGCCTGGTTATAAGATAGAAAATTAGTTATTAAAATTTATATTTATTGTGTATAATCACTATTTGTGCATATAACAGTTTTAATTATTACCTTTATGTACTTTTGATCTATTAATTAATAAATAAATTCTTATCTGACCACGTAGCGAACTGAAGTCTGTTACCGGAAGCAATACATGGGAGTCACACCATGTGTTCGTCTTTTGGGTACGGCTGTGGAATCGATACTTGAAATTTCTGATTCTTTCGCAAGAGCTCATTATGTAAACCTTCTACAACGGCAAATGGATTATGAGTCACTTCATCACCATCATTTAAACCCAATTATTGCGTTTATAATCTACACTTAACAACTGTAATGGTTATTGCAACATTAATATGCCACTGAACATCCATAAGCACGACGGCTGATGGCTCTCACAATAGCGAAAGTGTTGATGTAGTGTTTTGTTATATGTCTATACAACCAGCCATGTCACAGTCGGTACAATTTACACACTGTGGCTCCAAGTAAATCTTCTTCGGTTTTCGACTCCGTAGCTCTATTGTAGGATTAAGATAAGTATCTAGTATTGAGCTTGGATCAAATTCGGCTGGGATGATTGTCCAAGTCTAAGAGTTAACCTGGGTAGCATTTGTGAATAATTGAACGGGTTAGATCAGCCGCTGACGTGAATATAATAAGAGAAAATCCACAAACTATTTGGGAAAACACGGAAATTTTATTTGAAACAAGTAGAGATCGGTTTGAAAGTAAAATATGATAAATGCCTTTTATTATTCGGTTGACATGCTTTTGACATCTAGTCTGCTCTCAAAAGTAACTGAAAGTTAGAATTTCTAAAACAGTTATATTACCAGTTCTTTTGTATGGTTGTGAAACTTAGACTCTGACTTTGAGAGAGGAACAGAGGTTAAGGGTATTTGAGTATCAGGTGTTTAGAAAATATTTGGGGCTAAAAGGGATGAAGTTACAGGAGAATGGAGACAGTTACACAACACAAAACTGCACGCATTGTATTCTCCATCTGACATAATTAGGAACATTCAGTCCGAACTATATTCCATTATCATTTAATCGCAGGTCAGATATCTTTGACGTCAGTGTACTTTTCAATGTGCAAGCTTACATCTTTCGACGCTACTCCTCCTGATGCCGCTATCATGCTTCTCCCCTCCTCCGCCTCCTCCCTCCTCCTCCTCCTTTATTGGTAGCTATTAGGTTACATCCATGTCCGGCTTTTCCCTTCAAAATCATCTAGCGTTACACTTCAGCGAAACAATGGAACTCGATAATGAGACAAGTGTCCAACAAGCTTAGAGCTCACATATTCAGTTTTTTTTCAGCTTCGAACGTCCTTGCAAGGACGCTTTTTCGCAATGTTTCTTCTCTCATCTTCCCTTTCTTTATAATTAATTAATTAATTCACTCATTATTTCATTCATTCAGGTCGCAATATCAGTTGTCTCGGGTACAGACCGATTATTTATTCCTGACAGCCCAACGACGCGACAGAGGGGAAGTATTAGGAGTAGTGGGGAGAGCTCCGGAGTAGAGATAAGGGCGAGCTGTCAGTAAAGGAATGCAGTACAACTTATTGTGCTAGAAACACAACGCTATGCAGCATGCTTGACATCCGATCGCTCCGACTGCAGACGACAGACTAATCTGAACATCCCTTGGCGTAACTTAATGGACTCGCCTGACAAAGGCGCACATTGCCGGCGACTAATAACCGTACTGTACGACGAGAAGATCATTTCGCCCACGTAAACCTCACCACTTAAGTTGGCTGTCGCAGCAGTAGACAAAATATCTGGTACCAACACCACTATAGTCGGCCTGGTTGGCTCAGTTGGTATAGCGCTGGCCTTCTATGCCCGAGATGGCGGGTTTGATCCCGGGTCAGGTCGATGGCATTTAAGCGTGCTTAAATGCGACAGGCTCATATCTGTAGATTTACTTACATATAAAGAACTCCTGCGGGACAAAATTCAGGCACACCGGCGACGTTGATATAACCTCGGCAGTTACGAGCGTCGTTAAATAAAACGTAAGATTTAACATCATCAGCCCGGAAAATCCTTGTTCCATTTATGCCCGCTGCGGCCGTGGAAGCCTACATTTTAACAGTAAGATTTATGATAGTACTTTTCAAATTCAGCTGAGTTACTTTTTGTCCTAGTAGAGTGGATCGGGGGAAGATGTCTGACTTTTTCTGAAATATCAAAGACTGGAAGATATTTTGAAACTAAATTTTGGTATAAAACAGAAAACATTAATTACCTTGTTTATAGATACAAGTTTTCTTCTTGCCTGCACTGTAGGAATCTTTCCCCGATAGTCGGGTAAGATGGCAAATGCAATTAACACATTTACTGATATATGTATTTTACCTGAACTTGGTTTGATACATGTATATATAACAAAATTGACTTAATATAAAGCTCATGGATACTTTCTCACCCGTTTATCACTACTTAGGAACACAGTCATTGCACATATTTTATTCCCGTATGCAAGACTTATGAAATCACTTCTTCCACACAATGAATTCAATCCAGTACATTTTTTGTCATCAGTCTTTTTAGGCGGCGTTTAAGGGGACACTCAACTTAAAAATTGCAGAAAAAGTGTCATAGAAATTTAAATTTCTACACTAATTTACGTGACATAACTGATCAATCATTCTTCCCCTATTCATTGAGAAGTCACAGTCAAATTAAAAATGATAATTAAAAGTATATTTCAATTAATGATTGATTAAAAATTGAAATATTTTTATTTTGAAAAGTATTGCTTGAGCGATTTTGCTTACTTTCTAAATTTGAAAAGTTGGTCAAATAGGAAAAAAAGTTCCAAAATCTGTTCCCCTTATAATACATAATATGTTACATCGCAAGTTGAAGACTGTCCTCAATCCATTGACTTCTATCAGAGGATCTTAGATAATGTTTACATATTCCCTGCAATAAAACAAAAAATAAAGCTCTTGCAACAAGTTGCCATCTTACCCCAAAAAAAATGATCATATTCCCCAAGTATCGGGGTAAGATGCTTAGTGCTGTGACGCAACCTAAGATGGCGGAACAAGGTCGTTGGTTGTTAACAATACAAACTTTAGAACCTTTACTACAATATCCATTAGAAATATTTGACAGTTATTACGAATTTAAAGATGTATTAAAATTTTAACATATCTTTGAAATTATTTTATAGTAGAAAAATGAACTGTTTTCTTGCTTTTTTTCTTGTCAGAATAAGAACACGTGACAAAATGAGTTAGCTTCCACTCTACAGACATTCAACTGTCTCAGTGATTATGAAGACATCCGCGTGGCGTTCTCTCGTGAAAGAATGTGAAACTACAAAGAAATAAGCATCTTCTCCCGATAGTCATCTCTCCCCGTTTCACTCTAATACTAGCACACGACGTAAATTGAGTCAGAATGGCACTGGACAAGAGACCCAGGACTTATGACTGTTATTATCTCCTTCAAAGACTAAATCATTCCTGCAGAAGAAAGTATTTTTCTGCTTTATGATGGAATCTCATTTATTTGCACAACTGCAGGTCATCTCTTTACATACCACTGTAGCACGCGGAGTTTTAATATCCTTGAAATGAATTCAAAGTTCCTTGTTCGTAAGAGTGCTTCCTTTCTACAAGGGCTTTTAGTGTTCCATTGAATGTAAAACCGGAGTAAAACAGAACTCGATTCAAAGCTTGGTGGTTCCTATTTTTGAATTCATCTTTGAACAATGACTGTGTACCTGAGGGCATTCCTAATGAAAAGAAACAATTTCCGAGATGATGAAGGCCGGTGCAGGTCATGTCGATGTTTCGTCCGAGTCCCTATTAAAGCAATCTCAGTGCAGCGACTCAAAGAAGGCAGCATTTCAATTATTTATATGCAATCTAAATTCTATGGCACAGCGAAATTCTAATAAAGTGAATGCAGGGGGTCAAGTGGGCAGTTCTGTCGCAGACTTGAACTGGAGTGTTTGCCTACAAGAACGCGTCATGCATTGTACTTCTTCTAAACTAGTACATTAATATATAGTGGATGTAGTTTCGCTATTTTATTTTCTCGTCATTTGTATAAGATGAATGTATTGTGCTGTTACAAAACGTTCAATTTAACATTTTCACTGAATCACACATTGCGATCGTTCCTCATACTGAAGAAGTTAAATTTTAATATTTCGCCTGTTTGTCTATGTGTCTCTCAGTGAACAGCGATTTTCTCTTAACTATTTCACGTAGTACAATATATTGTCGGCTTACTTTTAAAATCTTGTAACTGCATTTGATGAAATTGTAGAAGAGAGGGGGATTACCTTCTTACTCGCATTATTTTTATACTCCAACTAACAAACTCTTATGTATTTCTTATTTATAAAATACAGAAATATTTTCACACTTACGAGATGTTAAATTCTTCTTGAGAACTAACGGAAAGAAATTTCGGATTCTTTTCAGGGTGTGAATTTTCATAAAGATTATTTTACATTTGTGTGTGTGTGTGTGTGTGTGTGTGTGTGTGTGTAATTTGAGTATTCCAACTTACGTTTTTCTCCATATAAATTCCCAGATTTTTTACTCTATCACTGTAAGGGATAATAGTTCCATTTATTTTAACAGGAGATAAGTCATTATGTGTTTAATTTATGAATACATATATACAGTATATATATAGGAAGTGGGGAAAAGCAATTGGCCACCCTACCCCATAACCTCGTGACTCAGTTGTCTAATGAGTGATGCTTCTTCTATTTTTCGTCTCTCCGTATGAGAAGCGTCACCAAATATACATGGGTAATTCATTATTTAGTGGCAAACTTTTGAATTAACAAAAAAGAAAACATTTTTGGAACAGTCACATTGTTGCAGTGCTCATAAGTAATCTCCTCCAACATGAAGAACCCGCCTGCAAACCTCAGGGAGACGACGGATGCCATCCACAGCGTCTTGTTGTATTAATCTTCCAACAGACTGCTCTACTGCTGCTACAATTGTCTGTCTGGTTTTAAAGCGAAGTCCTCTAAGTGGTAATTTCATTTTCGCGAAAATGTTAAAATCGCATGAGCTCATATCTGGGGAGTATGGAGAATACTCCAGAATTTCCCAGTTCTATCTTCTAAATAAATTAAAACTATATCAGCAGTACACGAGAAAGTAGAGTTTTGTGTAAAGTACAATCATGACAAAGTTTCTGAAAATGTGGTTACACGTAGAGGGGTTAGACAAGGGTGCATATTTACCTCTTTTTTTAATTATATATATATACATATATACACACTATATGTCTATATATATACGAGGCGCATCCAGAAAGTAAGTTTCCCTATTTAAAAAAAAAGAATACACACTTTCAGGAAAACATTTATTGGCAACAGGTACAGCAATGTTTTAGCTATTTTTCAACATAGCCACCATCAGAATTGAGACAGATGTCATATCGTGGGATCAACTTTTGTATCCCTCTGTCGTAGAACTCTGCCGCCTGTGAATAGGACCAGCGTGTGACAGACGTCTTCAGCTCTTCGTCGTTGCCAAAACGCTCACCGGAGGACAGGAATTTCTTGAGGTGCAAGAAAACGTGAAAATCGCTGGGAGCAAGATCAGGACTGTAGGGTGGATGATCAAACAACTCCCAGCCAAATTCCAAAACAGCTCAAAACAGCTGCTGTTCAGCTCTTCGCCGAGCCGTATGTGGACGAGCATTGTCAGGACTGGAGGATGATCAAACAACTAAATTCCTCAAAACAGCTGCTGTGCGCCGAGCCGTAAGCATTGTCCACGCATTTTTTGTTTTGAATGGCACGTCGCAATTTTCGCAGTGTTTCACAGTAACGGTCAGCGTTCATTGTTTCACCTCTTGGAAGGAAGTCAATGAGCAGAATGCCCTTCCTGTCCCAGAACACCGTGCACATCACTTTCCGTACCGACAGCGTCTATTTGAATTTCGTCCTGACCGGAGATCCACTATGCCACCAATGCATTGACTGCTGCTTGGTTTCCGGAGTGAAGTGCGAAATCCAAGTCTCATCGCCTGTGGCGATCCTGTCGAGGAACTCGTCGCCGTCATCGTAATACCATTGCAGAAATGTCAGTGCTGCTCCTAAACGTTGCATTTTGTGTTCGGGTGTCAGGTTTTTCGGCACCCACCTGGCACACACTTTTTGAACAGCAGGTGCTTAGTGACAATCTCATGCAACAAGGATAGCGATATCTGCGGAAAATGGCTGCTCAGCTCCGTGATCGTGGAGAGACGGTTCTCCATGATGCACTGCCGCACCAGATCAACACGATCTTCATCATGGACACTTTGACGACCTTCGGAAAACTGCCTACACCAGCGACGCACCATCTGATTACCCATGATGTTCGGCCCATAGACCTGACAGAGCTGCCGATCAATTTCAATTGGCTCAATGCTTTGTGGATTAAAGAACTTTATCACCGACCGAACCTCGCAGGCGGCGGGAGAAGGAATAAGAGCTTCCGTTTCGGACTACTGCTGACACGCTACTGGCACCAGGCGGGACCTGTCCGGCTGGCTGATACGTCATTGATCTGTTACGCATGCGCAATTCACACGGCTAATTACGTTTACTTTCAGGGGGAATAATCGGGAAACTTACTTTCTGGACGCGCCTCGTACATTATAATTTTTATTTTTGATTTGTAAAATATCATGTTTTTAAGATTGATAGTAGTTACATTATTTGTTTACATTTCGACTGAATGCAAATGTTGTTGTCAATGACCTTCAAGCCAACACCCAACACATATCATTACACATCAGAGTAACAAATGACTGCTTCAGTGTACATACCGGGGAAAGTAGCGTGTAATAATGACTGTCTATTCTCTTTTCCAAAAAAATTTGGCTCACAAAACACTTTTCTTTTTCTGGGAAAGCTATGATAGTTAGGTACAGAAAAACAACATTTGACATTTTGTTCTTGTTATGCTCTACCGCCAGTATTTATTGGAAGGTTATATTGTTTACACCCTGTATAAAAACAGTCTAAATATGTACTAACCGTCCATATTATATCCCTTTAGATCCACCAAAATGCATGTTTTGAGAGGAGTTAGTATTTGATGTGGTGTCACGGAGACAGACAAAGGACCACGGCTTGCGTCACGCGGTATGTCAGAGCCTTGTTACTTTCAAATTCTCCAGTTGAGTGATTAACTGATTAGCTTGGAAACACAAGCCATAGCATCGACAGTAGATATTAACAATCAACTGCGAGTTACCTTTGTTAAATTAGTAAGCGGTGGAGTGGGCAAAATCGTGGGCTCATTATTATTTTATCAGGATGGGTGAGTCAATGTACTTAATTTCCCATGAGCGACAGAGCGTACGTTCGTGTTCCGGCACAAGTTTGTTAGTGAGCTGGCTGATTAACCGCACGGCGGAGCGGTGTGCAGCAATGGGACGCCCCCTCTTCGGCACCGCCAAATTTAATACCTATACGAATTAAGACGTCAGAATTAAACAAGGTCCAAAGTATGTAGAGGCTAACGTCGGAGCACGGATAATTGAATATTTAACAGTAACAGCATGAGAGGTTTGGTTAAGCAGATGGGTTCATATATAACAGAAATTTTCGAATTCGTTTCAGAATTACATTTCACATCTTAGCTAGTTTTTAGCCAATTTTCCGCTATTTCAATACACTTATCACTAGATAGTGGATGCGGGATAACTTAAAGAAAAGTGAAGTTGTTTCGTATCAGAGTATATGGCACGTGCCGCGTCGTCCGTCTTTGTGTACCTGGCGAGTACAGCAGCGTACAAAACGAATGAACCCCGATCTGTTCACAGTAACATTGCAACGCAATGTGAGCAGTTGTGTTATCCTGCTCAAGTATTTAGTACGCGTTGAATATAAGAAAGATACAATATATATATATATATATATATATATATATATATATATATATACAGGGACATCATTTTATTTTTACTAACATTTCTGATATTAACCTGCCTATATCTTTGAATCAACGGTTGCTAACCCCTTCCATGACTGGAGTTCGATGGCGTAATATACAAACAAATCACTTTACTAGGTATAGGAGGGAAGAAAAGTAGTTCATCCATTTACGTAAACTATGAAAATCAAGCTTTTGAGTTTGATAATTTTCATTAGGTTTTTGTTTAATCAAAATGCAGTACAGTATTAACAATGAGTGTTTTTACTTACGAACTGAGCTGTCCATACGGACGTATTCATTATGCAGTGTATATTAGAGTGTCTATAGCACATTAGCGTACACTATAGAGAATGAAGTTGAATTGAAAAATAATCATAATATTGATATTTAAACACATTTTTCAAAATGGTGGCGGTTCATTTCGATTAATGTATGTAATTCCAATTACCAGTTTCGTCCTTCGTACTAGTAGGCCTAACTCATGTTGAAATAATTCTGTACCTACTCTATAAAAGAGTACCTTACGTACTGTAAATTCAATCTTCACTTCTGCTCGATCCGAAAAGATAAAATTACTCAGACATTCTATCTACTGTCCGTCCAAGTTATTATGTCGCAGGATCGTAGAAAGGAGGGAAATCACGTGACAGTTAATTACTTAACGACGCCTGTTATTTAAATTATTTTAAACAGTTGTAAGGGTATAATATTACGTATATGTCCAATTCCTAACAGAAATTAATGTTCTCAGAAAAGAGCTAAGACAGCCCAGCCACTAGTATTTACCGAGAGGCGAATAGAACCTGGTGGGGAAAACCGGAATGCGACGTAGGCAAATGGACGACAGTACCTTTGCGAAGATGATGCAATATTGAAAGCTTTTTCATCATTGGAAAACGCGAACATATTTTTGGAACGTACTGTGACTGTAAGGCTACTATGACTTGGATCTGTGTGGAAGACGGTTTAACTTCATTCGTAGAAGAGGTGGGAGTGAAGAACATTCAAAAACTGAGGTACAATAAAAATTAAAGTAAAAATAAAATGATGTCCCTGTATATGTGTATATATATATATATATATATATATATATATATTTATATATATATTTATATATATATATTTTATATCAGTTATATAAACACTTTAAAAATGATGATAATTAAAAGTGATAAAATTCAGACATGTTTCGGAGGCTCCCCTCCATCCTCAGTGACATTACCACGACGGCTGGTTCAGGTGTTCTACCAGCCGTCTGAATTTTATCAATTTTTATTATCATCATTTTTAACGTGTTCATACAACTGTGATATATACATTGTATGTTTCTTATCTAACCCATGAACACTGTTTAATTGACCTTACATGTGTGATTTAAACGCTTTGAATATGTTGTGCTGATCCATTCATAATGGCAAGACGTTAAATTCGCTCAAAGATACGAAATGGAATTAAGAAGTATGAGAGTGACATTTTATGTATTAACGAAGACAATAGCCTACAGCGTGTAATGTATATAAAATTGAAATTAAAACCAGAACAACTCAGGTTATAGACAAACATTGCAACGGTACATCGCACAGGAAATGCGTTGAAATGAAATCTGAGGAACCATCTAAACCATCATCATCATCATCATTTAGTTGTGCGGGTCTAAACGACACGTGCAACATGATGCTCAGTACAAATATTTCTCTATAGAAATTGAGTTATCCCCATTTTAGAGGTTTTCTTCAGAAATTCTCTCGATACGAAAACTGTTTAAGCGATAGGCGAAGACGACTCAGCTTCGACAACTTACGAGAATATATCGTCGTTTACTGCAACGCTGGTAATTGCATCAATGATGACGAGGACTGAACCTTGCAAGGCATGTACTACAGTACGTTATTTTTCTTTTCCTTCTGATTGTACGGAGATACAGTAGCATGTTGACGTCGTATGTTTACGTTTAAAACCTCTCAGCCAATGATCTGAATGAAAAAAAAAATGTAACATATAGTAAATGTGCACTTACATTCAACGATATGTCATCCCGAATCCACTGTCTACTTATCACAAAAAGAAATTGAAGACCTAACTTTATGAATCATCTTCCATTATATTTGCATGACTAGTTACGCACCACGTGTTGCTAACACATAGTTGGCAGCAGAAAAAAAATAAAAAGTCACCCAAATTAAATAGTGTATTAATTCTTTTAAACACTTGAATCTCCAAAGAGTGTCGCAGATATATATTGCGGCCGCATCGTTCGCGTCAAATGACTGAATTTCATTCTTCAGAGTCAAAATATTCCGTCACATTGCGAACGTAGTAATAGGTGCAAGTCCAGTGCTTTTCTTCTGGAGAAAAACGTGACGGAACTCTGTGTAGTATATATTATAACGTATGGAGAGATGATTACTGTCTATTGCATGGGCAATTTATCGTTTTAACGTCTAAGCGAAATTCAAAGAAAAATTATGTTAAAAACACAATTAACACATTTCTCGGTTCTGCGATGAAAGATAAAACAAAAAGCTACCGAAACGCCGTTCTGGCGCGTTCCGCCAGAAAAAAATCACTGGGCACAACTTTTGTGTTTCTTCCTATTCGTGTACAGGGTGTTAAAAAGAGCATCCGATAATTCAGGAGATGATAGTATGCATCAAAACAAGAAAATAGTGTCTAATGAACATGGGTCCTACAGCATATACTTTCTGAGATCTGAACACTTGTTCATAGGAGGTGCTCAATTTGACGTCCATTCATGGCAATGCATTTCTCTGCCCTACAATACAGCAGGCTGTAGTTGACACCCCTGGCATGGAATACTGATGCGTCACAAGGAATTCTGAAAACGAAAGTCTGCTTGCGGATATGAGCGAGGTTCAGCAGAGATGGTGTTGTGAATTTTCGTAATCAGCATGTGTAACCTGATGAAAAAACCCATGCAGTTGAAGAAACAAGGTATCAGCACCGATTCTCAATCAACGTTCTTTGTGATAGATTAAGAGAGCCATACGTGCTACCACAGAGATTAACTGGGGATCGTTATCGGGACTTTTTTATAAACGTATTAAAACAAATTTCAAAGAGTGCGTGATTCTTTACGCCGAAGGGCAGAGGAATGCAATGCCATGGAATGGATGTCACATTGAGCACCTCCTATGAACAAGTGTTGAGATCTCAGAAAGTATGTGTTGTAGGACCCCTGTTTATTAGACATTATTTTCTTGTTTTCTTGCATACTAGCATCTCCTAAAATATTGGATAATTTTTTTAACTCACTGTATACAGCGTGGAAGTGAATAATCCTGCAGTTTGAAAGGACGAGGGGATACAATTAAACGAATAGAAAATTTGTATTAAGTTTCATGATTAAATGCACGGTTAATTAGAAAATTGAGTTGAAAATTTTAGCAGGCTGACAACATCGTCGCTAACACAGTCCCCTTTCTTTTCGTAATACAGATGTAAGAGGTCAACGAACTCAGGTCTGTCCCTCTACGCGAACCTCCCTTTCTGGCTATAACGTTGCAATCTGGTCGCATCGTTCATTGACCCGAAATTAGTGGTTTTGAAATTAAATTTACACGAAAACCGTCCACGCTATTGAAATATGCCAGAGTGATAAATTTTATTATTCTTTATTAGATTTTCTATCGATATGGACAAAAATCACGATTCTACTTGCAATAGTTACCGAATAAGAGGGTGTTAAACCTATTGGGATAAACGTCTTTTTTTTTCTGAGGAAACTATGAACTTTCCACCAATATTATATTACATCTTTTGTTGCATACAGCGTGAGCTATTCGCTCTGAAAATCTGCTGGTTTATTTGAGCATCTTGCGTACCGTCTATGTGGTGGAACTTCGAAAATTTCTTTAGATCCTTTAAATTTTACAAAAAGAATAGTTAAAATATGTTTAAAAAACCTATTAACTAGCCTTGTAATTTAATCTTTTCTGAATTTAAAGTATTTAAAATTTAGCAATTGTTCAAATAGACCTACATATTATTGAAGTATCAACACAAAAATCGTAAAGTTTATATATCAATTTATTATATTTAAAGTACCACACGAACTGCTAATGTATTTAAAAGAGCAAACATTTTTCACGACTGCTGGTTTAAAGCACAATATTAGTGTAGGTCCAAGATTATACAGGACTTTCATTTCAAAACTTCCCAGTCTAAATAATTATTTAAATTGAATTCTATTTGAACGAAATACACCTCAATTTAAATATTGAGGAGGTAGTCTGAAACCAAGCTTAATTGCATTTTAAATTTCACCCCCACCAGCCAGCCACTCCCACTTTGAAATTTCAAATGACACCTTTATATTTTTATACTTAAATATATAAGAGCATTCAATTGTTTAAACACCTAATTCATTTGTTTCCGCATCTTTTGTTTTCTTTCGGCAAACTGGATTTTTGTTATTGTTGAATAGAGCTGAAGAGAATAAAGCTACAAAAAACTTATTAAGCATTTCATGTAATAGTTGTGTTTGTGTATTAAATTATTTTAAAATGGTTTACACCCTTCAAGAGAGAACATAAATCATACTTAATGATTAAATTTAGGAAATTACACAAAATAAGCTGTGTTTTCATCCTACAATCAACTGATAATAACAAATGTATGCCATTTTAAATTTCAAAGTAGGAGTGGTTGGGGGTGGGGAGTGAAATCTAAAATTTAATTAAGCCTGATTTCAGACTTATCTCTCAATATATAAATTAACGTGTTTTTTTTTTTTTGTTTAAATTGAGTTCAGTTTAAATAATTAGCTATTTAGACTGGGAAGTTTTGACATGAAAGCCCTATATAATATATTAATTAAAATGTACTCTGGATTTTCAACACTTTCTGTTTTTAATTCCAATAAAAACATTAAACTTCCACTTATAAATGATACTTAAATTGGTATTATGTATGAAGTTTTTTCATATTCTTATTTTTGGTTTTTGTTATATATATATATATATATATATATATATATATATATATATATATATATATATACACACACATATATATAATATTATTTCTGGGCATTAATTTTCTTATTTCTTATTACAATGGAACTACATTCAATCACAAGCTTTGCTTATACGAATATTCCTTATTTTTATGCTTTATATAATTAATTAATCTTAATATATAAAATTGAATGTGGGTATGTATGTATATATGTATGTGTGTATGTTCTCTATACAAATCTATACGCTTTGACCGATATGTGCCAAAGTTTGCACATTCAATCTTCATAACCAGGAGAAGAACATAGGCTACATTAAAATTGTGCAAATGGAAGTTAAATTGATTAAAATTGTAAAAAATAAAAATAAATAGATCAAATCTTCATGCATAATATTAAAATACAAAATCTTCTACAATCAATTGTTTTTTATTATTGTCTGTTATATTCAACATCGACTTACACGAGCCCATGGAAATTTTAACACGAAATTAAATTACATTGTTGTTACAGATCATGAATGCTAAAACTAGATAATTCATGCAATATATATCTTTACGCAGTCCAAAAGTCGACATCTGCCATTTTTATGAAAAATGAGTTACGATCATTTCAGTTTTTGTAGATAGTTGAGAAAACATTTTTCATCCAAAAACTGATATTTCTAACATAAATGAAGCTTTGAAACTATGGAGGTTTTTTCTAAAACCACTTATTTTGTTAATTTATTTAATATTGAATAAAGGCCAAACGTAGTACATCTTTGCTCAAGAAAAGAAAGTATTTCTTTATGCCACTAGTGTTTTCCATACCAAAATTATGCACGAATAAGAATTGGTACTTCAGAGCTGTGCAGATTTTACAACGTGTTGACGTGTTGTGTGAAAAACTCATATGCGAAATGTAATAGAATTGGTAATATTAACTGCAAAAATAAAAGGAGATGTTTTATTCCACGTATTGCTAGGACACTCATTCAATTTTAAAGAACTAAGTAATGTTAACAAAACTGCAAATTTCAATGCCGCTAGCATTTGTAAATATAATGGCCATATTAAAATGAAGCTCAAGGACAGTTGCTCAAAGTTGCAGAAATAATAACTTAAAAAATCTGCGAGTTTTTCAGTTCATCCTAATAACTATATTTTACACAAAGAAGTGAAAAAAAAGACTATTTTACAACACAAATATCAATAAGCGATTAAATGATACTTTATATGTATATATTGATTGGATGCTGAAACTGAATTCTTTGAAACTCAGAGAGAGGAGAAGGAATTACATTTTCGTTGGGTTTTAATTTTTGTTTATAGTTTGATTTTTTTATTGCTTTATTTGTATTTCTTTGTAATGGCCATATGTGAAGGGAAGGCCTTTAAAATGACCTTAACGACACGAAAATAAATAAATAAAAACAAATGAGTAAATAAAATAAATAAGTAAATAAATAAAAACAAATAAATAAATAAAAATGACAAATAAATCTATAAATAAAAACAAATAAATATATAAATAAAAACAAATAAATATATAAATAAAAACAAATAAATAAATAAATTTAAAACAACAGTTTAACGTCAGGCACATGATGAAATGTTTTCTTTTCGGTGGCTGATTTACAACTGTTTTAAATTGAGTTAACCCTGGCAGGCATTTGGCTAAGGAGTTCATTAATTCATGTAAGTGACGTTAAGTAAAGATTCATCTTTATGGGCGGGGAAAGCTTAGTAAAGGCAATTCGTTTTGTTTGTGTATAGTTAGGTTTCCGATATTTCCGAAAATTTGGGTAACCCGTTTAGTTAAAAATTGAAGCAGATAGGAAAACCCGGGCAACGCCGGATGCTTTCAGCTAGTGTATTATAAATAAAAATCAAATATCTTATATTTTGGGATTGTATGTGTGTAAAGTTTTCTTTTGTTTACGGTACAGAAAACGGAAAATTTCTTTTTTATGTAACATTTAAATTGCCTCTATTTTAATGGCAATTACAGTATTTAAACTGTGAACAAAATTATAACAACAGATCAATTGTTTAGAACTGTATGACACATAGAAAGGAAGCATTTGTTATCACAACACTGGGTTTTACTGTATGTAAAGAACACTTCATTTCGTTGTGAGTAGAGTTACAATTCCTTTGACAATTTTGATATAATAGCGATTTCAAACAGAATTTTGACCAGGTGTTTACGTTGACAGTACTAAACACATGTCAACAGTAATCATTTCATAAATTCTGTGGGACCTAGTTGTCACTTTTGTGGTATTTATATCTGGCAGAACTATTGAGTAGACTCTTTAGCATGCACAAAATACGTTCTGCGTGCAGTCACATAGATGCTGTGTTACCGTTTTAGCGGTTCACCACATAAAGCGCACAATTCACACTAAATCACGCTCCATTTGCTTTCTATGGTTAACCATAAAAGTATAATTTAAACCTTATTGAATGGACTTTAATAAAGCGCATTGTAATGCATTCGGTAGAATTTTTATTTCAATTTTGAGACCATGTTGCTCTTTTGAAGGAAGGTGGCAATTGAAATACATAAATCCATTTTGTCCAATCGAGAGTAGTAGCCATTGTTGGTCTGTTCCCAACAAACAATAACCATTGATATATGGAACCAGAATTTTTTTTTAATTTAAGTGCATCATATACGAAACGTGCATAGCCTATACGGGCAACATATTCATATTCCCTTCGGTTTTCTCTGGTAATGAACAGTATTTGATAATAACAATGATAATATATTAATAAGTTTATTGACAACTATTTCACATACCAGACTAGAAAATAAGGACAATATTTTGATTTATCTCGTCACCTGCTTCATTTAATTAATAAATCACAATCCACTGAACTGCTGCCAGGAAGTCAAAAGGAGGATAGCAATGGCAAAGGAAGCTTTTAACAGAAAAATGAGCATTTTTTGCAGACCTCTGGAGAAAAAACTAAGGGTGAAGTGGTTTGTGTGGAGTGTAGTATTATATGGAGCAAAACATGGACATTACGACGAAGTAAAGAGAAACGAATAGAACCATTTGAAATGTGGATATGGAGAAGAATGGAGCGCGTGAATTGGACAGACAGAATAAGAAATGAAGCTATGTTGGGAAGAGTGGGTGAAGAAAGAATGACGCTGAAACTGATCAGGAAGAGGAAAAGGAATTGGCTGGGTCACTGGATTAGAATAAACTCCCTTCTGAAGGATCCACTGGAAGGAATGGTGAACGGGAGAAGAGTTCGGGTTAGAAGAAGATATCAGATGATAGACGATATGAATAATAATAGGAATTGCGCATAATTTGCATGTTTGCTATACGTATTGACACAACTGTGTCAGTGTTTCTTGTCTATGTGTATAGTGCATTGCATGATATCTTTCACACTTTTGGTTACATCGTTTACACACACACACACGGCACTTGGTTTATGGAAACCTATAGTTCTGCACAGTTTATGGTGAAAACCATGTATGGCGAATCTGGTGACTGTATGTCTCAGCTCGAAATCCTCGCATGTCCATTCTCAGTCGATCATCGCATCCGTCGTGTAGAACTCGTTCCATATCAGGGTTTCCTTCGTCCGCAGTTCCTGCATGAGCTCCTCGTAGCTTGTCGTGGAGAGTAGTAGAAGTTCGGTCCTCAAGTCTCCTATCAAGAACGTCTCTCTCGCCATGACCTAGACCAGCCGGGATGGTGTGTACTTTGACACCTGTAGGACCCGTTTAAGGTATCTTGTCTTCAGGTTCTCCAGCTCCTTTAGTTGTCTTTTGGTGAGGTATTGCCAAGTTATTTCAAGCCCGTATGTCGCTGCTGAAAATACTTTTGCATCAAACAGCTTAATGGCTGTCTCTAACGCCAATTGCGATAGGTGTTTGATGTCACTGAAGCTTCTTATAGCTTCTTATAGGCGACATTAAGATATATGGATCATATGCGGAGACTAAGAGGAAGGCAGGGAATAGGAAAGATTAGAGAATGCTCGGTTTTCAGTGAAAGACCTGCCCTTGGGCAAAACACAATGAATGAATGACGTTCTTACACTACTGGAAAAATATTTTAAACAGAAATACTTCACAAATAATTAAAGTTTAAACATTAAATTATGGATATAATTATAATGTAATTTTTTACGGAGGAGGGACCCGAAGGCTTACACTGCAGCCGGAGGCTTATTATGTTTACCACCCTGTTCTGTGAATAATACTTCTAGCCGAACGGTCGTGCCGTGAACTTAACCCAGGCTATAGCATAGATGATGATGATGATATGAGCTATTTTGCTTCCGTTAGTTGGGGGAAAACCTCAGAAGTAACACCACCCAGGATTTGAACCCGAGCCCACTCGTTTCACGATCATGCATGCTAACCATTACTCCACAACAGTGGGCTATAATGTCATAATTAATGAGTAAGTGAACCAGAGTAAAATGTTTAGTAAGTCATATATATTTGGAAAGATACGTATTTTATTTTAGAATTATAGGCTATATCCCTGATCACATATATAACAGATTGCCCATTCCTATGTTAAAATCGGTAGCACTTCGAAGAAAACAAGCGCCAGGATCGCTACCCGTACTTCGTAAACGAACACGAGATGGCATGGCAGTACAATCGCTAATGCAACTCAAATGGGAGTTATGGGAGTTACTCCTTATGTAACAACTAGATGGCAGTATAGTAAACATGACAAAAGTTTTTTCCGTCAAAGCCTATAAGGATGAGCAATCTGGTATTTATATGTGATCTGGGGCTATATCTAGGAACAAAAATCTTGATTTTATGCCGGTATAATGTGAATTGCATTTGAAAATCGTGAACTTTGTAGTACGCTTTATAGAAGAGGTAAGTGAATACATGTCCCAAAATTATTGCTCCGTCTTTAGTATGGTTTATTTTGCGAAGTACAGGGACATCACTTTATTTTTACTAACATTTTTAACATTAACCTGGCTATACTCGGAAACACTGTTACCCCCCTTCCATTACAGGAGTTAGGAGTTGCTAGTGCAATATGTAAACAAATCATTTTACTAGATATAGGAGGAGAGAAAAGTAGTGTATCCATTTATGTTACAGGGAAATATAGTATCACGATTTTCAGTTTGGTCATTACTTTACAGTATTTTATCAAAAAACAATAGAATAGTAACAATTTTTTTCACAAACTCAAGTCTTCAGGCGGTTATATATATTATGTAATGTCTACTTTATTCAGCATATTACTAATCTAATTTGTTCCTGAGAATTTTGTGAGCACTTCCGTAAGAAAACCCAATTTCTACAGCTAACTTCTTGACCGACTTATTACGACCTCGCTGCATCCTTTCTCTAGCATCTTCTACAGCATCTTCTGTCACCTTTGTTGGCCATCTTACACTTTTCTTTCTTTCTGTACACTCTGTTGCTCTAAATTTATCTACCAGATTAATGACATTTCTACGAAAATATTCCGTAATGATATAATCAGGAAATTGTGAAAAAAAAAACTGTTGTTCACATTCGGTTATATTGCAATTCCAGTTTCCATCATCGTCCTTCATACCTACAAACAGTAAAACAAAGCTCTTGTTTAAATAATGCTGTTAAGTACCGTACCATATTATAGGGTACCGTACTTTCGGTAACTCTAATCTTCACTTGTGCTCAGGCCACACAGATAAATTCAGTTATGCTACATACCATACTTGTGTGAAAATAGACTTCAATAATATAAGCTTTTTCATCTATAGAAAACGCAACATATTTCTGAAACACACTGTATTCTGTACTATTTATTTCACTGCTAGCAACAGCGGCCGTAAGTTTGTGTGACTGACGTTAGCAAGGACATTAGTGAAAGGGGTGGTAGTCAAGTACATTTAGAAATGCAGGAACAATAAAAATTGAAGTAAAAATAAAATGATGTCCCTGTATATTATCTGTAGAAACACAGAAAGTCTCAATATATATCTAACTACGCCTAGACAGCGATGATTACAGTAGAGGGGGACAAGAACTGGCCACAATACTCCACAATTTCTGGCTTAGTTGCATTAACAATATCGTCTTACTGGCATCACTTGAGCTTTCATCCTATCCTGGCTAAACAAGCAATACTTTCTATGTTCTAACTCCTCAGATGGCTGAGTGGTCAGATCTCTAGCTTGTCACGCAGGCAGCCCGGGTTCGAGTCCCAGTTAGGTCTAATGAAAAATCCTTGTTGACATGTATGGCGAACAAAGTCGCATTTAAGGTTTTTCTAGGCGTTCTCTCCTTTCTCCCCATATTAGGCATCTACGTCATTCCATTATAAAAATGAAGCGAATGGGGAAAGAAGGAAAAGAAGCAAGAAAGCAGGAAACTGGGGAATTCACCATGTATTCAGCTAACGGAAAAGAGAAAAGAAAGAATGAAATTGTATTCTGGAATATTTTCTTAGGTTTAGTTAGATTTATATGGCTTTTTATTTCCTGTAAATTTATTTTGATATAAGCAGAAATTAGAAACAAAATACAAATAAAAACTAAAGACAGGAATTAACAATTATGTTCTTAAAAAGTTATCTTGTAGTTGTATCTGTTCATTCTTATGATTTTATATTTCAGGTAAGTTTATTTTCATGAAAATAAAAATTAGAAACAAAAGAAGACGCAAACAAACAAAACTACAAAGAGATAAATAAACATTATACAGGGACATCAATTTATTTTTACCAACATTTTTAACATTAACCTGGCTAAATGCACTGTTGCCTCCTTCCATTACAGGAGTTTGATATTACTAGTGCAATATGTAAACAAATCATTTTACTAGGTATAGGAGGAGAGAAAAGTATTGTATCCATTTATGTTGTAGAAATACGATATTTACCAGAAGTTTTTCTTTATTGATGGGAAACGATTTTCAGTTTGATCATCACTTTTACGGAATTTATCAAAATACAGTGAGTAGTAACATTTTTTTCAAGAACTCAACTTTTCAGGCGGCTATGTTCGTTATGTAATGTCTACTTTATTTAGCATATTAATTATTGATGTTAACATACAATATAGAGAGTGCATTTAAATTGAGGGGTCATAAGTAAAGGGCTGTAAGGCACTTAAGTTACTTTTGAGAAAATGGGGTTTAAATATTTAAGCTTTCAGTAAAATCGGTGAAATTTTATTTAAATTTTAATGTGTGATGCGATTAAAATATCCTTTAAAAAAAACAAAGATACTTTAGCTTACACTGGATGCACTTAACTCATGTTATTACAAATGTCACTAGCATTCCTTTGCTTCTAGCCACCTCAGTTCAAAATAAGCTAATCTGAATTTTTAAATAAATTGCTGAAAATGGTTGCCGTTCATTACAATGCAGGCTTCAATTCAGTACGAATATTATTAAAAACATTTTGAAGCATATTCTCTGAAATTGAATTTATCGTTTCTTGAATATAATTTTTGGTACGATATTATTAATATAGGTTCTTTCTTCTATAGAAAACGCAATCATATTTATGAAACACACTATACACTGCAGTGTTTACTTCACTGCTTGAAGACTTCGAATGCAACAGCGGCCGTAAGTTTGTTTGTCTGACGGCAGCAAGGACATTAGTGAAGGGGTGAGAGTGAAGTACATTCAGAAATGCAGGTACAATAAAAATGCAAGTAAAAATAAAATGATGTCCCTGTACATATTCCGAAAAGAATATAGAGATCAAAACCACTCTTTTCGCCTATTATGTCAATTATACGTATCAATAGCAGTGCAACACTACTCAATGACGGTAGCATTCTAGGTTAAAAAATATTAAAATATATGGATTTTGAAAAGGAAATACTGAACGAAATTCAGAAAGATCGAATATTATTATTTAGAGTTTCGAATAGGCCTAGTTTCGCAGGAAAGTAGTTTGTTAAGGCTGTTACCGGAAACGAGAACCAGAGCGAGAACGGGAAGCGAAGAACGTGAACATGACGATTTTTGATTCACAATAAACCGAGAATTGAAATGGCTATGCATATCGATATGTATGTCAATAACAATGTGTAAAGTCGATATTTCGTATTCTGATGTTATTTGTGTATAGCAGATCAATGGCGCTCTCTCATGAGTACAAGCCAGCCAACACATACACAGGTTAACCAACTTCGAAATTTAAGGCAGGGAACATTTAAGAATTTAATTCCTGTGGTAGTCTGTCACATACACGTAGTATACAGTAGAACCTGTATTATCTATAATAATGAAGGAGATGGACTGAACGGTTGATCGAAAAAAATCGGATAATCCGTACCATGAAAGATTTGTAATTTCCTCCATGGTCTTGTATTCAACTTGCTAGATAGTGGATCAGAAGTTCAAGAATTTAAGTCTGGTTGCCAACGACGGGGTTTTAAGGGACAAGGAAACCCTTTGTAATGACTGTCTCAGGGAAGATAGGAATAAAGGAGGTCTCATGTTGTAGATTTACATATTTTTTACACTTTATCCTTGTTTTTTTACTAAATCACGCAGTTGTAACTCCAATCTCGTATTCTGATGCGAGATGAGCCACAGTTCTCTTTCTCAAACCATTCAATTATTTCCATTTTTATAATTAGCACAACACGTTTTCTGTTAATACCTGTGGAAGACATTTTATATACAAGTTACTTACATTACAGAACGGCAATTCGAACATTAGACAATGTTGTGTGACGATAAAGTCTTGTAATATCACTCTCTAGTAAAACTATATGTAGAACCTACTAATATGATGTACAAAACAGTTCTTAATATAAGTTATTATTTTTTCTGAAGAAAAAAAGTCCGAGAAATAGACAGTCGGATAATCCGCCAATCGGTTAATAGGGTGACGGATAATCGGGGTTCTACTGTATATTGAAAGTCATTCTACTGAATTTCCGGGTTAGTTACATGCAATGAATAAACCAGAAATAAAGTCACGGCCTTCTTGCTACGACCAAATAGATTTGATGACAACAGAATGAATATAGTGGGCTGTGATTGGAAACGAGAACGGAAAAGTTAAAACTTTGCCAACTCTCACGTTCCCGTTCCCGGGCTTCGCAAGCTTCTCGTTAATTGTGAACGCTCACATTTAAATAGATTTATTTTAAACATTTTCCGTTCTCGTTGTCGTTTCCGTTCCCGGTTTATTGTGAACCAGCTTTTAAAGTGAACTGTCGGGAACCCATGAACCACTATGAGGTCGCGTGATTAAAGCTGCACGCTTCAGACAGCGATCCGCTTTACTGCGGTCAGTACAATATTGAGTTCCTCTGTGAAAGACGCGGTATGAACCAACAGAGCAAGTTGAATTTCTAAAATCGCCTCCATCGAGCTAATAACTACAACAACGTTGATAATAATCTTTGACAGTACTGCAGATGATGTCAGTTGTCATTATATCATTGTTAGTGGTGAGAACAAACTAGCACAGAATACATAGAGTAGACACTAGCATCTTAATACCAATGGATGGAGTGAAGCCGCTTTGATGGACCTGACGCCATCTTGTTGCTACCAAAACATTGCAAAATAGCTATTACGTTATAGAAGATCTTATGCTAATAGGAATTCTATATGTCCCTAATTTCCTGGAGGAGTCACACTTTCTTGTTTGTTTCGTAATACAGAATCGCTAGGCACGTATTTTTCGCAAAAATTGGAAAACTGTCATCGATAAATCACATACAGGTCATTTAAATAGACAGCTCTTTAAATTGCAGTATGGTATTCAATAGGTACTCTGGACGGTTAAAAAATAATAATGATAGAGAGGAAGACCTTATTTTGCTACTAGTAGGTCTACAATAAAAATACTAATCTATAATAATTATTTTTATGCTCGACTATGCCAAATTGTAGTAATTATGCACCTGGTAGTAGCCCTTTAATGCACCTCATTAAAGTACACCTATTCATTATAATTCAGTTGTTCAGCCAATGAGAAATCTCCATTGTACTGATTGTACCATTATAAAACCACAAGTATCGATTATTCTCGGATATGCAATCGAAAGACAATTAGCGAAAAGTCACGGAGACTGGAAATCCAATACTGTCGCAGCAGGTTATGTTCTGTTACTATAATATTGTAAATAATATTCAAATAAATTCAATTTGTCATCTAGTTTTTCAATGTATAATTTAATTTCAGTGTTATATCAATATTAATATTTAGTTTATTCTCTAGATTATATCAAGGTCATTGTGGACATCTGTTCCTCGGAAAAAATCAATACTTTCGCGTCTGCGCACATCTCGCAATTTACGAGCTATGCACAAGGTCACTTCCGCTCTTCAGTCACATAAGAATAAAATGAATACTTCTGAATAATTTCAAGTTAGAAATATGGTCGAGCATAAAAAGTCGTATGAAACTTGACTATAATGGTAATTAAGACGCTCGTATGAAAATTATGAAACTCGCTTACGCTCGTTTCATAAACATACTCGCGACTTGATCACTGCCATTATAGGCTCGTTGCATAATGTACTATTATAGGTTGATGCATTTGCTTCGATTTAATAATGCAACTTGTTTCTTAACGCATATTATAATTCTCTTCCTTTTTCCAGTATTTCGTATAGATGTCCCGGTTTTGTTTAGAGAAAAATGGAATACCCTTAGCCATACAAAATTTGATAGGTTCTTAGTAGATTTATAATAGAATAATTTGAATAAAAGTGAAGCTTTATTACCAAGTGGGTCAAGTTCGATCACGACTGGAGAGACTGATCTAAGACCCACGAGTTAATGAAGCTACTTTTGTATGAATTGTATACAATGCATTGTTCGTTATTTGCCGAAAATTATAAAATAAATCTATAAATTAAATTAACTGTATTAAGGGGGTCCGGATAGGTCCTAGCTTACCAATGTAAAAAGTGCGTACATATAATTTTCTTCTTCTGAGACTGTTAGAATTACAAAATATGAGTTGTATGATGTACCTTTCTGATTGCTTTAACACAGGGATTTTTTTTAATTTTGTGCATTTCCAAAATTGAAAATAGCACGCAACAAAAACTTCCAGCTTGGGTTGTTAGGTTAGCTTCGCTCGTAAATGCTAAGTCTACAAAGCGTAAGTCTGATTTAGTGATTATAAAAATTAATTGCAATAATATCAGTACACTAATCTTTTCTCTTAATCAATCTAATATGTGAACAATAGGAATCTAACCGACTAATCTAGGTTAAATCATTCATTACTTTATCTGTAATAAGTACATTCCACACATGCATATTTATCTGTGGAAAGTTATCCCAGAAATTTTCTTTGAAAACCTGTTTGTCCAGCGATGTCTGCATCGGACGTTTTTGCTCGAGCGCCAAGTAGTTCATAGCATAATCCGATAGGTAGCGCACATGCATGCTGGGTAAAATTGTCACAAGCGATAAATCCTCGAACGGTATAAGCCGAGCGTTAAACATTCGTTCTTGTTACAGTGATGAACTGTGTAGTAACATCATAGATGTTTATCAATTCAAAACTTTGCAGTGTTTAACTAACCTTTCCATAGTACAACTACAAAACTTGCTTCAAAATGTAATATAAATGTTGTAGGTAAATGTTTTTTTTTTCCCACACAGGAGTGATTTTGTTTTCGCCACATGTGATAGATGTTATTGGATGTAAATTTAATTATTATAAACGGAGAACACAATCACGATAATGCAAGAATTGTATCAAGTTTTCTAGTAATAATAATAATAATGACAATAATAATAATAATAATAATAATAATAATAATAATAATAATAATAATAATAATAATAATGATAATATCTAATAATTAGTGCATCAATCTTTGGTCTGTAACAGTTGTGCAACATGATTATTCGTTTTATTATATTTTCTGTGACGTTATCTCTGTACTAATATTGTTATTAATCTACTGCTATATCAATAATATTTTGTAAAACGTTTCTACATTGTCGCAGTATATAGGCCGAACACTATGTATGGACCTATCATATTATATATGTGGTAAATCAAATATTGAATAATTATTAATTAGCAATAATAACTGTATATCGAAGTTTTTCATTCTTTTGTATTTATAACTTCATGTTCTTGTTTTGGTACGTCCCATTGACTGTTCCATTAAACGTTTGTCATAAACGCAGAAAATAAAGCCTTATTTTTACCGTGTAAGCAAAACATACGTATATCTTATCTGTCGCCTTCCATACAAGATAAGACATGTCGGTGAGATGACCTTGTACTGTGCTTTTATTTATTACGAGCGTATCACGACCGATCGTATCTCACTCGAGGGTGCGACATTCGACCGAGTTCAAGCGAACAATTTAACTCCAATGCAGCACTCTGGTAGGCATCTTGAAATTATTTAATTTATTAATTAAACAACGATGCAACACCACAGTCAACTGTCCATGTGCTAAGCGGGAGCCAATGTTTTGGTAGCGTCATGATGGCGACTGTCCATAAGAGCGACTTCACCTCCAAGCTGTTCTTGTCTACTCTATGTATTCTGTATTCTGTGGTCGTTGGTGAGAACTAGAGTTGGGCAACACGATTCTTTTTCAGTAGTCGATTCCAACGATTCAATCATACATTACGAATCGATTCTAACGATTAGTTCACGATTCTTGTAAGTCTGTGATTCCAACTATTCTTTTGAATCGTCAACGAGTTCACGATTCTTCCCAATCTGCAATTCCAACTATTCTTTTGAATCGTCAACGAACGACTCGCAGAACACTTTCCTTTGCAAAGCACGCTTAGAACAAAAACGTTCTACATCTCTCTCATAGATGGCATAAGAAGCGAGACATTGGTTTTTCTCTTTCTCATTGGCTGGAACCATTCAATATGTCCTCCATTAGCCTACAAAATTACCCAAGATGAAGATAGTGTTTGTAAATTATAATTTATCAACTGAACTTTATTACGAAGTACATTTTTTGCATTACATCTCTATTTAACTATGGAAATTTCAGGTTTGTGTTCATTATTTTCTATACTTCACAAATGCAATATTTTGATTTCACTCTCGCTCGGAAGCATTTGGCACGTTTCGGAAATGTCCGCTGACAGGTTACATCAAACAAATACAGTAAATAGAATCGTGGGTTACGATACCATGTCAATTCGTTACTTTTCTTTGAATGACGATTCGTTGATACCACGAATCGATTCTTACGATTCTTTATTATTAGTCGTTCGAATGAACGATTCGTTCACGAATCGACCCAACTCTAGTGAGAACGGTGTCGAAGATGAGGGCACCGACATATTTCAACTATTGATTTCCGAAAGAATCTCACCACGCTGAGATTTCTTTCATAATACAATTTCTTTGTGTCGCAGGGACCCGCAATAACGTGACGCACTATTTCCTCTAGCGCTTTATTGCGTAGAAAAGCTTTTAAAACATGATGGTTCAGACTGTGTAGGCGTGTCTTGAAAGAGAAATCCCTCTGTTGAGCAGAAACATTCATTTCAGATTATTTGCTCTAGGGCCCCGCTTCTTGTTCAAAGCTGAGGACTGGAAGACAGAGAGAGAGACTTACACATAGAGGAGAAAACTGTTTTCGCGGTTTTTTGGGGCGAGATCTAGTTGTTGGTAACCATGGCGACAATGAGGAAGCAATGATGATGAGAGAGATGGAGGATGAACTGCGACCACTGACCCGTTCGTTGCCCGCTCTAATGCAATTTATTAACAACATTGGAGGCCATGCTATATCACCCATTCCCTCCCCGACACTATAGGGTCTCCATCAAGACTTCGCAACTTGTATAAAAGTTGCATTTGTCTACTTCTTTCTTTTTCAATCCTTGGTGAAACATGCAGTAATGGATAGGAAGAACAGCATAGCTCGCGCAAGGAACGATTACCGACAAGCAATGGTGGTGTTGCACCCAGAGGGGGAGAGGTGCGCGCCGATGGAAGTACTGTTCTCCAACCAGGAGATAAACCGTGAAAGGAATGTGCTTACTATTGCATCATCTATTGGAGCGAAGTAGATAGATAATAATAGAGCTATAACGTCATTTTAAAAATCATGCGCTCTCCTGCACATGTTATTTTCTCCTGCTATTCATGTTATTTCCTGTACTAAGCTATATCCACTGGTTACTAATACAGAATTAAATATCCTATCGCTAACACTGGTTTATGAATACGACATTCATCCACCGTAAAAATGTCTATCTAACCGTGATCTAACTGTAACTAGGATAGTATAACAATGTGTATATCAGTGTTATTGTTTGTGCTGTGAGACTAACAGTCTTACTAATAAACCGTGTATAGTTTTTATACGAGACTTTTGCAGAGTTGAGACAGAAAACGTTACTAATAAACCGTGAATAAGCTATGGACGTATAAACAGGCTGTAACTATACAATGGGAATTGCTTTGCAGTACTTATATACACGAAACACCTTGCTTAAGCGTTGTATATAGGGAAAGAATGGCCGCTCCTTTAACAGCTGTTCGTATCGACTGTCATTTTATGATGATGGTTACCTTGTAACTACAGTACAAACCAAAATTCATAGAATTATTAGAATAATATTGCTGTAGCTCGTACTCTTTGACCAAAATGTAGTGTGGTAATCGATCAGAGCCAGTTGTACTATCGATTCTTGACATGGCACACTAGAGCGCTCTACCGGATGCAATAGAGAACCTCAGATATTCTATTACCTTTCGTAACGAAGTAATGACGAAACTATGGCGTAGCTGTGTAACAGTTATACTGTTATACACGACGTATGTAGTGATTATTAGTAAGGAATTTACACACGACTTATAAACGAGCTACTCATTGTATAAGACAGTTAAACGTCTATATATAGAGTTTTTATTATAAGACCATTAGCCAATAGAGATACGAGTACCCACGTGTGTGACCTTATGACATCTTATGACATCAACATTCATTCACAACATCACCCCTCTCCCTCTTATTCCCTGGAGACTTTCTCGTGGTTGGAGTACAGTACTGTCTCTTCCAAGAAGATGAAGAAATGAGGACATCGCTGTGGAAATAAAGAATGTAGCAAGATAAAAATTCGAAGCTAATTAAACGCTCAACATATGTTTACGAATGAAATAATAATACAGTGCGATACAAGACACGTATTCACATGCAATGGAACAAACTAAAGTCGTAATGTAACTATCACAACCCAAGAGTGATTCTATCGATGTCATTTACCTTCCGACTGTATTCCCGAATATCATTGAAGTTATCTCGTGATCTTTCCTATCGCCCGCTCTTCCTTATCGCAATGTTTCATTCGAATTCCTTCTGTCGGTATTCCGTGCTTAGCAGCAAGCACGATAGTAAAGCTAAGCCGGTGAAATAGAAAGACCAAATTTTTGACACCCAACTGATAATAAGAAAACACGAGAGGTCAATAATAATAATAATAATAATAATAATAATAATAATAATAATAATAATAATAATAATAATAATAATAAGGGCTATACTAAATGGGATCTAAAAAAGAAATTGTTAAAAATTTAAAGGAACTAAAAACTCAACCAGTTTTACATTACATTTTTCATTATCAGTCTAATTGGAAACATCATTTGGAAAGAATGAGTAATAGTAGTCTCCCAAAGGCAATTTATAATTATGTACCACATGGCCAAAGATCTGTGGGTCGTCCTGCTAAGAGATGGCGTGAAAATTTGATGTGAGACCGTAACAGGTCTTGTGGCCTAACTATGAGCAAATGCTAGGTAACTTTCGGTGTTGGGCCCCGGACTCATATCACCGGCATTATGACTATCATTTCATTCAAACGCTAAATAACCTAAGATGTTGATAAAGCGTTGTAAAATAATATACTAAAATAAATAAATAAATAAATTGTGGCCTAACACTTGTCAGGTAGAAGAAGAAGAAGATGATGATAATAATAATAATAATAATAATAATAATAATAATAATAATAATAACTGGATTAACCTTGCACAGGATAGGGACCGATGGCGGGCTTATGTGAGGGCGGCAATGAACCTTCGAGTTCCTTAAAAGCCATTTGTAAATAATAATAATAATAATAATAATAATAATAATAATAATAATAATAATAATAATAATAATAATAATTTTATTTAGTAACACGGTTACAATGTAAACTACATCTTCCTGTTTCCAAAGTGTTTAGCTTCTTATCTTTTTCCTCCATTCTTCTCTTGCCTCCCAATCCCGTTCTTCCAAGCCTCTCTCCTTCATTCCACTTCTTATATCGTCCATCCAGATTTTCCTTGGTCTTCCCCTCTTTCCTCTTCCTGGCGGAATCCATTCCTAAATCTGTCTGGGCAATCTTGTTTCTGGCATTCTACCTACGTGGCCATATCATTCTAATTGCTTGTAGCTAACGAAATATAACAATGTACTATTAACTCCCATTTCATGTCTGATGGCTGTGGTTCGAATTGTTTTCCAATTTGAATGTCTAATGGAACTTCTGAAACAATTCATTTCAGTGGACAAGAGTTTCAATCTCAGATTCATGTTTAAATGCCACGTTTCCGCCCCATATGTTATACTACTCCTTATTATAAATGTATAGATTTGGAGTTATGTTTCAGTTGTTATTGTCTTATCCCACCAAACCCCATTTAACATAGATATTGTCGATCTACCTTTCTGAATTCTATATTTTATGTCACTTTCCTGGCTGTATGTAGAGTCAATTTTTACCTCCAAATATTCACATTCCTCACATCCTTTGGTACATCCCATTCCATCTTCCAAAACCAAATCTTTCATTTCCTCCGCACGGGATATAATAGTGTTTTCTCTAAATTTATTTTTAAACCCCAATTATTATATTCTTCTATAAGTTTTCTGGTCATAATAATAATAATAATAATAATAATAATAATAATAATAATAATAATAATAATAATAATAATAATAATAATAATAATAATAATAATCCGTTGTGCTTATGTGTACACTTGGTCAAAATGAAAGTGGCCGGCGTTTGAGAGACTAAGTTCGAATCGGGTATTTCGTGAGCGCTCGGGACAGCCAGGCTTTGTTCAAAAGATTGCGTATATACTTCTAGTAGCTATAATGGGGAACACAACTATTAATCATTAAAATCTTCCGAGAAAATAATTCATAATAGATCGTTCAGACTGTTTCAACAGTGAATATTGTAACACAAACACTTTATACTGTATAACAGGTTCTCAAGTCGGTATGGCATAGTTGCGCCCCGCGGTCAATTGGGAGGTCTAGGCATTGCATAGTTGCGCCCTGAAGAAATCAGGTAGCAGAATGAACATGGCATATTTGCGCCCTATGAGCATAGTACAGACGAAACTAATTGTCATAAAATAAATAAATTACTTAAAAATATTATAGTGGTAGCTGCAATGAAATCAGGTAGCATACTGGACAGGGCATAGTACACACGTAAGTGATTGCCATAAAATACGGTACAGGGTTTCGCAAATCGAAACTTAAAACCATTGTGAATTATTAACTCTTCACCCTTTTCACTAAACATAACATTCATTTTAAATTAACCTCACTGTATGCCACAGATGGTGCGGAAATCACTAATAAAAATGTCAAGACTATTAAGGTCCAATATTCCAACGGCTCACTCATTTGAAGATGTCAGTTAATAAAGTACTGCCAACTTCATGGTGTTCATTTTTACGGTAGGCTATCGATAATCACTACATAAATAGTAGAAAAACAGTTAATAAAGTACTGCCAACTTCATGGTGTTCATTTTTACGGTAGGCTATTGATAATCACTGCATATACGGTAGAAAAACAGTTAATAAAGTACTGCCAACCTCATGGTGTTCATTTTAACGGTATCGATAATGAATATTAAATCGAATAAAAAATCAATAAGGTTGGTTGATTACGAGCCTCTATTTCCCGTAATGTATTTTCCTCTATCTATTTCATCGGGGCGCAACTATGCCATGCCTCTTTTCTCTACCTGAAGGGAACAGGGCGCAACTATGCCCACAAAACAGGGATCTGCTGCATCTTACCTGACAGTGGGGCGCAACCATGCCCTGCCCTTTCAAGTGGAGTATGACCATTGCTCGTTACTATGCCATTCTGACTGCAGTAAACCTTTTAGCGTAGTTTGTAGAGCGATAACTAAGAGTTGTGAGGTTATAAATTTAAATCTTCGTGGAGTTACTAAATTTTATTTTTTGTTGCCTTTTAAATGCATCAGTGAAAATTTAACAGGTTTTCGTCATTTTTTTAATCCTTAGAATACTTTTCGTTTTATTATTTTTTTTTGTGTTAATAGAAACTTTTGACGCTAGATGGAAGTAACACTAAAGACCACACTTAGGGGGCTTTCATATTAAACTGCTGTGTTAATTATTTTATTAATCCCTGCTGCTTTGCACTCTATTGCCTAAGGAACATTCAGTAAATATGTTGACGGTTAAATAATTGACAATAATTAATTTGGAAGTTGTACTACAGGGAATATGATTATTATACTAATCTAAATCCGTGATCATCAGGGCCTAAACGTAGTAATTGTAAACAAGAAGAAAAACCATAATTCTGATGACAAAATATATCCTGATTTCCTGGAATTATAATCACAAATTTTCACCAATTTTGTATTTATTTCTAAGTAACATGAATTAACATAAGCAAAATTATTTATTATATTGCACTGAAAAGAGTTGTAAAAGTAAAAGAAAGGACAAAACAAAAAATTCACTACGGAGATTCGAACTCGAACTGTCTGCATAGAACTTACGTAGCTTATAACCACTGCTCCACGCCAAGCATGCTGTGGAGGTATTAAAATGCTGTGTTAATTATTTTATTAATCCCTCTTGCTTTACATCTCTTGCCTAAGGAACATTCTGTAAATAATATGTTTGCGGTTAAATAATTGACAAAAATTAATTTGCAAGTTGTGCTACAGGGAATATGATTATTGTTATACTAACCTTATTTCAAGCTTTATCCGTTAATTTTACTACAGAAAAAAGTATTAAAAATTTGTTTAAAATAGCAGAAAGATTACCCAACTGAATTGTTGTTTAAACATTTCAAAGTTTTCAACATTAAACAAATGTATCATTTTATTTTATTAAAATATTTTCATACAAATTTTAATAACTTTGAAAGGTATATATGATACATAAATATAGAACTAAAAATGTGAATTCTCTGCGTTTGTCTGAACCAAAATGTAAAAACAATGCAGCTTTTTATCATAGCATGAGTCAAATATTAAACAAATTTTATTCCAATAATATTTCAACCACGAATCGTCTGCAAATTAATATAAAAATTAATAAAATTTTATTGGATTTATAGTTTGGTTTTAAACATATTAAACGCCATTTAATCTGTATTCACTCTCAATTTTCACTTTATTTTTGTCTGTATTGGAATCCCCTCCTGAGCACGAGTCTTACTCATTCAGGAGTGGGCTAGTTTATCTTTCATTGTATTTATTAATTTGTATTCATTTCAAACTTACTAGCAATAAAAATAAATAAATAATAACCTAAATCCGTGATCATCAGGACCTAAACGTAGTAATTGTAAACAAGAAGAAAAACTATAATTTTAATGACAAAATATATCCTGATTTCCTGGAATTATAACCACAAATTTTCACAAAATTTATAATTATCTGTAATTAATATGAATTAACATAAGCAAAGTTATTTGATTATATTACATTAAAAGAAATTGTAAAAGATAAAGAAATGACAAAACAAAAAAATTCATTACTGAGATTCGAAGCATGCTGTGGAGGTAGCCTAAATCAGCGCCTTGTATTAAAGAATAAAGACTTTTGAAGGATAATCCAAGGAAAATAGGACAATAGGATATAAGCGGCGCACGGAGGTTTAAGGTAGTGAACTACGCGCTCACCCGAAGGGACTTAGAAAATTTTCGCTGCTGAAGAGACCGGCCACTTTCATTTTGACAAAGTGTACTGCATGGTGATCCGTGAGTCATCAATTACCTGTAAATATGCAACGTTAACACGTAAACAAATAAACATAAAACATCAACATAATTTCATTTCGATCTTTGTGTTACCCTTTCTTTGCCCCACTCTGTATTTATTTTTATTTATTTCATCTGACAGGATTAAGGCCATAAGGCCTTCTCTTCCATCCCACCAGATAGCACGTATAATTACAAAAAAGAAATACAGACGCTGTGAAAATAATACTAATTAAATTAAAGCCCTATAGAGGGTCAACAGGGTCAAAAGAACACTATAGAGCTCTCATTGAGCTAATACAAGAAAAAAAAGAAGAAATAAAAACAGAGATAGCAGTGATGATACTGATAGTGATAATAATAATAATAATAATAATAATAATAATAATAATACTAATAATAATAGAATAATAATAATAATAATAATAATAATAATAGTAATAATAATAATAATGAATACATTACATATTATTTGTCAATTTTACAACAGCATAGTTACAATATTTACTATATGTCATGGGTTAAGCCGAAGTTGCGCAACCTGACAGATGTTAAAAAAGCAATTCCATGAACTAAATTTGAATTTTGATATTGTCCGACAGTCTCTGACATGGTCAGGGAGAGTGTTCCAGAGGCGTGGAATAGATATGCTGAAAGATGATGAGTAGGAGGATGTTTTGTGCAGAGGAATAGAGAGGTAGTGAAAGGTAAACAAAACGAGATGCTAGGTAAGAGGTGTGGAGGTGTGGATGATTTTAAATAGTAATAAGAGAGAGTTGAAGAAACTTCTTTCTTTAAGTGGAATCCAAGACAACAATTCTAGTGACGGTGTTACATGATCAAATTTTCTAATGTTACAAATGAAACGAACGCAGATATTGTGAACACGCTGTAGTCTATGGGCAAGATCAGTATTTAAATTCGTGAATAGAGAATCGCAATAATCGAAGTGGGGCATCACTAAAGTTTGGATCAGGTTCTTTTTAAGGTTGAGAGGTAAAACGTTGGTTAAATGTTTCAGGGAATGAATTATGGAAAAAGTTTTCTTACATATGTAGGTCACTTGACTTTGAAATTTTAAATTTGAATCTAAATATACCCCTAAATTTTTTAATGTCTTACTATATTAATTGTGGTATTACTTATTTTTGTATCTGATACAGTGGCTATATCTATTTTGTTTAATGCTCGTTATATACTTATGTGGTTTTCAGATAGTAATAAACTGTGTGCTGTAAAATTGGTGCATGATTATTTATTATTTCTTTATTATATAGAGTTTAAGAGTTATCAATTAAGATATCCGATTATGCTGAACCAATTCAGATGGAATCTGAGCCTAGCATAGCCGGCAGGATTGTCTGTTATGTTAATTTTGAACTCAATGTCACAGATGTACACATGTATGAAATAATGGCACAATCATCATGTTCGTACTTCAAATAACCCACCAATGCGTCCCCTAAAGCATTAATCATTTCCAATGTGTGTGGCATCCTGAAAGACTTATGGTTATGTGCAACGGTTATTAAATCATTTGCAAAATGTATCCGAAGTAAGGAGCCTAATAGATTGACTGTGTCTACTGGAACTGAACTGCGCTGTGTGTCAGTCTTGCACGGAGTGTTCAAATTATCCATTCAACACTAGGAAACAGAGTCGACATGGAATTGCTTGCGGGATTTGAGGTGTCTGGTCCTCTTGATTGGTTACTATTGCATGTCGTAATGTATGTTAGCAAGTAGGGATTTGTGGTCACACACGAAAACAGAAATAAATACTCGACGCCATAGAATATCCAGTGGCTTATTCCAGTCATTTAAGCAAAACTGTGGACATAAAAGTGATATTTTTTTGCTTGATTTACTATATCTAGAAATCACTTATGGTTTATGAAAAAATACGGAAGGATATATGTTACACTCATATCATTTTATAGTAGACCTATTAATGAAATAACTATGTATTAGCAGTAATACCAAATAGAATATAGAAGGCTTAGTTTAAATGTATACATCAGTCGAGTCAACTGATGCCCATAGGAGCAAGCGCGCGCTTTAGAGCTGAGGAGAGCCTGAGCGCTTTGCAGCGGAAAGGAAAGAGACAGACGAAAGAGGTAGTATACGCTGCTTGGTCGAGCTATGTTCAGGGATGGCCAGAACTGATTCAATAGATAAAGGGAAGAAAACTTATTAAAATTGTAGCCATGTTAATTTTTAGATTTGTCTGAGAAGTATAAGTGCATTATAAGAATGTAAGTTTTATTTTTAATGCTCATTTTTCACAAGCTTACTTTTTTTAATTCAAAAGAAATATTTCCTCAACTTTTTTATAGAAAAGTGAAATTTTCAGTTGTAGGCCTATTTAATTAATAGCCTTACAGAATATTTTCGTAAATCTAATATACCGTAAATACGTATTACTGAAGATAGTGTATTGAAATTTTTGAAAATATTGGCATGGAATTTGTTTGTAAGAAAATGAATTAACAAAGCAACTACTGTTACATCATAAGAAAATGTTACGTGCTCATGTGTTGTAAAATGTCAGCTCTATAGCTTCAGCACATTTCGAGAAAATAATTTAATATTCTGATGATATGAAGTTGCTCATCAATATCATTTTAAAAGCATAATACGATAAGAGTTTTGTTATGAAATGTTGGTTACAATTAAAACTTACACAGCACCTAGGTAACTTTGCTTTGTACTGTAATATTGTTTTGATTAGTTTATTGATTACTTTTATAAGGCTAAAGGTACCATCCATATCAATTCCAACTTATCAAGTCATACTGAATCTCTTTTTTGGGATATCACTTTCTTTATGAATAACGTGTTTCATCCATTTAGTACAGTGTAGTTGTACTACTATGGAATTTATGTGAATATTCCTTCTTAACTCTTTATTATGTTATTAACGTTTAAAACACAAGTGCAATATTAAGTATTGGTATTAGTACTTTCGTTTTACAGACAATATAGATAATATCAAACAGAGAGAAGCCATATAAAAATAACGACATAAACTTTCACGTCCCGTTTGAAGTTTGTGCACCACTGTTTTCTTAATCCAACAGGCTTCTTATTCATATCCACAACCCTTCCTCTTTCCATACTTAGCGCTTGATGCCCGCGCACGACGTCAAGGTCAGAAAAATGCGCTTGCTTTGACACCACTGGTCTACATGTAAACCTGTAGGGAGTGATTTTTAGTCTATATTTTTTAAACGTGTATTTATACTTATGTATATTCCTCGGTAATCGACTACGCTTTGGCTTTTATTCGGTACTGTATGTCATATATCTTCATTTCGTGAATGTTTAGAGAACCTTTCTCGTTGCACCGACAGTGCTTCACACAAAGTTTTATACTTTATTATTTCCGTTTGTGATATAACGGCTGTAGGGTTTTTGAAGTCATTTTCTTTAAGCATTAAGGAGTCGTGCCTAATTTATAACATCAAAAATCGCGAGGCGTGTTGCTGACACGCCAAATAAAGGGTTGTTTCCGATCTCTGATAACGAATTTGAATGACGTCATGTGCGTCAGGAATCACACCGACAGCTGAATTTCGGCGAGAGGTGACAGACCAGTAGTGAGTGATTTCATAATCAGAGTGCGCGGTGTATCACAATAGCAATGCCCAAGAAAATCGAGCCGTTTTTGGAGGGGTACATAACTCTTTCCGATGCCAAATACAGTTACGTGAAAATATAGGAGCCTGCAAAACACGCGGTTTCGTTATTTCCAAGAAAGGCATCTTGTGTGTACCTAATAAGACTGGCAAAGCTCGGATGGGATTAATTCCAGACTGGAAAAAGCAAGCAAATCCACTCCCCGTCACAAGTCGCCGCACCCCACGAGATGATACAAATTAATTCCATTCAAACTTTACCAATATTATTAAGTACACAGAAGATGCTTTTCTTGGAAATAACGAAGCCTCGTTCATTGCAGGCTTATTTTATTTTCACTTAACTGTATTTGGCATCGGAAAGGGATGTTATGTACCCCTCCCAAAATGGCTCGATTTTCTTGGGAATTTCTGCTGTGAGTCGACGTGCACTCTGACTATGAGGTCACTCACTACTGGTCTGTCACCTCGCGCCACAGTTCAGCTGTCTTGTGACTCCTGACGCACATGATGTCATTCAAATTCGTTATCAGAGATCGGAAACAACCCTGTACAATGGGTTCTTATGGACTAATTTTTTAGTAAACAATTAAAATATCGTTAGTTCTATACAACTATATGAAATACTTTAACACCTATCACAATGTTATAATTAATGTATAGTAATAATAATCTTTCAATATTGGTTCACATGTAATATCCGGAGTATATTCACTCCTAATCATAATGCACTTTTATCTTCGTTTGCAGACCTTTGCCGACATGTTGACACCCTTTTGATGTTTTTCCTGCTCAGCAGACTTCTGAGGTGAGTAACAGTAAGCCTACATAATAATTCTTCCCATTACCATTTCTTTTTCAGACTAATGTCATTAAAATAAACTATTTTTCATTGGGTTATTTTACGAAGCCGTAACAAAATATTAGGTTATTTAGCGTCTGAATGAAATGAAGGTGATAATGCCGATGAAATGAGTCCGGCGTCCAGCATCGAAAGTTACCCAGCATTTGGTCGTATTAGGTTGAGAGAAAACCACTGAAAAAACTCAACCAGGTAACTTGCCTCAACCGGGATTCGAACCTTGGCCACCTGGTTTCGCGGTCAGACTCGCTAATCGTTACTCCACAGGTGTAGACAAAATCAACTTAATAATACAATGATAAATGTTACAAATTTTATAAGTTTATCGTGGTCAGAAAGGGATAATATGTCAATAAATATTAGCATAAATTAATTAATGATGTTAGTTTCAGGAGACAACATGCTAGAAAATTTCATTAATCAAGTAATTGATAATTAATTAAATTATTTTCAACACGCCACACCGTTTTCATAGTTCACCAATACTCTTCACGCCTAAAGATTATACCATACTTAATTATTTATGAAGGATGAAAGTTGAAGTATGCGTGGAGCGGAGAAAAATTCTCTCCTGCACCGGAACTCGAACCCAGGTTTTCAACTCTACGTGCGGACGCTTTATCCACTAAACCACACCCCAGATTCCAGTTCCGATGCCGGATTGTATCTTCTAAGTTTAAGTTCCACCTCCACCTCTTAGTTTCCCTCAGATATGTGACTGTAGTACAATGTCTAAGACACTATTTGCAGAGGTGCACTCATTACGAGTGCCTAAGTGGCCGGGATCCGACGGAATGATCGCCGTCTTAAATCACTAAGTGATTATTTACGCTCCACCCATTCTTCATTATATGATAACGAAGAATTTCTGCACGGAAATATCATATGTACTTCGGTACATCACAATAATATTCATTAATATTTATATTATAAAATATAGGAACTCCTGAAAAATTGGAAAGGTTTGTACAAGTAAATGTGTTGGGACCTGGCCCTCTTCTTATGGAAAAAGATTCTAGCGGACCGCGATCTCTCAAAGGTTGAGAGTCTTGTTTTACTTCTTGTTGAACCAAAATCTTTCTTTATTTTGGCTTTAGATTCCTCAATGTTACTTATATGTAACTATGTTATGAAAATGATAAGCGAAACTTCGTCGACTGATCAAAACTTTATATAGTATTATCGACACTGGTTCCTTTCCAGGACTTCTTTTACCAAGTATTGAAATGATAGTCATCCTTCACTGTAAATCACAGCTTTTTCACTCTCTCACAGTTCTTGGTTTAAGTATTTTGATGATCCCAATAATTCCTTTGCTTTGTTCACAAACTATTGATATTACACTTCATCTATTACCTTGGCTACACAAAATTACAACAATGTCTAATTTTATGTGAATTTGAATTGAATTGAATTTAAAAAGTGGTAGACTATGACAGCCCAAGTACTGAGACCTGAAAGATCTATTGCGCATCTCCATAATAATATTGTGGCACCCGTCTGGAATATTCTGGTCGCGTCGGGGAGTTGCGCGCGCATCTGGCGAGAAGGAAGGCGCGGGGAGACGGAAACACGAACCCCTGAAGCTAGCAGCGGTATGGAGTAAGGGGGGGAGAAAAGCTTCTATGGTTGGGCGGAAGTAAGGAAGCACCAGGACGTGGATCTCTCTTGAAAATTCTGTAAGCCACGCGAATCGAAGATTCCACTAGTTGTGGTGTAATAAATAAAAGCGCTAGAATCAGTCTTCGGCAGTCAGTCTACAAGTGAGTCCTCGAGAGAGCGAGGAAGCCAGCCTTCGAGAGCATCTGAAAGACTTGGGTTCGAGGTGTAGAGAACCGTAGTTGGAAGACCGGGGTTCGATGTGCAGTGAACTTGAGTGAGTCGGTAACTGTGACATTGTCCACCAGGCGAGTGCGACGTAGTGGGAAGACCGGAGTTCGATGTGCAGTGAACTTGAACAGTGAGCTAGAAGAACTAGCCAAGGCGAACGAACTGTGAACTGAGAACTGACAGTTTTGTTCTGCACATAGTGCATTGTGAACATTAATGTAAATTAGGAGTACTTTGTTGTTCTTCTCAATAATACACGTGTATTGTCACTGCCGTCGTGTGGAGTTAATAACGACTATTGTGTTGCTGTGTTGAGTGGAGTACCCATTGTTGTATGGTGAATAATTAAGAATAAAAGTCACATTGTTGTCGGGTGTGTGGTGGTTAAAGAGAATAAAAAGTTACAATATCCTAACAGTCCAATAGTTTGATGTTCTTAATGAACTGGATCAACCTACGGACTGGAACAGGTTATAGCTCTTCAAGCTTTGGAAATGTTTTCCAAAGATGAGAGTTCTTTGATGAGCGAGTGCATTGCAGTCGCACAATGTATGAGTTACAGACTCATCTCCCTGTAAACAACGAGTACAGGTTGGGTTGATACAGCATTATGTCTCATCCTGTCCAGGTTCTTCTTGAGGGCACAGTGTCCTGTCAGGAATCCAAATGCCCAGTGGAGCTGTTTCTTACTCAGTTTTAACAAGTCACTTGACCTGCTTTTATTAAAATCTCTTATGAGGGCCTTAGAGTGTCTGCAGTCCTCACTTGATTTTCAGTAGTTCTTGTGTTTCTTGAGAGTCCAGTCCCTTATACCAGTCCCAGCACAGGCTCAGGTCCTATGAATGGGATCTCGGTTCCCTTTTTGGCAGCCTCATCTGCTCTCTCATTATCTCGAATCCCTGAATGTCCCTGAACCCATTTCAGTTGAACTGTGTTATGTGAAGTAGGCAATATGATAGTATGTAGCCATCTAATACAGAAGCAAATACAGTATATTTGTTAGGCTGACTGTAAGCGATAATGCGAATTTCCTTTCATCTTCATCCCTTTGACTGTAATGGACTAGTTTGCGACCAATGTGTGGCTATGGCACGCTGTAACCTGCATCGGAGGGCTTCATACATTCGGAAGAGATATTTCGATGAAGATAATATGGTAATAATTAAATGATTTTAAGGATTTTGTGTTTACGTATTTGAGATATTCATTGGTTATCTTTTCAGTTGATGGTAATGCAATTCCCAATCAGTAAATCCAATATGAAGAAGGATATATTAATAAGAATTAACCGCTTTATCGCCTATCAGTTCCAACGTAGATATCTTACTTTGCCTGAAAACATAGGCACAATTGCCCTCTTCAAGAGTATGCAATGATTTATTTGTTAGTAAAATGCCCTTCAAAGGAAATCACTGTTATCAAAAGAAGATTTTATTCATTACTTTCGCATTCGTAAATTTTGAAGCAAGTACAAAATAATATGTTTCGTGCAGGAACTAAGGGCATTACTCAAAAAGTTCAAATTTTTATGGGTTTTCACAATAGAAATAGTGTTTCAGCAATAACTATAATTAAAAAAGAATACTATGCAATGCAAATAAATCAGGTTCACAAAATATGTTGATGTTTTATTCCTTTCAAATTCTCATAAGTTTACGTTGTCACTGATTTGGAAACTGCAAATTTCTGTCCTGCAAATTAGCTCTCTGACAAGAAAGATACAATAACATTGAAAAAAATTATAACACACTAGGGATTAAAAATCCCTCTTAATACTTGAAAAATGTGTACTGGATAAAAAATGCTGTTACATAGTTAAAAATACAACAATAAAAATATTTCATGCGTATAATGAAAAAAATATCGGAATTTGAACTTCCGATTTAAAATAATTTTCTGGATGACTTTTGTTTATAACTAGATCCAAGGCTGTCTTTTACAAGGAACCAACAATAGTGCTAGCATGTTGGATAATGATCTTCCTTTACATTACCTTTCTATTTCAGATAATTCATAATGAATTCTTTCCCCATACTCGTCGCTTACCGCTCCAAGGTTAGGAGGAAAGATATCTAAATGAGAATGTAAAAAGTGTGTTTTGATAGTCATATTATTACACCCCATTTTATCATATGCACTTAAAATGGTTTCCACAACAAATTCTATATAGTTGGCTGCCCTAGAATTTCCAAGGAAATTTGAGCAAACTTTTTGAAAGCGCGCCATGCCATTTTTTTCTGTAACAGAAATTTTTCCTCAAACGAAGAGTCAGCCATAACTTTGTGAATTTGTGGACCAATGAAATTCCTCTCATTTAATTTTCGTTCACTCAAACTGGTAAACTTTTCCTTTAAATAGTGAAAACCACACCCTTGTTTTTTCGTTGCGTAGGCCTCACTTTGAACTGTTATGAAATTTACTTAATAGAAGGGACCGATATTGTTCATTTAATTAGAAATATGAAAGAACATGCCAACAATCATAAGAAATCGGAAATAAGTCGTAAACTCATAAAATTAATTATTTTTTGGTTTGGTTTACAACACCAAACTCGCGCCAAATATTTCCTGGGGGAGCGCTTATGGAAAAGTGAAATCATGGTATATATTAAAACCTTACGTGATAGGAAGAAAAGAAGTATATTTTGGATTCAGCGCACACCAAACCATAAGGAACATATTCTTTTAAGTCGGAGAAAAATTCTTGTTGTTTAGTGTTATTAGAAGGGAAAACTGCGAGAAAATATCCACATATGTTTATTCACCATGATTTTCACCTGAATTCGCCAAGTTTTTTTAAGACCCTGGGACTTAGAATAAGGAGGTTATGATTTTGATCTATATAGACCAGAGTTTCTCAAACTATGGTCCGCGGACCACCTGTGGTCCTCGAGGTCTGCCTTTGTAGTCCTCCAAAAAAGACAGAAGAAAAAATAAAATTCAAACCAATTGCGTATCACACTATAACTTAAAATCTCAGAGTTTGGAAATGACACATAGCAATCGAATTTCACTTTTTCTCCCAGTACTGACATTTTATGAAATGTATTACTCTGCCCGTCTACCGACTTCCCACTCTACTCTCAGCAGCAAAAGAGGGATTTAAAGCACTATATACGTGGTGTTTCTCGACATATTTTCCCTGCACGTCTGGCGCCGCGCCTGTAACCCAGCCAGGGACCACCCGAATTCATAACAGGGGACCAAAGTACCGAACCTTAATTCGGTTTTAAAATATAAGTATACTGACATTAAAATATGCTACGAAAATGATAAATTTTCTTTCAAAGGGAACAAGAGTAAGGTGATCCGCGGTACTGTTCTGACTTTAAAAAGTGGTCCCCACTTCAAAAAAGTTTGAGAAACGCTGATATAGACCAATAGTATAATACCTAATGTAAAATATTCAGCATTATAATGACATTAATACACTTAGGCGAAAAATACTGAGCACTTGAATGTCGTAGTGAGCTTTTAATGCTACGTTGCAGTTTTATAGTCTAAATGCAGTTGAAGTCTCTTAAAGCGTGCGTAGAAATATGTGATTTTCGTGAAAGATGTGGCGCAATAATCCAATGTATTTGAATTATTCAGCACGCTTGGAGGGATGACTGCAGCCTACTTATAAAGGGTATTTCAAGTCCAGGTCTTCAGGTTATTCACAAAGAGATTCTGTAGGAAAGGGCTTTGTGTACCGGGGATAAAAAAACCGATAAACATAAATAAAAAGAAGCCCATGAAAGTCAGAAGCGGCTTGCTGTACGATATATTCGATTCCTTGTATAGTAGCAAGCCTGTGTGTAGTAGTGGTACACAAAAGCAGTATGTGAGCCACAAGCCGTCTGCAGAAATATTACTATATAAATTTAATTTAAAATATTTCTCACAGTTGCCCTGCCCTTTGTCATTTTCACACTTACTTCAAACTTTCGATCATTAGTACCTTCTCTTTTACCATAATAATCAACATTAAAATCTTCATGGATTGGGGTCAGTAGTAGTTATGGATAGAAATGAATCGGTTATTGTTGAAAGGAACCAAGTCCACTTTTTAAAGTTTTGAAATAATCGAAAAAAACTGTTTTGTGAGTAATCTATCGAAGATTAAACCAAAATATATTGTGCACATAAAATACAGGCAGACAGAATTAGTTTAGACTCTTCAAAATATTCGCACAGTCATTAGAATCTTTCTTATCTAGAAAACACGTCATTGGACTTAGTTCCTTTCAACATGGAAATGCTCTAGTTATAAAAAATGTAAACACATTTTGGCTTATAAAACAAATTGAGAATTTATTAAATCACCTGTAATGGAAGTTTTAAGAAAAATATCAACTATTAAACATGTTACTTGCATGGTGCAGTATAATATACATTATTGTCACAAAATACAAAGAATGTTTACAGTAGTCATACAACTTTGTAATGAGAATAACTCAGAAAACAAAACAAAGTTTTTAAAATATCCATATTATTTGATTGAATTAACCAATATATTATTATTCTTGGGTAAATACAGAACAACAGTACAAATAATTACTGTTTTCAATAAAGTAGGTTTTCTTTTCGTTCCGTTGGCCATTGCAATATTTATCATAGAAATCTTTGCTATCTGCTGATGTAGTAACATACCAATAAACTTTCCCCACATCTCCTAATTTGCTTGTTTTGATTGGAACTAGTTCTTCAGGACAGACTTTCTGTAATAGGCTAATAAGATTACAATTTCTCGTGTATTCCGTCTTCCATTGTCTGATACTGTTATCAAGTATAGAATAATCAAATCTGAACATTTTGCGACAAACAACTATTAGTAATCAACAATCAGTCTCAGAACTCATAAAACCCGCGAACTATTGGGGACAGAATATGGAATCTTCGTCGTTCCGTGTTGAAAAGCACTATCTACAGGAGTTAGTTCCTTTCAACACCGAATGACAAGATTGACCACCTCAAATAAAGAACAAGGAATATGAGTAATGAGTTCCTTGCAACACCAGCAGATGCAGCTTGCTTTCTACATTACAAATCGATAAAAAAATGAAACTGGCAAAAAATGGACTTAGTTCCTTTCAACAACGAACGATTCGAATGTACACTTATTGGCTTTATTGCTGAATGGTGAGAGCGCTTGGTGCGTAGAACCAAGGACCCGGGTTCGATCCCCGGCGCCGGATCGAATTTTTCTCCTCAAATATTACTTGTTACCATAACAGATATTATTCTAGAGGACCAAAAAATAATTTAAAAAAATTCCTTAGTAAATTCATGTAGTTACAGTGCATATTTCTGTACTGATTACTGTGCACTTTACTGTGAAATCCCGGCCATTTGTCACTCAGCTGAGTGCGCCCTTGTATAATGGCAGTTGACTTGAATATAAACGTCAACATATATGCCCAGCTTGGAGTCAGGCCACTGAGGGAAAAACACTGTAGGAGGGGAGTTCGATCCGGTGCTGTGGATTGGACTTCGGCGTAGCTCAATGGTGAGAGCGCTTGGTACGTAGAACCAAGGACCCGGGTTCGATCCTCGGCACCGGAGCGAATTTTTCTCCTCAAATATTGTTACCATAACAGATATTATTATGTTAAACAAAAATAATAATAGAAAAAACTCTTTAGTAAATTCATTTAGCTACAGTCCATATTTATGTACTGATTACTGTGCACTTTACTGTGGAATCCCGGCCATTTGTCACTCAGCTGAGTGCGCTCCTTGTATAATGGCAGTTGACTTGAATATAAACGTCAACATATATGCCCAGCTTGGAGTCTGGCCACTAAGGGAAATTACACTGGAGGAGGGGAGTTCGATCCGGTGCTGTGGATTGGACTTCGGCGTAGCTCAATGGTGAGAGCGCTTGATACGTAGAACCAAGATCCCGGGTTCGAACCGCGTGGTCGGAGCGTATTTTTCTCTTCAAATATTAAGATTGTTTATGTTTAATTTTTATTTTTATTTTATCATTATTATTATTTTTATTGTTATTTACATCCATCCAGTGATTAACATTACAATTATTGTACTTATTTTCAAATTAATTATTCTTAAGTAATTATTATTATTATTATTATTATTATTATTATTATTATTATTATTATTACTATTATTATTATTGTTGTTGTAAATTAATTGTATTCAAAATTTAATTCCGTTTATTATGTATTATTATTTATCACTTGTGCTGTGCTGTCATTATCTCATGACTGTTAACCAGCACAATATAATAAATAAAGAAAGAAAGAAAGAAAGAAAGAAATAAAGAAAGAAAGAAAGAAATAGCTAAATAAATAAATAAACAAAGAAAAAGAAATAAAGAAAGAAAGAAATAAAGAAAGAAATAGCTAAATAAATAAATAAACAAAGAAAGAAAGAAATAAATAAAGAAATAAACAAAGAAAGAAAAAAAGAAAGAAAGAAAGAAATAGCCAAATAAATAAATAACTAAATAAATAAATAAAATAAGTAGCTAAATAAATAAAATAAATTATTATTATTATTATTGTTATTATTACTATTATTATTATTATTATTATTATTATTATTATTATTATTATTATTATTATTATTATTATTATAGGACTACACCATTATGGTCTTTATTCTTAATTATTAGCCTGAATCATCTCTCTCTATAAGTAATTTGCGAAAATAATAGATAGTTTTTATGTCAACTTTACCCCGTTGTGCAAGTAAAACAGATCTTTCTGGACAATTCGTAAAGACGTTGTGTACTTAAAACGTATTATATCGAAACGTTGTATATTTTCACTGAAAGGATTATACTTATCACTTTTATGTGTTTTTGTTTTCGATAAATTTCTTATTCTCGTAGTATTTATCTAATCGTTGATCCTCCATTATATTGAAGGATATCAGGTTCTACAAGAGAAGATGAAACGTGAGGACTGACAATAATCAACAAAGAAGAATGCTGCGGGAATACAGAGCCTGTGATCGTGCAGAAATATATTATTTACGTGGCGTGGAAGGCTGCTATTGAAACAGGATCCGTCCCGGCTTCCGACAGCCATTTGCATTGCTCTTATGAGGCTTAGGCTTAAACATACCTCTGCTCCACTCATCTGTGTTAGTGATACGGTTTTTAATCCTGAAGTAATGATAAAGCAGACTCTCCTCTACTCGTCTACATCCTTCTTGTTATTCTACTCTGGAGTCAGAAAAAATCAGGGTATATTAAAAGACCTGCATTTTAAACTTCCCGTCCTCCATGTCGTCTTTGTGAACTTCATTATGAAAGAAGCCGGTTGGGACGTCCTGCCAGTTCATCTTCTCCTTTTAATTATATTTTCCGCCGTACTCTGAACACGAAACCAAGCTTTCGCATCCAATATGTCTCTAGCTTTGACCTAGAATGATACCTGAAGTCGGTTCTAGAAAAACTAGATGAGTAGACACGCTCAGTCGGCCTCGGTAGCGTAGTCGGTATAGCGCTGTGCTCGAGATTGCGGGTTCGATTCCGGCCCAGGTCGATGGCATTTGAATGAATGAATGAATGAATTTCTCAATCGTACTATCAGGGACTGGAATGCTTTACCTGCAGACTTACTAAAGGCTTTACCAACAACCAAAAATGTTTTTAAAAATAGACTTATAGACTTAAGGACTTTACTAATAGACGGTAATTATACACAGTATTTAAAGGGTGTAAATGATATTTTGTTATTGAAGTGTTGTATCAGTGAAGAATTATGTTGTGTCAGTGTAGTGTGTTGTGTCAGTGAAGTGTGTTGTGTAAGTGAAACGTGTTCCTGTCAGTGAAGCTTTATAGTTTATAGTGGCAGTGCAAAGTATTTGAACAGTGAAATGTTATTGAACTGTTAGTGAAATCAGGATAGAATCAGTGAAATGTGTCGTAGTTCCAGTGCAGTGAGTGATTTGACAGCGAAATGTGTATAGTTTCAATCGATAACAATGCGAGCATATCTGTAAACGTCAATTTCCTCGGTAATGTGTGTCTGTTGAAAGGTACTTGTGCAGATATGAACATATCATACTCGTGGGTTTTAGTTCGAACTTAGGTTTAAGATACAAATTAGATTTATTTTAAATGTTTTTTAAGTGATCGTGCTTCATTTAATTTAGTATGCTTCCTGTTATTATTATTATTATCATTATTATTATTATTGTTAATTATTGTTAGTATTAATTATTAGTATTATTATTAATTGTATTTTTAATTAATAAGTTTATTATTGTCATTATTGAGTGTAATTAGTTACCACTGCCACCGGGTATATACACATTGCAGTGTGAATAAATAAATACATACATACATACATACATACATACATACATCCATACATGCATACATGCATGCATACATGCATACACGCATACATACATGCATACACGCATACATACATACATACACGCATACATACATGCATACACGCATACACGCATACATGCATACACGCATACATACATACATACATACATACATACATACATACATTCATACATACATACATTCATACATACATACATACATACATACATACATACATACATACATACATACATACATACATACATACATACATACATACATACATACATACATACATACATTATGTCCCGTGAAGGGCAACGGCCTGCTATAAAAGAGGTAGCTCGTTATTACTCGCCTGGTGTGCCATTCCAGGCGAGATTTCACTTTGTCGGTCTGTACCTATACCTTAAAGCTAAAGTAACTTATACTACAGTAAATAACAGTAGTCGCCATTATAACCTATTAACACTATACGGGCTATTCCATCTCAAATCGACCGAAATATAGAGAAAATTGACCTTGCAATTTTTAAATACGATGAAACTTTTCCTGTCTGTTGACAACTGTGATACAATGCTTTGTGCAAAGATTGAGGCATCAGAACTTCAAAGTGTTTAAATTAAAAAAAATTAAATTTATCGTCTTTTCATAAAATTAGCAACTTTAAACTGTTGTGGTTCCGAAACCCTTTCACCCAATGATCAAAATCATGGTTTATTTTGATTCTGAGAAATTAAAGTTTATATTGCTATGTAAACAGTGTTTCTTACTTTTTATGGAAATGGAGAAATTTAGATTTTTCTTCATTAACAAGCCTTTGCCCACGAAAAAATATTTTAAAATAAATGGTTAGATTCCGCATTGAAGTACAAATAAACACATATTTTTTACTGGTGCACCGTTGATAAGAACGTATTGAAAATATCAAATAAAGAAAATAAATAGTACGCGCGTGAACTAACCAGTTGACTGTAGGTAGTCGAGACAAGCAAGGCCAGGAGACAAACACGTGATGTGTCGTCTAGCAGTCATGGCTGGGCTAGCTTTTTCACAAGTTTTCATAAACACAGGAGTAAAATGTCGCCCAATGCTCGCTTATCTTCAGCTCTCGGCCAGTGTGTGGGGTACAGCGCCGTTCAAGTCTAGGCGTGTGAAAATAATTTATTTAATACCCTCGAAACTTATTGCCGTGACACTAAGCAAACAATGCCAAAGTCCCTCTTAATAATGCAAGGTTTTTTCTCAATATTTTTTTTACATTTTTACAAATGGGCAAAAAGCCTAAAAGTAAGTAAAATCAGATTATCTGTCTCTATGTATACAATAAAAATAAGTATTTTTCTTATCATAACCTACTAAATGTCAGCTTCAAAATGAGCTCCCGTTCAATGTTCTGCAGTAAATGGTTCCAGAGTTCTGAGAGCTGAAAGAGGCTTGTTTTTATAAAATACGCTAAATTTGTCGCTCAATAATACGAAAACCGTTTGACTTTCGATAGTATATTTTTGCAAATGCACTCTCGTCAGCACCTTGTATAAATAGGGAAAAAATTAGAGTATTAAAAAATGCGAGGTTTTTTACTGATCGATTTGATATGGAATAGCCCGTACACTATAACATTCCTAACTATTTCTAGTTCGTATTCGTCCTAGTTCTTTCCACTGAAATGTGTCCCTTGCTTTTCTTGACCACTGTTTGCCCTCGTTTCATTCATTCATTCATTTTATTCCATAGATCTTACATGAGTAATGAAGCTTTAAAATGTGGAACAAGTCAAAATTTTACAATATTACAATTACAATTTTTACAGTTTTACAGTTTAGCAATTTTCTACAATTTTTACAATTTTGTCTAATTTTTTACAATATTTTGACGAGATGTAGTGAGATGAGGTGAGGTCCGAGGATTCGCCAAAAGATTATCCGGCATTTGCCTTTAGGTTGGGGAATACCTCGGAAAAACCCAACCAGGTAATAGATCAAAGGGGTTGATGCCAAGGACTCGCCATAGACCATCCGGCTTCAGGCTCACGGCTGGGGAAAACCTCGGAAGAAACCATTCAGTGAGATCAAAGGGGTATCCAACCCAAGCCCGAACGCAGCTCCGGATCAGCAGCGCAGCGAGTCTGCCGACTGAGCTACATCGATGGCTCTACTAAAAGTATACAATACGTAACCAATCAGATTATGAAATTTACAAACGCAAACGATCATTCATCAGTTGAGCTATATGTATAATACAAAACAAGTAAGTTAATTAAATTTAAGGCACAAACAATTCAATCAGTTGTGATACATAGAAATTGATAATACATATCATGCAAACTACTTCAAATTACAAACACAAACAATGTATCAATAGAGCGATACAGATTACTATTCAATTTAAAGCATATAAAATTCATCGGCTAAAACTATACAAACATATACAATACAAAGTAAGCAGATTAATTCAATTTAACAGCATACTTTCATTAAACTATACAAATTTGTGCAGTTAATATCAAGTAGATTAATTCAATTCATAATCATAAACAATTCATCAGTTGAGCTACACAGACTACTATACAATTTACAGCATATACAATTCATCATGTTCACAAACATATCCGCCCATATGAGTCGTGGTCTTCCCTTGTTCCTTCTTCCGATGTATGGGTCCCACATGGTGGTCGCGTGAATCCATCTTGAGTGCTCCATTCTCGTCACGTGTCCCCCCACTTCCACTTTGTCATCATGGTAAGTTCTGCTGCATCGGATGTGTTGGCCAGTTTTTGTTGACTGTTGTTAGGGACTTGTCCTTTAGCGTGACTCTTAATATTTTCCTCTGCATCTTTCTCTGGCAAGTTTGAATCGCTGCATATTACTTCCTAGACAGAGCCCATGTCTGACACCCGTATAGGATTACTGGCAGGATATAGGTCTCTAGAGTCTCAAACCTTAGTTTGCGGCTGATTTCTTTGTTCAACAATATGAATTTTAAATTCCAGAACGCCTTCCAAGCCGATGTTATTCTTCTTTTTATCTCTATGTCGGTATTCTGCTTGAAGGCTACGTGTTGTCCTAAGGACTTACTTATATTCAGAGACGTATTGTAGTTCTGTGTCGTCCAGTTGTACTGAAGTTTGCTGTCCATTGGTCATTATTTTCGTTTTGTCGCTGTTCATAGTCAGACCTATGGCCTTACTCCGGGTATTTAGTTCGTTTACCATCTCTTGAAGTGCTTGCGCTGATCTGGCAAATAGAATGATGCCATCTGCGAAGCGTAGATTTGTTAGACTTCTGCCATTGATGTTTATTCTCTGTTTTTTGTTCTATTTCAAGTTTCGAAAAACGTCCTCCAGTACTGATGTAAACAGTTTGGGTGAGATGGGGTCACCCTTTTAACTCCTCTTTCAAGAAGGAATAGGACACCTTTCCTCTCTCTCTTTATTTTTTGCGTAGCTGTGGTTGTAGTTAAGTGCGCTTAAATGTAACAGGCTCATGTCAGTAGATTTACTGGTATATAAAAGAACTCCTGGAGGACAAAATTCCGGCACACCGGCGACGCTGATATAACTGCAACAGGTTCCTTACAGCAGTGTCTGTGTTGTAGTAGTACAGGTATTTTAAATTTAAATTTTACAGTAATTTTATTGCCTCTGATACAATAACATTTTGAATAAAAAATTTTACATTAAAGATTGTTGTAATGAAGGCTTAAACATGTTAAGAGTAGTGTCTCTGATACAATAACATTTTGAATTAAAATTTTACATCAAAGATTGTTGTAATATACTCTTAAACATGTTAAGAGTAGTGCCCCTTATACAATAACATTATGAATTAAAATTTTACATCAAAGATTGTTGTAATAAAGGCTTAAACATGTTAAGAGTAGTGTCTCTGATACAATAACATTATGAATTAAAATTTTACATCAAAGATTGTTGTAATATACTCTTAAACATGTTAAGAGTAGTGCCCCTGATACAATAACATTATGAATTAAAATTGTACATTAAAGATTGTTGTAATGAAGGCTTAAACATGTTAAGAGTAGTGTCTCTGATACAATAACATTTTGAATTAAAATTTTACATCAAAGATTGTTGTAATATACTCTTAAACATGTTAATAGTAGTGCCCCTGATACAATAACATTATGAATTAAAATTTTACATTAAAGATTGTTGTAATGAAGGCTTATACATGTTAAGAGTAGTGTCTCTGATACAATAACATTTTGAATTAAAATTTTACATCAAAGATTGTTGTAATATACTCTTAAACATGTTAAGAGTAGTGCCCCTTATACAATAACATTATGAATTAATATTTTACATAAAAGATTGTTGTAATAAAGGCTTAAACATGTTAAGAGTAGTGTCTCTGATACAATAACATTTAGAATTAAAATTGTACATTAAAGATTGTTGTAATGAAGGCTTAAACATGTTGAGAGTAGTGCCCCTGATACAATAACATTATGAATTAAAATTGTACATTAAAGATTGTTGTAATGAAGGCTTAAACATGTTAAGAGTAGTGTCTCTGATACAATAACATTTTGAATTAAAATTTTACATCAAAGATTGTTGTAATATACTCTTAAACATGTTAAGAGTAGTGCCCCTGATACAATAACATTATGAATTAAAATTGTACATTAAAGATTGTTGTAATGAAGGCTTAAACATGTTAAGAGTAGTGCCTCTGATACAATAACATTTTGAATTAAAATTTTACATCAAAGATTGTTGTAATATATTCTTAAAAATGTTAAGAGTAGTGCCCCTTATACAATAACATTATGAATTAAAATTTTACATGAAAGATTGTTGTAATAAAGGCTTAAACATGTTAAGAGTAGTGCCTCTGATACAATAACATTTAGAATTAAAATTTTACATCAAAGATTGTTGTAATATAGGCTGAAACATGTTAAGAGTAGTGCCTCTGATACAAAAACATTTTTAATTAAAATTTTACATAAAAATTGTTGTAATATACGCTTAAACATGTTAAGATTAGTGCGTCTTATACAATAACATTATGAATTAAAATTTTACATCAAAGACTGTTGTAATATAGGCTTAAAGATTTCTTTAAGAGAAGTGCCTGTGAAACAGTAACATTTTACTTTAAAATTTTACAGCTAAGAATATATTCGTTTCTCTTATGTGTGTTTTTGCTGTCCTTGATGCGGTAGTAGTCTTTAATCGTACAGCAACACGCGCCACTGATCTTCATCACATTATTTTGCTCATTGCGCAAACTCCGTACTCACTTAACTTCAAAGATTAGAGGCAAAAATTCCAGTTTCTATAATCGCGTAACTGTTATTTCCGGCGTGACTCCTTCTCTTTGCTTACGCCTTAGGAAGGAAAGGCTCTATAAAATCTAGTTAGGTATTATCTTCGCCACTTTTGTTCTTTCGTTGCCGAGCTACCAGACGAGAAATCTATTTGTCGCATCGTTAAACATCATCATGTCGTAGTTCCTATGATAATAAATCGATCGCAGAAATCGATCAGAAATAATTGAGAGGCAAACAACATCCTCATGTGCTTTCTGCAAATGGCGGGCGGTTACATTAAGTATTTATCGAGCCTTAGGAAATGCATAACGTCATCAGCAGCGAATGACAAGACGCACACGTTTAAATGTAGCCCACTTGCAACGTGATTGGCTGCCGGAAATAAGAGAGACGGGACTTTATTATGAGTGTTGGTCACATGACCTTACTACGTCTGCCTGTGGAACTTGGGTAGTTGGTGAAACATAGCCGTGTTTGCAGGAAGACCGAGTGCAGTGTTAGTGCTATATGTTATTAATTTATGGCGAGGTCCGCTGTAATCGGAGGGGTGATCCCGGATGTATACGGAATGATTTCCAATCTGCCTGCACCATTACACACCATTTTCGCTAGAGTAGAGCAGCGCCTAAGGGATATAGGATCCATCATCGTCAACAGAGAAAACTGTAGGGCACTGGGGAGTCGCCGATGCCTAAAATTGGAAGAGGAAGTGCTGCATTAAATGGAACAGAACTCAGCAAGGACTAACAGTTGTCCATGCTGTAGGTAGAAGCCACAGTACGTCTTGGACATTTTTCATGAAGAGCAACTCCAACCTTGCTAATCACAGGCAATAGAGCTCTGTGAATTTCTGCAGATGTTGGGTACTGCTGGTGAATTCTTCAGCGTTGTGTTCACGACTTTTAGGGCCGTATTCATAGACATTTTTAGCGCGGGTTTCCGGTGGATGATCAGCGTTTTTCGTATTCATAAACCAGTGTTAGCGATATGACATGATTTGAATTCTGTACAAGTAATCAGTGGATAGCCGGGGCTAGCTTAGTACGCTCGTAGCGCGTGCTGCGAAATGTCTATGAATAGAACTCTTAGATTTTACGCCACATTCTTTTTTCCGATGAGGTTACACGGAGCAAAGATGGAGGTAGGCCTATTAACCGTCAAATCAGACATGTCTGAGATGGGGGAAAAACTCTATTCACATCATTCCCCACGCGTACCATCAAACGTTCAGTGTCATCTTGTGAGAGGAATATTATTGACAAACATCTTACGGGACCGTACCTTTCACCGGCACGATTTTTTGATGCCATTTATATGATTTTTTCCTAATAAATATTACCGCAATTGCTGCGAAATGTACCATTCATTATTTATTTACAACGCTTTATCAACTGGAATAGTTACCTAGCGTCTGAATTAATTGAAGGTGATAATACCAGCGGAAAATTACCCGGAATTAGATCTTAAAGGATTAGGTACAGCTTACAGCAGCAAAAATTTGGAAATATTCAACATTTTTTCCTCCATTATTGTATATTGTACAAAAATGAAAATTGGTATGTGTAAAACGCTGTTCTTCTGCTGTATGCAAAAATTATTTTTACAATTTAAAAATTATATATATATATATATATATATATATAATTGCCACCATTTAGAATTTTGAATATATATATATATATATATATATATATATATATATTTATATATATATATATATATATTCAAAATTCTAAATGGTGGCAATTTACTGTGCAGTGATGAAGCGTTTCCCTCATAACTCATAAACTTATTAACTTTTTCATGTTCTCTCTCTTTTATTTTATTGCTGAAAGTCATGTTTACAATATCTTGCTCAATCAATTACATTGCTTATAAATAATATATTTTTTTATTTTGTGCTAGAAGAAAATACTGATATTTGACAATTTTTAAAAAGGAATTTATTTTTTATCTATCAAAGGTAGAGAAGTGAGCTTCCATCGTGTTGTAGATATGACATTCATATATACACACAAAACATTTCATCACAGAATGTTGGATAGTTTTTTAGTCATGTGGGAAAAGCTTCATCACTGCACATGAATTGAATTTTGAAAAAAAAAAAGTAAATGTTTTTTTAAATCGTAAAAATATATATATTTGTTTCATATAGCAGAAAGAAAGTGTTTTACACACACTAATTTTCATTATTGTACAAGATACAGTAATGGAGGAAAACATTTTTGAATATTTCCAAAATTTTACTGTTGTAAGCTGTACCTAACCTTTCAATGTGTTGAGGGCACAACGGGCAACAAACCTTAACCAGGTAGCTTGTCCCAACTAGATTTAAACCTGGGTCTGCTCGTTTCACTTATTAAAAGGGGACGGACATTATGTCCAGAGCATAAATGAAGGTAAGATTTCAATGGCTTTCAAACTCCATCAACCTTGTCCCAGTTTCCATTAAGTGACCCGGGAAATTCCAAGGCTGAGTACGCAGTCACACTATAACAGCGTTTGTCATTCTAACCTGATGTAGTGTTCCAACAGTGAAAGCACTGTATAAAATTGTCGAAATATTATAAGATAAGACGAATATTATAAGTGACATTGAATGTGTTCTTTCGCAAGCGGACGTGGGACGACAGAATAGTTTAAGTAAATCAACTGTGAGTAACAGTTTACAGTGTAATGCATTCCACAAAAATGAAATATTTTATTTTCTTGTTCACATTTTCATTCACTTCTGTCATTTAAGGCTAGGGGAGACACTTCGGATATAGTGAACGAAATATGCAAGTCCGCAGAGGTCCAAGCTCACACAACTTAACAGTTTCGGTATCAACTTCCTAGCTTGTTCATTGCAGTGTTCAGCATTCGTCCTTTTAAGCAATTTCATCTATACTAATAATAAATCTGTAGCCGAAATGTTTCTGGTAATTTTCGTTTTTCCAAAAATAATTGATCCTAACATATATCATTAACCGTCCTGAAACCGAAAACCGCTTTTTTGAAATTTTTGTTTGTATGTCTGTCTGTCTGTCTGTCTGGATGTTTGTTACCTTTTCACGTGATAATGGCTGAACCGATTTATATGAAATTTGGAATATAAATTAAGTTCACTGTAACTTAGAATTTAGGCTATATGGTAGTCAAAATAGTTGATTCAAAATGGGGTTATAAGGGGGCTTGAATTAAACAAATCGAAATATCTTCCTTATTAATAATTTTCATGAAAAATATTACATAACAAAAGTTTCTTTAAAAATAATTTCCGATAAGTTTTATTCCACGCAAAATTTGGTAGGACTGATATTTAATGATATAAATGAGTTTCAAAATTACAATAACAACGCCATCTAAGGCGGTATAATGAAATAAAAAACAAATTACTTCGTCTATAAGGGGCCTTGGAGGACAACAATCGAAAGCTATGAAACATAGCCTACAGAGAATGTTTCTGTGTTTGTATGAAGTAATATCGGAAGCTAAATTAACCGAATTGTATAATTAATTATTAATTCACCATTGGAAAGTGTAGTTTCTCTAGATGGACATAATGCTATAATGTTATTACAGTAACTTCTGAGTGAATCGAGGACAGGTAAGATTAAAATAACTTCTTATGCACAGAAACTTGATAGACATTCGTTTCTTGCATTTCCTAAAATAATTTTTATGACCAAATGAGTGGTCTCTGGATCAAAATGATCGCATTTTAATTTTTTTAATACTATTTAAATTAAGTAACATAATAAACGATTTATCCTTCTATCAAACACGAATGTTCCCTGGATCAAATGTCCTATTTTAATTATGTAATTACTTTATATTTATTTCTAACGGGTGCAGCGGAGCGCACGGGTACGGCTAGTACACAATAAACGAAGATATCGTTTTACATAGTGTTAAGGGGATGACGCCAGTAATCTATCATTACGTACTTCAGACAACACAGAAAACCACATTGATAACTAACATGCATTTTATGCTGGATTCCAAATCATTACCACGATTTCAATGCAATATTAATTCCGAATGCATTAGCTATTGTATACACTGAAGCGTGCCAATACTGAGTGCGCATGAATTATGATCCATATTGTAGTGACTGTTATTTAAGTGCGGTTAGGAAGAGTGCATCTAGTAATGGTCTGAGTTTAAACGTGAAAAAGCCGCTTTCCCATCTACCACGAGCCACAGTCTCGTTTTGTCAGAAAATTACAGTATTAATTCTGTGCTGTGTTCACTAACTTGTTATTTTTTTCCAATTATCTATCATATATGTGTTGATAAGATGTAATAGCCGGTAACATGGTCCATTATTAGACTAGACGAATGTAAAAACTCCATTCACAAACATATTGTTTTGTGCAAGTGTTCACATTCGAGTATATTTATTTTTTTTTATTTTATTGAATTATTTTACGACGCTGTATCAACATCTAGGTTATTTAGCGTCTGAATGATATGAAGGTGATAATGCCGGTGAAATGAGTCCGGGGTCCAGCACCGAAAAGTTACCCAGCATTTGCTCGTATTGGGTTGAGGGAAAACCCCGGAAAAAACCTCAACCAGATAACTTGCCCCGACCGGGATTCGAACCCGGGCCACCTGGTTTCGCAGCCAGACGCGCTGAACTTTACTCCACAGGTGTGGACCATTTCAATATATTATTATGTCGCGTGATCAGTATATTGTACGAAATGGAACTATAAAGTTGGAGATTTATCCTTCGAAGAGGTGGAAAAATTCAAATATCTTGGAGCAACAGTAACAAATATAAATGACAATCGGGAGGAAATTAAACGCAGAATAAATATGGGAAATGCCTGTTATTATTCGGTCGAGAAGCTTTTGTCATCTAGTCTGGTGTCAAAAAATCTGAAAGTTAGAATTTATAAAACAGTTATATTACCGGTTGCTCTGTATGGCTGTGAAACTTGGACTCACTTTGAGAGAGGAACAGAAATTGAGGGTTTTTGAGAATAAGGTTCTTAGAAAAATATTTAGGGCTAAGAGGGATGAAGTTACAGGAGAATGGAGAAAGTTACACAACGCAGAGCTGCACGCATTGCATCCTTCTCCTGACATAATTAGGAACCTTAAATCCAGACGTTTGAGATGGCCAGGGCATGTAGCACGTATGGGCGAATCCAGAAATGCATATAGAGTGTTAGTTGGGAGGCCAGAGGGGAAAAGACCTTTGGGGAGGCCGAGACGTAGATGGGAAGATAATATTAAAATGGATTTGAGGGAGGTGGGATATGATGGTAGAGACTGGTTTAATCTTGCTTAAGATAGGGACTAATGGCGGGCTTATGTGAGGGCGGCAATGAACTCCAGGTTCCTTAAATCCAGTAAGTAAGTAAGTTCACATTTCAGTTCGAAGCGCTACCTACCAATATTTGTGTTCCGGCTCTATAAATTTGCTGCAAAATGTGGAGAATAGATCTATTATAATTATTATTCTCCAGGTTGATTCGCGAAGGAATGGTAAATATTTCAGCGGATGGTAATATGGACTAACAATTCTCAGTACTAAAGGTCATATTATGAACATATGTTCAGTTTTCAGTGAGTGTGGAGATACAAGTCTCTCAAATGATCTGCAGAAACGACGAATAACTATGTACTAATGACTATGTACAAAGGAACAGTACCTGTCACTCTTCAGAGAACGTATGAGGGCTTCACGGTTCATAATGTGTGCAGAGAAACAGTTGTTTATACTAGGGCATTCAATGATTAATGACAACACACATTAAGCCTATAGTTAAGTTCCACGTAGGTACACGGATTTTCCGATACCAAGGTTCTGAGGTTATGTCTGTTCATATTGTCAGAAAGATGAAAAGTAGCTTCGCAGAAAAAAAAAAACCACGGAACGAATAAATTCATCATTGTTTTCAATGAAAAGTTGAATACATATGAAGAAATTTCTTCTTAGAACTTTTTCCTCTGGTTTTAGGACTTGCGGCAACTATAGTAGGTATGGATGAAATCGCAGCTGCTAGCGAATAATCTTGCCTTAAAATCAGTGTACCATTTACGGATTGTAGGCCCACTCGGTGGATCTACACCAAACTTTGTTCGGGAATGCCGTTGCACATTAATAACCGACTGGTTCACATGACAATCAAGCGTTTCTGTCCTCTATAGCAGCCATTTCGCCTCAACAAAGAACAAATTATTTGTTTGTATGTGCTGTTATGAGGCAGTCTTACCAACTAGGAAAATAATGTTGCCACAACTAAACTTTTTGAGTTTCTCTTTCAATTGGTGCACCTCAGATTCATAGAACGTAAATTACATGTGCAAATCTAGCTTTAATGTATAGCTCTCTGTGAAGCTGATTGAATAATGTCAAGGGAAAAATTCTTCCCGGGCCGGGTATCGAACCCGGGACCTTTGGCTAAACGCATCAATGCTCTACCAAACTGAGCTACCCAGGGACTATACCAGACACTGACTCAATTTCTTCCCTCTATATTCACAGTCCTCAAAGTGGGCTGACAACTTCAAGCAACCAACATACAGTGCACACAAACTCTGTGTGACTTTGCTTGACGGTTGTCAGCCCATTTTGAGGTCTGTGGATATTCATTCATTCATTCATTCATTCATTCATTCATTCATTCATTCATTGTTTTGTCCAAGGGCAGGTCTTTCACCCAGCTTTCTCCAATCTTTCCTATTTTCTGTCTTCCTCTTTGTTTCCTCATACGATCTATATATCGTAATGCTATCTATCATGTGATATCTTCTTGTACTCCGAACTCTTCTCCCGTTCTCCATTCCTTCCAATGCATCCGTCAGTAAGCAGTTTCTTCTCAGCCAGTGACCCAACCAATTCCTTTTCCTCTTCCTGATCAGTTTCATTATCATTCTTTCTTCACCCACTCTTTCCAACACAGCTTCATTTCTTATTCTGTCCAATTCAAACGTTCCATTCTTCTCCTTAACCACATTTAAAATGCTTCTATTCGCTTCTCTTCACATAGTCGTAATGTCCATGTTTCTGCCCTATACAATTCTACACTCCATACAAAGCACTTCACTAGTCTCTTTCTTTCTTTTTTCCAGAGGTCTGCAGAAGATGCTCCTTTTTCTATTAAAAGCTTCCTTAGTCATTGTTATCCTCCTTTTCTGTGGATATAAAGGGAAAAATTTTGTCGGTGTCTGGTAGATTCCTGAGTAGCTCAGTTGGTAGAACATTTATCCAAAGGTCCCGGTTCGGTACCCGGCCCCGGAACAATTTTTCCCTTGAAATTATGTAAATTACATGAGTTCGAAACCGGAAAGGTCATTTTAGGAGCTCTGTACAGACTAACCTACTGTCCCTTTCAATCTGTGCACTTATTTCACTTCCACCTTTGCATACACACGTTGGTATTTCGTATGTCATGCCCAAATGAGACTGGATACAAAATGTAAGACTGAAGCAGGTCTAAGGCACAGTTCTAATTACGGTCCAAGATTATATAATGATTTTATAAAGAGGAATCCTAAACTAAAATTATTAAACAATACATTATTCAAAAAACAAGTGCTTGAACTGTTTTCAAAATTATAAACATGTAAATTCTTATTCTTTATTTATTTTTTACGTCACTTTAACAATGTTGTATTCTTAACTTAGTATGTTCATGTATAGGCTATGGTACCGTTTTTGTTTGTTTGTTTTTCTTTGTTCTTACTCTTTTTAAACTTTATGTCTAATTACATTTAACAGTTTATCCAGATTATTATTATTATTATTATTATTATTATTATTATTATTATTATTATTATTATTATTATTTATTATCATTTTATTATTATTTTTTCTTCTATTTAGTTTTCATTATTGGTCACACCTGACCTCAAGCATCTTGCTTTTTCGGGTGTGACCCAGTTACCATGTATTTATACAATAATTTCTAATATGTAGACTATTTGAGTATGAGATTTGTATTAAATTTCGAATTTTGAACAATATTCATATCCGAGTATTACAATAGTATTGTAAAATCTTTGTTTTTGCATGTAGTTTTTGCTTGCTTTTTGCTTTTGCGTAAGACATATTAAATCACATGATCTTGATGTAACGATTGAATCCGAATTTTCAAAATAAATTTTCTATTTACTGCGGATCACACAGAAAAATAGTAAAATATGTTAGAGACCGAACTTTCAACACAGGCCTATTGAGTTAATTTGGCTACAATGGAGTAGTAGAATTTATATTTGCCCTACAGAACGTTTTATATACAGGAAGCTTGTAAAAAGTACGGAGGACATTGTATGAAGAATGAATGAGGCCAGTATATTGGACTCCACTATATACCTCATATTAGTTGAACGCGTTACATGCGGGTGTATCAACCCTCCCAAAAGGGGGGTGGCTATATTGGTATCGCAGAAGGCGACAAAAGAATTTAAACAGGCGATAAAGTTCCAAGTTCCTTTCATCACGAAGACACAAAAGTGAGGCAGGCATTTGCTGACTGCGCGGCCCGACGGAAGCCTTCGTCCGCCCAAGCGTTGGATACGCCTCGCCATTCATAAATAATAACCCACCACTTTTCGTTTTTGTGGGACAATACTTCTCCCGCTCTCCAAGCTCTGTGGGGTTAATTTTTTTTTGGAACCGCGTTTGTATCCACCCTTTTCTTATCCTCACTTGTCATACTTCGTCATAGCGCTCCAATAGCTTTCTGTTCCCAGAAGTCCCATTTACACTATATTTACCCTCACTCTCATAGCAAAGTTAGATTTCGACTAGACTAGACTAATCTCTTTCCGTTGTAAGAACCACAAGTCCGTGCAAGAGATTCGGGTATCTATATTTTATATAGACGTGTGCTCGGGATAATACAGCAAGATTGCTTTGTTTGTTTGCAAACTAATGACACGTGAGGAATCATACTTACGGTCATAGGCGCCGAATTATTTGAAATATTGTAGGGGGAGGCAAGAAAAGTCAGAGAGAGTCTACCGCTGTGAAGTAACGGTTGGCATATCTTGCTCTCCAAGCTCTGTGGGGTTAATTTTTTTTTGGAACCGCGTTTGTATCCACCCTTTTCTTATCCTCACTTGTCATACTTCGTCATAGCGCTCCAATAGCTTTCTGTTCCCAGAAGTCCCATTTACACTATATTTACGCTCACTCTCATAGCAAAGTTAGATTTCGAATGGCAAGACTAATCTCTTTCTGTTGTAAGAACCACAAGTCCGTGCAAGAGATTCGGGTAACTATATTTTATATGGACGTGTGCTCGGGATAATACAGCAAGATTGCTTTGTTTGTTTGCAAACTAATGACACGTGAGGAATCATACTCACGGTCATAGGCGCAGAATTCTTTGAAATATTGTGGGGGGAGGCAAGACTACCGCTGTGGAGTAACAGTTGAGATATCTTGCCATGAAACGAGCGGACACGGGTTGAAATCCTAGTCTGAACAAGTTACCCGGTTGAGTTTTTTCCGAGGTTTTACTTCAATCTATGTACTAAGAGTAAATGCTGGATAACTTTCAGCGCCGGACCCTGTACTCATTTCCCTGGCATTATCACATCCATTTCACTCAGACGCTAGATAACCTTTACATTTGATAAGCGTCGTAAAATAAACCAATTTAAAAATCTGAGAAAATTTCAATTACTATTTCTACAAAATGTCGTTACGTATTTTCTCCTCTCATCCTTTCCTTTCCTTTTCCTTTTCCTTTTCCTTTTCCTTTTCCTTTTCCTTTTCCTTTTCCTTTTCCTTTTCCTTTTCCTTTTCCTTTTCCTTTTCCTTTTCCTTTTCCTTTTCCTTTTCCTTTTCCTTTCCCTTTCCCTTTCCCTTTCCCCCCCTTCCCCTTCCTCCTTCCCCCTTCCCTTTCCTCCTTCCCCTTCCTCCTTCCCCCTTCCCCTTCCCCCTTCCTCCTTTCTCCTTCTCCTTTCCTTTCAGCAAGGTACCAAGAGCAAATTCTACTCTGTCACGTGAAGCCATAGGACTTCTCTTCAACCCCTTTCTTGTCCGCCGAATAACGCGCAGCGTTGATTGCGTAACGCATGAATATTAAGCATCCCCGTTTAGAGATTGGAATCGCTCCCGGTGCCCAGCCCTGCCATACACAATTATAATTTTTTAAAGTTTTGAGTGACTATACAACAATACACTGTATTTCTGTTCGCTCATGGAAATTTCACCCTTCCATCTTTAAATTCACATCGCTTTCTTACTTCGTAATTGTCAACACAATACAAACATTGCCTCTTTTTGTGGTCAATATGTGTTATATAGCAAGAATCTCCATTTCACAGTCAGGCTATCACCCCACAAACTGACTACTACTAGCGTTGTTTATGTGGGAGAGTTACCGGATCCCAGACGACCTCTGTTATTCACGTAAACCAACACTGGATCCTTTCCAAAAAACCTAATATTCACGTAAACCAACACTGGATCCTTTCCAAAAAGCCTAATATTCACGTAAACCAATATTGGATCCTTTCCAAAAAGCCTATTATTCACGTAAACCAACACCGGATCAGTCCCAAACCTATTATTCACGTAAACCAACATTGGATCCGTCCCAAACAACCTATTATTCACATAAACCAACACTGGATCCGTCCCAAACAACCTATTATTCACGTAAACCAACATTGGATCCGTCCCAAACAACATGTTATTCACGTAAACCAACATTGGATCTGTCCCAAACAACCTGTTATTCACGTAAACCAACATTGGATCCGTCCCAAACAACCTATTCACCTAACCAAGACTGGATCCGTCCCAAACCTATTATTCACGTAAACAAACATTGGATCCGTCCCAAACAACCTATTATTCACGTAAACTAACATTGGATCCGTCCCAAACAACCTATTAGTCACATAAACCAACACTGGATCCGTCCCAAACAACCAATTTTTCACGTAAACCAACACTGGATCCGTCCTAAACAACCTATTATTTACGTAAACCAACACTGGTTCCGTCCCAAACAACCTATTATTCACGTAAACTAACATTGGATCCGTCCCAAACAACTTATTATTTACGTGAACCAACACTGGATCCGTCCCAAACCTATTATTCACGTAAACCAACATTGGATCCGTCCCAAACAACCTATTATTTACGTAATCCAACATTGGATCCGTCCCAAACAACGTATTATTCACGTAAACTAACATTGGATCCTTTCCAAAAAGCCTATTATTCACGTAAACCAACAATGGATCCGTCCCAAACCTATTATTCACGTAAACCAACATTGGATCCGTCCCAAACAACCTGTTATTCACGTAAACCAACATTGGATCCGTCCCAAACCTATTCTTCACGTAAACTAACATTGGATCCGTCCCAAACAACCTATTATTCACGTAAACTAACATTGGATCCGTCCCAAACAACCTATTATTCACGTAAACCAACATTGGATCCGTTCCAAACAACCTATTATTCACGTAAACCAACATTGCATCCGTCCCAAACAACCTATTATTCACGTAAACTAATATTGGATCCGTCCCAAACAACTTATTATTCACGTAAACCAACACTGGATCCGTCCCAAACCTATTATTCACGTAAACCAACATTGAATCCGTCCCAAACAACCTATTATTCACGTAAACCAACATTGAATCCGTCCCAAACAACCTATTATTCACGTAAACCAACATTGGATCCGTCCCAAACAACCATTATTCACGTAAACTAACATTGGATCCGTCCCAAACAACCATTATTCACGTAAACTAACATTGGATCCGTCCCAAACAACCTGTTATTCACGTAAACCAACATTGGATCCGTCTCAAACAACCTATTATTCACATAAACCAACACTGGATCCGTCCCAAGCAACCCATTATTCACGTAAACCAACACTGGTTCCGTCCCAAGCAACCCATTATTCACGTAAACCAACACTGGTTCCGTCCCAAACAACCTATTATGCACATAAACCAACACTGGATCCATCCCAAACAACCTATTATTCACGTAAACCAACACTGGATTCGTCTCAAGCAATCTATTATTCACGTAAACCAACATTGGATTCGTACCAAACAACCTATTATTCACGTAAACTAACACTGGATCCGTCACAAACAACCTATTATTTACGTAAACCAACTCTGGATCCGTCCCAAACAACCTATTATTCACGTAAACTAACATTGGATCCGTCCCAAACAACCTATTATTGACGTAAACCAACACTGGATCCATCCCAAACAACCTATTATTTACGTAAACCAACTCTGTATCCGTCCCAAACAACCTATTATTCACGTAAACTAACACTGGATCCGTCCCAAACAACCTATTATTTACGTAAACCATCACTTGATCCGTCCCAAACAACCTATTATTCACGTAAACCAACACTTGATCTGTCCTAAACAATCTATTATTCACGTACACCAACACTTGATCCGTCCCAAACAACCTATTATTCACGTAAACCATCACTGGATCCGTCCCAAACAACTTATTATTCACGTAAACCAACACTTGATCTGTCCTAAACAACCTATTATTCACGTACACCAACACTTGATCCGTCCCAAACAACCTATTATTCACGTAAATCAACACTGGATCCGTCCCAAACCTATTATTCGCGTAAACCAACATTTGGATTCGTCCCATAGAACCTATTATTTACGTAAACCAACTTTGGATCCGTCCCAAACAACCTATTATTCACGTAAACTAACACTGGATCCGTCCCAAACAACCTATTATTTACGTAAACCAACACTGAATCCGTCCCAAACAACCTATTATTTACGTAAACCAACTCTGTATCCGTCCCAAACAACCTATTATTCACGTAAACTAACACTGGATCCGTCCCAAACAACCTATTATTTACGTAAACCAACACTGGATCCGTCCAAAACAACTTATTATTCACGTAAACCAACACTTAATCTGTCCCAAATAACCAATTATTCACATAAATACTGGATCAGTCCCAAACAACCTATTATTCACGTAAACCAAGAAGCTTAAAACTGGCCGTCGCAAACGACGTCTGTTATTGAGGTAAATAAACACATAATAGGGTTGCCAACTCTAGTGGACGGAAATTCAGGATACATTAAAAAAATATAAAAAACACTTAGATTTGTAATGAATTTCAACGTAACCTAAATACAGTTATATTTTGACGCTCAATTAATCAATTAGAATTATCTTCATGTTATTATTTAGTTGTAGCGGTGTAGCCCTATATTAAAGAACATGCCATAAGTCTGTACACATTGAAAGGCACAGGGGTTGATAAGTATACATGTCTGAACACTCATACATTAACACTGGTTGAAAGAATACTTGTTGCTTTCTTTGTTTTTGTTTATTAGTTCTTTGTTTGTTGAAATATAATAAAAAAAATTATCTACATGACATATTAAAGTTCTTCTTTACTAAGAGTTCTGATTTTAGAAGAGTTCACTCAGTTCCTTTTGTCAGTTCAGAGATTCTTCATTCTTAAAAAACCTCACTCCACATGAGCATGCTAATTGGAAGAGCATGTATGTGTTCAACAATTTTCTTTAAGTTTGGCACACTACATGTCTTCAAAAGAGTGTCCAAGCATTCTTGAGGAGTTGATAGTCTCGACATCATCTCTTTCAATAAGTACAATGCATCACCATTTTCAAAGTCCGATTCTATATTAACATGCAATATATTCATAATTTCAATAAGGACACTGAATGTGAAAGTATTATTAAGGCTTAGAAAAGTGATTTTCTTAAGAAGTGAAGAATAGTAATCAAAGCATTTTTGCAGTCAATGACCCTCTAATACACATTCAGTGCTTCCTTCTTAAAAAGATACACGTCAGATTCACTCAAGTTATTCAAATGCTGATTTACTACCAAACAATGTCACCAATGAGCGCCACGAACTAGCTTCTGTGTTCTATCCAAAGAGCTTATAATACTTACACTTCTATTCATCAAATAAAAAGTATACCAAATAAACTGATTACATGTACAACAAATACATCCCTTCATTTCAACAACCTGTGTACGGTGATGATTTAGATTTTTCGCGTGATTTTATAGGAGAGCACAGAACACTTAACAAGAATTTTACTCGCTCCAACAAAATCAGTCATATTTGCTGTACATTTAATAATATCAGGTTTTCATATTTCTAGTAATTTATTGATTTTACTATGATCAGCACATTGATTTCTACTTTCTGTATGCTTCTCTATTCACTCTCAACATGTTATTGGCAACAGTACAATATATTTAGGACACCAATGTATTGAGATATACTTTGTGTGCGTATTCAGTATTACTTCATCGCTATGCAAACTTACGTCGTTTTAATTTGTTTTTAATATTTGACATGATCTTTTTAATATTGTTTTGGATGATTAATATTGTCACTATGTCATATTTTTACTCTAGTTATGTCATTTACAAATGTAAAGCAAAGTTTTTGTAATTGATTTTAGATGATATCTGTTATATCTCTTACCTAAAGATGCCCTACAAAGGGCAAAACGTTAGTATTAAGACTAAATAAGATATAACATATCAGTGTTTTCTTTCAAATGTAATCAATGCTTAAGCCATAAGACGGAATAAATAATTAATTATATTTTGATATATGTTATTAAAAAGTATATCGTATAATAATTTTAAAATGTTTTGGTAGCCATTGCAAACTACGTCGGATCTCTAATAATGAAATGTCAATATGAAATTTCGGAATATAATATTGCAATGAACAAACTCCGGGGTAATAAGCATGAAAACAATTTATTTTTTTCCTGCATAGAGGACTGATTTCATGACAATCCAGAAAAATTCCGGACGATTGGCAACCCTAACATATAACCGGCCCAAACATCTTATGCTGGCAAGAATAAATAGGTAAATAGGTAGGTAGAGAGGTACAGCTGGCATCAGCGTTTTTGGCGTGTGTCCTAGATATATAGTGCCCAGTTTGTGAACATGTTGCTAGTACACCTGAGAATGGTACCACTTCCTATACACGTCACATCAGTCATTTGCAAAAACAATTTGTCAAACTGACTGCGGCAAATGTAAAACATTCACACTTAACGTTCCCATTATTTATTTCACACGCCAAAAACGGTGATACGAACTGTAGATAAGTAGATAGTGACATAGGAAGGAAGATAGATTAGAGAATGTGAGAAACGGCTAAGTGTTTCTTTTTATTGTAAGTGTAAGCCACAACCTGTGGTTCAAATTTCGCTTGGAGCTCTGATGTCTATTAGTTTTTCAATACAATATGTTTATTTTCTTAATTTGAAATCCAGTGTCATCTAGAAGAGTAAATCTTTCCATGCCGGTCTATTGAATACGAGATAGAGTAGATCTCATGTGAGGAACTTTGAAACAAAACCATAACCAAGTTCAAATCGCATTCATACTCTCAAAAGGGACCTACATCAGGCTGCAAACTCTATTCGAATGGAAATAATTGAGTTAGAAGTGAATGGACTTCGAAGCTAGATATACGGTCTTTCCCAAAGTATGAATCCGTTTCAGGCCCATTTATGATTGGAAGTGAAATTAACGTGTATTGTTTGAGAAGACACACCGGAAATGAAACCAGTGCTATTTTTGGAACAAACAACTTACAAATAACCAAAGAAATATACTAACCATTGCGCTACACTAGACCCAAAGGAAATTCGCAGCTATGCTGACGCTACATCCCCAAACTTAACGTATTTATTTTTGTTAAAATCTGAAAATTCTCCATACAACATACCATGGAATTAGGACGAAAAACATCACATACAATAAGCATAATAATTAACTCTAATCAAATTGCATTGAAATATGACTTTTCTGCCCGTTTGTGGAAATGACCTAGTTTCATTCTTGTTACGTGTATTATTAAATTGTGCCTGAAAGCATTATGTTGCATGTAATTGATGATTGTATTAATTGTGTCATATTTCGAATGATACCTCTGCTAATAGCCTGTGGATATATTACTTCATTTTATGCATTTGAATGCGTTTCAAATGTATCTAGCGCTAGAATTCTGAATAGATCAATAATGAATTTGCATTTTTATTTTGGAAAACAGAGCAAGTATACAATATGATGAAGGATAGATAGAACAAAGAAAAGTTCTCTCCAGCACCGGGACTCGAACCCGGATTTTCAGCTCTAGGTGCTGACGCTTTATCCACTAATTGATTCAAGACGGCGCTCATCTCCTCGGATCCCGGCCACTTAGTCACTCGTAATGAGTGCACCTCTATGCATAGTGCGTTGAACATTGTGCCATTAACATATATTCTGTGACAGTACATGAGAGAAAAATGAAAGGTAGAACTTAAACTGAGGTGATTCAATCCGGCATCGGAACTGGAATCCGGTGTAGCTTAGTGGATAAAGCGTCAGCACGTAGAGTTGAAAACCCGGGTTCGAGTTCGGTGCCGGAGAGAATTTTTCTCTGTTCCATCCATCCTTCATCATATGATAACGCAGAATTCGTGCACGGAAATATCATATGTACTTCGGTACATTATAATAATGTGATATGCGTAAGTAATCACTTAGTGATTTAAGACGGCGCTCATCCCGTCGGATCCCAGCCTCTTAGTCTCTCGTAATGAGTGCACCTCTGTACATAGTGCGTTGGACATTGTGCCACTGTCACATGTTCTGTGACAGTTTAGTGGATAAAGGGTCACCACATAGAGCAGAAAACCCGGGTTCGAGTCGCGGTGCCGGAGAGAAAGTTTCTCTGTTCTATCCATCCTTCATTATATGATAATGGACAATTCCTGTATGGAAATATCACATCTACTTCGGTACATCATAATAATATGATATGCGTAAGTAATTACTTAGGGCCGTATTCATAGATATTCTTAGCGCGGGCTTCCGGTGGATGATCAGCGAACTAACGTTTTTCATACTCATAAACCAGTGTCAGCGAAATGGTATGATATGGATCATGTACAAGTAACCAGTCGATAGCCGGGGCTAGTTTAGCACGCTCGTAGCGCGGGCTAACGAAATTTCTATGAATAGTACCCTTATTGATTCAAGACGGCGCTCATCCCGTCGTATCCCGGCCACTTAGTCATTCGTAATGAGTGTTCAGTCAAATGAGAGCAGTGTATTGTGATAATAAATGATTGAAAGAATTTTAGACTTGTCCTTTAAATGAGCAGAAATTTGATCCGAACAAATGTAACATTTTAAATTTTCTTTACAGAACGAAAAGTTACATTTCCTCGGACCAAATTTGTAGGAACTTAAATTCTTTGAATCATTTATTATCATAATACATTGCTCTCTTAAATTGAGTGAGCATATTGGCAATTAAGTCATGGCTTTCCCAAAACACATTATGAAATATTTCATATAATAGAATTTTTATCTATAAAAGGACGCAAAACGAGTAATAGTACATTATGCAACGAGCCTATAATGATAGTAATTAAGAAAGCGAGTATGGATGTTTGTGAAACGAGCGCAAGCGAGTTTCATAATTTTCATACGAGCTTCTTAATTACCATTGTAGGCGAGTTTCATACGACTTTTTATGCTCGACCATATTTCTAACTTTAAATTACCGGTATTCAGATGTATACATTTTATTTGTAGGTATCTGACAAGATCGGAAGTGACCTTGTTCTAGGTCGTGAATTGTGAGATGTGCGCAGACGCGAAAGTATTGATTTTTTCCGAGGAACAATAATGTCATTGACCTTGATGTATAATCCCGTTAAACTTGATAATATTATAATATTATAATCTTGATTATTGAATTCGACATTGAAAAACGAGATGACAAATTGAATTTATTTGAATATTATTTACAATTAACGCTAATTATTATAGTAACAGAACATAACCTTCTGCGACAGTATTGGATTTCAGCCACCGTGACTTTTCGCTAATTCTCTTTCGATTGCATATCCGAGAATAATCGATACTTGCGGTTTTATAACGGTACAAAGCTGACTTGTCATTGGCTGAACACATGTAAGCTGAGTTATCATTGGCTGAAGACCTGTACTTTAATGAGTAGGTGTACTTTAATGACATGCATTAAAGGACTGCTACCAGGTGTATAATTAGTACATTTCGGCATGGTCGAGCATAAAATTATATTAATTAATTACAGTGCTTACGGTTCATTCTGTATATTGATAAATGCTTGAAGATTAGCAGTTGCGAAAGACTCAGTAGTGGATATCAATTGCTGATATTAAATAATTTTTTAAATCGAATAATAATTAGAAACTGTCTATTGCCGTAGGCAAGATGAATAGAGAAATAATCTTTTTTTAGTAAAAAGTTTCCTTAATTTTGTGAGACTTGTCATTCAAGTAGGAATTTCATTATTTGCGGAATTATTTTGAATTTAGTTTTCTACCCACAATGTCAAATTCCCCTCTCTGCCGCTGTGACACAGCTGCCAATCTGATTTTATAAAACGATTCAAGCATACAGGAGCAGCTTATAGCGAGTTTGCAAGTGGAGCGACCAAGAAGTTACATTTCGCTCCGCTAGGTCCACAACATGCTTTCCTCTTCTAGTCTCAGTTAGTCGGTTCTCTTTTCTCCAATCTACTTATTCTCCCAGTCCCCTTCTATTCTCTTCATTCTCATCTTCCACCAACTTTTCTTCAGTAGTGATGAAATTAATACGATAGTGACAAAGATGCCTGCCCAAACGGAAAGAGAAATAATCCTCAAGGCAAGGAAATGCGTTTCTATCTATCTGTAGAAATTTGAGGAAGGAAGAAGACCCCTTCTTCTACGCCAATTACAGGCCAGCAGAGCAAGTAATGCAATAGGAGAAGGAACCTTTCATAGGAGCGGAGAAGTGCTTCATTAAAATGCACAGACAATACGAATCATTGTTTAAATTTAAAGACCTGGAATTTTTATTTCAAAATCTTATGGAACAATAATAAATTCCAATATTTTTTAAACTTTGAGATAATAATTGTGAACTTACTTCCATGCTCTGATTCAATAACACAGATTGCTTCTGATTTTATAATGGTTACTGTGAGATGATATTATATTATAAAGATACATTGGAGTTCAAAGATAGGCATACCTGACCTAGTATTTTATAATTGTGTGCCTGTTATTATTCGGTAGAGAAGCTTTTGTCATCTAGTCTGCTGTCAAAAAATCTGAAAGTTAGAATTTATAAAACAGTTATATTACTGGTTGTTCTGTATGGCTGTGAAACTTTGACTCTCACTTTGAGAGAGGAACAGAGATTTGATATTTGATATATTTGGTCACAGCACTTCTTTACATATAATGGTGTACCTCACATTTCTGTATCCGGTGCCACCATTAACCCTTACAGAAACACATATTTGCAGAACACGTCTACACAAATTATCCCAATTAAACTATGTACCTTTTTTTTTTTTACTTGGTCAATCTCCCCTTCAGTATTTCTCTTACATTTCGTTTGCTATTCTCTATTTGATCATTAATCGTAATATATCTAAATTTATATACGCCTTTCAAACCCCCTTTTTCCTCTAACTACTATTCACTAAGATTTCAATTTCGCTTATTCTCTACAAATTATCATATTGAATTATTTGCCTTATTTGTTCTTTGGCATTTTCTCCTATCTTTCTCTTATATTCATTTACTGTTCCAACGTTCAAATGTCAGTACTAATTTTATGCTGTCACTTGTTCATTTCTCTTAACCCCTTTTCACTTTTCACTCATTCATCTTTGCGCTCACTTTCAACTTTCTCTCTATTCCACTTACACCTAATCCTTTCACAATACTCTCACTTCCTATAAATACTTATATTTCTCTCTACAAATCAGCTTATACACTTTCTCTCTCCCTATACTTCTCTATCATTTACAATTACAATTACCCTTTACTAGCACTTTTGGAACAGAGATTGTGTTTGAGAATAAGGTTCTTAGGTAAATATTTGTGGCTAAGAGGTATGAGGTTACAGGAGAATGGAGAAAGTTACACAACGCAGAGCTGCACGCATTGTATTCTTCACCTGATAAGAACATTAAGTCCAGACGTTTGAGATGGGCAGGGCATGTAGCACGTATGGGCGAATGCAGAAATGCATATAGAAAGGCCGGAGGGAAAAAGACCTTTGGGGAGGCTGTAGAGACGCTGTTACGAGGTTATTTAGCGTCGATGGGAGGCGAGATGGTATTTGGCGAGATGAGGCCGAAAAAGATTACCTGACATTTGCCTTATGGAGAGGAAAAAACCGAAAAACCCAACCAGGTAATCAGATGGGAAGATAATATTAAAATGGATTTGAGACGTGAGATAATATTAAAATGGATTTGATGGGATATGACGTAGAGACTGGATTAATCTTGCTTAGGATAGGGAACCGATGGCGGGCTTATGTGAGGGAACGGTGGCAATGAACCTCCGGGTTCGTTAAAAGCCAGTAAGTTCGTAAGTAAGTGAGCGATCTTTTGAAATTTTTCTCCTCTCCACCAATCCTTCATCATATGATAAAACAGAATTCCTGCACGGAAATATCATATCGTCGTCGTTCCTGCAATAACTCCTATGTGACATATTTATCGATTTCCAGATTTTTGCTCTATTAAATAACTTAAATAGTGATACAGAAAATAATAAAATATCCTATATGTAATTATATTTGTTTGTTTCGAAAATGTAAGAATACACAGTCTCCTATGCTGCTATGGGATGAATGGATGTGTTTTTCCTTCATACTGAAAGCTTTTTATATTTTGCACGTAGGAGTTATTGCAGGAAAAACGACGATATGTACTTCGGTACATCGCAATAATATGGTAAGCGTATATAATCACTTAGTGATTTAAGACGGCGCTCATTCCGTCGGATCCCGGCCACTTAGTCACTCGTAAAGAGGGCACCTCTGCACATTAGTGTGTTGGACATTGTGCCACTGTCACACATCTGTGACACAGTGCATTAGGGTTGACCCCTAAAGGGAACTTAAACTGAGAGAATTCAATCCGGCATCGGAATTGGAATCCGGTGTGGCTTAGTGGATAGAGTGTCCGCACGCAGAGCTGAAATCCCGGGTTCGAATCCCGGTGACGGAGAGAATTTTTCTCCGCTCCAACGATCCTTCATCATATGATAATGCAGACTTCCTGCATGAAAATATCATATGTACTTCGGTACATCGCAATAATACAATAATATGAATCTACATAGTTCAGTTTTGCATGGGCGAATACATGCAATCTGAGAAAAATATTGAAAGAATCAAGTTTAAAACGTAGCTACATTCATATAAAGGTGCGTACACACTTAGCGAACGAACAACGAACGAATGATGAAGCAAAACTTCGTTGTTCGTTCGCTGTTTGAAGCGACGTACAAATCAACAGCAAATTGTCAGAAAACTTCACATTCGCTGATTGTCCGCTATAAAGGCAGACGAAAATATAATTATAGCAAGTGCAGGCCTGTTTCATAAACACAGTAATAATATTAAGTAATAGTATTACAGTCATGAAAACAATTTTATTAACCGACTAAATTCTGTTTCATAAACCTTTTGCACGAGTCATAAAATACGTACAGTAACCGGATGATTTGAGGTTAAGGCTGACAAACATAACCAAGTTGGTCTACACTCTAGAGCTATTTATATTATTCTCTGTTAACAGTTGTTGAATGAAATAAGTTTTCAAGTACTATCTTTAATAGCAACAACAGAGTAAGTCGTAATATGTGTGAAGGTTTGGGAGACAATTTATGTCAGATAAGATTGTAAATCACTGCAACTCGAAGTTATTGTTTCTGTTATTTGAGTCAGTTGATTTACGAGTAAAAGAAACAATATGATAAATCTAAAATATTGTGAACAGATATTTATCATTCCTAATTGTTTACGTATCTGCTGTTGTAACGTTTGCAATTACAAAAACAGTGTATCAGTGACAGAAGCGTGTGTGTGCGCGCGAGTGTATAAAACTTGCACCTCGTTATCTAAAGAAGTACCATATGAAAATGTTAAGCAGTGAAAACTTTTGATGACAATATTGTACCAGCCTTAAGGACAGTGTTAACGACAGGGTTAGTGGACCCTGCAAAGCGTCTTATGTAAGATATTTTCAAGTTCCATTATAATTCGGAATACTGCGCAAGTACTTATATAAAAAGGCTTAAAATTTATTGGTGCAAGCGTAAATAAATACACATAAAAATTACTCTTTTACCAAAAATAAATAAGTAATGCAATAACGACATAAGTAGTTACGCGGTGAAGTCGTTCCTAGAAAATATCGTGTTTGAGTTTGAAGGTGTGGATGTTGTAGAAGATCAATGTTATGACGAAATTAATAAAAATACTGAAATTGTCTAAATGGGTTTTTATTGCTGATTATGTTGTAAGTAGTAGGATGTTGAAGTTACCTGACTATACAAAATGCAAATATGTTCTAATTAGAGATTATGATGTGGAATTGTAGATACGGTACCTATAAATCTCGTAAGTTAATTTTAGTTTATGCCCTCTATAGGGATGGTTTAAAGTAGTCCATATATTTTGTAATAGATCTACTTGTTGATATATGTTTGCAAAAGATTTTGGCTCACCAAGTATACATTGAAAAAACATTTCAATAGGTACAGAAAATATTAATATTACCGTATTTTGTGATGTAAATGTCCCATAAGCATATATTTCTGAACAATTATAATTTTAAAAATGACGAGAAAGTAGGGAAAAAACGTTAAGTTAAATCATTCAAATAAGATAAAAAAATGTAACATATACAGTAATTACTTTCTAACAGTTCTATACTGTAATTGAATTTAATTTAGGTTTCACCCTTTCCAATTGTTCCTCTTTTACAATTAGATAAGATAGTTTTCATTTTCAGCCTGGTCCATCTACATTGGCGTCTAGGACAGTTTGTAAGTATTTGTAAGTATGGAGAGGGACTTTGTTAGTCATTCATTTTGTCTCTTATGCTTTTTAAAATGGGGAAAAGACGTGAAAATAACTTGAAGAAACAGAGTTTTTTTGCGAAAAGTTCTCGAATTGAAAGGTCAACTATTTCATTATATACGTAACTTTCTTGCATAGGGTTTTAGGATATTCGTTGTCTAAAATTTCTCGGACGTCGGACAAACACTCCCTCTTCATCACTATTTGAGTCAGAATTATCCATTTCAAATGTTTTCACGGTTTTATCTTCAAAATCTAACCCTACATTGGCATTTAATTTTTACAAATTATTAAACTATTACTTAAAATACAGTCATGGAACTAACGTTAATATTATTAATAAATTTAATTATCTTTGCCGGTTTATGAAACACTTTAGTAATATTGTTATTTATTTTAGTAATAATATGAGCGTTTACAGAAATAAATAATATTAACTATTACTTTTATGAAACAGAACAGTAATAATATTACAGTACTTAATATTATTACCTTTTCAGTAATGGTATTAAATTATTACTTTTATGAAATAGGCCCCAGGGGAAAGTTTCAGTATACGGATACCTCACTGACAATAATTATCTTAAAATGCTAAAAAAAAGAGAGAGATTTGTCTGTATTTGTCGTATGCGCATCATGCTTACGAAAAGACACTTTTCAGTGCCAATAATTTATTTTGTGTGCACAAGGTTGGAACTTTGTTTTTCTGGGCGAAATTTGTCCAAAAGGAACGACATATGTTTATACGCGAAAAGTTGACTCGTACACTTCATCACTCCCCATTCCAGATCTTTTTGTGGACTTCTTCTTTCCTCCGGAATGATGTCAGTAGGGATTCAATTTTCTATTTCTTTTTGACTTCTGCTACAATAAACAAAACCATGTATCCACTGAAAATAAATAAACAAAAATAATTTTCAAATTTTGCACGTTTTGACTCCCTATCTTGCATCTGAACATCTTTCCAATAGGTTCCCAAACATCACGTTTTCTTACTTTATTGTGGTATGTAGGATACTTGGGATTCCATGAAGTTTCCTGCTCCCTATATGCATTAATAAGATTTATAACAGCGTCTTTTGTCCACTCCAGTTTCGACATCCTGTTAGTGAAATTGAACTAAGCGCTGCGTTCTGCTACGAACTACAAGCTAGTGGCAAATCCCGTCCACAACGAATACCAACTTCCTTTGATGTACCGACAAGCGACGGATCACTTCCGAAGGCAAACCAAACGATCGGTTTGCCTTTGCTGCGGGTACAACCGATTTCAATCAACGAATGAAATCGTTTGTCCTTCGTTCGTTGTTCGTTCGCTAAGTGTGTTCGCACCTTAAGATGCATGAAGATTTTGTGTCTACATGTGCGTCGTTTTGAACGTCGTCTTCACTGCGTAAATATATTAATTAATATTAAATATCAATCTTGCATTCATTGCTTTGAATGCATAAAGTTGAAAGAAAAGTTTACCCGAATAGCTTAATGGAATCATGCTAATCGATTTACGGGAAAATATTTGGCGACACTGACTAAACAAAAGAACGACAATGCGATAAATTGATAGCGATAAATCTAGCTGCAAAAATTATCGCGATGTATGACTGTGATTGGTTTCAAAATTTCATTACACTTCATTGGTCGAAAATGGAATGACGTCATATAAACGAAATAATGTTTGTAGTTTGAAACTTTCTAGACTACTGCTAATGATCTCATATCTTCATTTCTTATGTATGCATTCTTTCATCAAGCTTAGTAATAGGATTGACTGGAGCACTGTCTTCAAAACATTTTGAACATTTACGGTGGTAAATAATATATTCTGTACAATTGTATTTCAATTACAGTAAAGTTTCCCAATAGTCAACTGACTTCTTTGTCACACTGTATTACTACTACATGTGGATAGCGCGTGCGCTTTCCAACCAGGCGGTCCGAGGTTCGATTCGCGGCGAGGGCAATGGAAGAAATTTCACTTCTGCTGCTTCTATATTATGATCACCTTTTACTTTTTATTTCTGTCTCACTTCCATAAAGTGAAATTATTATTACCATAACGGAGTAAAATTATAATTATGTGACTTTGCTTGCTTCTCAGTTTAAAATTCACGGATAAATTGAAAGTTTTTGGTTTAATGATTTAAGTCTTGGTCTATTTCTCGTTACATCCCAGCTGATATTTCTTCAGTGATTTTGTTTGGAATAATAATGCTTGTTATGGTCTGAAGATTTGCATGAAAATCTATAAAGAGTCTTCTTGCCTGTGTAAATTTTCATATTATGTACTTTCAATCAATTAATCAATCAATTAATCAATCAATTTAGGGCATTTCAGAACCTAAGAGGTTTTTAGCCTCATTCACGATATATCGCCATTAGTCTCTGTTCCTGCATCTTCTTGTCGTCCTCCCACTGTAGAAAGATTATCATATACTTGGTCATGCCAACGGAGACGAGGTCTACCAAGAGGTCTCTTACATCTTGGAGAATAGTCGAAAACTTTACTAGAAGAGAGTCTTCATCACGCCGTAGAACGTGTCCAAGCCAACGTAGTCTTCGACTTTTTATTAAGGCTGTTATGTCCGGATCTTTATAAATATCCCTTAGTTCCTTGTTGTTCAAAATTCTCCATGTGTTATTTTCTTGAATGGGACCAAAAATCTTCCTCAAGATTTTGTATTCTGTACCTTGCTGATTTTATTTATCTCATGCATATACTTTTATAGTCTATCATTTGTGAGTATTAAGAACTAACGTGATTAATAATTTATTTATTTATTTATTTATTTATTTTTCCGGTGTAGTTAAGGCCATCAGGCCTTCTCTTCCACACCAACAGAAATACAAATACAATAATAAAAATAAAAAGGAAACAAATACACTATAAACAAAATAAAGCCACACAAAAATATACGCAGGTTGCAGTCACACAAACTTTAAATTAATGATTAAGTATTATAATTAATTGTATCCTAATTAATTAACTAACATAAACAAGAAACTTGCCTATAACATGACATATTCGTCAAGAAACTGAGATATTTTCATAATTATTTTTCTCGTGTAATTTTTTGGTACTTGGTTCTGATCTTGCACGGTACTTAAGCATTCTTCGATTACACTTTTAGTTGTCATTGTCAAGTGTCAAAATATATATTTTATTCATTATTATTATTATTATTATTAATATTATTATTACCATTTATATGCCCTTAGGAAAATCATTGGAATAACGATAACGCTGTTATTCTGATGCTGTAATACAATTTAATATTAAAAAAAATTGTTGAGCATTAGTTAAAACCCACGTGAAATACAACTCATGACTACAATATTTCCATAAATACAAAGTTAGCCTCGAGGTTCGTGGTTTTCAATAAACGTTTGTGGCAATTCTACCTAATTGCATATAAAAAGCGTCTAACACTCCCACACTCTAGTAGATTGGGTCCAGCTTCACGTATATTCTTAGATCACGTAAGAGGCTTTTGCTTATATTCGATTTTTACCGAGTCACGTATTTATTTAATGGTCAGCTTTTCATTAATGTACAATAGCTATTTGTCTTCTAATTGAAGAGCGCACAGGAATAATTCACATGTCTTCCACGTCACGTACTGGTAACGTGACGTTGGAATTACGGGTTACTGAAGATCTTGTAGCAAGAGCTCATGTGTTTTTAAAGGTGGAACATAACATGCACTTCCAGTAAACGGTGTCTTCCAATGTCTCTTTACTTTCTCAGATTTTGACAATTATTTCAAATTTATATGATCAGAAATTGCAGTTATCTTGAAAATATAACATCACTTTACGCTTAAATAAATAGCTTTCTTACAATATTATAGGTTGCCCACCGCTTCGAAGCGGTACAAAACACATTTAGCTTAGGAAAGTCACGTACAACCTCCAAAATGAAATGTGGATTCTCGCTTCATCAAATCCTAACATTGTGCTTGTTTACTTTTCCGTTGACGTAGAACAGTAGTGTCAGAGTTGTGAGCTCCGAAACCGGTTGTGGTGCTAGAGACGTCCAGTCGGAGCGTGAACTTGCATATGTCTGTGGAAGCACCGGAGCTCGCAACGAGTTATAGTGGAGTGCTCCGCTCCGTTTAGGCTGTGACTGACAACGCTGACGTGGAATGTCACTAAAAATGAATTTGGCTGAAAGGTCTTCATCATCCGCCATTAGTTTCAATGCTGCAGAATTCACACAGACTTGAAAATTTAATATTCAAATCATTTAAGGCAATTTGCTTATATCCAACAATTACCAGATATGCCTACTGTCCTATTAAAATGACAGTTGTCACTGTTTCAAATCACCCTCTCTACAGTCAACGCATTTACTTTTTCACAGGTGTCACTATTACTGGTCTTAATTAGAGGTTTGCTAGGTGTGGTAAGACTGGTAATTAGAGTTCTGATCATCGTTCAGTTTGAGATGTGGACGTGAGAATTGTTCGTTTATTTCAGCAATGGCATCCGAGACGAAAATCAGATAAAAATGTTAAATATTTTTACAGTTCGGAATTATTTTACAAATTGTTGTAGATCAAATGACTCCTAATAAACATAAATATAACGTGAAACCACAATGTGTTCGAAATATCTATTCATTGCGACATGACAATGACGAAAAAGTATGTGTCCTTTTAAAAGGACAGTAGGCATATCCCCATATATTTTGAAATTGTTTCGCTTTTTCAATTTTAGTGGATTTTCCCTGCATAAAGTGCTATGTACGTTTGAAAATTATGCTACGGGCGAAATTTAATCTCAAATACAGACATCTATATATAATTTGAACTGGTAATGGAAATTACGGGAAAACGGCTGAACGGATTTTAATGAGTCACTCCTCATTTTCATGCCTGGCATCCAAAGTTTTTCGGGAAAATAGTAGTTTTCAGTGAAATGTCCATTTTCCTACATAATTTTCCTATTTTCCAAAATCCATCTGTTGTCAGTTTTGAGAACTAATTTTATTGAATCACGGCCGATTTGATTGAATTTCAGAACAAAACACACACTACAATAAACAATAGGCTATTACACGAAGGCCATGACCTGCAGGATTGCCGACATATTTAGAGCTCAATTCAATTTGTTATTAAAAACTGATTCTGCAGTCTGAGTACAGCTGTGTATTGGATATTCAAATCTACGAAACTTCAGGTGGTTTGATGACATTATTAGGAATTAAATATTATTATAGTTAATATCATGATGCATCTATTTTTCATTAATTGTACATAATATTGATGCTATATTGATGATATGAAAGTGAAACGTTTTGAGGTTATGTAAGTAAATGTAGAGAAATCTTAATTTAGATCTTCATTTCTATAATTTACTGAGTGGCTGCTATATATAACTACAAAACTTAAGTAAGATAATAATATTGTTATTAAAAATCAAATATTTATATACATATTAACACAGTGGGGTTGGGTCTTTTTCATATACTTAATGGCGGTGTAGTGTAGATATTGATATGTGTCATTGTCTTCAGTATTGGCTCGAGAGAGCGCAAAAATTACAATTCCTAAGGAAACATAAAAAGGTATCACTTACTGATAAAATAAGAGGCCTAGAAAATTTTGTAGTCTCTAGATCATTTCAGCAAGATCTCTTAGTAGGATAAAATAATTTTACGCTCTACATTTCAAGTTTTACATGCAGCAGCTATACGAAAATGCTATTGTTCGAAAGCTTAGCAAACCTGACTTTTTTAACGTTTGCCTACAATTCACAATGACCTGAAATAGCTACTGCTGTCGTCCTGACATTGATACTTGCGTTTTCGCGTTGGAACTCAAAAACTGAAGTTGGATAGGTTCAAGAAAAAGTATTTGACCTAAAAAAATCCATTCAGAGGGAGTATGTTTCATTATTATGGAAGCAAATAACTATCAAAAAGACAAGTATTCTTGATTGAAAATAAATATGAAAAATTTTTATTTGAACGTCTAACGAACTTAGTTTGCAGCAGCATTTACTGCACAAGCCACTAGTATCACTATAATGCAGCCTACAAATGCCACACAGAGTTCGTGTGCACTCAAAATTGGGGTTCTGGCGTCTTGTCAGCCCACTGAGGTGTGTGGATATGAAGGGAAAACTTGAGACAGTGTCGTGTGTAGTTGCTGGGTAGTTAGTCGGCAGAGCGTTGGTGCGCTAAGCCAAATGTCCCGGGATCGATGCCCGGCTCCGGAACAATTTTTCCTTTGAAATTATTCAAGTCTGCTTCACGGGGAGATATACCTGAAAGCCAGATTTGCACAGCAAGATCTGTTCACAAGTAGAGGACTGGCGACGTTCTGGAGGGAGGTATTGAACGGACATAAGTTTCTGTTGTTTATCATTTAGTATTTTTGGAAGAGGTCTTATTTTCTATCTAAATTGTCATTGTCATAACAATGTAGATTTTAGAAAATGAACTGAAACCTGTCTTTCGACATTGCCACAGCAATTGCTTCATTATATGTATCGTCACTTCTCTCCCAATATAACCTCCTCCTCGAAACTTCAACACTCTTTTCGCCTATTACTTATTTTTACGTAGGTATCAATAGCACTACGGTACTATTCAATGACGAAAGCATTCCAGAGTAAAAACGAATTTAGCCACAATGCATCATTCTTCAGAATAATATTAGTAGTAATAATAAAGAAACTATAATAAAATAACGTAATAATTTGTTAATAATAATAATAATAATAATAATAATAATAATAATAATAATAATAGTAAATTACAACGATTACATTGTTTCCTTTCATGTAAGCATAGTATACAATCATTCCTCAAAATGTATGCTCATATGCCTGCTGTCCTTTTAAAAGGACACCTGTTTCTAGCTCAACCAGTTACAACTAGAATGTTTCGACACCATACAAATACTTCACTTATATAATGCATTAAATGAGATTTGAAAAATACACAAAAATTGCAAAAAAAAAAAAATATTTCAGGCATATCTGGGTTAATGACAAACGAAATAGCGGAAACGGCGTTTTTTCTTTCTTCTTGTGCTGCCATCTGTTGTTTCGGTCAACAGTTATCAATTACGCAATTCCTAAAATTATTTTATCTGTTCTTTGTAATGACACCGGTATCAATTTTGTAAAACACATAGTGACAGAATTTTAGCAATTTATAACCCCAGAATGTTTCTGGGGACACACTGTAATTCTAAGATAAATGTTAATACCAAATATATCAGATATTGTACACAATACTTGGACACCAGCAAAACGACAATAGCAAGTTGCAGTCTAACCGTGTTAAATATCATGTCAGTGACAGATCAAAGAGAATGGAAGAGATGATACAAAGATAACATTACTGATCCATTAACGTTCAGGTTGATCTGGCATTGCAAGGCCTTGTGAGCGAGGTTCCAAACAGAATAAAGGTGCACATATCCATGTTGTTACAATTGCATGAAATGCTCTTCAATGTAAAGCCTTGGGCAGCTTTATTGTGTGTTTCAGCATCGTAGTATTCCCATACCATTACTGCTTATTAGCATTTATTGTCAGAAATGTAAGTTAGTTATTGTTGCTGATACCATATTTATGCTTAAGTTCTACATTCGCTCTTACATTGTATTACTACAATGGTTTTGACAACTCTGTCGTATAGAGATAGGATAATGTGAAACATAATCATACCAAAACTGTTGTTATACACTAAAGTAAGTGTTGTTAATTTATTTAAAAACTACGAGTATCTTGTCATAGTTTAACCTAAAGCCACGTTTTGTTCTTGTTTCCTGAACTCGCAATAAATTGATTTATTGTAGGTTGCCCGTGATATGAAGTTAACATAAAACTATCCTTTGCTCTAGGACAGGGATGTCGAACAGCGCTCTCAAACTGTGAAACGATTAATACTGTTTCCTACCGTAGCTGAGCTGAAACGACAGTCAGTCAGCTCGCTGTAGCAGTGTTCTGTACGCAGTGTGTTTATGAACTCTGGCGGCTGGTATGGATATGGAACGACGATTCAATAGTGAGTGGACAGATAAATATTTATTTATCTTAAAGGGCGGAAAGACACATTGTTTAATATATAGAAAAGAACTTGGATACATTAGCCATCATAATATTAAAAGACATTTTAATTCTACACGTCATGCTGAAGCTTATGGACCAGAAAAGTTATCCGGTTTCACTCGTGAAAAGGCTGTAGAAGAATTAAAATCAAGATTGAATTCAGAAAACCTTCCATCATCATCGGGTGTTAGTAGAATAAGCTTGGTTCGTGCTAGCTACAAAATTTGTGAAATTATTGCAACGGCTTCAAAGCTATTTACTAACAGAGAATTTGTGAAAGGCTGTCTCAGAGCTGTTGCAAAAGGATATGTCCGGAATAAGTAAATGATTTTAAATCTATATGTTTGTCTCGTAATATTTTTGCAGAGCACATATTATAAATGGGAGATATCTTGGAGGAGAGGAACAACTGATAGCAAGAATGAAAACTTACACTTATTATTTACTATAGCTGTTGATGAAAGTACCGACCGGAAAGATACGGCGCAGCTAGGTACAGTATATTCATAAGGGGTTTCGATTCAGATTTCAATGTTTATGGGGATCTTGTAGATGTCATTTCACTAAAGGATCGAATGCTGGATAACTTTCGGTGCTGGACCCCGGACTCATTTCACCGGCATTATCACCTTCATTTCATTCAGACGCTAAATAACCTAGATGTTGATACAGCGTCGTAAAATAATCCAATAAAAAAACTATAGGATCGAACTCGAGGAGGAGATATTTTTGAATCTGTAACAAAAACTATTAACAAATTTCAAGTCATGCTAAAAGTAATTAATTTTATACATAAAAACAGTTCACGTTTGTGAATTTGAAGTTGCCCTGCTACATCACATACATACAAAGTTGATATTTTAAACATGATATTAACAACATTATTATTATGATTTATTTCCGTCACTAACAAACAACATTCATGGAATGACCCAGTAGAATGTTAAATGATGTTTTATTTAACGACGCTCAACTGCAGAGGTTATGTCAGCGTCGCCGGATGTGCCGGAATTTTGTCCCGCAGGAGTTCTTTTACATGCCATAAATCTACAGACATGAGCCTGTCGCATTTAAGCACACTTAAATGCCATCGACCTCGAACCCGCAACCGTGGGCATAGAAGGCCAGTGCTATACCAACAACATTCATGAATGACCCAGTAGATAAAACATTATTATTATTATTATTATTATTATTATTATTATTATTATTTTCATCATCATCATCATTATCATTATCATAATTAATCCTCATGTAGACTACATTCTTTGTTTATCAGAATTCATCAAGTGCAAATCTAAACTGAGTTCCTAATCAATTGGTAAGATGTATAAAAGTTATCAAAGTACCAGCCGCCGCAGTTTCGCTTTTGTTTACTATCATTCGGTCGGACTGCCTGTTACCTGTGTTCAACCGTTGCACGGTAAGGAGGAGTAAAGGCTCTGCAGTTCACAGCTCGAGAGCGCTGTTCGACATCCCTGCTCTAGGAATATTATGTCTCAACGCCCATATCAGCCACCGGCGTAGCTCAGGCGGTAGCGCGTTTACATGCTAATCCGGAGTTCACTCAGACATGGGTTCGATTCCCGCTTGGGTTGATTAAATGGTTTGGTTTTGACCGAGGTTTACCGTAAGGTAAAAGTCAGGTAATCTCTTACGAATTCTCAGCCTCATCTCGCCAGTTACCATCTCACTATCACCAATTTCATCGACGCTAAATACTTGATACAGCGTCGTTACACTCAAAAAACTGTTACTTGTGCATACATAATATTGCATGTCCACAAGAAAAACTCCGATAATTTATTAGCCGTATCATACGAGATGAATGCTTATATTTCGTATTTAAATGTCTAAACAGTTTGAAGGGTTTCATACTTTCTTGTGACAGTACTCCTCGATAAAATAGACATCATGCTTGATGGAAATAACGATAGCAACATTTGTGAGATAATTATCGCTCTACCATTGTGACATTGTATGGGGCAGTGAAGTGAAGAGAAACGAATAGAAGCATTTGAAATTTGGATATGGAAAGAATGGAACGTGTGAAGTGGACACACAGAATAAGAAATGATGCTGTGTTAGAAAGAGTGGGTGAAGAAAGAAAGATGCTGAAACTGATCAGGAAGAGGAAAAGGAATAGGATGCGTCATTAGCTGAGAATAACTGCCTACTGTAGGATGCACTGGGAGGAATGGTTAACGGGAAAAGAGTTCGGGGTAGAAGAAGATATCAGATCGTTGACGACATTAAGATATATGAATCATATGGGGGAAACGAAGAGGAAGGCAGGAAATAGGAAAGATTGGAGAAAGCTGGGTTTGCAGTGAAAGACTTGCCCTTGTGCAGAACACTATTTTATATTGTCCTTATATTATATAACTGATCTTGACTATTTGTAATTTTCTACAATATTTTATATAATTTCTAAGGTATCTTTTTATGTGTTGTTTTATAATCTATCACATAATTTTGTATTTCATGTATATTATTGAAAACTGGTTGGATGGAAGAGAAGTCCTTATGGCCTTAACTCTGCCAGGCAAAATAAAACTACTAGTACTTACTGGCTTTTAAGGAACCCGGAGGTTCATTGCCGCCCTCACATAAGCCCGCCAATGGTCCCTATCCTGAGCAAAATTAATCCATTCTCTATCATCATATCCCACCTCCCTCAAATCCATTTAAATATTATCTTCCCATCTACGTCTCGGCCTACTACTACTACTACTACTACTACTACTACTACTACTACTACCACCACCACCACGACCACCACCACCACTACTACCACTACATACTACTACTACTACTAAATGAAGGAATATCAATTTCTCTTTTTATTCTTGTCCCTTCCGGTTGCGGAAGGTTCCAACGATCTTTTTAAAATGTATCCATCTTTAACAAAATCCTCGTGTTACTTGTTTAATATTGGGAATTTTACTTGTCGCTCAACAATATGGCGCACAGACTGGAAATGATGTGGCATCGCGCTTTGCTGGATACATATATAGTTGAGTTTTTTTCCAGAAGACTCAAGTGTAATCTAGTTAGAATGCCCGGGAAACAATTACGAACAAATCGGGATATTAGGTAACAGATAGCTGAAACATTATTTTCGATTTGTATTGAACTATTACCGTAGCTCCTTGGGTTTTCGAATGGCGAGGTGAAGTACTGGTAAGGTAGTCAGGGTCCCAAACAAAATTTTCGCCCAAAAGTGGGCCGCAGCAGCAAAACGTTTGCGAATCACTGCTCTAACAGAAATCAGTTCCGCGAGTATTTATTTTAGAAGTTAAAGTGGCGAACACTTATGACCAGAGCTAGAAAGTTCGTACCAAAGTAATAGACTTCAGTTGAGTACAGCGAGGCGTATAGATATCACCCGCACCTCGTCCTGCTCCCGCTTCGTACAGATGGTACACAGTAGAGATGAACAACGATCGAGAAAGCGAGACTAACAGCGCCCGCAAAGCCGAAAACCCGCACGACAATGTTGTATTACGTCGCGTCCTTGACGTAGAGACTGGTTGTGAGTCTTCCGAGACTCGATATTGTGATCAAGTCCCGAAGTCAGTAGTTGTTTATACCTGACTGAACTTTTACCTGCTTTCGCAACTGTTATACAGGGACATCATTTTATTTTTACTAACATTTTTAATATTAACCTGTCTATACCTTTAGAGAACCGGAAACACCGCTTGCTCCCCCCTCCAAGACTGGAGTTCGATCATACTGGCGTAAAACACAAATCACTCTACTAGGTATAGGAAGGAAGAAAAGTACTTCATCCATTTACGTAAACTAGGAAATATCGCGATTTTGAGTTTGATAATTTTCATTAGGTTTTTCTTTAATCAAAGTACAGTACTGTATTAAGAATAAGTGTTTTTACTCACGAAGTGAGTTATCCATGCGAACGTATTCATTATGCAGTGTATATTATACTGTCTACAGCACATTAGCGTACAATATAGAGAAAGAAGTTAAATTGAAAAATAATAATTAATATGAATATTTAAACACAATTTTGAAAATGGTGGCCGTTCATTTCGATACAGGCTTCAATTCTTTTGTGCATATTATCGCAATATAGACTATTGCATCTAATTCCAATTGCCAGTTTCGTCCTTCGTACTAGTAACTCATGTTGAAATAATTCTGTACCTACTCTACGTACTGTAAATTCAATCTTCACTTCTGCCCGACCCGGAAATATAAAATTACTCAGACATGCTATCTACTGTCCGTCCAAGTGGTTATGCCGCAGGATTGTAGAAAGGGAGAAAATCACGTGACAGTTAATTACTTAACGAGGTCCTTTTATATGAGTTAAAATAAACAGCTGTATAATATTACGTAAACTTCCAATTCCTAAGAGAAATTAATGTTTTCAGAAAAGAGCTAAGACAGCCCAGCTATTACAAAGGGGCGAGCAGAAGCAGGTGGGAGAAATCGGGATGCGACGTAGGCAAACGGACAATACTTGTGCGAAAATATGATTCAATATTGAAAGCTCTTTCGTCACTGAAAAACGCAAACATATTTCTGGAACGTACTATACTCAGTAACTCAGTACTGCTTACTATCTGCGGTCTTGGTTCTGTGTGGAGTTGGAACTACCTTAGTAGAAGGGGTGGGAGTGAAGTACATTAAAAAACTCAGGTACAATAAAAATTGAAGTAAAAATAGAATGATGTCCCTGTATATGTATAAACAATCAAGTAGCCTATTTGAAACACCATTCTACCTTTCAATATATAATAATCCCAGTCTTTGTTTAATTATTAGGCCCTTATTAAAAGGCTAGGAATTTTCTTTTCATATGTTTAAGATCAAGTGTGCAATTTCAAGTAAAAAGATATTAATGTCATGATTCTTAGAAATGCAAATTTTTTTGAGAATTGTTTTCTTTTTTATATATATAACCACAGGTCCTATCATATAATAGAACCTGAACATTTTGATAACTAAGATACTGTTCTGTTTTGTCTTTTTGTCGAGAATGACGAGCGAGACTCGAAGCGCACGAGAATGACGAGACGAGACTCGAAAGACAAATGCAACGAACACAGCGAGCGAGAGCGGCAGTTAGTTTTGTTCATCGGCAGTACGCAGTATGTTCACAAACAACGCACAGAGGCATTCTGTGGATCTTTGTAGAGTCGTGAATAGTTTGAAGAAGAGGCCTATTGTTAATTTATATTAATATTTTAGGATCTGAACAAAGTGAGCTGTTCTGCTATTATTGTATTCTTTACTTAATGTTATTAATATTATGCGTGATTCCAAAAAAGTAAACTCATCTGTTATTAATAGGTTTGGGATTTGATGAAATTGCATCTTTTTTCTAGTAAGTCAGAAACATAGCTGCTTTAGTATTTATATGTTATGTGATAAACTGAGTGTTTTAAGACATATTTGTTAGGGCATTTTTTTTTTTGCATTTTTGCCTGTTTGAAGTCATAATAGCATCTTTTGTTTTATTCGGTCATTTTTTTAGGCATTTTCATTTAATTTTGGCTATGAACCCCCATTATTATGTGATAAACTGAGTGTTTTAAGACATATTTGTTAGGGCATATTTTTTTTGCATTTTCGCCTGTTTCAAGTCATAATAGCATCTTTTGTTTTATTCGGTCATTTTTTTAGGCATTTTCATTTAATTTTGGCTATAAACCCCCATTATTAATGTAAAATAATGTTTATTTCCTTTTATATTTTCTTTACATATTTTATCCATTAATATTCATTATTTTGTATAATATTTTAATCGTTTTTTCTACAAAAATATTGTCATTTTAACGTAGTACACCCCATGTAATGGATCAGTCCAACCACCCCTCTATACCTGCTAATTCCAGAGAAGAGTGGCTTTGTGGTAGACTATAATGGAAACTAAAAGTAAAATAAATCCATGGTGCTACAGCCCATGAAGGACCAAGACAGACCATCCGACTGCTGACCTCACGTCCACATGCCGATGCAGAGGTGAACGATCATACATGGAAACTACATCAGATAAAATAATTAGTTAAAGTGTACTACTTAGAAAAAAATATGTAAAATTTAATTTAGTTACTAGTCTAAATATTTAGTATAAAACCTCTTTTCCTACTAAGGCAATTATGTAAGATCAATTTTTAGGACATTTTTAAGGACAATTTTGAAAGATTTTTAGGCCATAAATGCATTGTTTTTAGGACATTTTGTCATGATTTATGGGACATCAAAATCCTAGCCCTAGTTACTAAATAATTATGCAAACAGGAGTGTGTATCACGTTTATTTCTTTTCCCGATTATTCTTCGTTAAATGTGAAAATACTTGTTTCTATTTCATATTTCTACAAAAAGAAATATAAATCGTAATTAAGATATATTCCCAGTAAGAGACGGCATTTTTCAACTTCCACAGAATTTCATATATTACTTGCCTGCAGTTCTTATAGCATTATGGAAGGTATAGACCCTACTTCAGTTTTCATATAGATTGTAACTACTTTTTGCTTGAAGTGCAAGACTTGTTCATCATTCACGTATGGAGGTAGTCTGCTCTATACCACAAGGATGCGCCAGTCCGTCCTGACAGAACACGATCCAGTATATGGTATATATTATAGTATGCACGTTGTCCATTAATCATGTGGGAAAATGACGGATCTAAAATTCTGCAACTCAGACCCCATCACAGTATGCGTCTTTCTTGTTGTTTTTGTGTTTATTTTAATTCTGAAGAGAAACTGTAGTTAGAGAGTTACCTGAGAGTTTCTTACCGAAGAGCTTCGAGTTCGATGTCATAGCCTTGTCCTCATCACAACTATACAGGGTGATTCACAAGAATTTACCGTCCTTTACGATGCTTATTTCTGAAGACATTTTGAGCAAAACAATATCCTATAAACATAGTTCCTATTCTCAATATTTTCAGAGTTACACTATTTTAAAGTTGTTTGTAAAATACGTTTTTTCTTTAGTTTGGAGGTAAAAATAATAATACAAGTAGAGAATGAACCACTCAGATGTATCAGTTCCTTAATTGGCAAGTATTATTAATTTACAATTCATGTTGGAAAATGTTCAGCTAAGCCTAGTGTTAATAACATATATCAAAATATGATTAATTATTATTCAGTCAATATGGCTTAAGCATTGCATTACATATAAAAGAAAAACATATGAGAAAAAATATTGATGTGTTACATCCTATTTAATCTTGATACAAACGTTTTCGCCCCTAATGGGGCATCTTCAGGTACAAATATAAGTATCACCTAAAATCAATTACAATACAAGCTTTACATTTGAAAATGCTTTGACTAGAATAAAATATGACATAGTGACAATATTATCTATACCAACATTAAATGTCCTGTCAGAATATTAAAAACAAATTTATTTTAAAACAATGTGAATGTGCTTAGCTATACGAAGCAGATCCCTTGTATGGTATCTCAAATGTATTGTGTTGTTGTCAATAAAATCATTAAAAGTACTAAAACTATACAAATTAAAATCTAATATTATCAAATGTGGAGTCATAAAAGCATGTATAACTAACATTTTACGAGAATTCCAATTGCTCCACGAAATTAGTTATACATGCTTTTATGACTCCATATTTGATAATATTATTTTATTTAATTGAATTATATTTCTATCATTACAAATAATTTATCAGCATATCAATAACAACCTCATAAAATTACTTACAAAAACACTCCCAAAAATAATATACACTTATGAAAAAAAAAAATAAAAAATTATTGGATTAACAATATTTTCACTGTTACAATTACACATATATAAACACTAAATATAAACATTTACATAGAGATAAAAAAAATTCATAGGAGAGTTCGTCCAAAGGGCTGGACTCTGGAAGAGTACCCAAAACGCTCATTGCATTTCCGCGTTGAATAGCAATACTTAACCGTTGACGCAAATAAGTAGTGCAACGACGATCACGAGTAATGGAGATCAAAATTTGGCCGATTTGAGATACCAAAACTTTAGCGTCATGACTCCAAGGAAAGGTCTCCACAGCAAATGGGACAAAGATATAATTGTCTAAAAGATGAGCATATTTATTGACTTTCTTCTTCACGACTAATTCAGCAGCAGATGCTGCGTGTCTGGAGGTATTCGGCAAGTGAGATGGAGCTAGAGTGTCAACGCAAGTGGAGTCCCAAATTAAAGACTTTCCTCTAGACCATGGAATTAAGGTAATATTAGATTTTAATTTGTATAGTTTTAGTACTTTTAATGACTTTATTGACACCAACACAATACTTTTGAGATACCATACAAGGGATCTACTTCGTATAGCTAAGCACATTCACATTGTTTTAAAATAAATTTGTTTTTAATATCATGACGGGACATTTAATGTTGGTATAGATAATATTGTTACTATGTCATATTTTATTCTAGTCAAAGCAGTTTCAAATGTAAAGCTTGTTTGTAATTGATTTTAGATGATACTTATATTTGTACCTGAAGATGCCCCATTAGGGGCCAAAACGTTTGTATCAAGATTAAATAGGATGTAACACATCAATATTTTTTCTCATATGTTTTTCCTTTATATGTAATGCAATGCTTAAGCCATATTGACTGAATAATAATTAATCATATTTTGATATATGTTATTAAGTATTATTAAGCTAAAAAAGTGCTGTGAACTCCTTAGTTGCTTCGTACAGATCTCTTTTCTTTTTTTAACTAGAAATTACATTATTCTTACGCACTTATCACAACAATTATTACAAATCACACCACTTCCACCGACCTAATTATTTGCAGTTCAATTTTGCATCCTAATTTACAGTGTTGGAGAGTTTACAACACATTTTAAAAAAATGTCGCCTTCCGCTTGGGTAGACTTGGGCGCACGCTTGTGAACGGCACTCGTCGCGCTACGTAACTGCATACGGCTATCTTTGATTTCCGTAGCGCTCGCGCTGGCTGCTGACTGCACGCTGACCAAGATCACGCGTTCACAGCAATGCGTTCCAATAACGAAACGTAACTCTGTAAATATTGAGAATAGAACCCATGTTTATATGACATTTTTGCTCAGAATGTCTTCGGAAATAAGCTCCGTAAAGGACGGTAAATCCTCGTGAATTACCCTGTATACAGAGTGTCCCAGGAGGAATGTAAAATACTTCAGAATAATGTAGTTTGGGTTAACCTACATCGATTGAACTTGATATATATATGTCCGAAATAATTATCATTATCGGCACCAAGAATTGAAACCTTACTGTTCGTTCCGTTCATATAGGAAATCATCTTCCAAAGAAATAATTAATAATAATCCTTAATAGAAACACGAAAATATAGAGAAGAGGTTATTCGATATCAAACAGAAGTGTAAATAAAATCTACTTTGTGCGTCCCTGAGCACCAAAATAGAAGAAGAATTATTATTGGTTAATACTTTCCAGATCTCTGGTTAATATTTTCCAGATCCCTAAAATAAGCCGAATTAGGCTATGTCAGAACTTTAGAGACATTTCAGGGATGAAATCTCAACTGTTTATAACAAGAATTTGCAACTCACTAAGAACTATTACTATTTAAAATCATCCACACCTCCACACCCTCTAACATCTCGTTTTGTTTACCTTTCACTATCTCGATCCCGGAACATGTACCTTCTCTCTATTCCTCTGCACAGAACATCCTTCTACTCATCATCTTTCAGCATATCTATTCCACGCCTCTGGAACTCTCTCCCTGACCATGTCAGAGACTGTCGGACAACATCAAAATTCAAATTTAATTTAAAAAATCACATTCTAGTTCTTGGAATTGCTTTTTGAACATCTGTCAGGTTGCTCAACTTCGGCTTAACCCATGACATATAGTAAATATTATGCTGTTGTAAAATTGACAGTTAATATGTTGGTGTTGTTATTATTATTATTATTATTATTATTATTATTATTATTATTAATATTACTAGTTATCAGCAGGGAAAGGGATTTGGAGTATTATAAAGAATGGTGAAACGTAGTATAGATATTTGTAGCTCAGTGACTGTCAAGCGAGCTGCGTCACAGATCATGGACGAGTACAGTCCACTACATACAAACTTACACGCAATGTTCCGTAAAAGTATTTCAGAATAAACAAATGTTATAGTTTAATGACATATAGTGGCCTACATACATAATCTGCATTTCACTTTGAACTACATGTATTTTTCTTGGCAACCACAAGACACCAATAAACAACATTACAAATATACATAATTAAATATCAATATCTGTATCCTCGCGTGGAAATATTAATGGCTGATAAACAATTGTCTTCTGTATGGAACTCGCCTCTGAATATTTAGAACCAAACGAAATGGTATTTTCAATTAATGCTATGTTTTGTTGATGAAACAATTATTCCTGCTGTGTATTGTTATAATAAACTGTAAATATCATTTTCAAATTTTCTGTTGCAAAGAAGAAAATTTTTTAACATGGAAAAAACTGCGCTCTACATCTGCAGAGACAATTGGAGAATAAGTACTTGAAACAAGATACGTCAATTAAATTCACATGTTGAATGACGTCATTGGGACACGTCTTTGTTAGTATATCTGAAATCTGACTAAGAATACTGTACCCATCATTTTTAATCAAGACTCTGTTCATTTTTTCACCAACACGTTTTCCTACTTCACCTTCTACTGCACTCAGTTTATTTACAATAGTCCCCATAATATTTATTTACTCAACTAGTTCTACTCCTGACTTTTCTAATCGAATAATGGCATCCGGTAAATATAAAAAAAAAATTGACTTAATATCCATTACTTCTTTTTTTATTATTCTATCATTTAGCAGTTCCTGGCGTATTTGAATCGCAGCCGCGTCATCGGGATCGAAAGACTGGACCACTTTCTTCACAGATTGGAGGTGATGTGCGTAATAATTGCATGCTTCTAACCATGACCCCCAGCTCTTAAGAACTGGACATGGGGAAGCGACAATTTAGGGAATTGTTTCCTGAATTTTGATACTCGATCTGGAGCTTTTTCAGATATAGTCTTTCAACTTTGTATTGTTAGTTGGTTTCACTTTCGGCATTTTACCTGCACTTCTCTACTCTGAACTGCAAACCTACACGTTGAGGTTCTTATGCGACAACTGTCCCGTTCACCTGTTGTTGACGTGCAGAGATCTGCGAGTATGTCATGGAGGGGAGGACTTGGTATGAAGGGTTGTAAACAAATGACTGTGTAGATGCCAATATTAACTTTTACTGCTCCAAATTCCGTTCCCTAGTTATCAGTTATCACTATCATTATTGCTATACCTGTTTTTCTTTCTTTTTTTTCTTCTTATATTATCTCGATGACCCTGTTGACCTTCTATAGGGCTTTAAATTAATTTGTATTATTTTCACCAGCGTCTGTATTTCTTTTTTGTATTTATATGTGCTATCAGATGGGATGGAAGAGAAGGCCTTATGGCCTTGTTCTTGTCAGATTAAATAAATAAATGAATGACACTGGCGTGTTGAAAATCAAAAAACTAACAAGGAGTGTTTGTAAAAAGGGACATGTAATGGTAATAAGTACAAGGGACTGGCGTTGAGAAGGCAAATTCGCTTATACATTCAACGTATTAATTTGTTATCGAATGATACGAAATAGTTACGCTTGTAGAATTGAAACAACGTGGTAACATCATCACAGAAGTTTACCTTTAGACAGGATGCGAATTAAGATTTCTGATGAGGGGAGGATAGAATCCTAGGTACAGAATACCATACATACAATTATTATTATTATTATTATTATTATTATTATTATTATTATTATTATTATTATTATTATTATTATTATTATTATTATCCTCATTCGATACGGCTCAACGCTTGGTCGCACTGAGTTGCTTGTCTTGCATCTTGATCACAATAATAATATTATAATATCCATGAGCAGGCTTCAGATAAGACTATAATTTCTAGTTATTGATTGTTATCAGCTTGCCGGTGATGATAATACACGTAAGGGGTTGTTGGACAATAACTTCATTTAGGGAAAAATTACATAAATTCTTACTTAACAAATTAATTGCTGATTATTATTTATTACATATAATGAAACTAACATCTGTCCATTCTTATTATTATCATTAATTTCTATCAATAGATTTACAAAACCTCTAATGGCAATTACATTAATATTCTCATTATAGAAATATATTTCAGATTTATATATATATATATATATATATATATATATATATATATTGTTTTTCTCCCTGTAACATAGTTCTAGTAAGCTTATATTAAATTAATTTTCATCATTTTACTAGCTATCTCAAATCTCAAATTAATTATAATTGATTGAATTAAATTAGCTCATAAATTAAGTTACTACTTTACCTTATAGGTTTATCTAAATTTAAATAAATATGTAGTCTACTAGTCGTTGAAACTTAACTGAAGAATTTTGTTGGAGAACCTTTTAGGTGTAGTGTAAATATTCGTAATTGTATTGTATTGATTAAGGCTAGTTGAGTGGAAGAGAAGGCCTTATGGTCTTAACTCTACCAGCGAAAATAAAACATTATTATTATTATTATTATTATTATTATTATTATTATTATTATTATTATTATTATTATCAATATTATGTTCTTTGCTTACTTTATTCTGTACTTTATAAAGTATACGTGTATTAAAACAATTATATTTTGTGAGGAGGAATAGATGTTATTCCTGGCAGGAATGTTAATATGAATTTATGAGAATTGGACAAAATTCCAACAGGGGATAAATTCTTCCCATCCACCCGTTAATTCGCACCCTTCCTTTAGATATTCGTTTTAAAACCTCATGAAGAGTTGTGAATTGAAGACCTCCCCGGAAAAGGGGTGTAACTTCAAATTAGTTAGTAGAAAAAGTACAGTAATTTTGAAGCATTCATTTGTAACAATAAATTATTGCATGCAATATCTGAAGCGACTACAAACACTTGAAACGTGTATATGTAGAAGAATGGAGCGTCTGAAATGGACAGACAGAATAAGAAACGAAGCTGTGTTGGAAAGAGTGGGTGTAGAAAGAATAATGTTGAATCTGATCAGGAAGAGAAAAAGGAATTGGTTGGATCACTGGATTAGAAGAAACTGCCTACTGAAGATGTACTTGAAGGAACGGTGAACGGGAGTAGAGTTCGGGGCAGAAGAAGATATCAAACAATAGCTGACATTAAGATATATGAATAATATGCGGAGACTAAGAGGGAATAAGAAGATTTATGGTCCTGTTAAAAACAAAATATTTGCGGAATCCGTAGTAACTTGGAATTAGAACAAGTATATAAGGAATCTAATACAGTAACTTCGATAAAAATGAGAAGACTTGAATGGGTAGGTTACTTAATTAGAATGGAAGACAAAAGAATGCCGAAGATGATATTTACTGGAATACAGGAGGGAAAGAGAGATAGGTGTCGTCCCAGATTGAAATGGTTATACTGCATTGAGGAAGATTTGAGGAAAGTGGAACTAAGGAGATGGAGGAAGAGGGCAGAGGACAGAAGTGATTGGGCTATTGTTTTAAAGGAGATTTTAGCTAAACTATAAGAGCTGTATGCCAAAAGAAGAAAAAAGGAAACGAAAAATTAGAAAAGACTGGAGAATGCTGGGTTTGCAGTGAAAGACTTGTCCTTGGCAGAACACTACGAATAAATGAAACAATGAATAAACTTATATCCTTGTTTAGTCAAATGATTCTGTTGGTAAATATAGGTCTAACGAAATATGCTCCTGACAATATTTTCCTTTCTCACGAAACGTGTGTTATAAATTTGTTGGTTACACACTTATTTCGAGGAGGTCTTCAATTCCGTGGGAAGTTTTATGGAGTAAAGAAATTCACAAAAACAATGAAAACTCGAGAGAATATTCAATAAATTATGTATTAAATTCAGATTACTATATATTTTCACAACATTCTATATATTTTACTCCGTCTCTCCCGTAAAGGCAAATATATATGACCACTGGGCATGCATTGAGACGAAACGTCACGCCTCGCTAAACGCAAGCTCTTCCTTCCCGCATGTGTGCGTGTCTGCATATAGATGGCCTTGTTATGATTGTCTGCCAGATGGAAGCACCAAGGACCTCTAATATAACGCAATTATTATGTTTCTCCTAGACCACACTCCCTCGCTTGTCCTCTATTTCTATTAACCTCATCTTCACCAATCTCTCACCACGTCTCCCTTGAGATATAACCACCGCCCTATTTTATTGAATTCACAGCAAGGGGGACACTAACTGTAGGCTATGGTCTAAATAATAGTAAAATCAGTCTTCCCCATATTTGTCCACATTTCTGTTTTAAATTCAATGTATTTGTCCGTTATATGTCTAACACTTACTTACATAATTACTTACTGGCTTTTAAGGAACCCGGAGGTTCATTGCCGCCCTCACATAAGCCCGCCATTGGTCCCTATCGTGAGCAAGATTAATCCATTCTCTATCATCATATCCCACCTCCCTCAAGGTCTTTTTCCCTCCGGCCTCCCAACTAACACTCCATATGCATTTCTGGATTCGCCCATACGTGCTACATGCCCTGCCCATCTAAAACGTCTGGATTTAATGTTCCTAATTATGTCGGGTGAAGAATACAATGCGTGTAGTTCTGTGTTGTGTAACTTTCTCCATTCTCCTGTAAATTCATCCCTCTTAGCCCCAAATATTTTCCTAAGAACCTTATTCTCAAACACCCTTAACCTATGTTCCTCTCTCAAAGTGAGAGTCCAAGTTTCACAACCATACAGAACAACCGGTAATATAACTTACTTACAAATGGCTTTTAAGGAACCCGAAGGTTCATTGCCGCCCTCACATAAGCCCGCCATCGGTCCAGCGGTAATATAACTGTTTTGCAAATTTTAACTTTCAGATTTTTTGACAGCAGACTGGATGATAAAAGCTTCTCAACCGAATAATAACACGCATTTCCCATATTTATTCTGTGTTTAATTTCTTCCCGAGTATCATTTATATTTGTTATTGTTGCTCCAAGATATTTGAACCTCTCCACCTGTTCAAAATATAAATTTCCAATTTTTATATTTCCATTTCTTACAATATTCCCGTCACGAGACATAATCATATACATTGTATTTTCGGGATTTACTTCCAAACCTATGTCTTTACTTGCTTCCAGTAAAATTCTCGTGTTTTCCCTAATCGTTTGTGGATTTTCTCCTAACATATTCACGTCATCCGCATGGACAAGCAGCTGATGTAACCCGTTCAATTCCAAGTCCTCTCCGTTATCCTGGATTTTCCTAATGGCATACTCTAGAGCAAAGTCTAATAACATTTTGAAATAAGAATAACATAAATAATTAATCTATTTTAAGAAGTAATTCGCTTTATTCATGTGGGGTGATCTTGTTACTCCGCTTATTACTTTGTGTCATGAAATTTCCAAGATATTAAATTGAATCAGTAGCTCAAATTTCTTCATTTCCCCGTGAATTTATCCACGCGTTACGGATTGTAAACCAAAGCTCTTATCGAAACAGAACACATAGTGAGAAAATATCTAGTGTAAATCGTGAATTTCACTACTTTATATTGCTATCTGTGCGTAAGTTTTATAGACATGTTGGTTTAACTCAAACTGTACATCGAGCATATTAACTCTTAAACATTCACGTGGGGTGTTGTCAACAGTCCAGTCACATAGGTAGCTGTTAACTATATTGAATAAACCTGTAGTTTCAGTACCTTTCTTAGAATTGGTAAGGCAACAATAACCGTAAACATGCTTGAAATCGGAATTCGCATACTAGAGATGGTTTAAGTGGTGTGGGGTGACGCCAACACCCCGCGCTCCTATTGCAAATAGTGACTGTGATTAAACGGACTATACTTTATTTTTTAGTTGGTTATTTAACGACGCTGTATCAACTACTAGGTTATTTAGCGTCGATGAGATTGGTGATATCGAGATGATATTTGGCGAGATGAGGCCGAGGATTCGCCATAGATTACCTTGTATTCACATTACGGTTGGGGAAAACCTCGGAAAAAACCCAACCAGGTAATCAACCCAAGCGGGGATCGAACCAGCGCCCGAACGCAACTTCAGACAGGCAGGCAGGCGCCTTAACCGACTGAGCCACGCCGGTGGCTCGCACTATACTAGTGTCACAAATAATAACAATGGATGTTTAGTAGTGACTATGTGCAAGGTGGACTGGAAAGGAAGATAAAAAGTAAATTATGATTAGGAATTAATAGACGTTGGAATATTACATGTGAACCAATATTGAAATATTACCATTACTGTACATTAATTATAACCAGAGACCAGAAGTTTAGGCATTATGAATCATTAAAATAGGCAGGCAAAAAGCATCATAAATAGCTAGAATAGGCAGGCATAAAGGCATCATAAATAGCTAAAATACGCAATAATATGCAATTACAAAAACCTTGCACTAGACCCACAACCTTGCACTTTCCACAAAGGGATTTCGGCAGCAAGAAAAGGTTTACATAAGTCGAATGCAAATTGAGATTTTCGACTCCATGTTGCAATAAAATTACTGTTGAAAGCAAAGAAATCTTCTTCCCAGTAGCCTTGGAAAGTGCATTTTTGTGTTTGGTTGTACTGATATGTCGCGATATGAAAGCTACTTTTTATAGCTACAACAGCGTCGCAATGAAAACTTAAAGAAAAATAACCTGTTCAAAATAACGTTAGACCCGCACTCATTGCTGCCTTGTCAAATAAACGCAAGCGATAATTAAAACGCTTACTGGTATACATTTTTGCACGGCAGCACTCATTGTTGCAAAGAGAATATGAACTGAATGAAAGACAATAATACACATTCGGTGAAGTCACTTTCATTGTAGCGGTTATAGAAATAAATTAAGTCCACACCTGTGGAGTAACGGTTAGCGCGTCTAGCCCCGTTCGATTCCCGGTCGGGCTAAGTTACCTGGTTAAGGTTTTTTCCGGGGTTTTCCCTCAACCCAATATGAGCAAATGCTGGATAACTTTCGGTGTTGGACCCTGGACTCATTTCACCGGCATTATCACCTTCATCTCATTCAGACGCTAAATAACCTAAAATGTTGATAAAGCGTCGTAAAATAACCTACTAAAAATAAATTAAAATATGCCTGTAGGCAATTTTTAATAATAAATTAATACATAATAGATAAATAATCAAATAAATGCAAAAAAGAATTTATTTTATAAATTAGGCATTTATATTAAAAAAGGCAGTAAAGGGCAACATAAAACTGTGACGTTTCAATCGCAAAGGTATAATTCGTACAGATTTACTTTCAAAATGAAGATAGATTTAACACATTTAAAAAGGCGTTCTGCATTGTGGTGTCAGCAACATTCCTCGCGACTCTTAATGCTACAAAGTTAGGAGCGACTGCTTTTAAGGTTTAAAACGTAAAATTTATTATTGTGCTCGAGTGTAAAAGCTGAAAGTACTGGTGAAATATACTTTAATTTATATAGAGTAATGAGTTGCGAAACATAGTTCCAAATTGTTCAGTATGAAACAATAAGAAGAAAGGATTTTCGCCTTTTATTTCCTAACAAAAGAGACTCTGGGCCCTACTATAAGCACGTCACACCTTTATGAACTACAGCTAGTGCATATGGACTTTATTTCACATCTATTCTCGCAGCACGAAGTATTACTACATATTTTGTTTTGGATCCATTACTGTGACAGATTTATGGCGAAATTCATATCAACCTGAAATCATCTATAATCATAAACCATTTCGATCAATCACTGACAATAGACTCGGAATCTGACACCAATCCTTCAGATACGCGGATGCGACCCGTACTGTTTCGTGGCGTGAGTCATGTGTCAAAATAACGTTCATCTGCACTGAAATAGATGGACATCTCTCATTAAGATAAATAGTAGCGAGTTATTAATATCGCCATTAACACATTTTGATGAACTTCCCACATCACAACGGATTAGTGCTAATTGATTCGCGGGGTAATGCAGTTAACGTCTAAACAACGTTTTCATGAATTACCTGATGATGATTGAATATGCTTAATAGAAATTATGTGACTTACAACAAGGTTAAGTTAGCATTTACTGTAGGTGGAACTAGCTTAGTCTTACTTTAAAATTAGTTGACGGTTATGAAAAGAAAAATATAAGATCTGTTCCTCTAGAATTCTCAGTATTTCAATGTACATAACGCTGTAGGCGTTTGTAAGGAATACAATGACTGTCGAAGGAAAATTTCGCATGTAATTTGATACTTCTTTTATGTTTAAGGGTACACTCTACTAAAAATAACGAATTTTTTCATAATTATTTTAAGCAAAGTTTGATAGCACTACTAATTCCACAATTGAGACATCTGGCCGACATCTACGGCTGACCACTAGGATCCAGAATACAAAGCAGAAGTTAACTTAAAAATAAAATACAATATTATTTGCGGAGAGAATACAAAACAATGACAAATTTAAAAATAAAGTACAATTTGATTTGCAGAGAGAATACAAAACAATGACAAATTTAAAAATGAAATACAATATGATTTGCGGAGAGAATACAAAACAATGACAAATTTAAAAATAAAATACAGTGTGATTTGAGGAGAGAATACAAAACAATGACAAATTTAAAAATAAAGTACAATTTGATTTGCGGAGAGAATACGAAAGAGTGACAAATTTAAAAATAAAATACAAAGAATACAAAACAGTGACAAATTTAAAAATAAAGTACAGTTTTATTTTCGGAGAGAATACGAAACAATGACAAATTTAAAAATAAAATACAATATGATTTGCGGAGAGAATACAAAACAATGACAAATTTAAAAATAAAATACAATACGATTTGCGGAGAGAATACAAAACAATGATAAATTTAAAAATAAATTACAATTTGATTTAGGAGAAACATGAAATGAAAGTACAATGAAGAATAATGTAATGAAATAAATAATATTATGTAGTGTTATACAAGTGATTATGTAAAATGGATAATGAATCTCTCAACATCATTAGACAAATTTTGTTAATGTCATTAGAAAATTTAAAAGAAAGGAGAATGGTTTTGGTTAACTTAAATGAAGTAAAAAAGGAGTAACAAAGTATAAATTTTGAACTCCAAATGTTTCTGGCTTTTGACTTTTTAAATTTTGTTTAGAAATATTTTCAAACCCATGATTTTAGTAGAAAATCTCAATTTTTTAGCTTCATTTTTTAATTACATTCACAAGACATAGAGGAACATATCTATGCATTCATTTTATGAAATTTCTCATTCATTCACTTTCACAAATATTTTTTAAATGTTGAAAATTTTATTTTCTCTATAATTCATGGAAAAACTAACAATAAAATAGAGTAGCAGCATTTCCTACAAAATGAATGCATGGAAACATACAGCTACCTCATAAATACTTAAAGTAAAAATTTCACCCATATTATTGATTAATATTTGACATAAAAAAGTTGGCGTTGAATCAAGAAAAACTTTCGGAAAAATGTATTTGACAGTAAAATGAATATTTATGTAAAATATTAGACTCTTTTTTTTTTCTCTTTCTTTTTACAAATTTCTGATTACAAATCTAGTAACTTTTTTGTCCTACTGTTGGCTCTCTGAAATTACGAGAAGAATGTAGCGGTCTCTAGTGACAAAATTTCACATGACAGACAATAAACAAACTAGTGTTTGTTGATGTTTGAAAGTTCTGCTTTAGAAGCTTGTGTTTTTTTTTTTTTCGTTTTCTGCAGTTATCACAATATTTTCTATATTTTTAGAATATCCTTTCTTATACATACATACATACATGCATACATACATACATACATATTTTATATGTGATGAAAAAATAATTTTGACAGCTATTTAAATGTTTTGATTAAAAAAAATGTCCAAGACGGCGCTCATTCCGTCGGATCCTGGCCACTTATTCTCTCGTAATGAGTGCACTTCTGCACACAGTGTCTTGGACATTGTGCCACTGTCACACATCTGTGACACAGTGCATGAGGGTTGGCCACAAAGGAAAACTAAGAGGTGGAACTTAAACTGAGAGGATTCAATCCGGCATCGGAATTGGAATTCTGTGTGGCTTGGTTTATGGAGCGTCAGCACGTAGAACTGAAGACCCGAGTTCGAATCCCGGTGCCGGAGAGAATTTTCCTCCGCTCCACCGATCTTTCATCATTTAAAAACATGGATCAGTAATGGTAGGCCTACTTTTTAAATTTCATTGACCTCGGCTAGATTCGAACCCTCGAACGTTGTATCCAATGGATAGCATGCTAACCAACAGGCCATAGACGACTGAGGCTGCATTAAAGCCAAGATTATAATTCTACTCATCACCAGGGTATGATTTTCTTTTTTCGTTATAAATGTGATGTTCTAAGTCATATTAGATAGAGACCCTTTGTCGCCTTATCATCAAAAGATTCCACAGTCTGTATCTTCTGCATAAGGTAATGAAGAAGCTCACTTTAACTAAGATTTGTCAAGTACCACATAGAATAACAGTAGCAATGTTTATGTCTGTGATACAGGGTGATTCAGGACCGCTGCACTAAATATGAAAGTACCGTTGTGTTTAGACAGTTCTGGCCTGTCATAACATAATGCGCAGTAAACCAGGGCAAATCTGTTACTGACAATGAAATAAAGTGTGTAGGGGTTAGATGCTGTGCAGCTCTTGTAGAATTCACTTCTTTTCCTCATGGAATTGCGTAGTATACTAACTATTCCGAAAACATTAGTAACGTAATAAAGCTATTAAAACATTGGAATTCACTTTATTGTGAGTAGAAGAGTCAAACAGAAGGCTGCATTGTGTTGAGTAAGAGTGTTTTGACAGGAGTGAATGGAAAACTTGTGATCGCCCATGGAGTGAAGGTACGTGACCAATGTTTTTCAGTTTAACTATAACTTACTCAGCATGCATGGAATTCTCCTCCATCCCCTCCTGCTCCACTGAATGTGCTATGAAAATGACTCACTCCACATCACCCTTCCTCAAATGTTCACGCATAACATCGGCCAAGCTATCTAAACACAATAGCACGAGTAACAGGCGAGGAAGAGAGGGCGTGTTTCGGCTGATCATTGTAAACATTGTCATTCAAACCAATGTACTAAGGGATGTGTTTTAAACAGAGATTCATATCACCTAAACAAGACATAGAAAATGGTTTGTCTGACGAAAAATGTTCTTCCCTCCGAGCTTGGTTTGATATCGCTCTGTAGTGTACTTCTAACTCTGTACATATGAGTATATACGATGGTATGGAGGAAATATAGAAGAGGACGTTCACATTTCCATAATCTCGAACAAGGTGAAGATTGCCCAGATAGCAACTAGTGCTTATACCAAAATAAAGACATTTCTAAAGTCGTATAGAAAATAGTTTCTTTTTAAATGTACTGTTCCAGTTACCCTAGATCTCATAACAAAGTTGTTTGTCACACAATATTACATTGTTGTTTACAATTTTGTATTCAGTAATGCAATAATTGAAGAATATGAAAATTTGTTTCTTCACCAGTCTTATAAACGTAGAAGTGTTTTATCGAAAAAACTATATCTTTGAATGAAACGATTTTGAGTGTGGGTATAACAATGACCGATATGTAAAACTTTATTTGACGGTGGTTCTGAACACGCAGTGTCAAATGTGTATGAGCAGTCGTCTGTCTGGAGACAATACGACCAATGCAGACTTCAGAATCGTCTTGTCTCTTTATGACTACCAATGAAGACTTTTTATGAGATAGGGAGGAACTCGTGGAGCTGAGGACGAAATCGTGTTTTAATACTTTGAAATTTTGTTTTCGAACAGACTAGATCTCCCTGCGGTGGTTGTTGCTATTATTGATCTTCAAAGTAATATTTCAAAATGATATTTCCATCGAAATTATTCTGTCAACAAAAGTTAATGTATTAGTTTTATTGTCTAGTCTGGCAAAGTCAAAGACCAGGTGATTATTTCATATATTGGATCTCAAAAGTTTGATGGTGCAACCTGAAAGCAATCATGATACGACACAAGAATAAATTAATATGAAAACATTGTCATGAACGCCCAAAATGGTCTCACAATTCAGTCACTGCTAATGCCTGCAATTTGAAAGGATTATTAATATAATTATTGTTTTGACAAACGATTAGGGAAAACGCGGAAATTCTACATGAAGCAAGTAAATCCCGAAAAGACAAGTATGTGATTATGTCTTGTGACGAGAATATTGTATGAAATGGAACTATAAAAATTGGAGATTTATCCTTCGAAGAGGTGGAAAATTCAAATATCTTGGAGCAACAGTAACAAATATAAATGACACTCGGGAGGAAATTAAACTCAGAATAAATATGGGAAATGCGTGTTATTATTCGGTTGAGAAGCTTTTGTCATCTAGTCTGCTGTCAAAAAATCTGAAAGTTAGAATTTATAAAACAGTTATATTACCGGTTGTTCTGTATGGCTGTAAACTTGGACTCTCGCTTTGAGAGAGGAACAGGGATTAAGGGTATTTGAATAAGTTTCTTAGGAAAATATTTTGGGCTAAGAGGGATGTAGTTACAGGAGAATGCAGAAAGTTACAAAACGCAGAGCTGCACGCATTATATTCTTCACCTGACAATTAGGAACATTAAATCCAGACGTTTGAGTTGGACAGGGCATGTAGCACGTACGGGCGAATCCAGAAATGCATATAGAGTGTTAGTTGGGAGGACTGAGGAAAAAATACCTTTGGGGAGGCGAGACGTAGATGGGAAGTGAATTTGAAGGAGGTGGGATATGATGGTAGAGATTGGATTAATCTTCCTCAGGATAGGGACTAATGGCGGGCTTATGTGAGGGCGGCAATGAACCTCCGGATTCCTTAAAAACAAGTAAGTATTGTTTCGTTAATCTGTATTTGGTACAGGGATTCGAAAGTAGGTTTTTCTAGAGGCGTTAAGATTTCTAACTCGGTTCGTTGCATCAAACGACCGCACGACTGGCAGAGTTCGGCTATTGCAGCAATTTGCCTCAGGGTTCTCCCCCTTTCCCCAACCTGTCACCCCCTCCATCTTTGATAATCATTTGTAACGTCATAAACATTAAATTAGTGTACCTTGCAGATCGATATTTGATGGTATGATTGAATGCTACACCTCAGGGACACCAAGATGCGAGTCATATGAATCGGCTGCTTTTTGGCTGAGATTGCTATAATAAATGGCCATTTCTCTGAGTTAGTCTTTACGTAGATGGAGTGTCAAATAGATTGATCCTTTTCGGTGTAACTAATTGAATAAAAAATTAATAATATTAATAATAATATTATTATTATTTCTTATTATTATTATTATTATTATTATTATTATTATTTGCTTACAGTCGCATACAATCCTCATTGTTACACCAATAATACCAATGGCGGAGTTCAGCGACTGACTGTACGGAGTTTATACTGTTTTTGCAGTAAAACTTGGTAATCGTTATGATTTAAGGAATTTTATATCAACATTATTACATTTATTTTCATTTTACAAAATATTTTTTCAACAGATTCCAAAGAAATAAATTTTCTAAGAAACATAAAAGAATATAGTGCAGTCGCTCTTGATGCCTCATTTTGATTACTGTGACACTCTCTACACTGACCTAAACATGAGACTGACAGACAGACTACAGGGTGTTCATAATGCATGTGTTCGATTTATTTGCAACGTCCGTAGATCTGACCGTATCACATCTTCACTAAATATGCTGTCCTGGGCCCGTCTCAAAGAGCGAAGAACTATTCACTCTCTCACGTTACTCTTCAGTAATCTTCAGAACTCTAACCCTAGCTACTTAGCTACGCGTTGTCAACATTTGTCCTCATATCACGAAATAGATACTCGCTCACAACACCATATCACACTCTCCATTCCTGAACACAGAACATTCTTCTACTCTTCATCTTTCACCGTCTCTGCAGCTCATCTCTGGAACTCTCTACCACAACATGTCAGAGGCTGTCGGACAATGTCTAGTTTAAAAAATAAACTAAAATTGCACTTTTTCAATTCAGATTCTTTTCAGTTATAAGCCCTTTTCTCTGCGATAGTTTTGTAAAAATATAGGCTATATATTTCTTTCCTTACTTTCCCCTTTTTGTTCTCCTTATCAGCCGATGAATTTATTATCATAGCCTTTTTGTTGTGAATTTTATTTAATATTCGTGCTTCTTTTCTTTTTTATTATTATTTTATTACATTCCATTTTGTTATATTCTACCCTAAGGTTCCATATTAACCATTTGTACTAAATGAGTTGCTTTTACTATATTCCAATGTATTTTACTTTCTTTTTTCTAGTATTGTATAATTTTCATGTTGTTTAGTGTCGATTTTATTATGCTATTATTAGTTTTGTAGTATGTTAGTACTCTGTTCTTTAACGTTTTGTTAAATTTTAACTGCTTGTATACTTTGTGCCCTGGTAGAGTGTAAGAGAAGACCCTATGGCCTTAACTCTGACAGTATAAATAAATAAATTATTATTATTGTTATTATTTTTACTATTATTATTATTATTATTATTATTATTATTATTATTATTATTATTAAAATGTTATTTACTACATTAATGATGCGTGTCATACATAAATAATCATGTAAACAGAAAACATCATTCGATTTTTGCCTCTGGACATGAACGCATTCGTACGGCCTGAACTTCTAAAGCAATAAATATTTACATAAAATAGGTAACCAGAAACCTCTTATTTGCTTATGTAATATTACAGCTCAAAATAGTATATTTTGTAAACAGAATAAATATTCATGAAAAAAATAAAAAAAAATGATTCAAATTTTTCAAAGGGTTAAAATAGTCATACCATGTTCTTCTGAGTCGCTATTCTCTTTCTTTTAGATTTAGTTCTGTAAGCTGCTGAATGACATCTTCATTTTAATACAAGAACTATCAAATAAAGTTTGTTTCTGAAACCCCATTTCAATATCTTCGTCCGTCAAATACTTCCTCTTAGATTTACAACGAATGACAATCTTGTAACTACAGTTGTTGTTACTGAGTCTATATAGTCCATATGTAAATAACAAATCCAATCTGCACATGTACCGACAAAAATTAAGTTAACAGTTAGCAATATAATTATCAAAGCTAAGTATGTCATTAAATATTTTGTTGGGTTACACTTGATATAATAATTATCTAAATTTTTATGGGTATAGCTTGCCGTTATCATTCTTGTCAATGATGACGGTTAAATATAAATAATATGAAAATAATCAAGAGGTGTAATTGTCTAAAAATTACAATTTTTCAAGATCAAGTAATGAAATACTCTATACAGTTCACGATTCAAATGTTAAAATACATATAACTTTTATGGACATAACATTAAAATACCATACCATAGACTCGTTGAAACTTAATTATAACAAGAATAATAATTCTTTCTGTCCAGTATAAGTAGATGTCTGTCTTATTTTGTAATTATACAGGGTGAGTCAGGAGGAAAGTACATGGTTTGAGGGCTGGTAATATTGGTGATTCTGAACAAAAAAGTTTTTATGAACATATTTCCTATTCTTAAAGGTTTCGGAGTAAACTAACGAAAACAATGAAGAACATGGAAAGTGCAGATGATAGTAAATTAAAACTTTGTTACAGTATGTTCTCTTCAATTGAGTACTTTTTTACAGAACATTTTGAAAAAGTGCAGGGAAACAATGAATAACATGGAAAGTGCAGATGATAGTAAATTAAAACATTGTTACAGTATGTTCTGTTCAATTGAGTACTTTTTTACAGAACATTTTGAAAAAGTGCACGGAACCAATGAATAACATGGAAAGTGCAGATGATAGTAAATTAAAACATTGTTACAGTATGTTCTGTTCAATTGAGTACTTTTTTACAGAACATTTTGAAAAAGTGCACGGAGACAATGAATAACATGGAAAGTGCAGATGATAGTAAATTAAAACATTGTTACAGTATGTTCTGTTCAATTGAGTACTTTTTTTGAAAAAGTGCAGAACATTTTGAAAAAGATGATAGTAAATTAAAACATTGTTACAGTATGTTCTGTTCAATTGAACTTTTTTACAGAATGAAACAATGTAACATGGAAAGTGCAGATGATAGTAAATTAAAACATTGTTACAGTATGTTCTGTTCAATTGAGTACTTTTTTACAGAACATTTTGAAAAAGTGCACGGAAACAATGAATAACATGGAAAGTGCAGATGATAGTAAATTAAAACTTTGTTACAGTATGTTCTGTTCAATTGAGTACTTTTTTACAAAACATTTTGAAAAAGTGCAGGGAAACAATGAATAACATGGAAAGTGCAGATGATAGTAAATTAAAACTTTGTTACAGTATGTTCTGTTTAATTGAGTACTTTTTTACAGAACATTTTGAAAAAGTGCACGGAGACAATGAATAACATGGAAAGTGCAGATGATAGTAAATTAAAACTTTGTTACAGTATGTTCTGTTCAATTGAATACTTTTTTACAGAACATTTTGAAAAAGTGCACGGAGACAATGAATAACATGGAAAGTGCAGATGATAGTAAATTAAAACATTGTTGCAGTATGTTCTGTTCAATTGAGTACTTTTTTACAAAACATTTTGAAAAAGTGCAGGGAAACAATGAATAACATGGAAAGTGCAGATGATAGTAAATTAAAACTTTGTTACAGTATGTTCTGTTCAATTGAATACTTTTTTACAGAACATTTTGAAAAAGTGCACGGAGACAATGAATAACATGGAAAGTGCAGATGATAGTAAATTAAAACATTGTTGCAGTATGTTCTGTTCAATTGAGTACTTTTTTACAAAACATTTTGAAAAAGTGCAGATAACATGGAAAGTGCAGATGATAGTAAATTAAAACATTGTTACAGTATGTTCTGTTCAATTGAGTACAGAACATTTTGAAAAAGAACATTTTGAAAAATTAAAACTTTGTTACAGTATGTTCTGTTCAATTGAGTACTTTTTTACAGAACATTTTGAAAAAAAACATGAATAAGAACATTTTGAAAAAGTGGAAAGTGCAGATGATAGTAAATTAAAACTTTGTTACAGTATGTTCTGTTCAATTGAGTACTTTTTTTTTGACAGAACATTTTGACAGAAACAATGAATAACATGGAAAGTGCAGATGATAGTAAATTAAAACTTTGTGTTCTGTTCAATTGAGTACTTTTTACAGAACATTTTGAAAAAGTGCACGGAACAATGAATAACATGGAAAGTGCAGATGATAGTAAATTAAAACTTTGTTACAGTATGTTCTGTTCAATTGAGTACTTTTTTACAGAACATTTTGAAAAAGTGCACGGAACAATGAATAACATGGAAAGTGCAGATGATAGTAAATTAAAACATTGTTACAGTAGTTCAATTGAGTACTTTTTTACAAAACATTTTGAAAAAGTGCAAACATTAACATGGAAAGTGCAGATGATAGTAAATTAAAACTTTGTTACAGTATGTTCTGTTCAATTGAATACTTTTTTACAGTTCTGTTCTGTTCAATTGAGTACTTTTTTACAGAACATTTTGAAAAAGTGCAGGAATAACATGGAAAGTGCAATGATAGTAAATTAAAACTTTGTTACAGTGGAAAGAAAAAGTGCAGAATAACATGGAAAGTGCAGATGATAGTAAATTAAAACATTGATAATTGAGTACTTTTTTACAAAACATTTTGAAAACAATGAATAACATGGAAAACTTTGTTACAGTATGTTCTGTTCAATTGAATACTTTTTTACAGAACATTTTGAAAAAGTGCACGGAGACAATGAATAACATGGAAAGTGCAGATGATAGTAAATTAAAACATTGTTGCAGTATGTTCTGTTCAATTGAGTACTTTTTACAAAACATTTTGAAAAAGTGCAGGGAAACAATGAATAACATGGAAAGTGCAGATGATAGTAAATTAAAACTTTGTTACAGTATGTTCTGTTCAATTGAATACTTTTTTACAGAACATTTTGAAAAAGTGCACGGAGACAATGAATAACATGGAAAGTGCAATGATAGTAAATTAAAACATTGGAATGTTCTGTTCAATTGTACTTTTTTACAAAACATTTTGAAAAAGTGCAGATGAATAACATGGAAAGTGCAGATGATAGTAAATTAAAACATTGTTACAGTATGTTCTGTTCAATTGAGTACTTTTTACAGAACATTTTGAAAAAGTGCACGGAAACAATGAATAACATGGAAAGTGCAGATGATAGTAAATTAAAACATTAAAAAAGTGCAGATGATAGTAAATTAAAACATTGTTACAGTTTTTGAAAAAGTGCATGAATAACATGGAAAGTGCAGATGATAGTAAATTAAAACATTGTTTCTGTTCAATTGAGTACTTTTTTACAGAACATTTTGAAAAAGTGCACGGAGACAATGAATAACATGGAAAGTGCAGATGATAGTAAATTAAAACATTGTTGCAGTATGTTCTGTTCAATTGAGTACTTTTTTACAAAACATTTTGAAAAAGTGCAGGGAAACAATGAATAACATGGAAAGTGCAGATGATAGTAAATTAAAACTTTGTTACAGTATGTTCTGTTCAATTGAGTACTTTTTTACAAAATTTTGAAAAAGTGCATTTTTGAAAAAGTACAGAAATAACATGGAAAGTGCATTTAAATTAAAACATTGTTACAGTATGTTCTGTTCAAAAGTGCAGGAAACAATGAATAACATGGAAAGTGCAGATGATAGTAAATTAAAACTTTGTTACAGTATGTTCTGTTCAATTGAATACTTTTTTACAGAACATTTTGAAAAAGTGCAGGGAAACAATGAATAACATGGAAAGTGCAGATGATAGTAAATTAAAACTTTGTTACAGTATGTTCTGTTCAATTGAATACTTTTTTACAGAACATTTTGAAAAAGTGCAGGGAAACAATGAATAACATGGAAAGTGCAGATGATAGTAAATTAAAACATTGTTACAGTATGTTCTGTTCAATTGAGTACTTTTTTACAGAACATTTTGAAAAAGTGCACAATGAATAACATGGAAAGTGCAGATGATAGTAAATTAAAACATTGTTGCAGTATGTTCTGTTCAATTGAGTACTTTTTTACAAAACATTTTGAAAAAGTGCAGGGAAACAATGAATAACATGGAAAGTGCAGATGATAGTAAATTAAAACATTGTTGCAGATGTTCTGTTCAATTGAGTAGTTTTGAAAAAGTGCAAAAACAATGAATAACATGGAAAGTGCTGATGATAGTAAATTAAAACTTTGTTGCAGTATGTTCTGTTCAATTGAGTACTTTTTACAAAACATTTTGAAAAAGTGCAACATGGAAAGTGCAGATGATAGAAATTAAAACAATGAATAACATGAAAGTGCTGATGATAGTAAATTAAAACTTTGTTACAGTATGTTCTGTTCAATTGAATACCTTTTACAGAACATTTTGAAAAAGTGCACGGAGACAATGAATAACATGGAAAGTGCAGATGATAGTAAATTAAAACATTGTTGCAGTATGTTCTGTTCAATTGAGTACTTTTTTACAAAACATTTTGAAAAAGTGCAGGGAAACAATGAATAACATGGAAAGTGCAGATGATAGTAAATTAAAACATTGTTGCAGTATGTTCTGTTCAATTGAGTACTTTTTTACAAAACATTTTGAAAAAGTGCAGGGAAACAATGAATAACATGGAAAGTGCAGATGATAGTAAATTAAAACATTTTTGCAGTATGTTCTGTTCAATTGAGTACTTTTTTACAAAACATTTTGAAAAAGTGCAGTGAATAACATGGAAAGTGCAGATGATAGTAAATTAAAACATTGTTGCAGTATGTTCTGTTCAATTGAGTACTTTTTTACAAAACATTTTGAAAAAGTGCAGGGAAACAATGAATAACATGGAAAGTGCAGATGATAGTAAATTAAAACTTTGTTACAGTATGTTCTGTTCAATTGAATACTTTTTTACAGAACATTTTGAAAAAGTGCACGGAGACAATGAATAACATGGAAAGTGCAGATGATAGTAAATTAAAACATTGTTGCAGTATGTTCTGTTCAATTGAGTACTTTTTTACAGAATATTTTGAAAAGTGCACGGAGACAATGAATAACATGGAAAGTGCAGATGATAGTAAATTAAAACATTGTTGCAGTATGTTCTGTTCAATTGAGTACTTTTTTACAAAACATTTTGAAAAAGTGCAGGGAAACAATGAATAACATGGAAAGTGCAGATGATAGTAAATTAAAACATTGTTGCAGTATGTTCTGTTCAATTGAATACTTTTTTACAGAACATTTTGAAAAAGTGCACGGAGACAATGAATAACATGGAAAGTGCAGATGATAGTAAATTAAAACATTGTTGCAGTATGTTCTGTTCAATTGAGTACTTTTTTTTACAGAACATTTTGAAAAAAACCATCGCCAACTTCAATGCATTTTTGAGTTCTTGTATACAGCTGCTGTTTTGCTGATCTGAGCTGATTCGCACATTCCTTCACTTGAGCACAAGCATGTAAAATGCGAGCAAGAAGGTCATCCCCTTGTTTCATTTTGTGCTTGTAGACTTCGCTCGTAAGCCTACCTCACACATAGTAATCCAATGGAATGTGGTGGGGTGACTTCGGTGGCCAAGAAATGACTCCATCGCGACCGATCCAACGCCGCCCATTGCACATTGAAATGGCCAATAAAGACAATACTACAACCTAATGTCGTTTTGGTTAGGACCGCATGTGACTTCTGACTGACGTGATTTTCAAACAGCTGGATGCCAGATACTGTTAAGAACAGGGCATATGTTTATGTAGACCTTTTGTTCAGAATCACCAATATTATCATCCCTCACACCATGTACCTTTCCTCCTGACTCAATGCAGAAATATCTGATTATCCTGTTTAGATCTATTTACATAAATATTGATTTGGTTATAGTTATCGGTTTTTTTAACCTATCTCTTTCTCTTTCGTTTCATATAAAACTGCAACCATCATGTTCTTTTTTTTAAAAAAGGTCATTCTGTAGCTTGTCTTTTTATCCATTGTTTTAGCACATTCCAAGTACCAATGTTGAAAATATTTATCGTTTCTATCTCGTAACTTTATTTTCGTAAAGTTGTCTTTTAAAATGCGTCTGGCTTGAGCTCTTTGGAGAAATGAAAGCAAGAGTATATCCTCCGAACTTATTACTGGCCAAAAACCGGTCATTCCAGTGGTGATACTGTCACATTAAGTCCCTGGACCAAATATAATACAGCATTTCCTCTGGATTTGATGGAACAGTTATACCTCTGTGACTCGTTCCCCAGAGCCTTGTCTGTTAAAGGAGGTTGTTCCACAGGCAGGTAAGGTTGGGAATTGGATAGAGGAGGCTATATGAGACTGTATTAACTCGTACAATTCACATAGCTTTATACATAATATACTAGGACATTCTATAAGTAATGGAAACTATGCTGTAAACCAGTGCTCCTAATGTGACCATTGAAATCTTGTACACTTACATTCAAAGATACCTGACCCTACTATTCAACATTGATCTATAATTTGCTGGTGTAAGTGTGGCTTCTTTAGTTATTACTTCTATGAATAGATGGCGAAGATAGTAGTCAGTGTAACCAATCGTACATAAATATACCCACATTATAGTAGAATTATTCAATATTTCATCCCACTCTGCTGGTTTAGCTGCAAACCGCTGATGTTGTAAATTAGTAGAATAATTTTATTTAATATACATAACTTTCCCCGGAAACTTTTTTAAACTTCCCAATAATGGGGTCACATACTGAGAAATAACGGAACTATTTAAAATTTGTCAATTTGTTATATCTTTGGTTCTGACTTCTTCCGTGGTTAGAAAGTTTGCTTACGCGATCATAAAATCGTAGGTCAGATCTTTGAACGTCACTGTACCACGTAATAGAGCAGTGATTGTTTCATAAATTTGCAATATTGAAAGTCTCGAAGTAGCCATATTTTGTAAATACAGTGACTGTTTCTGATTTGTAATAAATAATACAGCCCTAAAGGTACGAACAGAGGTGCTTCATAAAAAGCCAAATTGCAAGAGAAATCATGCAACCACAGTTTAATATATACAGTTGCGAAGCTCAATACTTACTAAATATGCAAACATAGACAGTTGAAATATGCATCCATAGATAGTAGTAGCCACCAGGATCGCTACTATCGCCTCATCACAGACTCTTTCCCTAGCAGATGATAAAATGTATTGTTCTTTTGATATCGTCTTCTTTTGAAAACACCTTCCTTCCACTATTGAAATACGAAATACATAAGGTTTATATATTATTTTCATAAAGTATATATTATATTTTATAAACTCACCTTCCTGGATCTTTCGGAAGGATAAATCTGACCTCTTTTTCTTAGAATTTATAATACAACAAACGTCTTCTTGTCCCACATTATTACTCAAATTATTGTATGTTAGCCATTTACAGTTATTACAACCGATAACGAACATTTCACAGTTTACACAACTTTTCACAACAATGCGAAATACGACACAGTCAATGCCTTTTCGATTAGGCCGTAATAATGTTCGGGTTTTCTATTTCAGGTATGGAGCTCAGTGAATTATTATATTATAACTTTATTGCGTATTATAGCTAAGTTTTATTTAGTGTAAAGTGTCCATAAGCTTCCTTTACTTCTGGTTGCATAATATGTTGCAGAAATAATTACAAAACTGTGTTATTTTAATGTGAAGAGAATTTTACATGTTAACATAACCTTTTCGCATCAACATTTTAAGTTTAGAATGGAAGCTATTTTGAGGTTTAATAAAAAGAATTTATATTGTGATTTTAATATAGCACATCTACCTTCCTTGATAAAGACAGAAAATTTATCATACCACTCTTTTGAAATTAGTCTACGTACGATTGTTACTTCGTCTCTTAGGTAGTAGATAAATACAATAATTCAATACTCAATTATAATATTAAAATTCAGACAAATTGAATGTGCGGAGTATCATACAAAACATTATGCTTAATTATAATGTATAATTGCGAATTTAGGAATATAAGATATAGTAAATATAACCTATTATATTTCCATATGACTGGCAGGGCATTGGAGACCACTAAAATTAGACAGAAAGGGGCAACTGGAACAGTAAACATAACCTATAATTTCAACATATCTAAACATTCGTGCGGTGCAACTTAAAATTATTGAATCGTGCATACATTAATGTGCAATAACTTCGCAATATTTAATCGAAATAAAGGCACGTATTACACATACGAACAACGTAATTTTCACACCAAAAATAATATTAGACCTTAACTCGCAAGGAATTATGTCTGAAGTGTCTCCTAATCATTGTTTTAAATTTTATTAATGCAATTACACTACATTTCAGAGAAATATGTGTTACTTTTATGCATTTCAATTAATTTATATGGTTGAAACGCCGCCCTTCGTGATCGGGTTAAGCGAGTCACATGGTCTGCCTTACAGCCTGTATTAGATAACGATGGCAGTGACACAGTCTATTGTTCCTAGTACACACAGCGCTCCAAGCGGCTAGCAACTATCGCGAGAAATGCAAAAAATTACCCCAAGCTTCGGGACTGTATATACTAGACTGTGACTATGATGCAACTTAGTGCTCTAGGGCAGTCGTGGCGAAAATGCGATCGTGCGCCGAGCCACTGTGTAACCTGCAACGTGAATGGCAGCTATGGAGGGAAGCGGACACCCGAAGGGGAAGTGAAGCAACTATCTGAATTATTAACTGATTTTCATTTTCCTTACGTCAAGCACTTAAATATAATTTTATACAAACTACAAACTAATGTTTAATACGTGTAACGAAGAAAGAAATAAACAATAAAACATAGGACAAATTAATAAACCTAAAATTAACTTTCTTCAGAATGTCTCTGCGACAGAGTTTCAAAATCAGGAATTATGTCACTTACTGCCAGTCATAGTTGATCACGAAGGTATTTGTCTGTCAGTCATGATCTAAATTTGGTTTTACTATTTTCATTCTTGAAAATAATTTTTCACAAATGTAAGTTGTAGCGAATATGGCTTCAAAAGAGCAAGCGAAAGAACGAAGCTTCGGATATTTATTTTTTGACAAAGATTTGAAAAGTTCAACATTTGTCAAGTCCTTACATCTAGTTTTCATTTAACATCACATAGTAAATCTGTGACTTTAAATTGAAGATCTAACCGCATTATTCGTACAGCTGCTGAAAAAGAATCGACATACAGAGATGATGATGATAATAACACTTAACCATTTAATATTTCATGTAACATGTTGTATAATGCCATTTTATGTTATACAATCGTTTTCCTCGTAATACTTGTGAACAAATCAAACATTTAATATTCTCATCATATTGGCAGCAAAAAAATGCGTCCTCCCATCCTACTTGCGACTTTCGTTTTTGTAGAGGTACATGGTTTTCAGAGAGACATTGCGACGATACGCCACTCGCAGGTCCGAGACAAATACAAATGGAACGGAGTTTGACTCAAATGAGTGAGAGGATGGGGCTTGTGGGAAGTAGGAAGCCTCATAGCTGTCATTGTGAGCCACAATGTGCTCGTGAGTCACATTTTCGCCACGGCTGCTCTAGGGCATTACAAGAAGCCTATGGGAGAGAAGTCTTACCATACTGAACTATTGCAAGTTGGGTATAAGCGAGGCATTCGTTTTCAATCAAAATTTTACATCCAAAAAACTTTAGATTGATTAGTGAGAGAGATATCCAGAAATGCTACTGCAGATGAAGCCCGCAATCTTCCAAGAATTTGACGACGTATTGTTGTAATGGCAGGGGACAATTTTTTAAGTTTGTAATGTCAAAAGTAACCTAGTAAATTTTGTGTGAAACAGTAACTAAGTTGCCATTACTTTTCGAATGCCCTAGAAATTAATTTCACTATTACACTTTACTACGTCATACTACTTTTGACCAATAAAATAGTACGAAAGAATGTCTTTCAACCAATCATGTCTGCTTATCGCACAATTTTACCGCTTTCCTAGCATTTGTTTTTTTATGACTACCCTGGCATTTGTTTCTTTGTTTGCCAACATTTCAAACTGCAAATTCTTTTTGGTAGTATAGAACATGCTTTGCGATCGTAATTTGTTTCCCGCATAGTCGACTGAGAATGGCGGCTCCGATCAAACATTTTGGTAAAGGTAACATTAGTGAAATAGAATTTTAATAAGTCAATATCCATTTTATTGTATTAGAATACTTTTTTCTTCTAATTTTTATATACTTTCTTCTGTTTTTATCATCTCCCTACTCCTTGTTTCTTTGTTTGCCAACATTTCAAACTGCAAATTATTTACGGTACTATAAAACATGCTTTGCGATCGTCATTTGTTTATAGCATAGACAGTCAACTGAAAATGGCGGCTCCGTTCAAACGTTTGGGTGAAGCTAACATTAGTGAAATTGAATTTCAGTAAGTCATTTAACATTTTATTGTATTAGAGTAATTTATTTCTTCTAATCTTTATATACTTTATTCTAATCGTGCAATAGTGAATTAAATCCTACTCGAGTTTTGATTTTCTCTAGATAAATCAAAACCTTTAGTGAGATTACAGTTCACTATTACACTTTTACTACGTCATACTACTTTTGACCAATAAAACGGTACGAAAGGACGTCTTGCAACCAATTATGGCTGCTTATCGCACAATTTTATCGCGTCCCTAGCATTAGTTTATTTATATCACTACCCTAGCATTTGTTTCTTTGTTCGCCAACATTTCAAACTACACTGATCTGGACGTCAAAAAAAAAAATTACAAACCACTCCGGTCGATGCACAGCAGTTTCAAATATGACTCGAATGGCATTCAAGATCAAGAATTAATAAATATCACTGGTCATAGCTATGCATCTTCCCTGAAATCCTATTCATAAATAAATGAAGAGCACCACTCGGAAATCCAGAATAAGTTAAGGAATATGTACACCATGTACATCAACGAGTTCACTTCTTTTACGCACACGTCATATACAGGGTGTTTAAAAATACGGGGCATAATTTCAGGTATGTATTTCCCACATTTAGACAATCAAAATAGTTCATTACAACATGTGTCCGGAAATGCTTCATTTCCGAGTTATGGCCTTCACAACATTGAAATTCACCGGAACGTTTTTCTTTCCGCAGGTCGTTGTCATTACAGAAGATGTTCAAAATGTCCACCTCCTGCTTGAATACAGACCTCACATCGATGTCTCATTGACCTGCGAACACGATTCCAAACTCCAGGAGTATTGCGTATGTCCTCAGAACATGCCACAATTCGATTCCGAAAGGATTCCAAATCAGGCACCGGAGACGAATAAACCAATGATTTTAAATGGCCCCACAAGTAGAAATCGAGAAGGTTCAGATCAGGTGAGCGTGGAGGCCAAGCAATTGGACCACCTCTACCTATCCATCGATCAGGAAACCTTCGATCCAAGTACCGGCGAGCCGTACGACTGAAGTGTGCAGGAGCGCCATTATGCAAGAAGTGAATGTGTTGACGATTGATCAGTGGAGTGTCTTCCAAAACATGAGGTATGGTGTTTTCCAGGAAGTTTGTGTACGCCTGCTCCGTAAGTCTGTTTGATTTGAATACATGTCGCACAGTCTAACGCCTACACAACACTGAATGTAACCTTCGCCTCCGAATGAACTGTCAGAGTGCTCTCTTAATGTCTCCTTTGACGGCAACGACCTATGGAAAGAAAAACGTTCTGGTGAATTTCACTGTTGTGAAGGCCATAACTCGGAAATAAAGCATTTCCGGACACATGTTGTAATGAACTATTTTGATTGTCTACATGTGGGAAATACATACCTGAAATTATGCCCCGTATTTTTGAAACACCCTGCATAATATCAACTGAACCACCAACCACTATAACATTCTAATTTGAAAATAATTTTATTTTCAATAATTGTTCCTTTTAAAATCATTTATGTTTATATTTTATTTTATCATCGTTAATTAAAATTTTTCGTGCTTATTTTATCATCCCTAATTAAAACTTTTCTAACACTTGTTTATATTATTTAGGTTATGTTACAGCTTCTGCTATATGATATTATGAATAGTCACGTATCACAGATTGTTTAATACCAAGATTTATTGAAAATCCTCTGTCAAGTGACGATGATTACTGGGATCCGGATGATTGAAGTGGAATGCAACTGCTTTAAAAAAATGAAACTGAATCAACAAAGCCTTCTTGACCAGTAAACGTCCACAGAGTTCAATGAAGATTCCATAGTTGGCACAACTGATAACAAGAAAACATAATCATAACACACTACTGCCATCTAGCGTAATATTTGTAATTTAGAGATGGTGCAATAATACATTTGAAGACAGTTGTATTTTCGTTAGTCAATATTTTATTGTATTGAAGTACTTCGTTACTTCTAATCTTTATATAGTTTCTTCTAATCGTGTAATAGTCAATTAAATCCCACTCGGGTTTTGATTTTCTCTAGATAAATCAAAATCTCTAGTGAGATTACTGTTGATAAAATGTTGGAAGTAATACAGAAATTGACTAAAGAGCTAAAACCAATTTCTAAATATCTTTAACCGTACCACGGAATTGAAATTGCCTGAGGGTGTAGGTCTAAAGGGGAAAATGAAAAATGGAGTGATTAAAGATTCTGAAAATTCGTGGAGTTGGTAGTAATGGTAGAAAATTCGGAAATATGGTAATAATTGAGCCAAGAATAACTTTTTATGAGGGAATGGAAACAGCAATACCTATTTTATTTAAGAAAGCTTGGCGATTATAACAGTCTGTACCTACTAAAAAGCTATTCTGATTTGCTTCTGATACCATCGCAACACCAAATCACTGCAATTGTTAATGCGTTAATATTTCATTAGAGGATGAAATAATTAGAGACTTTTGATTTTAAATTATTGACTAATTTTACTGCACCAGCCAATGCAAAGCTTTAATTAAATTTATATAAATAGTTACACGATGTGGGTTTAATTCGTTAGTAGTGCACATGATGTAGTGTTCTTGATTGTGAATAGACGAAGTTAATTTTAAACAAAAAAATGTGCGCTGAATAATTAGCATTAAATGTATACTGTGCAATCGGAACAAATAAAAAATAGAATAAATGAAACGAAAAATAATGTGTAGGTAGATGGTAATTTGAGAGAAGTCATACTGTAGGTCACTATAGATCGGGAAATTATTTATTTATTTAAAGAAGAGTATAAAATCATCAGAAATATGGAAATTATTAGATTTTGTGCCTTCCGTTAACATTTCAAAACTGAATTGACAATAGACAGACATCAAAGCGCGGCACTTTGATCATGTGGTCAGCGTAACAGAAGGTATTCGCTTACGATTACAAGTAAAAGCTGAGGACAAAGAACATACACGGTTATTTTGTTTGAATTTTAATGTTCATAAGATGAAGGATGGATGGAGCAAAGAAAAATCCTCTCCAGCACCGGGACTCGAACCCGGGTTTTCACCTCTATGTGCTGACGCTTTATCCACTAAATCACACCGGATTCCAGTTCCTATGCCGCGCTGGATTGAATCCTCTGAGTTTAAGTTCCACCTCTCAGTTTCTCTTTAGTGGCCAACCCTCATATACTGTGTCACAGATGTGTGACAGTGGCACAATGTCCAACACACTATGTGCAGAGGTGCACTCATTACGAGTCCTCCACCCATCCTTCATCATATGATAACGCAGAATTCCTGCATGGAATGTGACATATGTACTTCGGTACACCACAATAATATTTAATGTTAATTTTATATTTTGTAAACTATTACACTATCAACTGGACATTAATTATTATTATTATTATTATTATTATTATTATTCATATCACTGTCTTCTTCTTGTTCTTCTTCATTTTTATTACCTCAGTGAATACGTCCCTATTTCTCTGCAACAACACTTCGAAAATACCCTTAGCATTTTTTTCATGTATTAGAGAACAATAGAGGTTTAGAAAATAAACTAAATCAGAAAGTTTAAAATGGTTCACCGTGAGAAACAGTCCCCTTAATACAAGGACGTTGTGGGAAACGACAACACGAAACTGATTGATGGTTATAAAAATCCATTGAAACTATAAGTACTGCAACATTTTATTTAAATATTCAAAATCTAAAGCCTTGGTTTTTCTGAACCGACGCATGCGACATGCGAGGCGCGAGGCCCACCTCGCACAAACTCGGACTACATTAGAGATAGTGAGTAGTTTCTACAGGGACATCATTTTATTTTTACTAACATTTTTAATATTTACCTGTCTATACCTTTAGAGAACCGGAAACACAGTTTGCTTCCCCTTCCAAGACTGGAGTTCGATGATACTGGCGTAAAACACAAATCACTCTACTAGGTATAGGAAGGAAGAAAAGTAGTTCATCCATTTACGTAAACTAGGAAATATCGCAATTTTGAGTTTCATATTTTTCATTAGGTTTTTGTTTAATCAGAGTACAGTACTATATTAAGAATAAGTGTTTTTACTCACGAACTGAGGTATCCATGCCAACGTATTCATTATGCAGTGTATATTATACTGTATACAGCACATTAGCGTACAATATAGAGAAAGAAGTTAAATTGAAAAATAATCATAATATGAATATTTAAACACAATTTTGAAAATGGTGGCCGTTCATTTCGATACAGGCTTCAGTTCTTTTGTGCATATTATCGCACTATAGACTACTGCATCTAATTCCAATTGCCAGTTTCGTCCTTCGTACTAGCACGTTGAAATAATTCTGTACCTACTCTACATACTGTAAATTCAATCTTCACTTCTGCCGGGCTCGATAATATAAAATTACTCAGACATGCTATCTACTGTCCGTCCAAGTGGTTATGCCGCAGGATTGTAGAAAGGGGAGAAATCACGTGACAGTTAATTACTTAACGAGGCCCTTTTATTTAAGTTAAATTATACAGCTGTATAATATTACGTAAACGTCCAATTCCAAACAGAAATTAATGTTTTCAGAAAAGAGCTAAGACAGCCCAGCTATTACAGAGGGGCGAGCAGAAGCAGGTGGGAGAAATCGGGATGCGACGAGGCAAACGGACAGTACCTGTGCGAAAATATGATTCAATATTGAAAGCTCTTTCGTCACTGGAAAACGCGAACATATTTCTGGAACGTACTATACTCAGTAACTCAGTAGTACTTACTATCTGCGGTCTTGGTTCTGTGTGGAGTTGGAACTTCATTAGTAGAAGGGGTGGGAGTGAAGTACATTAAAAAACTCAGGTACAATAAATATTGAAGTAAAAATAAAATGATGTCCCTGTATAACTGTGAGGTGCGCAGACCTCGCATATCGCAGCCATAGAAGCAACTCACTCTCTCTCATGTAGTCCGGATTTGTACGAGGCGGGCCTCGCACGTCGCATGCGTCAGTTCAGAAAAACCAAGGCTTTATCAGAAATTATAACGCTCATTATTTCACTTGTATAGCCCTTGTCCTCCTTATATTCACCTTGGTCTCCTTACAACCCTCTTCTTTTTCTAGTATTCCTCTGTTCTCCATGTATTCTCATTATTGTACCATTGTACCTGTAAGCTTTTACCTTTGTTGTCCTTATATTCTCCTTGTTCTACTTGTATTCCCCTTATTCTTCTTGTAATGTCCTTCTTTTATTTGTATTTCCTATATTTCCCTTGTTCTCCTTGTACTCCCCTCGTTTTCCTTGAATTCCCCTTGTTCGTCTTGTATTCTTCACGTTCTCCTTATATTCCAATTAGTCACTTTGTATTTCACTTCCTCTCCTTGTACTGCTTTTGTTCGCCTTCTATTCCCATCTGCTCCTTTCAATCACCTTGTTCTCCTTATATTCTCCTTGTTCTCCCTGTATTCCCCTTGTTCTCCTTGCATTTTCCTTGTTCTACCTGAATGTCCCATGTTATCCTTATAACTGCTTGCTATTTTTATATTCCCCTTGTTCTCTTTTCATTGCCCCCTTTTTCTCCTTATATTCCCCCATTGCCTTTCATTTCTCCCTTGTTCTTGCATTCCGCTTGTTTTCTTTAAATAATATCTGATGTCATAACCTGATCTTCGTAATCGATGTTGAACACTTCATTTCTACTCTCTGTTGTATACATCGACTGCATGTTCCGTAACGCATGTCTTCCATACATGTAACCGGGTACGAAACGTACATTTTATTTCATGGAATTACGGGGGGGGGATCTTCTGAAAAAATTAATAACGCCTTCAATAATTCAAATTTTAAAATGTAATGTAATCGGGTGCGAAACTTATAGTTTAATTCACGGAATTGCTGGGACTGAATAGACATCTGTTGTCCTGAATATGTTATTGATAATGATAATGATAGTTATGATGATGAGAGATTCTAAAAAAATAAATAACGCCTTCAATAATCCAGATTTTTTTAAGTTATGTAATCCGGTACGATACTTATATTATAATTTACGGAATTACGGAGGGTGAATAGACATCTGTTGTCCTGAAGATGATAATGATAATGATTATGATTATGATGATTAGAGATTCGAAAAAACAAATAACGCCTTCAATAATTCAGAATTTGAAATATAATGTAGGTTAATTGGGTGCGAAACTTACATTATAATTTACGGAATTTTGAGGGTGAATGGACATCTGTTGTCCTGAAGATGATAATGATAATGATTATGATTATGATAAGAGATTCTAAAAAAACAAATAACGCGTTCAATAACTCAAATTTTAAAATGTAATGTAATCGGGTACGAAACTTATATTTTAATTTACGGCATTTTGAGGGTGAATAGACATCTGATAACGATAATGATTATGATTATGATGACGAGAGGTTATAAGAAAGCAAATAAACCTTCAGTAATTCAGAATTTGAAAAGTAATGTAATTGGGTGCGAAATTTATATTTTAATTTACGGAACTACTGGGGATGAATAGGCATCTGAATTGTACTAAAAACAATGATGATGATTATGTTAGTGTTACATTTTAAAAATATAAATGACGCCTTCAATAATTCGGATTTTTAAATGTAATGTAATTGTGTACGAAACTTATATTGTAATTTATAGAATTACGGGGATGAATAGACATCTGTTGTCCTGAAGATGGTGATAAAAATGATGATGATGACGATTATGATGATGAGAGTTTCTGAAAAAATAAATAACGCCTGCAATAATTCAGATTTTAAAATGTAATGTAATTGAGTACGAAACATATATTTTCATTTATGACTTACTGAGGGTGAATAGACATCTGTTGCTCTGAAGAAGATGATGATGATGATGATAAGGATGATGATATTTACGATGAAAAATAAATAACGCCTTCAATAATTCAGATTTTTTGTAATGTAATTGAGTACGTAACATGTATTTTCATTTACGGAATTATGGAGGGGTTGAATAGACATCTGTTGCCTTTAAGGTGATGTTGATGATTATAATGATAATAATTATGATGATGAGACCTTCTGAAAAAATAAATAACGCCTTCAATAATTCAGATTTTAAAATGTAATATAATTGTACACCAAACTTATATTTTAATTAATGGAATAGGGGGTGAATAGACATCTGTTATCCTGAAGATGATGGTGCTGCTTCTGATAATGATAAATTAAATCTTTTCAAATACATATTCTATAACTGGACTTAGGCAGTTGTAGATGAACCTAGCTGAACCTATAGCATCTCATTAGTGTGTAGAGACGGGGGATGGTTTTTCGGGTATTTCCGTATCGGACTTGTTCGGCAGTTTCCGTGCAGAATCCTGAAGGCTCGCTGGCTAGATGCTGATGCCCGGGACCAAGTTGGCGAAGAGAGAGCATCGTTCAGACGCTGATAGACGTCCGACCCTCTAGTGGCGCTGTCCCCGCTGCCGGGTTGAAACAGACTGCGTGTTCAGACGCGAGTAGTGACATGCGTGATTCTATTCCTTTTCGAACTGAACAAATGACATGAAAATTATTTACGTTTGTGGTGGAACGTTGTGATGGTGATTATTTTTTTTTGTTTTGTTTTCGTAATGACAAAACTACCTGTCAGTATAGTTTTGTGTAAATTCGTGAATAATAGTGGTTTTTATTTCTCTTTAATAATTATAGTTTTAGGAATCGTTAGCAAACAACTGCAGTTTTAATTAGTTTTAGTTTATGCATTTACGTAGTGAAAATTTTAACCTGTGTCTCATGGTGTACGCAGAAAGGTAACTTCAGGGAGACTCATACAATTTAGTTTTATTGTTACGCGTAAATATAAAAATCGCAATTTGGTAACTCAAGTGGAATTTTTAATTAGTCTATTAATAATAATAATAATAATAATAATAATAATAATAATAATAATAATAATAATAATAACAATAATAATAATAATAATATAGTTCAACAAACTGTAAAAACTTTTTTTGACTTTAATTTTAGGAGACAGGAGGCAGTTCAATTTTTAAGGGTTGTTACTAGTAACAAATGATCAAAACTGAATTTGAATGAAATTTCAGATTTAGGTTATGTAATTGAATAATGTGTTACTGCATTCAGATGGCGTTACTAAACGCCTGTAATAAATTGAAAACAAATATTAGTGTAAATTTATAATCAATCCTTTCACTCGCGTTTATCAGGTTTTATTATTATAACATGTACCGGTATCAAATTTACAAAAGTGGAATTACATCCATAAATAATTATATAGTACTAGTAAATCGACGACATAATCATTATTAATTTAGTTTACTTTCATACAGTTGCAATGTTGTTATTCGTCATGTCTAATTAGGAAGGCTTAACGTACAAATTTTGAAACATATGTTTCATGACCACATGTAAATTATTTATAAGCCATTGAATACAATATTGATGAATAGTAAAATATGTTTATAATAACGTAATAATCTCTAGCAGTTCTATAATCCAGGCATTTCTCTAACTATTGATAAAATATTTCTCCTTCACGGTTTGTTCGAGTTTGGTGTATGACAGAGTTATGCTACACTTGAACATGCTTGAGTAACGGAAACTCGTAACTTATCGTTGTCATGGTAATAATGGTAGCTATTCATTTTCCACTTTAAGCTAATCGATAGTCGATATTCGATAATGGTTAACCCTTGGTTGGCTTGACACGTCGTTTACTGTACCTCTAAGGAAGATACAAATTATTGCCGTAAGGAAGCGATGTGAATACTGCTCCATTGAAATATCTAACATTTTCTTCCCTCGCGTCCTAATTGACATCAATAGACAACTACATTTTAAGGCCGAAAATTATTATAGAATGATGCAATACCGGTACATGTCGGCTGGAGGTATCAATAGACAAAATTTTGTTGTAGCTTCCTGAATAACATTCAAATTACTAACTCAAGAGTATATAAATATTTTAATGTTATTAATATCTGATTTATATTTAATAATGAAAGTTAAATTGTGAGATTCACTAAATTAAATTACATTTTTTAGAAAGACATTCCATGCAGTAAGGTTTAATAATATTTTATTAGCTACTGGTCACCAGTTTTAATATAAATATAAAGAAAATCAGTCTCTAAATATGGTTTTTCAAAACTGTTCTAATTAATATTAATTGAAGTATATTAATCTGGATCACATAATTATAAGTTTTAAATTTAAAGAATTCGCAAATCACAAAGTGGCGTTCTTAAGAAGAAGTTAGAATCTTACTGCTAATATTTGTGGAAAATGTGGTGGATTAAGAATAGACGAAATGAAGAAACATTCTTAAGAGCCAGAAAGAGAAATCACAGATGAAATGAAAGAAGAGGAAATGCATAGTGTGAAATATTATTGGTGAATCTAAACTTTTGTAGATTATAATTTTGTTTCATAATAGTCTTTCAACAACTTTGATGTACGGTGCATAAGATATTTGAAAAGTGAGGACACCGATATTTGTGGTAGTAAATTTATGCTACATTCAATAGACAAGATTCAAGTATAAAAGTGTTTAACTAAGGACATTCTCTAGTGAATTATTGTGGTGTGAAGTTGAAAAGCTCTGCATTACTGAACTGTGTGAATTGAAATTACTGTTAAAGATCACTTGTTTAACTACTGTGAACAACGAACATAATCGTTTGCAGTTAACGTGAAGATATGTGTTAAATATATAAATTCAAGTGTTACCTAATTAAACACGGATTTTGGCTCCGAATGTGGAAGAAGTCTGATGTAATCAAGTTAATGTGATATATTTCACTTCTGCTACAAGATTATGCGAGACTTCAATATGTACATATACATTAAAACTAATAACTTTGAAGATAAAAGTTAAGAAAATTTAATTATATATTAAATTCATTATGGTAGTGTCATAGGCTCTTCATATAATGCTAATATATTTTATTAACGAAATATGCTAAAGATTTAATTCTCCATTATTTATGGAAATACTATACGTACGAAGTTACTGAGATTTTACTTTTTAGCGTTGTAATAAAATACGGTAAAATTTTACCCATTAAGTTAAATGGGGACGTTTGGTTTGTGGTGTTTGCGTAGTGGAAACTGATCGCCAGTGTCTGTAATGTATGGAGATGATAACGCAACGTGAGACTGGCTCCAGTTTCAAGAATAAGTGCGTGTTGTGTTGCGTGTCATGATGCAGATGGAAGAATGTTGTCGCGCGGCCATCACTCTGAACCCCGCCGCCGCTGGATCGGGGAACAGCGGAGCACCTGCGGAATGGGACGTCGAAATGGATATTCGGGAACACATCCAGCAATGCTCCTGTACCTGCAACCACATGGGATATGGCAACTTCATGGACTATCAGGTACGGTAATTCAGAATCCTGACTTATTTTAACATCTCTAGGTTTACAGCACGTGACAATAACTTACATACCGTAGAAGTGGGTGAAGTCAATCAGTGGGTGTAAAATCGATCATTTGCGATTTTCATTGAAAATTATATATTTTCTCAGTTGCTTGTTAAAATTTTGTTAGGCTGACTTCATTGTCTTACATTGTAAATGTAAGCGAGAGGGACAACAAAAAGCCTGCGAATGCCAACAATGGGAACACTGTGTAATTACCGTTGAAGTGAAAATTGTTATTCTCAACTTATTCTCTTAAATGAAAACAAAGTCTTACAAACTCTAAATTATAGTCAGCAGTGAAAGGAGACAGGAAGTGTACGCAAGTGCTTTTCGTTGAGATTGTATCGTGAAATAATAGTTTGCAATTCGTAAATGTTAGTATTGAAACTTATTATTTTAAGAAAACTTGTACCTTTGTAGGGTTAAGTTGATCATGCCATCGACCTACTCGAAGCAGATAGGACCAGCAGGAGGAACAAAATTGTTCACCGAAATACCTCCAACACTTATAAACAGAAAAGTGTCATAATATAGCTTATATTGATGGGATAGTAGGGAAAGAGGAAGACGAAATTATGGTGAAATTCTTGCTTAAGAGAAGCACTGCCAAAGGAACATATTTTGTACACTCCTCTGTACCTGACTATGGGAACAACGTAGTTTCTAAAGTGACATGAGGAGGGGAAGATTTCAAATAACATCTGATATAAACCTAAGCAATGTTGAATAACATTTTAGATTATAATTGAAGGGTGGTATTATAATGTAAATTTTGAATTCTTAAATCTTTGTTTGTTGGTATGTGATGTATTAAAATGTGTTTTGATGTTTCATAAGTTGGCAATCATGGATCACGATTGTACAGTGGAGACCGATAGGCCTAATTGTATCGAATAGTATGATTACAGTAACAAAAGATACACTATATAATGCTGTAGGCATATATTGAAAATTATTATTGTTTTTATACCCCTTATAGCAATTAAAATATATGTAATACACTTAATTTGTTTTTTAAAAACCTAAACAGTGATCGACTTTACTCCGCATTATTTTAAAATCGATCTTAAACTAAAAATTCAAATCGACTTTAAAAGCAGGTAACTTCGATCACAAGTAAAATAAAAAAAAAACAATTTTTTATAGATTGCAATTCAATTCTTGTAACGTGTCTTCATAAGTGAAGGATATGACGACAAAATGCTATTTTCTGAGGAACTTCACTCCATTGTATAACCTCAATATCATTAAAAAATTGCAAAATTTTGATCGACGTTACCCTCTTCTACGGTACATCAAGATCAACTTATTCCGTGGGTAGCATATTTCTGTAGTATTGCCTTACCACGTTAAGACACAAATATGTAGAGGGATCCAAAAACTGTACTCACTGTTTGCAAGTCCATATCTCGTGACATATTTGACTTGACGTGACAATTTTTGGCACTGAGAGAGGGTTATGATATGTGGTCGAAATGACCACCACAAACTTGTATACAACGCCCATGAGCCGAACTGTACATCGAACATCTCTAGGTTTACAGCACGTGACTTACATCAAGATCCACCTATTCCATGGGTATTTCTGTACTGTTCTCCAACCAGGAGATCAACCGTGAAAGGAATGTGCTTACTATTGCGTCATCTATTGGAGCGAAGTAGACATATAATGTTATCGTTATAACGTCAGTTTAAAAATCATTCACTCTCCTGCAATTGTTATTTCCTGTATGGAGAGATTAAAAGACCAGGAGATTAACAGTGATCTAATTTTGTATATAGGGTAGTATAAATATGTTATTGTTTGTGCTGTGACAGCGAGCCAATAGAGATATGAGTACCCACGTGTGTGACCTTATGACATTAACATTCATTCACAGTATTACTCCGCTTCGTCTCATCCGGCAGAGACTTTCTCGTGGTTGGAGCACAGTAGTATTGCCTTACCACGTTAAGACACAAATATGCAGAGGGGTCCAAAAAATGTACTCACTGTTTGCAAGTCCATATCTCGTGACATATTTGATTTGACGTGACAATTTTTGGCACTGAGAGAGGGTTATGATATGTGTTCGAAATGACCACCGCAAACTTGTATACAACGCCCATGGGCCGAACTGTACATCGAATATCTCTAGGTTTACAGCACGTGACAATAACTTACATCAAGATCCACCTATTCCATGGGTATTTCTGTAGTATTGCCTTACCACGTTAAGACACAAATGTACAGAGGGGTCCAAAACATGTACTCACTGTTTGCAAGTCCATATCGCGTGACATATTTGACTTGACGTGACAATTTTTGGCACTGAGAGAGGTTTATGATATGTGTTCGAAATGACCACCCTTGTATACAACGCGCAAGGCGTCTAACTGCACACCGAACTATGGCTGGTTGGTGTATTTGGCGTAATGGCAACACATGACTCTTCGATTTTTGCACATAACTCTTAGATTGTTGCTGGTCTTCGTCGATACAAGTCATTCTTGACGGTCCCCCAGACGTAGAAATTCAGAGTTGTCAAATCAGGACCGAGGTTGGTACTCAACAACATCTCTTGATCCACCCACCGTCCGGGTAGAGTTCTATCGAGGTAAGACCTGACGTATGTGTCCATGTGTTGTAAAAACGTCAGCTCTACAGCTTCAGCACATTTCGAGAAAATAATTTAATATTCTGATGATAGGAAGTTGCGCACCAATATCACCTTAAAATCATAGTAATTCGATAAGAGTTTTGTTATATAATATTAGTTGCAGTTAAAAAATATACCTAGGTAACTTTACTTTGTACTATAATATTGTTTTAATTTGTTTGTCGATTATTTTACAATGCTAAAGATACAGTTAATATCAATTCCAGCTTGCCATGTCATACTCAATCTCTTTCTTTGGGATGTCACTTTCTATATGAATGTATTTCATTCACTTAGTACAGTACAGTTATACTACTACTAAATTTATGTGAATATTCCTTCTTAACTCTTTATTATGTTATTAACGTTTAAAACACAACTGCAATATTAAGAAACTGGTGTTATTAGGCTACTTTTTTTTTACAGATAATGTAGAAAATATCAAACAAAAAGAAACTATATAAAATTAACGACATAAAATTTCACGTTCCGTTTGAAACTTGTTCACCACTGTTTTCTTAATCAACAGGCTACATATTCATATAAATAATCCTTCCTCCTTCCATACTAGCGCTTGATGCCCGCCGACGACGTCAATGTCAGAAAAATGCGCTTGCTTTGACATCACTGCCTCAACGTAACCTTAGATAACATAACATTACCAGATTAGCGCAGGTTAGGTTCGCTTAGTTTAATTAAGGTTAAGGTTAAGGTTAGGTTAGTTTAGTTTAGGTTGTGACAGGTTATGTCAGGTTACAGCCGAAATTGGTTTTTATATGCAGCTGCGATTTTTCGAAACAAACTGTAGTAGTTTCTTCAGAACATGAAGTCCACACCTGTGGAGTAACGGTTAGCGAGTCTGGCCGCGAAGCCAGGTGGCCCGGGTTCGATTCCCGGTCGGGGCAAGTTACCTGGTTGAGGTTTTTCCGAGGTTTTTTCCGAGGTTTTCCCTCAACCCAATACGAGCAAATGCTGGGTACTTTCGGTGCTGGACCCAGGACTCATTTCACCGGTATTATCACCTTTATCTCATTAAGACGCTAATTAACCTAAGCTGTTGATAAAGCGTCGTAAAATAACCTACTAAAAATTAGAACATGTAAGACGACGAAAGGAACCTTTGTCAATAGAGATTATATGAATGGAATGCTAATTTGTAACATGCATAACTTGAACAAAACAAATTGAATGTGCAATTTCGAAAAGGGCACATCTGTGAAAGGTAAAAATATTCATGAATTAAATAAATATATACTCGTATTCAATTTTGAACTATTGTACTACACCAACAAGACTTGACAGTTGGCATTTTAGGGTCAAAATACAATGTAATATGAAAAATATATATATATAAGATAATATCATATGATTTTTTTGGTTCTTTATTTTGGAAATATGTCCTTTCAGCAATACATGGACAATGTTTTTACAAATAAGCAGGAAATTAGAAACAAAAATATTAAAAAATATAACACAAAATATAATATACAAAAAATTGGTAATTGACAAATATTAAAAGACAATGAGTAAATTATTTCAAGAAAAAATAACATACAAAAATCAATCAAAGCCCTCTTCTGTAATGTCTGCAATTTTTAGTTGGTTGATATGCCATTGTAAGATGAATAATCTGTATTGTTTGGTAGTGGAGCGCATCAACTTTTTACTTTTGAAAGGCTGAAAATTTCTGCAGTAATATCATTGTCTATGTCACATTTTGCGATCACTCACCTGTTTTTTATTTTATGGGGTAAATATTGTACAAATTCATAGAACGAGGATAACTAAAATATTACTTTTTGACACACCTACATGGAAACTGCTGCTTTTCATGACACAATATTGGTTAGAAAGTTTGTCTTTGCTGTGCGCGTATGGCAAAAATATTCAATTCATTTTTCCGAATGAATACCAGAAAGTTGTCATAGTAACATAATAAAGTTATAACACAGTCTAGTATCATAGTCATGAAGCTTGAAGTAATTTTTTGCATTTGTCGCGATACAGCACCCCAAGCGGTTAGCAACTGGGAGTACTAGGAACAATAGATTGTGCCGGTACTATTTCGCATTGTCTGTGGTGAGGCGACAGCAGCGATCCTAAAGGCTAGCAACTAAAGTTCAACTGTCATGTGATGCATATTCCCTTCGTATTGAGCTTTGTGTCTATGTACTAGACTGTGGTTATAATTAGAGGTGCTACATATACAGTGTGTCCCAAATTGATATATGCACGTTTTGAAACACTATTTCTTAACAACGAGATGATATAGAAATATGATTTTTGCGGTTTTGTATTCTTAAGTCCGTACATGTTCAAAATGGCCCCCTTACGCCACAGTACATTCCCAACAACGACGTACAACAGAGCGACAAACCATCTGGATTGTTACTAATGGAATATCATTACAGGCATTTTCAATCTGAACTCTCAGTTCTTCCAGTGTTTGAGGTTTTGTGGCGTGCACTGTATCTTTTAGAGGTCCCCATAGATAGAAGTCTGGAGGGGTTAAATCCGGAGATCGAGGTGGGAACTCCGCAGCACTTCCTCTTCGTCCTATCCATCTCTGGGTCGTCCTGATTTAGTGCGTGGACAAGTCTCAAAATGTAAGGCTTCCATTTTGAGCTCGCAAAATTGATGAACACTGGATTTGCTGATACCAATCTCATGAGAACATTGCCTCATTAACTTTTTGGGGATTGTGCAAAAGCCTGCATGACTACACCTACATTCTCGTTATCGATGGACTTTCTCTTTCTTCCGCACCGCCCTTTCAACACATCTTGTATCGTTCCGTACAATGTTCAAAAATAATTTCACAACAAAGAAATAAGAGAGAAATACGATTTCTGCGGTTTATGATTCAGAAGGCAGTGGAAAGTATGGAAACATGTTCATCTGTTTATAAAGGAATATAGCGGTGCAATTATCGTTGGATGAACTTAAATGGATACTGAAATGTTATTGGAAAGTGGAGAATATTGTTGAGGTTCAACGACGTTGGAGGGTTGAATTTGGAACATAACCACCAACAAGATTAACTATCACAAGAATCCTAGACAAGTTTGAAGTCGACAGAACGGTGCAAGATGTGTGAAAGGGCGGTGCGAATGAAAGGGAAGTTCCACCGATAACGAGAGTGTTGATGCAGTCATGCAGGCTTTTGCACAATCTCCAAAGAAGTCAATGATGCAATGTTGTTGTGAGATTGATATCAGAAAATCCAGTGTTCATCAAATTTTACGAGCTTAAAATGGAAGCCTTGCATTCCAAGACTTGCCCACGCACTAAATGAGGACAACCTAATGATGGATAGGACGAAGAGGAAGTGCTGCGGAGTTCATTCCTCGATCTCCAGATTTAACCCTTCCAGACGTCTACCTATGGGGAGCTCTGAAGGACACATTGCATGCCACAAAACCACAAACACTGGAGGAACTGTGAGTTCAGATTGAACATGCCTGTAATAATATTCCATTAGCAACAATCCAGTTGGTATGTCGCTCTGTTGTACGTCATTGTTGGGAGTGTACTGTAACGTAAGGGGGCCATTTTGAATATGTACGGACTTAGGAATACAAAACCGTAAAAATCATATTTCTGTCTCATCTCGTTGCTGGGAAATAGTGTTTCAAATTGTCTATACATCAATTTGGGACTCTCCGTATATTCTATAACGAAAAAGAATTCAAGTCGTATACAAGAATTAAATTTAATTACACGTGTTGGAAATATTAGTTGCACATGTACTTTTTTATTTTTAAATTTCGAAATCCTATTTTAATCGGTGAAATAATGGTTACAGTTAATTACTTTCAAGGGATGCTGTACTTTTTACTTCTGTTGAGAGGATTTAAATTTATCATGTTCTTACATTTCCCTGTAAATGGAAGACTGTTATCTTTACTGAAGAGTAGACCTATACACGAATAAGATATTGTAGAAATTCAACACACGATAATTAATGACAGAATTAATACACTTTAATACACCCTACCACAAGATATTTTTATATTCTTCATCTTATACAGTTTCAGTTGCTAGAAATTGGAACTCGCTACCGAGTGATGTAAGGGGTTGTTGGACAATAATTTCATTTAGATCAAAATTACATAAATTCTTACTTAACAAATTAATTGCTGATTAATATTTATTATTTATAATGAAACTAACATCCGTCCATTCTTATTATTATCATTAATTTCTCTAAATAGATTTACAAAACCTCTAATGGCAATTACATTAATATTCTCATCATAGAAATATATTTTAGATTTATATATATTTTTTTTCTCCCTGTAACATAGTTCTAGTAAGCTTATATTAAATTAATTTTCATCATTTTACTATCTCAAATTAATTATAATTGATTGAATTAAATTAGCTCATGAATTAAGTTACTACTTTACTTTATAGATTTATCTAAATTTAAATAAATATGTAGTCTACTAGTCGTTAAAGATTAACTGAAGAATATTTCTGGAGAATCTTTTAAGTGTAGTGTAAATATTCGTAATTGTATTGTATTGATTAAGGCTGGTTGAGTGGAAGAGAAGGCCTTATGGCCTTAACTCTGCCAGCGAAAATGAAACATTATTATTATTATTATTATTATTATTATTATTATTATTATTATTATTATTATTAATTTGGAAGTTAATGTTATATAAGGTAAAGGTTGGTAATATTGTGATATGAGTAATATGGTGATAGTTCTTTTTGATAATTTATTAAAATTTTACTGAACGAGAGGAAGATCGGTTTTTTTTTGCGTCAAGGTATTAAGGGAATGTTCGTGGACAAGCTCTTGCACACAACCGGTCCTTCTCTCGCTCAGTAAAGTTGTAATAAATTCTCAAAAAGAACTATCACAAAATTACTCGTATCACAATATTACTGACCTTTACTCTAAGTAGACACGCATAATATTAATGCATTACTGAGTTTTAATTTTATAAATGTGAGAATACATTTAATAACGAAGTGCATAGAAATGATTATAAAGTTAGTACTAAGAACGGTTCGAAAATACTTGAAATATAGAAGCACCCAGTTGCTCCCTTTTCCGCTGCTTACGAAGTTCACTTTAACAACTTGAGGTAACAACCTCGTTCTCTGAAATGCGTCCTTCACAACTTCCCGTTAAAGGTTCCCATTAAATCTCGCAGCAATTTCCATTGTGCAAATGACTGGAAAGCGTAATCCTTTCTCTCAAGTTTTATGACAGGATAGCTTAATTCTAGGGATTTGACCTTGCGCTGAATTGTGCTTGTTATTTCATTACAATTTACTTCAGGAATAAAAGTAATATTTTATTAAAATTATTTAAGGCGACTTAGGAACTGTAATTGAGTAAACGTGATACTTAACAATGGACATTTAATGAGTTTTACATTATTAATTAGATAATATGTTTGTACATGAATATTTTTGAAAAAAAAAATAGTTTGTGTGATTTTTAATGCAAAAAAACAGAATTTTCTGAATCCAGAGATATAATAAAGTTTATAAAGTTGTGCTGTTTAAGGGAAGACTTCACTGAAAATCATGAAAATTTTTCCAAATTTTTTTTTAGCTATTTTACTTATTCAGAATTTATATTTTCATACCCCAAATGGATTCAGCTCAATTCTGATTACAAATACTCGTATGTTTACACTTTTAAATTAAGGCTGGAAGGGGCGTGAATTTAAAATCTGTCAAAATTGTTTTTCATCGAAGAATTCTTTTTTAAAATTTCTGATTACAAATCTAGTAACTTTTTGTTGGCTCCCTGAAGTTAATAGATGAATGTAGCGGAGGAGAATATTAATTCACATAAATATTCATTTTCTTTTCAAATCTATTTTTCTGTGTTCATTTTTGTTGATTCAACACCAACTTTCTTATGCCAAATATTAATCAATCTGGATGAAATTTTTACTGCAAGTATTTATGAGGTAGCTGCATGTTTCTAGCATTTATTTTGTGAGAAATGCTGCTAGTTTATTTTATTAATATTTTTCTTAATGCTGCTAGTTTATTTTATTAATATTTTTCGCAGCATTTCTCACAAAATAAACGCATAGAAACATGGAGCTACCTCATAAATACTTGCAGTAAAAATTTCATCCAGGTTGATTAATATTTGGCATAAGAAAGTTGGTGTTGAATAAAAAAAAATGAACACAGAAAAATAGATTTCAAAATAAAATGAATATTTATGTAAATTAATGTTCTCCTCCGCTACATTCATCTAGTAACTTCAGGGAGCCAACAAAAAGTTACTAGATTTGTAATCAGAAATTAAAAAAAAATAATTCTTCGATGAAAAACAATTTTTACAGCTCTTTAAATTCCACATCCCCTTCCAGCCTTAATTAAAAAGTGTAACTATACGAGTATTTGTAATCAGAATTGAGCTGAATCCATTTGGGATATGAAAATATAAATTCTGAATAAGTGAAATAGCTAAAAAAATTTTGGAAAATTTTCATGATTTTCAGTGGAGTCTTCCCTTAAGTGGACATGTTCTAACACAATACGCGTCAGCTAAGGCATTCACTTTTAACTCTAAGTTAAATTTTTCAAAATTTGTAATTTTTCAACACGTTATTTCATAACTCCAAAACCAATAGAGATAGAATGCTGAAATTTTGCACACTGATTTCTGAACCATTTATGTAAAAAGTAGACCACAATTCTGCCCATAACTTTGAAAAAAAAAGTTAGTCACAAAACATTATGTGAATTTTAATATTTTTTATATAGAACAAATAAAAAAATTAATTCTATTAAAATTAACAACTCTACTTGTCTGAGGGTAGTCCCCTTTTAGAAATAAGTGTTCATTACATTCAGTAAAAAATTAAATGCGTCACAGAAACACTAACATTGTTATGATATAAATGCATAATTTTTTTCATACTCTGATAAAACTAGGTTTTAAAAAATTACTATTGGTTTCTTTTTTGTACGTTCATCAGTTATTTAAATTATAATAGTCTTGTTACGGTACATTGTAATTTTTTTCCACTTGTGAGTTCATTTTCTTGTAAAAGTTTATAAATCTAGACCTGTATTTTTCTGACATTATTTGTTTTCATTCACTTAGATATACCTTTAATACATTCTTTTTCCACTTTTAATACCACCGATATTTTTAGGAAAGACACAGTAATGGACTTATCCTTTCATAGAGCACGAAATTGGATTTATGTTAATATTAATAATTTCTAGTAGTATTTGTTTATTTATTTATTTATTTATCTATTTATTTATTTATTTAATTTATTTATTTTATTTTATTCATTCATTTATTCATTCATTCATTCATTCATTCATTCATTCATTCATTCATTCATTCATTCATTCATTCATTTATTTATTTAACCTAGTGTCTCCTCTTCCTCTCTGCCAGGATATTATAGTTTTTATACAATATCAAGAATACATTTAGAATTAAAATTTAATATTAAATTTACAATTAAAATAGAATCAAAATACTAGAACTAATTGACTAATACACAGAGAAGTTTTATTGTACTGGGTGTTCATTTCAAAGTGTGTCATGACGTCACTGTTGTTGAGTCACCGATTTGAAGCGAGTTTCAGCTTATATGTCAGAGAAGTTGCCTATTATTTAAGGCGTTCTTCAATCTGAACTTGAGAACGCGTACGGTATAACTTGAACGTCGTAGCAACAGATGGCGATCTGTACGGTCTGTGTGTTACCATAACCTCTTTCGAACTGTGTTTTGCGCCGGCAAGTCGCATGCAGGGTATTTGTTATCATCGGTTGCGTATGGTAACATTCCACAACACAAATCAAATACTCCTTGTCCATGTTGACCGTCGAAGTTAATGTCAACAAATACGTAAGTAATCGTCTTAACCCTCTCCCCCCCCGTATCCCGACAGTACGTATTTCCAAACAGTTCACATTCCTGCCACTATCGGCGTTATCGTACGCATCGGTACGTACTCTTCAGAATGAACGCCATACTTGCTAGGCAACTTCTCTGCCTCCTAGGTAATACACCTTTGCGGAAGTGTAGGAAGATTGAGTTCTCTAGGCTCATCGGCTAGCCTCATGACGGCATACAGCGAGCCATGACACACTTTGAACTGAACACCCAGTATATGTTAAGGACAAAGAAAGAATTAGTTGCAGGAGTACAAATTGAACATAGCATAATTACATAAGGATGGAATTACTGGAGATTGAAGTATTTTATGCTAGACTGAGATAAATATTTACAAGAAACGATGTCTCAAAGAATATAAATTACTGACCAAGTACGTAGTAAGTTCCCTTATGAATTTTTGACAATCATTGATTCTAGCAGGTAGCGAATTCCAGAGTCTTGACAGGCCTACTGTAAAAGAGAATGAGTACTAGGAGGTGCGATGTGACGATATTATTAGTATTGTTTCGTACTGAGAACGTGTGTTCAAATGATGGGAAGGAAGATAATTGAAGCGAGATAACAGGTACGAAGGAATGGAGTAGTTTAAGATTTCGAAGTGAAGGAGAAGTGAATGTAAATTCCTTCTTTTACCTAAATTAAGCAAACCTATGCCTTTCATGGATGGGGTGATGTGACCATAATTACGAACATTGCAAACAAAACGTACAGACAAATTACGAGAACGTTAAAGTTCCTTTTCTTGTCGCTGGAAAGGTCAGCGAGTAAGATATCGGCATTATCAAAATAAGAGAATACAAGCGTCCGCACAAGGCACTTTCTTAAACAAGAGAAAGATGAATATTTATTCGTTTTAGCACATGGATAATAGAATTTACTTTTCTGAAGGTTTCTGCGATTTGCATATCTCAGTTCAGATTATTTTCCATGCGAATGTCAAGATCTTTTTTTTTTTTTTTTTTTTTTACGAAAGTGCTGAAAGGAATATGCTCTGTATTTGGTTGAAAGCGGGGATATGCTAAGTTGTTTTACAGCTTCATATTGACGTTGTTTCCTAATATAATATATTGAATTTTATACAGAATTATTCCAATTCAGTAAGACCGCTTATACAGTTCTGTCTAATTTGTCTTCGTTCATAATAAATAATTATTACATAGTTTTTAGTGTATGAAAATTGTAATAAAACAATATATTGCAACAATGGTCATGTAATATTGTCAAATAAATGGTTGTAAACAGGGTGAACAAAATTGTGGTTTACCGCCAGGTAGCTTTTGTTTCGGCCAAGAGAAGCGTGGAACTTCCGGCTAGGGCTTCAACCTCGAAGGGGGCCATGACCAGCGAAAATAATAATAATAATAATAGTAATAATAATAATAATAATAACAAAATAATAATAATAATAATAATAGTAATAGTAATAATAATAATAATTACAATTACGTACTTACAAATAGGTTTTAAGGAACCCGGAAATTCATTGCCGTCCTCACATATGCCGGCCATGTGGTCCTATACTGAGCAAGATTAATCTAATTCCTACCATCATCCTACCTCCCTAAAATCCATTTTTATATTATCCTCCCATCTATGTATCGGCCTTCTCAAAGGTAGTCTCCTCCTCAACTAACACACTACATGCATTTCTGGATTCACCTATACGTGTATACTTGCTCTGTCCAACTCAAACGTCTGGATTTAATGTACCTCATTATGTTAGGTGAACAATACAATGCATGCAGTTCTGCGTTGTGTAACTTTCTCCATTCTCTCTTAGCTCCAAATATTTTCATAAGCACCTTATTCTCGAGCAACCTTAACATCTCTTCCTGTGTCAAAGTGAGAGTCCAAGTTTCACAACCATACAGAACAACCGGTAATATAGCTATTTCATAAATTCCAACTTTCAGATTTTACGAGAGCAGACTAGATGAGAAAAGCTTTTCAACCGAACAATAACAGACATTTCCGATATTATGTCTTTAATTTCCTATCGAGTGTCATTCATATTTGTTACGTTGTTCCAAGGTACTTGAATTTTTCCAACTGTTCAAAGAATAAATTTCCAAATTTGATATTTCCATTTCATATAATGTTCTGGTCACGAGACAGTCATATATACTTTCCTTTTCGGGGTTTACTTTCAAACCTATACCTTACTTGCTTTAAGTAAAATTTCCGTGTTTTCCCTAAAATAATAATAATACTAATAATTATTTCATAATATTCTGCCCAAGCGCAGGTCTTTCACTGCAAACTCAGCATTCTACAGTTCTTCCTATTTTCTGCCTTCCTCTTTGCCTCTCCTCACACGATTCATATATCTTAATCCATAATAAACATAACAGTAATAATAATAATAATAATAATAATAATAATAATAATAATAATGATAATGATAATTTGACTGCCTTCGTGGTCTGTTGGTCAGCATGCTGGCTTCCAGATCGGGAGGTCCCGGTTCGATTCGGGCTGCACTTTCGGTGAATTTTTCTTGAAGAATTCCCTGGGTGTCTAGAGTCTGGAAATTTGTATGAATGTGAGTGTGATTGTAAATGTGCCCGGTTAATATTAATTAACCAATCGTCACATATATAAAATACATCAGGACTGTCGCTGGGCAGTAACCTGAACACACGTTTCAGCGTCACTCCATCTGTTAGCACAACCATAAAGCATCTAATAGATGCTATAGAGTTACTAACAACGAAAAAATGATGATAATAATAATAATAATAATAATAATAATAATAATAATAATAATAATAATAATAATAATAATAATACCGGTAATAATAATAATGGAACTTGCTGTTACACTAAAACTTAAGTTTTTTTCTGAATATTTGAGTATGAAGGCCACCAGACTAATGCTGTCAGGGCTAGGGTCCCGAACCGTTCAGGCGGGATTGACCAGTGTTCATAGTAGGCCTATGCTGTATTCCTAGAGGAATTTTTTACTACTTTACCGAGACGGATAGAATTCGGAATTAGAAAAATTTCTGACAAGCCTAACACTTTTTGAGCATGAGTGATATGGACAGAAAAAGTTTGAGCCAAGTGCACCCCATTTTTCTCAAAGCTTTACAGTAGGCTATCTTTAAAATTCGCGTTAATTTGAATTGGCAGTTTTGTAATATCTATTTTCACTTTGAAAACTCTACCCACACAGAGAGACCTTGAAATCTTGGTTAATGATGTTCAACTCAATGTTAATGTAGATAGTTGCAAGAAGATACTTTCTTCCTTAAAATTTCACTGGAAGAAAGGTATTTAAGAAGCTTCATTGTACAATAAATAGGTTCTTTTGTGTTATAAGCGCCTCTTTTCAATGTATAGGCCAAATGTGAGAGGGGTCTTTTAGTCCACAGAATCTTTAAATAGAGAAAGTAATAAATAATTAGTTGAAGAAAGAAATCCAGGTGAAACTCCAAAATTTTTCTGTGTTCTATGACTATGTTATGATAGAGCTGATAAAGGGAACCAAATCTCAAAAAAAAAATTACATGTTTAAAAGTTCAAGTTGTAATGTCTGCGAACACTGTGCCACTATTGTCTAACAGTTTTCAAAACAAAATATTGATGTTCATGTCTATCGGTACATTAACTCTTAATTTCCTCTTTATTGTTCATCGCAACTTTGAAATGTGAATAGCACGTAGGTTAAGATAACATATTAAATGAAAATGTCTTACCAACTAATTGTGATGCGCTGTACTTTATTAAAATATATTATTTCCCCATACAATTTGTGAAAATTGTTGTTAAATCGGCGTTTCTTATTCAAGAACACGTATTTTCTTACTTCATGCATCTCATTCGATTATTTTCACTTTTTTTTTTCTGTCGTCGTCTGGCAACTAGCAGTTGTGCGACCTAAAATATATCTGTTAAACGGCTTTCTTAATATTATGCTATAAATTTCTGTGTTTCTTAAAACTGTGTAAAAATGACATAACATGAAACAATATGTAAGTCCCCTATTAAGTTTCATTTAGAATGACTGTATTATAGCTGTTAGATTTCAAAAAGACATATGATTCGGTTAAGAGAGAGTTCTATATGATATTCTTATTGAATTTGGTATTCCCATGAAACTAGTTCGATTAATTAAAATGTGTCTTAGTGAAACGTACAACAGAGTCCGTATAGGTCACTTTCTGTCAGATGCGTTTCCAATTCACTGTGCACTATAACCTTCACTTTTTAACTATGCTGTAGAGTATGCCATTAGGAAAGTCCAGAGTAACAGAGAGGGTTTGGAATGGAACGGGTTACATCAGCTGCTTGTTTATGCGGATGACGTGAATATATTAGGAGAAAATCCACAAACGATTAGGGAAAACACGGGAATTTTACTTGAAGCATGTAAAGAGATAGGTTTTGAAGTAAATCCCCAAAAGACTAAGTATATGATTATGTCTCGTGACGAGAATATTGTACGAAATGGAAATATAAAAATTGGAAATTTATTCTTTGAACAGTTAGAAAAATTCAAGTACCTTGGAACAACGTAACAAATATGAATGACACTCGATAGGAAATTAAACACAGAATAAATAAATATTGGAAATGCCTGTTATTATTCGGTTGAGAAGCTTTTATCATCCAGTCTGCTGTCAAAAAATCTGAAAGTTAGAATTTATAAAACAGTTATATTACCGGTTGTTCTTTATGGTTGTGAAACTTGGACTCTCACTTTGAGAGAGGAACATAGGTTAAGGGTATTTGAGAACAAGATGCTTAGGAAAATATTTGGGGCTAAGAGGGATGAAGTTACAGGACAATGGAGAAAGTTACAAAACACAGAACTGCACGCATTGTATTCTTCACCTGACATAATTAGGAACATAAAATCCAGACATTTGAGATGGGCAGGGCATGTAGCACGTATGGGCGAATCCAGAAATGCATATAGAGTGTTAGTTGGGTGTCCGGAGAGAGAAAGACTTTTGGGGAGGCCGAGACGTAGATCGGAAGATAATATTAAAATTGATTTGAGGGAGGTGGTATATGATGATAGAGACTGGCTTAATCTTGCTCAGGATAGGGACCAATGGCGGGCTTATGTGAGGGCGGCAATGAACCTCCGGGTTCCTTAAAAGCCAGTAAGTAAATAAGTATTATAGTTGTCATTGTTATGGGATAAATTCGTGTAAAAATAGTTATAGTTCTAGTGAATGAATGTAGATATAGTAATAGTTCTTGTGATATAACTGTAAATGAAATGATCACGTTACAATATCTTAGCTATCTTCGTTAACATGCAAATCAAATACATTCTTGTAAAGACATTTATAGTTCTTGTGAATGAATGTAGATATAGTAATAGTTCTTGTAATATAACTTTAAATTAAATGTTCACGTTAAAATATGTTACCTTCCTTAACATGCAAATACAATAAATTCTTGTAAATACAGTATCAGTTCTTGTGGATGAATGTAGATATAGCAATAGTTCTTGTAATCTATACTAATAATAAATCTGTAGCCGAAATTTTTCTGGTAATTTTCGATTTCCCAAAAATAATTGGTCATAACATATATAATTAACCACCTGAAACCGAAGATCGCTTTTTTTAAATTTTTGTATGTATGTATGTATGTATGTATGTATGTATGTATGTATGTATGTATGTATGTATGTATGTATGTATGTATGTATGTATGTATGTATGTATGTATGTATGTATGTATGTATGTATGTATGTATGTATGTATGTATGTATGTATGTCTGTCTCTGTCTGTCTGTCTGTATGTTTGTTACATTTTCACGCGATAATGGCTGAAAGGATTTCGATGGAAATTTGAATATAAATTAAGTTCGTTGTAACTTAGATTTTAGGCTATATGGCATTCAAAATACATTATTTAAAAGGGGGTTATAAGGGGGCGCCTGAATTAAATAAATCGAAATATCTCGCTTATTATTGATTTTTGTGAAAAATGTTACATAACAAATGTTTCTTTAAAAATCATTTCCGATAAGTTTTATTCCTTGAAAAATTTTGATAGGACTGATATTTAATGAGATAAATGAGTTTTAAAATTAAAATAACTGCCATCTAAGGCCGTGTAATGAATTAAAAAACAAATGACTTCGTCTGTAAGGGGCCTTGGACAGTAACAATCGAAAGCTATGGAAGATTGCATACAGAGAATGTTTCTGTGTTTGTATGAAGTAGGCTTTTATCGGAAGCTAAATTAACCGATTTGTATAATTAATTATAATTTCACCATTGGAAAGTGTAGTTTCTCTAGATGGACATAATGCTATAATGTTATTACAGTAACTTCTGATATAATATAATATAATATAATATAATATAATATAATATAATATAATATAATATAATATAATATAATATAATATAATATAATATAATATAATATAATATAATATAATATAATATAAGTTATTTGAAGGGTTCACAACCATAGTGGGCCAAGCGCCATTTACTGAATACGTAGAAAACAAGGGTTAAAATTAAGTTATTACCATAATTCAATGGAAACCTATAACAAGTAAAATAAAATATACACATTAAATCTAAATGATGTCAATCTTCATTAAACTATAGTTGTATGTAATAAAAATTAAGAAACTGGTTAAAGGAATTGTCATTGCACCAAATGAGTGTCTCTGGACCAAAATGATCGCATTTTAATTATTTGGATGCAATTTAATTTAAGTAACATATTAAACGATTTATCCTTCTATCAAACACGAATGTTCCCTGGATCAAACGTTCTATTTTAATTATGTAATTACTTTATATTTATTTCTAACGGGTGCAGCGGAGCGCACGGGTACGGCTAGTATAACTATAAGTAAATGAAATGATCACATTAAAATGGCTTGGTTATCTTCGTTAAAATATGCAAATCAAATGCGCCAAGATGCTAACTCTGATATTCATATAATAAGTTGAAAATACTGATTTTGATGCTAAAATGACAAATTTTAAATATAAATCGCTAAACTACCACCAAATCCATGAAGAGATTACTGTGATAGTACAGAAACTGTCCATTCATTTTGCGCATTAGCATAGTGAACAGGAGTAGCGAATTTAAACAGTAATGGTAGCCTAACCACAAAGTTAACGTTAAAACTACGTGAAAAGTCATTTTCTTTACAATTTAAAGCACTCACCAATGGGCTCTAGGTAGGCCTAATGCATAATTTCTGCTTAATGCGGTAGGTACCCAAAACTAAACCGTCGAGTTTAGAATTCTCTGCTGTTAAGCTCAGGTATTGATTTTAACAGATGATGAAACTGTGTTACCAGTTGAAGAATTATTCCGATCCACTTGTTCCTGATCTATCCTGAGCCCTCATATAGCGTAATGCTGCCATATTTTCCACCACTTGATTTTATAGAATCTAAATCGAGTTTATGAAATAAAAGATGAAATCAATCTCAATTTTAACGATACTGATTATCGAATCACTGAAAATTTTCGATAATAAATAATGTTGACTTACTCCAATAAAATGAACTACATGGAAGATAGTATTTCCCATGAGATAATTATATACATATTTTCAATTGCTTTTAATTGAAAGTGATTGCGTGAATAAATTTTATCCTATCGTTTGTCATCAGTTCATTGACCTGTGAAGTAAGAATTACTTATTATTATTATTATTATTATTATTATTATTATTATTATTATTAATATTATTATTATTGTCAATATTATTATTATTACTATTACTATTAGTATTATTATTATTATTATTATTATACGAAATATGAAAAAGCCTGAATCCTATTAGGGCAACGGCCTCCTACATTAGTGTAGGGTGAGGGAAGGTCTACTACACTTGGGGAGCCAGTCCAAGAGAGCTTACACTATACACTTACAATCTAAACACACAAACTATACAAACTAACACGAAAACTATAAAGATTATTCACATGAATTATAGCAACTAAACATCCACAAAAAAACTATACAAACTGAACACAAATAATACAATCTAAACACACACACACACACACACACACACACACAAACTATCCAAACAACAAATTATAAAAAAACTGAACACACAAATTATACAGTCTTAACACACACACGAACTATCGAAATGAAACTCACAAAAAACTATAGAATTTGAACACAAATTATAAAGTCTTAACACACAAAAACTATGCAAACTGAACACACAAATTATACAGTCTAAACACACAAACTATCCAAACTAAACACACTAAAAAAATTATAACTAAAATCATACATTGTGCCAACTAAACATACAAACTACCGAAACTAAACACAGAAAACTATACAGTTAAACAATTAAACACATAAATTACATCAACTAAAATAAATTATTATTATTATTATTATTATTATTATTATTATTATTGTTATTATTTTATTATTATTATTTTATTATTATTACTATTATTATTATTGTTATTATTATTGTTGTTATTATTATTTTATTTTTATTATTATTATTATTATTTTATTATTATTATTATTATTATTATTATTATTATTATTATTATTATTATTATTATTATTATTAAGTTTTGATGACTAATAAAGCAGGAATATACTGAAGTCGATATACGTAGTATTCAGTTGTACTGTATACTTACCGGTACTTACAGTCAAGAAGTGCACATGATACAGCTTACGTTACGAGGGATCAGATCTGCGCCTGAAACATCACGAATAAAACAAATTTTAATGACGGATGATAATGGAACACAAAACCTTGGAGCCCACGTAGTATTAATATGGTGTAATGATATCACAATTTTCGCTGTAGTCTAATTGGTATATTTCTGTGGACAATTACTGTGCTTCTAAAATGTATGACAGCGCAGTTACGTTTTAGTAGTTATTTTACGACGCTTTATCAACATTTTATGTTATTTAGCGTCTGAATGAGATGAAGGTGATAATGCCGGTGAAATGAGTCCGCGGTCCAACACCGAAAGTTACCCAGCATTTGCTCATACTGGGTTGAAGGAAAACCACGGAAAAAACCTCAACGAGGTAACTTGCCCCGACCGGGAATCGAACCCGGGCCACCTGGTTTCGCGGCCAGACTCGCTAACCGTTACTCCACGCGCAGTTGTTTATAACGTATTTATACGTTCTGTATTTATATGTATTTTCTGTACATGTTACTAGATTACGATGTAACGAGAGTATTTTATTTAATATTATTTGGAATAAACCAACTAACATGTCAATTTTTATATTTAAAATACATCTCATGCTACAAGAATAATAAAAAGCTACACATTTTCTACTCCCGATCGAGAGAGATGAGAAGAAACGTTCATTTGATAACCAAAACGGAACATCTCGTGTAACATCAATGAAGGATGATGTCGGTGATTGTGGTGTATTAAGTAGTTTAAATTGAAACTGGAATATTGCAAATAGAAAGAAAGAATTTGAACTTATTGCTTAACCCGGAGCTGGTCGTTATATGACCATTTTGTTAATTATCTAAATCAAATAACAGTTCCATAAAAATGGAAGAGATTGCAAGTTAGTTTCTTTCTTAACCTACCCTTAAAAAGTGTTGGCTATTACCTGAAGAAGAAATTTCTTCGAACGATACATTATACCCTGTAAAAAATATTTCTTTTACCAGTAACTCAGTTATTATGGAGTTATTAAATCATGTCAATGTCTGTCAATGAATTTCTAATCATATTCGTGTTTATTAGTTTCCTTCAATAGTTCGTTACTTCTTCCTATAATAAAATAGAAACATCTGTTTTAATTACAAAGCTAGTTGATCATATAATAGGGCCCGGAAGTGTTTAAGCAGGTATGGACATTCTTTTTAAAGAAATGTAAAAAATAAATTCCTGAGAACTATGTACAGGGACATCATTTTATTTTTACTAACATTTTTAATATTAACCTGTCTATACCTTTAGAGAACCGGAAACACCGCTTGCTCCCCCCTCCAAGACTGGAGTTCGATGATACTGGCGAAAAACACAAATCACTCTACTAGGTATAGGACGGAAGAAAAGTAGTTCATCCATTTACGTAAACTAGTAAATATCGCGATTTTGAGTTTGATAATTTTCATTAGGTTTTCCTTTAATCAAAGTACAGTACTGTATTAAGAATAAGTGATTTTACTCACGAAGTGAGTTATCCATGCTAACGTATTCATTATGCGGTGTATATTATACTGTCTACAGCACATTAGCGTACAATATAGAGAAAGAAGTTAATTTGAAAAATAATCATAATATCAATATTTAAACACAATTTTGAAAATGGTGGCTGTTCATTTCGATACAGGCTTCAGTTCTTTTGTGCATATTATCACACTGTAGACTATTGCATCTAATTCCAATTGCCAGTTTCGTCCTTCGTACTAGTAACTCATGTTGAAATAATTCTGTACCTACTCTACGTACTGTAAATTCAATCTTCACTTCTGCCCGACCCGAAAATATAAAATTACTCAGACGTGCTATTTACTATCCGTCCAAGTGGTTATGCCGCAGGATTGTAGAAAGGGAAGAAATCACGTGACAGTTAATTACTTAACGAGGCCCTTTTATTTAAGTTAAATTAAACAGCTGTATAATATTACGTAAACGTCCAATTCCTAAGAGAAATTAATGTTTCCAGAAAAGAGCTAAGACAGCCCAGCTTTTACAGAGGGGCGAGCAGAAGCAGGTAGGGGAAATCGGGATGCGACGTAGGCAAACGGACAGTACCTGTGCGAAAATATGATTCAATATTGAAAGCTCTTTCATCACTGGAAAACGCGAACATATTTCTGGAACGTACTATACTCAGTAACTCAGTACTGCTCACTATCTGCGGTCTTGGTTCTGTGTGGAGTTGGAACTTCATTAGTAGAAGGGGTGGGAGTGAAGTACATTCAAAAACTCAGGTACAATAAAAATTGAAGGAAAAATGAAATGATGTCCCTGTATATATAATACGCATTCAAATAAATAAATTTGGTCCATATAAAGTACCGGAACACAGAGGAAACTCTATTACGTCAAAATATTGTGCACGTCAGAAGAGGTGCGAAGTTGAATTCACGTATTGTCCCCTTTATAGCTTACTGTTTATATGATTACGAAAGGAAAATTAGTTGCGCTGCACACACACACGCATGAGGAGACAAATACTCTCTAACTTTTAATTGGAAATGCTGAATGAAGGACTGTATATAAAACCATATGACACAATAGGGGATTCAATTAAACGGGCATAAAAGATACGACTGCTTTGAAATATATCATTTCTATATCATTGTGTTATGATGGAATTGGAGAATATTTATACACTGTCTCCTTGTGCATAGTTACTAGATTCAGATCCATAACGAGATAAATTTCATGAAGTAATTGATCGCAAACCTCGAAGGTCTTCCTGAACGTGGAGTGTCACTGCTGTCAAAACGACCTCCTTAAAACGAGAAAACCATTTTCTTGCCGTTCTCTCTCCGATAGCATTGTCCCCATACGCGGCGCAAATGTTTCTGGCCACCTCCGCTGCTTTCACCCCTATATTGAACTCAAAAAGAAGAATATGTCGGAAACGTTCCACTTGACCCTCATTTTTCTAGCATCCACGGCTGCACTCACTATCTGCAAAAATGAAAACTTCAATATGTAAACTCAAGCAAAATAGTTGAACTTAAAATAAATTTTATTGTGGAATTGGGAACAAATACTGTACTCCAACCACGAGAAAGTCTCCAGGGAATGAGAGGGAGCGGGGTGATGCTGTGAATGAATGTTGATGTCATGTCATAAGGTCACACACGTGGGTGCTCGAATCTCTATTGGCTATCTCTCAAAACACAAACCATAACACTGATATACACATTTTTATACTACCCTAGTTACAAAATTAGACCACAGTTAATTTCCTGGTCTTTTAATCCCTCCATACAGGAAATAACATATGCAGGAGAGCGCATGGTTTTTAAACTGTCGTTATAACTCTAATATTATCTATCTACTTCGCTCCAATACATGACGCAATAGTAAGCACATTCCTTTCACGGTTGATCTCCTGGTTGGAGAACAGTAGATAGATGGATTTATTGAGTAATATTACACATATAGATGTTACATTACAATCATTTTCTCTAAAATCCAATGCACGGGTGTTCTGACCGTACGTGCTTTGTACTTAAAACAAGTCCTACTTTGTAGGTTTCACTTATGATTATATCCAACCACTCTCTGAAAGAACACATATTAAAATGAAAATGGCACAACAAAACACATTATATAATATATTACTAACCTAAAGCAGACATAAAAGTGTATAATTGGGTAGATACCATTATCCCTTCGTCAGTTCTTATCACAAACTTCAACAGCTGAAGTTCTAATCTTTCTCGCCTTCAAGAGGAACAATCCAGTTTTTTGTTCCCATTCTCTATTCCCCATGAGGTTAAAACATGCTAGCGAACTCCTACTCTGACTTAGCATCAAGGGTGATAGGTATTTTCTCCGTACATGTTCCAATTCGATACATTGTAATAAAATATGTCTATAGGAGTCTTTTCTCTGCACGGTGGACAAAGGCGCTCTAGGAACAAATAAATAATATTAGTACCTGAATTATAAATTGGGATGAAATTATTGGAGTATTTTATACTAGAATAAGGATTAGATAACTATTTACGAGATGATGATGATGATGATGATGATAATAATAATGTTTTCAGTATAACAACATTCTAACACCACCAGAAAGAGATAAGTTAAATACTCATCCTCAGGGGGCATTTGACATAATGTTAAAACATTTTATTAAATGACAGATTAGAAAGTAAGAAAAAAGAAAAAAAGAAAGAAAAAACACAGATATCACAATAATTGAACTTTAAATTTTCTCCGTTAACAGCAATATTTAATTGATTTTTTTAAATGAGGAGTATTAGCAAATTGTATGTTTGGGAATTTAGCTATTATCATGTTATAAAGCCTTTGGCCGAAGTTGCTACTGTGATTATATGCTACAGTTGCAGTATATTTAGGTACTGTCAAGTATATGTTGTCTGATCTTTTCGTTTTATATTTATGTAAATATAAAATAATTTTTTTCCGGTTTATATGTACGAAATTTAATAATACATTGTTATAAATTTGATGGAAGTGATATACTTTAAATTCTGAATACAGCGGCTCTGAAGGATAATCAAAAGTTTTATTAAGGCATATTTTTAATATTCTTTTCTGTAGCAGAGTTATTCGTGTGAGAAAGGTACTATAAGCATCCTTTAATTCTGTATTTTAATATAGTTTGTATTAATGCAAGGTGAATCAGTCGTAAAGTACGGACAGTCAAGTAATTTCGTATGATGACAAAATAGTGAATAATGAGATGTCATGCCTGAACTAGTATCGGTTACTTGCCAAGTGTCTAGTAATATTCTGTATGTGAAACGTAAACAGCGACGCTGCGATCTTATGTTGTTACTCTGTGAGATAGAGAAAGACATGGCCTTGTAACTAGAATACTTATGGTACTGCACAGCTGACGTAATAGCGGCGCGCTGTGTTGTACAAGCGACTGCCGTTTCACAAACAGAATGGTCGGGTGATAAGATTGCGTTTGAATTGAATTTTATTTCGGCAGTCCCTGATACTATAGAGGATTCCACGTCAAGAAAAAAACATTGAGCATATGGGGCTATTCCATCAAATGACCAGTTGCCAAGAAACGCCTACTTACCACAGAGCTTCGACAATGTACTAAGCCAAGACCATAAAATCAATGCTTTTTTCTTAACGTAGAATGCTCTATAGCAGGTAGCGAATTCCAGTGTTTTGCAGAGCTATTGATGAAAGAAGTTAATTAAGAGGAGGTCGATGTGATGGTATTATTTTATTTTATTTTATTTTAAATCCACCACCAACAGAAGCATGCTTCCAATTACAGGTGGCTTACACAGATGTATACACAAAATACATAATAGGAGAGAGAAAAAAAACAACAAAACAAACAACACAAACAAAAGAAAGAAAATACATGATGGTAATAGATGCTAGAATATTATAATATTACAGTTAATACAGTGCCAAATGTCAATATAATGATGCAAAATTATTTTAAGAACTTGAGTAAAAACATTATAAAACACTTCTTCATAATTTAAATATCTAAGGAAATACAATGCTTTTTAATATTGTATGAAATTTTTCAATTGTTAAACTGAAATCCAATTGAGAATCACAGTTTAAAGACAGAGAGTTGTAAGTATTACACATAACAAACAATGGAGAGTTCTGAAGAAAACAGTTCTAGGAATAGGAATAATAAAAGGTTGCCTATGACGTAATTCTGTTCTTTTTACATTGAACTGAAGGAATTTAAGAAAATAACAGTTATTCAATATACTATTAACAGTCTTATAGAGTAAAATTTGGCTATTTATTAATCGTCGAGATTTTAAAGTTTTATAATTAAATTCAAAAAGTAACTGATTATATGAAATTTGCTTGTCATAAGACGATACGTGATATTTTTTAAAATATAAATAACGTAAAAATCTTTTCTGTATCCTTTCTATTTGCATCTGACGGGACTGGAACTGAGGTGACCATATTACAGACGCATACTCTAGCTTACTTCTAACCATAGTTTTATAGAGAGTATCATTAGTATTTATATTTTTTAATTCTTTTGTATTTCTGATTATAAATCCTAATTTTCTATATGCATCAATTACCACATGATTTAAGTGCATTTTAAAACATAAGTTGTGTGTAAAATAAATACCCAAATCCTTAAATGATTCTACTCTAGGTAACTTCATACCATTAATATCATACGAATTTTGAGGAACTGTCTTATTTTTAGAATATGTCATAAAGCAACATTTATTAAGATTTAACAGAAGAAAATTATCGATTATTGTTATTATTAGTAGTAGTAGACTTCGTATTTCAGCTACCTATAAACTGGAATGAAGTTGTCTTGTTTCGAAGTATATGTGATGTCACAGCAAGGTACAGGCACGTCCGTATACAAAATAGTTACGCATCCTCTGCCCTCTTCCTCTAGAACAGGCATGCCAAAACCCTGCACATTGTGCAGTCGCGCACATTGTGCATAGTCTCTGTGCGATGTGCACTCTCTATTCCCCTATCTGGAGGGATTGAATCGCATTGGAGGGGAGCGCGACAGGGCTGTACATTATACCTGCAGAGTATATCACCTTTTGCGAATCAAGCTTCCAGATATAACTCTCTGTAAAGTTAATTTGAATAATTTCGAGGGAAAAATTGTTCAGGGGCCCAGTATCGAACCCGGGACCTTTGGTTAAACGTACCAACGCTCTCCCAACTGAGCTACTCGGGAACTCTACCCGACACCGATCCAATTTGTCCTTCTATGTCCACAGACCTCAAAGTGGGCTGACAACTGTCAAGCAACCAACATTGAGTGCACACTAACTCTGTGTGACTTAAATTGTGATTTTTCTGTTACGTACAGTGACGTGTATTATGCAAATCAAGCTTCTAGGTATAACTCCCTGTAAAGTTAATTTGAATAATTTTGAGGGAAAAATTGTTCCGGGGCCGGGTATCGAACTCGGGACCTTTGGTTAAACGTACCAACGCTCTCCCAACTGAGCTACCCGGGAACTCTTACCCGACAACGATCCAATTTTTCCTTCTATATCCACAGACCTCAAAGTGGGCTGACAAATGTCAAGCAACCAACACTGTGTGTGACTTAAATTGTTGTTTTCTGTTACGTACAGTGACGTGTATTATGCAAATCAAGCTTCCAGGTATAACTCCCTGTAAAGTTAATTTGAATAATTTCGAGGGAAAAATTGTTCCGGGGCCTTATATCACCTTTTGTTTCAGTAACAGTTTCAGTACGGGTGCTGATTTGGCTGTGTTTGTGAATGAGTTATGATAAATAAAGTGAGGAGTTCACAGATAACGAAAAGAGAAATTACGATTCATATATAATATAATTGTTATAATGTTTTCCATAGGGCCGTATTCATAGACATTCTTAGCCCGGGCTTTCGGTGGATGATCAGCGAACTAACGTTTTCGTATTCATAAACCTGTGTTAGCGATATGATATGCTATGAATCCTGTACAAGTAACCAGTCGATAGTCGGGGGCTAGTTTAGCATGCTTGTAGTGCGGGCTAGCGAAATGTCTATGAATAGCACCCTATATTGCCAGCGCTTATATCTTAATCAGTACTCTCACGGCAAAACGAACTTGACAATGGCGTTGTTTTGGGATCTGTCCTAACACAGCCATCAAAGATTAGATGACTTAAGACTTTCATTTCATAAACTGGTAAGTGATGAGAATATGGTGAGGAATACATGAAAGGCTCTTGAAGTTGTAAGGAGCGAAGAAAGCAACTATTTGCAAGGCGGAAAATTTTTCTGGAAAAATATATAATGGCAAATTTTTCATCTCACGTCACTACATTGTGCTAATATACTTACATTAATAAATCTGTAAACCTGACATAAATAGAATATCCTCGCTTCACAGCTTGTGAACTACACTTTTAATTTCTTTCAGTAACGCTCCCAACTTGTCGATACTTGCTCTTAACATTTTCCAAATAAACTATATATGAATTTAAATTCTAAGCTTAATTTATATTATTTATTATATTAATGTTAATTTATATTGACATAGAGCAAGGAAATTATTTCAGTATAAAACTTCACAATGTCTTACTGCATATAATTAATTGGGAGTACATTTTCTTCAATATTTGTGTACCAATGGTCCCAATAAATAATAATGCTCGACGAACAATGAACGAGTAGGATCTATATTTTAAAGTAATTAGTACCTACTACGCAAATTGAAATACTTGTTCGTTTTTTGTTGTTTCGAAATTACTGCAATATTTTTTTCTTCAAATACTATATAAAATTCATATTAATAAATTATGCTTTACAAACCACTATTTTGTGAAGTATAACTGAGTAAGCCTAAAGTTTCTTGTATTACAATAATTGTCAAGTATAGACACTGATAATAGTCGTGTTTTTTTCCTTCTCCTAAGTGTATTTATAACGTCCAAATGCCTATTTAATCCAACCCTAGAAGCGCAGGCTAGGTTATTGCACACCCCTCCAGCTAAGAACGGGTAAGAGCAACGCTTGATGATGCAGTCCGCACAGACCGGCGATCCGCGCACAAAACTGCACATTTAGAGTCTGATTTTGACATGCCTGCTCTAGAAAGTCAAAACCGGGACGCAATTATATTATAGTGATTAGTCTCATCGATCACTGCTCTTACTAGTCGTACCTATTATTTAAGTAACTACATCTTTGTGGCTGATTGAAGGTTCATTGCAGAGGTAAAATGTCTTAGGTAAGACGCTCAAGCGTGTAATACTGCAGAGCATAGTTGAGGATATTTGAACTAATATTTTCACTGTCAATATAGACAACATTACATATAAATTGTGTAAAACAAACGTAAAAGTTACAAAAGCAGTGCACTGAAAGGCACTGCAATAACAAAAGGCACAGAAAATGTTTTGAACGTAATCGAAAAGAAAACATACCATCACAATCTTAAAATCACGAAGATATTGTCGACCTGGTTGGCAAGTTGGTATAGCGCTGGCCTTCTATGCCCAAGGTTGCGGGTTCGATCCCGGGCTAGGTCGATGGCATTTAAGTGTGCTTAAATGTGACAGGCTCATGTCAGTAGATTTACTGGCATGTAAAAGAACTCCTGCGGGACAAAATTCCGGCACATCCGGCGACGCTGATATAACCACTGCAGTTGCGAGCGTCGTTAAATAAAACATAACATTCTAACGAAGATATTAGGATGGATTTGTGTAGCCTACCACGATGTTCAGTGCAAACATCCCAATTAATAAATTAAATAATCTATATTTTAGAGAATTTCTAGGAAAGTACATAGAAAATTAGTAGTTTTCAGTGATGAGGGAAATATGCAATATCCTAATGAAACACGAAAACTAGCAGACAGTAAGAATATCTTGTAGGCCTACTACATCATGCACCAATAACGTCATGTGCCATTGACAGAATTTCTTGCAGTATAAAATCATTTCAAGTGACATCCGCATATGTTCAAGTTCCGTAACTTACGAATGCACGTTATTATTCACTGCAAAGATCGCGACGAAAATGAACATCACGACTCAAGCATGTGTTTACTACCATAGCTTCAGAATGTCTGCAGTTGACTGTAGTCCACGAACATGTAGCGACGACCTGTTTGTTTATAACCTTATCTGTTGCATTACCTGTGTCCGGCGTACTAAGCTTATATACCCAATGTGTCTTTAACTTCAGTTTTTAGGTAGCTGGAATACGAAGCCTAATTATTATTAGTAGTAAGCTAAATAGCAAGAAATTCCTTTACTCACTTCATATCATAGTATTCATTTAACATGAAAAGAGAGATTTGTTTACAACATACATTTAGACGTAAACAGGTGGGTTGCAAAACCATTCTGAATGTATTGCAGGTGTAACCTTGCTTTGATTCGGGCCGTGATTGAGCTGACGGACGTTTAGTTTCTAGTCACTCGCTTCTATGTATTGAGAAAATGCGAATATAGCTCACTGGCATCTAATAGCAAGCATACAAAGTTGCTGCACGTTTCTACACCTTGCTGATACGCTTCCTGGTTCGCGTAAAACATAAAATCGTTCGTGTATTGAAAGCAATTATTCAGAGCGAGATTGCACTCTTCAATCTTCCACGCTTTAATATCTCTACAGACTGGATGTGTACTATTTTCATGCCGGTGTCTATGTTGCTGTTGTTGTGATTAGAGTTTGTGATGTGTTCTGCATAAGTTGAATTGTTGTGTGGTTCGGTTATGGCTGTGATATGTTGCTTGTAACATGCTTGAAATGATCTTCTAGTCTGTCCAATGTAGAAGTTGCAACTATAGCATGATAGTCTGTATACACCTGTTGTATTTATTTGTGTGTCTTGTCTGTGTGTTAAGATACCGGGACATCATTTTGTTTTTACTAACATTTCTAATATTAACCTGGCTATACCTTTGGATTAACGGTTGAGGACCAGATAGACTGTTTGTTACCCCCTTCCACGACCGGAGTTTCATGATACTAGTATAAAATACAAATAAATCACTTTACTAGGTGTAGGAGGGAAGAAAAGTAGTGCGTGGATTTACGTAAACTAGGAACTATTAAGATTTTGAGTTTGATAATTTTAGTTAGGATTATACTTAATCAAAATACAGTACAGCTTTAACAATAAGGGTTTTTACTCTCTAACTCAGGGCACATTACATGATTCTGAGAAATGAGCGCTGTGTGCTTTAAAAAGCGGGTCTTGCGAGCGCTGTGACGTATGCATACTGTACGTCATTCAGTGTCGGTGCAGTGGTGACTCTGCAGTATGATGGCGAACTTTGAAGACGGAGCTTCCGCTCATATATAAAAGCGGCCCGCTAGTCCTAATGCTTTTAATGTATCATGGAAGGAGGAGTTCTTTTTCGTAGAGAGCAGTGGATTAGCAAAGTGTTTAATTTGTCATAAAACACTCCAACTGATTAAGAAGTTCAATATCCAACGGCATTATTCTTTACAACATGCTACTGAATATGACAAATATGTTGGTAATGAACGCCATAAATTAATGCAACTTAAAGAAAATGTTTCTCAGGTACATTATGTTGGAGTATCTATTTGATATTACAGACGTGGACAAATTATTAACAAAATGGACGATTTTTATGATAATTCTGTTTACAAAATTTGACTTTTCAATTTAGACTACATTTGACAATTTTGGATATTTCCATCATTACAGTAGACAGAAATATGCAAAAATGTCAACTGTAGTTTAAATTGAAGAGTCAAGTTTTGTAAAAAATATATAGCTAATAAAAGTTTTCAATTTTGTTAATAATTTGTAAATTAGCAAAATTATCAACTGCATTGAAGAGTCAAATTTTGTAAAATATAAAACAAAAATCTTCAGTTTTGCTAATAATTTCGAAATATCCAAAATGTCAACTGTAGTACAAATTGAAGATTCGAATTTTGTAAAAATATATAACAAAAACCTTCAGTTTTGCTAATAAATTGTAAATATGCAAAAATATCAACTGTAGTCCAAATTGAGGAGTTAAATTTTGAAAAATATACAATACAAATCTTCAATTTTGCTAATAATTTGGAAATACACAAAAATGTCAACTGTAGTCTAAATTGAAGAATCATATTTTGTAAAAATATATAATAAAAATCTTAAATTTTGCTAATAATTTGTCCACGTCTGTATATTGCATTATAGGTTATTATACATTTCGTAATATATAATTTTAAATTATACAAGTATTAAAGTTCATGATATATATCTTATCATATCATATTACATTATATTATATATTATGTATTAACAGGATGGCAATAATGCACTTAGTGAATCGGCTATGAGAAGTAGCTACAAAAATTTGCTACGAAATTGCAAAGGAATTGAAAACATTCATGAAGGTGAATTCATCAAGCGATGTTTAATTATATTGGCAGATGAACTCTGTCCACAGTAAGTAAGGGAAGTGGAAGCCATACGCCTGTCTCGTAGATCCGTGGTGAGGAGATTGCAGTGTGTGCGTATGGGTTATGTAAATAAGCCTAATGATTTGTGTGTGTGCATAGAGCGAAGTTTATTATATTAAATTAATAAGAGAGTTATAAAGTATGTACTGCACAATGGATTGATGTTATATCCTTATAAACTATTATGTACTGACAGACTGAATGACTAGAACAACCGTGGCTCTTGTTACATTAATGCAGGGAATGTAGCTGTAATGCGAGTCCGCCACTGCGTGAGCGTTCTGCTCTGGCTTGGAATTGAAGTGCCTTGCGGAGCGAGAGCAGCTCTGGCCCGCTATAAATGGAGCCGCTCTCATACCCGGCCCTGCTCTAACTAAACTATCCAGGCGGACGTATTCATTATACAATGTATAGTGCACTATCTACAGCACATTTGCATACAATATGGAGAGTGCATTTAAATTGAAAAATAACCAAATTCTGTATATTTTAAACAAAGTTTTGAAAATGGTGAACGTTCATTTCGATATACGTTTCAGTTATTTTCTGCATATTATCGAAAACGTTTTTAAGCATAGTCTATCTTCTGAAATTTAATATATTTTTTCTTGAGTGTACTTCTTTAATTCTTGTATTGTTGTAGGATGTTTAGGACACAACTGATTTACAGTTTGTACTACAAAATAAATAATGTAAAGCACTCAAATCAGTCACCATGGTGGGCCATAATCCTGCGCCTGTTGAAGTAATTCTGTACCTACTCTTAACAGAATATCTTACATATTGTAAATTCAATTTTCACTTCTGCCCGATCCGCACAGGTAAATGCTATATACTGCTCGTCCAAGTGGTTATGTCACAGGGTCATAGAAAGGGAGGAAATCACGTGAAAGTTACCTTACTTAACGAGGACATCTTATTTAAATTATTTTAAACACTTTATAATATTACGTAGACGTCCAATTCCAAACAGCAAATGTTTTCAGAAAAAAAAGCTAAGACAGCCCAGACATTAGCCTTTACAGAGGTAGAGGATATGGAACGGAGAAAAATTCTCTCCGGCACCGGGATTTCAACCCGGGTTTTCAGCTCTATTCCGTCGGATCCCGGCCACTTAGTCACTCATAACGAGTGCACCTCTGCAAGTGTACGCATTGTGCCACTGTCATACATCTATGACGCAGTGCATGAGGGTAGGCCATTAGAGGGAACCCAAGAGGTGGAACTTAAACTGAGAGGATTCGATTCAACATCGGGAATGGGAATCCGGTGTGGCTTAGTAGATAGAGCGTCAGCACGTAGAGCTAAAAATCCGGGTTCAAATCCCTGTGCCGGAGAGAATTTTTCTTCGTTTCACCCATCCTTCATCATATGATAATGCAGAATTTCTGCACGGAAATATCATATGTACTTCGGTACATCATAATAATACTTTACAGAGGTGCCAGCAGAATCGGTGAGGGAAATCGTGAAGGACGTAACCAAACGGACACAGTACCTGTGCGAAAATGTGATTAATGAACAAAGCTCGGAACTTGGGGACTTGTGTCTTTGCACGTGACTAAGCGACCGGACTTCAATGTCAACATACTCCCGCTTTCAGCACGGAGGTACTGTCAGGTCTGCTACAAAAGTGGTTTCTGGCTGCAACAACATATTGATAATATTATGGTAGGTTGAAACACATAATTTCATAGCATATATATAATAAAAATAAACATGAGAAATATATCAAATTTACTGTTCTGCTGTGTACATTTTATTACAGTGTATGACTACCTACATTTGAAGATTTTTCGGTAGTAGGCTTAAAATACTGAATTTTTTCACTGTTACTGTTTTCTGTTCGATTTTCAGCATTTTCTAGCTGATCTCGTATCTGAGAAAGATAAGTATGTCCTAAATTTTTCTCGAAAATAGTTTTCAATTAGTGTGTCACTACTAGGGTAGGTCCCTCTACGTCTCGATCCATGGCTATGGACAGATTTTTCTCCAACTTGAGGGACTGCAATGTCTTTCAATGAATTCCGTTTCCAGCCTCTAGTTTGTGTGTGGCACAACTTAAAAAAATATAAACTCTCCATTCGAAAAAAATAATGTATCTCCACCGAATTCTCCACGAAATTCTATATCTAAAATTAAAAAAAAATGTATTTCCAAACTTCTATAATACCCATTCGAATAACACGTATTTTCTAATTCCTCAAACAGACCGTTTACCTTTAATTCTCTGAATGTCATTGGGTTCGACATAACAGTTTCTTCGTCCGTCTTCCTGTCATTAGTTGTGGCCACTTTCTTAGTACACACGACTGTCCCTGTCACTTGCAGCGTGAGCTTTGTGTACGTTGTACCTGTAACCTTACTCATGCACACGACACAAGTCCCCAAGTTCCGAGCTTTGTTAATGAATTCAATTTCTTCACTGAAAAATACGACCATATTTCTGGAACGTACTATACTCACTCACTCAGTGCTATAGCCTACACTGTGACCGTAAGGCGACTTTGACTGCATATACGGTCTTGGATGTGTTGAGGACGTGTGGAAGTTTATAAGTATAAGCGATGGGGTGAAGTACATTAAAAAACTCGGGTACAATAAAAATTGAAGTAAAAATAAACTGACGTCCCTGTATTTTTGTAGTGGGTTCTGTGTTCTGTAGGCAATTTTATACTTCAGATTTCTTGAAAGATGTTGCAATCGTGTATGTGTTATTGTTTTGATATGATAATGCGATGTATTTGAATAAATATAGTAAAATTCTCCAAAAATACAACATTGTGTCATTCTCTCGTCTCATAAAATTATACGTTCTTCAAACATGAGGAATGAAGGCCCGAGTTACAAGGATCTTACTCGGATTTGGCTAGACTAGCTTGGCGAAAAGTTGGCTATTGATTGTGAATTTTTAAAGGAAAGCTTAGATTAACACACATTAAAAAAAGGAATATCTGCGAAAAGAGTGCTTCACATCATTTTTCATTAGAAAATAATATGCTGAAAATAAACTTAGAATAGGATTCTGTGAATCATTACCAACAGAAGATGAAGCAGAAATGTCAGCATAAAGTTAAACTCCACACGCATACTTCGGAAACGTAGACTAAAATGACAGTAACTTTTATTTTTCCATTTCATGCTTTGTGACATCTCGCTGCCGTCTCGTCTAGAGACGAAAATTTTGCTACATAACTTGACTAGACTCTGTTATAAATAATCTCTTAAGAACGACCCGTAAACGACTCATAATTAGTTGTGGTTTTGGTGCAATTAAAAAGTTTTACGTTCAACGGTTTTCTTAAAAGTCTGGGAATATATGAACGTCATCTTGTAACAGACATGTTAAAAGTTCCATTTTCAAACAGACAAACTTCTGCTTTATTCCTCTTTTGGAGACCCTTTTATATGGCCTTTATTGCTTTCAAGATGAGAGGAAAGATTTTGTTTAGTCTGCATTAATTTTTCCATAAAAAATACGTGTGAGGTACATCTGTCAAAAAAAAGTAGCCCCACTAATGAAAATCGAATATTTTCTAAGTCCACTTCGGATCACGATGATGTTACACGATGCAATGCACTTGTAGAAGCAGTTTGGGAACTATGGAGTTACTCGATATATGCGTCTCGTAGAGCAGCGGTAGAGAGCGCGCTTAATAATTCGAAGGTTGTGGGTTCGAGTCTTGTTTAAGTAATCATTTTATTTTGTTATCGTTCGTTAGCGATATAATAGTACATTATGCAACGAGCCTATAATGATAGTAATTAAGACGCAAGTATGTTTGTTTATGAAACGAGCGCAAGCAAAGAAATTATGTAATTTTCATTCGAGCGTTTTAATTATCATTAACATGCAAGTTTCATACGACTTTTTATGCTACGACCATATTTCAACTTTAAATTATTCAAAAGTAGGTCATGTTATGGTTATGTAATGAGTTTTAAACTGACCTTTTTATTGTGAGATAATATAGACGCGAAAATTGATTTTTTCCGAGGAACAATAATGTCATTGACCTTGATACAACGTAGAGAATAAGATTAGTCTTGATATAACCTGGATATTGATTTAGAATTGAAAAACGAGATGACAAATTGAATTTATTTGAATATTATTTACAATTAACGCTAATTATTATAGTAACAGAACATAACCTTCTGCGACAGTATTGCATTTCCAGCCTCCGTGACTTTTCGCTAATTGTCTTTCGATTGTATATCCGAGAATAATCGATACTTGCGGTTTTATAATGGTACAAAGATGATTTTTCATTGGCTGAACATCTGAACTGTCGACCTGGTTGGCAAGTTGGTATAGCGCTGGCCTTCTATGCCCAAGGGTTGCGGGTTCGATCTTTTGTCACAGATCGATGGCATTTAAATGTTTAAATGCGACAAAAAAATACCATGTCAAAGATTTACTGGCATGTAAAAGAACTCCTGTGGGACAAAATTCCGGCACATCCGGCGACGCTGATATAACCTCTGCAGTTGCGAGCGTCGTTAAATAAAACATAACATTTAACATTTAACACCTGAACTTTAATGAATAGGTGTAATTTAATGAGGTGCATTAAAGGGCTACTACCAGGTGTATAATTACCAAAGCTCGGAACTTGGGGACTTGTGTCTTTGCACGTGACTAAGCGACCGGACTTCAATGTCAACATACTCCCGCTTTCAGCACGGAGGTACTGTCAGGTCTGCTACAAAAGTGGTTTCTGGCTGCAACAACATATTGATAATATTATGGTAGGTTGAAACACATAATTTCATAGCATATATATAATAATAAAAATAAACATGAGAAATATATCAAATTTACTGTTCTGCTGTGTACATTTTATTACAGTGTATGACCACCTACATTCGAAGACTTTTCGGTAGTAGGCTTAAAATACTGAATTTTTTCACTGTTACTGTTTTCTGTTCGATTTTCAGCAGTTGCTAGCTGATCTCGTATCTGAGAAAGATAAGTATGTCCTAAATTTTTCTCGAAAATAGTTTTCAATTAGTGTGTCACTACTAAGGTAGGTCCCTCTACGTCTCGATCCATGGCTATGGACAGATTTTTCTCCAACTTGAGGGACTGCAATGTCTTTCAATGAATTCCGTTTCCAGCCTCTAGTTTGTGTGTGGCACAACTTAAAAAAAATATAAACTCTCCATTCGAAAAAAATAATGTATCTCCACCGAATTCTCCACGAAATTCTGTATCTAAAATTTAAAAAAAAATGTATTTTCAAACTTCTATAATACCCATTCGAATAACACGTATTTTCTAATTCCTCAAACAGACCGTTTACCTTTAATTCTCTGAATGTCATTGGCTTCGACATAACAGTTTCCTCGTCCGTCTTCCTGTCATTAGTTGTTCCAACTTTCTTAGAACAAGACACGACTGTCCCTGTCACTTGCAGCGTTCCAGAAATATGCTTTTCCAGTGACGTTGAGCTACCTGTAACCTTACTCATGCACACGACACAAGTCCCCAAGTTCCGAGCTTTGATAATTTCTACATTTCGGCATGGTCGAGCATTAATAATATTCAAGTTATCATGTGTATTCTGTTATTTTTCTTTAGTGATACAAAATGTAATGTTGGATTTGAAACAATATAGTTACACAATACTAGTGTTAGTTTTCCTTCTTATATTATTACATTATACTATCCTGTTACACAATAAAATGAAAAGGAGTGACGAGGATTTGAACCTGAGACATTGACATCTAAATTCCAACGTCCTTCCGCCTGAACTACGAGGACATAAGTAAAGAAGCATATGCTGAATTATTGGCCCAGTCCCCCTCCAAGACGTCCTGATGATTTGTGGAAACTCGTTCTGGGATGCCGAGGCTGAGAACTGAAAAGACTAGTCTATTCCATGCCCGCTCTACTGCAAGATGTGATCGAGATGGGAGGAAGATGAACTAAATATTGAATCGTGGTTTTTTTTTGTTTTGTTTTTTGAACTTTTAATTGTTTTTGTATTTTCTAAGGCGGACGCCAGAATGTTTGTTTTGTTTATGCCAAGAAATATATAATCTTTCAGTCATTCTATTTGGAGGCATGATGTCATAATAAATAATGATAAAGTCATGTCATAATACATTCATGAACCTGATAGTAATTACTAAAACAGTCATAAAAGAGACCAGAAAAATTATATTTTCTCTCTTTCTCTCTTAAAAACAAAAAGAAAAAAAAAACATAAAAAAGCAATAAGTTGTGTATGAACGCATGATCTCACGACTATCAGCTCGAAAAGTTACCATTACGCTATAACAGTAAGACGGAGAATACTTTAATTATAACTGTAGATATTTGGCAAACTGGTCCAAAAACATGTAACATCGCGTGTCTCCGAATTGTAGCTGAGTTTCCCGAAGGGAACTTTGTTTCTAGAGAGCGACTACTTTTTCTTTTGACAGCTGTAAATGGTGCAATAAAAATAACTAAATAAGAAGTTTCTGGTGTAGTAAGTAAACAAACGATTATGTAAAACGGGAGACAAAGAAAGGAGGATAAAATAGATTGGAGATATTTAAATTTGTTGAGTAAATAGACTATTACAGGAGATGAACTAATAATACCGCGTAGCACATTTAGTAAAAGGCATAAAATAATTTTTAATTCAGAAAGAATTTATTGATTAATTCCTGGTATATCAGTAAACACAGTTTCTTGTACAGATAGACAGAATACTGATCATTACCACGTCTGATACGCTGTTTACGAATATATAATCAGATTTTGTTCATCACGTCAGGTTTTTGAGTACTTTACCGAACTTTTATTTTATCCATAGTAAAATATAGGGTTGTTATGAAATAACCTCGCAAGTTGAAAGGAACGATAGGGTACATGCAAATGAATACAAAACCTATATTAATTTTTGTGATTAAATGCACGGTTATTATTGAGGAGACGGCCTCAGATATTGAGGGTAGCTGTGAATGTATTGAATAAGCAGTCGCGGACAGCCGATAAGGGATGGTCCTCCAGCTTGGGGTTTGGGCGAAGGGCTAATAACCCATCATCGTAAAAAACAGCTCGTTACGAAACCTCTAAATAATTACACAACACAGAACTGCACTCATTTTATTCTTCACCTGACATAATTAGGAACATTAAATCCATATGTTTGAGATAGGCAGGGCATATAGCACGTAAGGGCGAATACAGAAATGCATATAGAGTGTTAGTTGGGAGGCCAGAAGGAAAAATAACCTTTGGGGAGGCCGAGACGTAGATGGGAGGATAATATTAAAATGGATTTGAGGGAGGTAGGATATAATGATAGAGACTGGATTAATCTTGCACAGGATAGGGACAGATGGCGAGCTTATGTGAGGGCGGCAATGAACCTGCGGGTTCCTTAAAAGCCATTTGTGAAGATGTTTATCACAGTGAATACTATATTGGAATTTAAATATCATAACAAATATTTGATGATGCGATAAATCTATTTTTATGATTGATTAGGAAATATTAATTTGCAAAAACTAAATTAAAAACTTCAAACAAAATCATAATTAATTTGAGGTGTTCAGCGACGTTTGAAGAAACGCTGCTGAATTTTAAAATAAAGACTCGCTTATTACATGACAAAGTTTATATTATGTCATTTTGTGATGTGTTATTCTGCTATTAATGTTCATAAAACCATGAATAGAAGTTATAATCAATTATGCTAGCCAAGCTACGAAGCAAAGTTAAGATTATCGTGTAGTGAGTTCATTTGCGACGAGCTTTTGCAGCCCTATGTGTAACTATGACAATCAGTGTTCCGCGATGTACGCACTACTGTCGCTATTCGTGGTCTGATGCAAGCTTTAGCTGCCTCATTCAACTCGAGACCAAGTCTCAAGAGGATGCAGTCTGTGTACGTCGTTGTCATGGCAGTTAATGCAAACTTCACGTGCACCCCCCCCCCAAGTCAACGAATTACCATACGCGACAGATTTATTGTATTGAGGCGTGGATTATATCTAGCAAGTTCGGATGTTGCTTTCAGTTCTGTGCTGTACCCGTCTAGAAGATAGACTACTTCACCAATTCTCTTGACAACCTCTTTGATGTTATCAGTGCTTGTAGCTAAATATTATAATTACAACATTGTTATACTGTCTGTTACATATAGATTTAGTTGTTGAACTATTGTAGTTCTGGTGAAAGAATGTGAACTGTATGAGGCGTTAATTAACCCTCCTTTAGTCGCGCGCAGAATTCTGTTCCGCATTCAATTATTTCCATTAGTATTTCCGTTATCTTGAAGTGTAGTCTTTTGATCTCTTGTCCAGCTGCCTTTTCATTATTTATTTTTACGCTACAACACAAATTTTCATTTTGTCCCCGATTGTTAGGAAGCACTGGACATTTTGTTTCAAGAGTGCAATTTGCGGAGAAGAATTCCGCGCGCGACTAGATAAAGCTTCGTATTTCGTTGGCGTAATTTCGACAATTATCGAGTTATTAAGATTTCACAGTTTACGTTACATAGAATACAATACGTTTTATTTCATAGTTGCGTTTTGAGGACAATAGTAATTGAGCATTTATGGGTCTACTAAATTTTTTGATTTTATGTGTATGTGTGTGTATGTGTTATTGTAAATATACGAAGATCGGTACATCTTAGAATTTACCGGTATAACCTAACATTTACCGTTATAGTGCGGCAAAACTCCGAAATATCTTATACCAAGAGATGTTGGTAAATATCAAGATTTACCGATCAGCTGTGGTAAAATGGTATTAATTTAATAAAAAAATCTTTGTGCGAGATCGTGCGTATTTGCTTGTTTTCCGCACAGAACCAATACGCGGTAAGTGTGGAATACCACATTCAGTATTCCCAACGTAACACACATAACAATTTCCCCCTTTTTACCGCTTAAGCGCGACATTCATTTTACTGCTTTAGGTTTTTAACATATTATTTTTAGAAACGTTTAACGTAGTAATAATTATAAATTGGAAACTTACCACTGCATTTTCACCTAAATTGCAATGTTACTTATTGTTTTTAAATATTTGCAAAAATTAAGTAAAGTCTACTACACCACGAAACTGATACAAGTAACATTAAGGAAGCCGTGAAAAAATGAACAAGATCCCAGATGCCGATGTTATTACTGCAATATGTTATATAAATAATATTGTTAAAATATTAAAATGAAAAATAAATCATTACATAACCTTACCGTTTGTTTTAAGTTCGCATTTATAGACTGGGGGAAAAAAAAGACAGACGTATATCACGGCCTGCTGGAGTATAGTAAACGCAGAAAACATTTTATAGGAACAATGTTGAAGATAGATACATTTGTTTTCCGAAGTTGCCGTCATTAAACAGAAAACAGGATGGAGATTTCATTGCAACTAATTAAAAATTCGTCTTTCAGGTATATAATAAACGATCTTCGCACAAAATAATGTACGATACACGAGGGGTATGTTTGTTTTCGTGTTCTCGGAATTTAAAAAAGCTCAACAACGTTTCTCTTTTTCAATCTTTTCCTCGAACATGAAAACGTCAACATACCGCTCTTGTAACGTATATTACTATTACCAAAATTTGTCGTTCTTCGCACTTTTACATATCTATTTGCGATTAATCTTTTTATTGTTGTTTTAGGATCTATTTAAAACGTAAATAAAAATCATCTCGGCTATAGGCGTGGTTCAGACGGTTAAGGCGCTTGCCTGCCGGTCTGAAGTTGCGTACGGGAGCGGGTTCGATCCTCGTTTGGGCTGATTACCTGTTTGGGTTTTTCCGAGGTTTTCGCCAACCGTAGTGTGAATGCAAGGTAATCTATGGCGAATCCTCGGCCTCATCTCGCAAAATATCATCTCGTTATCACCAATCTCATCGACGCTAAATGACCTAGTAGTTGATACAGCTTCGTTAAATAACCAACTAAAAATCATCTCAGCAATTGCTGAAATAATTTGTATTTATTTTAGGCGTAAATTGAAGTTATTTAAATATTCTTACATTCCAATGTGATCATAATAAACAATATTGCATATTAAAAACAGTAATAGTAATATGCGTTACAAGAGCGGTATGTTGAAGTTTTCAAAGTGTATATATATAATTTCATATACCGCTATCGTATTATTTTGTGCGAAGATCGTTTATTACATACCTAAAGAGGAATTTCTAATTAGTTGCAATGAAATATCTTGGTTTCTGTTCAATACGGCAAATTTGCATCTATATCTTCAACATTGTTGCTTTAAAATGTTTTCTGTTTTTACTACACTCCAGCAGGCCGTGATATACGTCTGTCTTTTTTTTCCCCCAGTCTATGATGAGTCTGGAATCTTGTTGATTTTTTCACGGCTTCCTTAATGTTACTTGCATCAGGAATGTAGTAACTGTAGTGGAGTTGTAGAGTTCACTTAATTTTTGCAAATATTTAAAAACAATAATTAACAGTGCAATTTTGGTGAAATTGCAGTGGTAAGTTTCCACTTTATAATTATTACTATATTGAACGTCTCTAAAAATAATATGTTAAAAGCCTAAAGCAGTAAAATCAATATGTCTCTTAAGCGGTAAGAAGAGGGAAATTGTTGTGTGTGTTAGGTTGGGAATACTGAATGTGGAAGTTTAGACTTTCCGCGGATTGGTTTGTGCGGAAAGCAAGCAAATACGCACGATCTCGCACAAAGCATATTACAGTTTTAACCACTGTCTGTTATAGTATTCCATACAAAAATTAACAAAGTTTTTGCATTCCCTCAAACAAAGTCCACAAATAAAGTAAAAAATATGCTACAGATTACAGAAAACTTAGAGATTCTGGCCTTTAGGCTGTACTGCAACATTTTAGAGGGAATGTCTAAATTGCTGCATCTAAACTCTCCACGCTCGGGAGCTAACCGGCAGTCGAAAATGCGGTTTGTCGTTGTTTGTCTCCATTCCTTCCGATGAACGAGCGTATTGCATCTTAACATAGGATATGACCACTCCGCTTTCTCTCTCACACCAACCAAACCCTAGCAGGCAATTAATCTGTCTGTCATTCTGTGTGAGCCGGTAATACATTTATCAGAGCTTCTGCCGATCTGAGGTACGAATATACTACTGTGAGAGGAAGAAATCGCTCACCCACACGAAGAGAAAATATGCAAAAATCAACGAAGTAATTTTGTTTCGAAGTTCAATATAAGGTACTCGACGTGAAGTGTTTCGGAAAGGTTTTAATTTCTTTAGAACTGTCGACGAAAATGTTAAGAAGTATTTTTCGAATAACTGATTTTGTGCCTAAAAAGAACCTGTGTTCATTATACAGAATATTTGAGGAGGAAACATTAAATAATTTGGTACGCTGTACTATTGAAATTTGTAAATGGAGATGTTCATGTCGTCCAACTCTTCATGGATGCGGAGATACATTTCTTTAAATCACAAAGAATCTGGTGATATTTCGTAAATGATGAGAGAGAGATGGAGCTTAATCTGAGACAATTATTATCAGCACGGAGAGCTGAAAACCCGAGCGAATCTGCATGGAAATTTTAACATTATAGTTCTATTGTTAAATTATTATTATTATTGTTAAAGACAATTATTATTATTATTATTATTATTATTATTATTATTATTATTATTATTATTATTATTATTATTATTATTATTATTATTATTGCTTAACAGAACCTAAATCTATCACAAATATAGCTTAAAACCACGGCAGAAACTTCGGTCCAAGGCTCTATGACAAGATAACAACATTCAATTTGCTAATCATTATTTTAAAAAATTAATTTAAAAATTATTGGTTAGAGAGGCAATATAAAGTTCCAATTGCTGTAATGTGTGTGTTTCTCTTTTGCTCATTTTACTTTTTATTTTCTTTTTTTTAATTAAGGGGGTAGGTACAGCTTAACGCACTGAAAAATTGACCATATTCAAAAATTTGTTTCTTCGTCCACGTGGCTTATACAAAACTGCAAATTAATACACTGAAAACCTGCCATTTTTAATACGTTAAGATCGTTTTCTAAATTTTAGCATGTAATTAAATTATTTAATTATTTAAAATGACAGCTACTCGTTATGTCGGAATCGAGCATTTCCCTCTTACCTCATCCAATTTTTAACATTTTCCTGTTCTGTCTGTTTCATTTTGAACCTGAAGGATAGCTCTACAAAATCGACCACCATCAGGCTTCTAACGAAATGGATAATATTTTAAATTTATATCTTAAATTATGTAACAGTTTTTGAAGATATTTAAGCACATAAATAATTTTTTCCTAGGCAAAATATTTAACTGAAGGGCATGATTACGGTCCATTTTGTAGATTGTGTAGGTATGTGTTAACATGCACAAAAAAGAAACAGACAGTTTCAGAATAAAGAGGAAAATGGATTTGGAAAATGCAATTTCCGGAAAACGAGCGTGCCATTCTCCACTAACAGGTGCACAAGCGTAGTCCAGCGTCTTCCATTTAAATTCATAACTTTAAAACTAATGCAGATATTAAAATAAACTTTGCACCAAAATGAACTTTAATATTTAGTGCATATTTTAAAAAATATAAAAAATGATTTTTTGAAGGTATTCAGTTGTATCTACCCCATTAATTAAATACTTGTCTTAAAATTTTGTGGAATGCCCCCTGAGCACGAGTATGTACTACTTCTGGGAGTTCTAGAGTGATTTTTATATATGAAAAACCAAATGCGAAATGGAAGAGAGAAATTGTAAGTGTAGTTAAGTGAATTAGGTATTTCATGTTTTTCAATGTTGTGGGTTGGGAGTAGTATCAGGGGTACTATAACTGTAGGAGTATTATAGAAATAAATTTATACAAAGAGGTAATAAAAGAGGAAATTTAGGAGTGAAGTGAAGAGAAAAAGTTAAATACGTAATTAAACAGAGGACAGAATAGTAGGGAAATAGTAACGTGTTGTAAAATAGAGAAAAGAGAAATGTAAACTAATAATTACGGAGAAAATAGCTGGAAAATAATGATTAAGAGTAGGTAGATTTGAGAATAGAGAAAAGTCAAACCTGTGAAACGGTCAAAACCAGGTGGCCCGGGTTCGAATAAACCTGGTTAGGTTTTCCGAAACCCAATACGAGCAAATGCTGGGTAACTTTCGGTGCTGGACCCCGGACTCATTTCACCGGCATTATCACCTTCATCTCATTCAGACGCTAAATAACCTAGATGTTGATACAGCGTCGTAAAATAACCCACTAAAAAAATAGGAGTGAAATAAATAAATGTCATTATTAAGGAAGGGAATATGCAATATTTAATAGGAAAGAGAAATGGAAGGAGACAGTCTAGGTATGAGAGAGAATAGGATAGGATAGATAGGGAAGAATAGATAGCAGTTATTTGAAAACAGAAGAATAGGATGTAACCAGGATATACTTGGCAAATGAATATATTAATAGAAGATGTTGGTATGTATTAAAGGGATTGTGGATCGAAAAGCGGAAATGTGATAGTCCACCATAACTATAAATTGTAAAGTTGACTGACAAATATATCATATAATATATAAAAACAATAGGTATCTTTTATTATTATTATTATTATTATTATTATTATTATTATTATTATTATTATTATTATTATTATTTATTGTTGTTTACTGATAATTATACGAGTAAATGTTTTATTTAACGTCGCTCGCAATTGCCGAGGTTACATCAGCGTCGTCAGTGTGCTGGAATTTTGTCCTGCAGGAGTTGTTTTACATGCCAGTAAATCTACTGGCATGAGCCTTTCGTATTGAAGCACACTTAAGTGCCATCGACATGAGCCGGGATTGAACCCGCAACCTCGGAGGATAGGGCCAATACTATACCGACTGCGCACCCGAGACCGAATTTTATTTCCTGACAAAACAATTTACAATTAATGGCAACTGTTGAATAAAAGCCTACTATTACTCAGTTGAAAAGATTTTATCAACCAATCTGCTTTCAGAAAACTTAAAAGTTGAATTAATAAAACAATTATATTGTCGGTTGTTTTTCGGCGTGTTTGTGAAACTTGGACTCTCATTTTGAGAGAGGAACAGAGGTTAAGGTTGTTCGAGAATAAGATGTTTAGAAAATATTTGTGGCTAAGAGGGACGGAGTTACAAGGGAATGGAGAAAGTGACACAACGCAGAACTGCACGCATTATATTTTCACCTAACATAATTATGAACATTAAATCCAGATGTTTGAGATGGGCAGGGCATGTAGGATGTATGGGTGAATCCAGAAATGCATATAGAGTGTTAGTTGGAAGACCTGAAGGAGAAAAGACTTTTGGAAGGATGCCGAGACGTAAATGGGAAGATAATATTAAAATGAATTTGCAGAAAGTGGAATATGATGGTAGGGACTGGATTAATCTTGCTCAGGTTGGTAACCGATGGCGGACTTATGTGAGGACGGCAATGAACGTCCGGGTTCTTTAAAAGACATTTATAAGAAAAGTAACTAACTGTTAAAAAATCCTACTTCCTAACAGTGCACTTTGGAGGATTAGTAGTAATAGGACTTATTGATGTTCTGAAAGTTCGTCTCGACTTTCTTTTATGATGGCAATGCTATCAATAAATGAGAGCGGTCAAATAGTCTTTTGTCTTTACATTGTCTTCCCGTACTTCGTTTTGTTTGGAGTCTTAGCCTGGAAACAGTTTCTTGATAGAGCATTTCTTAGAAACTTACAATAACATTCTGCTCCCTTTAATGAAACAAATTTGAAATAAAGGAGGATAATGAAAAATTCATTCTATATTCATCTTCAATTGATCGTGTTCTAGCAAAGCTGCTCTTTTGCCAAATGCCTTTAGACCACATTACTGTCCTTGTGATCGTTGTGAGACGAGTCTTATAAAAGCATATAGGTAACACTTTAAAGACAATATCCTTTGTGGAGATATGCATTCAGCATTCATTTTATTATACCAGGAAACACATCCATGTTATGTCTTAATTCGTGCTATTGAAAACATAGATACAAGTTGGATTTGGCGGAAAAGACAAGACTGTTACGTAATCAGCGTAGAGAAAAACTTTCAGTTACTTGCTTTGTGGGTAACGTAAATAACGCATTTGACGAATTGCACGAGTTGTCGTGTTGGACTTATTCTGTCTGGCCGTACCCTTATTTACACAGACCTGTAACCAAGCTGCAGCAGCTTTCATCTCAGATCCAAACAGCTGTATGTCCGCATCCTTTGGCATATTACTCATGAATAGGCTAATGGGAACGTTTTACGAAGAATTATTTGTACTGCAACATACCACAGCATTTATTATTCTATACGGAAACTATTTGTACATCTCTACAGAATTGCTATTTATGATGTTTTATACCGTGAAACTTAAGCGAATAATAATAATAAATAATAATAATAATATAATAATAATAATAATAATAATAATAATTTAGTCACTCAATTGTTGAGATGTTTGGATTTTTTCCATTGCTAATTTTCAAAATTGTAGAAGAATGCTTCCAAGAGTAGATCTCGCTTCGTCGGCAGGAGAAAACCTACTGTGGGGATCGTTGCAAACAGCTAGCCTGTCTGACTGATCGACGACCGTCAGGTAAGTGCAAAATATAAAGACAGAACACATGTCATAAGCTGTTGTAACGTGAACAGAGAAGCCACACATGTGTTTTTCGGATAACGCTATTAGTCTGTAAAATACAATAAATAAATGAATGAATCAATCAAATAAATAAATAAATCAATAAATCAATAAATAAATCACTAAATTAAGTAATAAATAAATTAATAAATAAACACTTTAAACTTTCCAGCAATATCCTTAATATTTGCGCAATTCTAAATACGTTGAATAATATTTACTTTGTCAGAAATTCTCATACGTGAACTTGTTTGTGATATGATGTCTTACCGGTATGTGGAGTCTTTGGTTCTCGTCACAACAACAGACCACGTTGTACTGTTTTGCTGCTTTCTTTAGACTCAAACGCATTCTATTAAATAAGCGGATAAGTATAATAGACTTTAGAATTAGCCCATTTGAACTCAATATTATGTATTTGTTTATTTATTTTTATTTATTTAATCTGACAGGATTAAGGCCATAAGACCTTCTCTTCCGTCCTACCAGATAGCACATATAAATACAAAAATAAATACAAACACTGATGAAAATAATACAAATTAAATTAAAGCCCTATAGACGGTCAACAGGATCAAAAAACACTATAGAGCTCTCATCGAGCTAATACAAGAAAAAAAAAAAAAAAAACGAAAAAGAAATAGCAAATTTGATAGTGATAACTAGGGAAACAATAATTGGAGCAGTAAAATAAATTGGCATCTAATAATTTGTTTAATAACCCTTCAATAATAACTCCTTCCCCATGATATACTCGCATAAGCCTCTTGCACGTCAACAACAGGTGAACGGGACTTGTCGCATCATAAGAACTCCCTCAACGTGCATTTTGCAGTTCCCATCTAAGTCTCGGCAATCCCCAAAGTGAAACTTTCCCTAACAATCTCAGACTAACACTGTAAAATTTCTCCAGATCGAGTATCAAAATTCCTGCCAATTCCCTAACGTCTGGATTTTCCCCCATGTCCAGTTCTTAAGAGATGGGTATACAATTTAGAAGCTCTGTGTTGTGTAACTTTCACCTTCAATCTCCTGAAAGTGGCCCAGTCTTCCCTCCCGAGACCCCAAATTCAAATAATAAACTGCTAAAGATAGAATAATAAAAACAAGTAATGGATATTAAAGCTAAATTTTTTTATATTTTGCATTATCTTTATTCGATTACAATGTAAAGGTTGAAAAACTAGTTGAGCAAATAAATATTTTCCTATTTTAGAGTAAATAAACTGAGTTTCAGTAGAAGGTAAGTAGAAAAACGTGTTGGTGAAAAAAACAGGGTTTGATTAAAATGATGGGTAACAATAAAACAAAACAAATTCAGATGTAACTAAAAAGACATTTCAACAATGACGTCATTCAAACACATGTTTAATTAACATTTTTTGAAAACTCTCCAAATTGTCTATCAGATGTAATGGGAAAGTTTTTACAAAACTCTTATTAATTTCCTTAAAATTTTTAAAGACTTCAGTTTTGAATATCAAAATTAAATTTACCATTTATTATAACAAGGTTCAGTTTTGTTTCATCAACTATAAAGACATTAAATTGAAAATACCATTCGTTCAATTTAAAATTTGTTAACAACATTTAATGACATTTAAGAAGATGGTTTAAATGACAATAAAATATTATTTTCTAAATTTGTGTCAGTGTACATATTATCATATTTCCTGACATTGTAAATAAAGTTTTAACATCAGACGCCAACAAACAACTAAATTCCAATTCAGAGACAATTGTTTTTAACACACCAACACATCGAATATCAGCCATCAATGTTTAACATCGACCTGAGCCGTTCTCTCATCTCTGCTGATATCCCTCTTACAAACTAAAGAATAAGGTCTTTTATTGGTTCCTTGAAAAATATACTCAACAAATCCCGGATGAGTCAACACTTAGGAAGACGTATGCTCCATCCATCTACGATGAGACAAACAGAAGATAAGAGATGAAATTAAAGATAGTTCAATTTGGGTTTCCATTGATGAGACTCCCGACAAAGAAGGTAGACTTGTTGGTAATGTAGTTATTTTGTTATGTTTAACAATATTCTGAACGAATTCTTTTACATTGTGATGTTCTAGAAAAGTGCAATAACAAAACTATAGTTAAACTGTTCAACGTATGGGTATCCTGTGGCCAAACTGTATTATGTCTTTATTAGCATGCTCTGTGGTCAAAGCTGGACAAGCATTATCTGTTGTATATCCTAAATTGACTCATTTTACTTGTGTGGAGCATGCATTTCATCGTGTGGCAGAAGTGGTCAGAGACAATTTCCCTAAAGTAGATTTGTTGATTTCATCAGTTGACAGTCACCAAAAGTATTTCTCAAAGCTCCCAGTAGAGTTAACGTGTTGAAAGAAATGTCCAAATTCCATTTCCCAAAGTAGATGGGGTAACTGTTAAGTTGAATATTATAACATATAACTCTGAAGTCTCAATTGAATAATAATACCTAATACATAAGTGTGAAGAATGACTTACTCACATTCAGCATACATTTTCATGCATCATAAAAACGCTCAAAAGTCTCAAAATGCCGCCCTTTCACTATCTGAAAGTTTTTGGTTATAAATAGTACTGTGGAACAACTGAATCGTGGTAATAAGTCTGCAGATGCAGTAAGATCATATGGACACTGTACTTTCAAAAATCCCTGGATTTGAAGAATCTTGTTGCTGTGATGAGTGGTGAATCAACCCAAAGGTCTTTTATCCCCAGCAGACATTGTGAAATTGAATTATGTACCAGTTACTTCTTGTGACGTCAACGCTCTTTTAGTCAGTATAAATCTATCCTCAGAGACAATAGAAGAAGATTCACTTTTCAGCACTTGAAAGAAATGTTTGTAACCTATTGTTATGGTAACAGACAATAAAAATTGTGTTTTGTCAAACTACATTGGAAGATTTTACGTCCATTATATTTTATCAGGATTAAAATGTACCAATATTTAGCTCTGTTTTTATAATTTTAAGTTTTTAATTCCATATTTTGGTAAAAATCCATATTTAATCCATATTTTGGTAAAAATAACTACATATATATTTACATATTTCATAAATTTTAATAATAATAATAATAATAATAATAATAATAATAATAATAATAATAATAATAATAATCAAACTTTCAGGTATAACTCCCTGTAAAGTTGATTTGAATAATTTCAAGGGTAAAATTGTTTTGGGGTCGGGCATCGAACCTGGGACCTTTGGTTAAACGTACCAACGCTCTACCAACTGAGCTACCAGGGAATCCTACTAGACACCGATCCAAATTTTCCCTCTATATCAACAGACCTCAAAGTGGGCTGACAACAGTCTCCAACCAATATTGAATGCACACTAACTCTGTGTGACTTAAATTGTGGTTTTCTGTTAAGCAAATGGTCTGTAATATTGAGATTTAATTGAAATTGATTTTAAGAACATATGTGTTACCTAATCTTGTCAAAATAGTTTCTAATAAAATAAACTTAAATCGAAGTTTAATGCATCTAGTTATATATTTATGACATCAAATGATATGTTTAAACATTAAAAGCAATTGTATATTTCATTCCGTTACGTAGGTGGTATAGAATGTTACTTTGCAGGAAAGCCATATTCCATCTCTATAGTAGTTCTGTTTAAATTGAACGAAGCTTTAAACACTTATCATATCCATTGACACCGTTCCTCGAAGCTTAAGTGGTCTCAGTTTTTTTTTTCAAAGGACTACGCACAAATGCATGGTAATTATTTCTGTGAACGATTGCAATAAAATACACACTGGTAGTGTTATACAGTCAATGTAAACATTGAAAGAGCTAGAAAGCTAATAAATGCTTCAATGGAATAGAGCATTACACAGAGGAAATCTTACCTTTTCATTAAAGCCATGCTTCACAGTATTCATCTCTTATCCTGTAGATGGCGTTTTAATACACCTTTGTGATAATCGTCCTATTATCTGAGAAACTTCATGTATCTTTTTACTTACAGTATTCTTACGTATGTCATAATGGTCCCCAACATTTATTTGAACATTTCCTGATTTATAACGCCTTAAGGCTGTAAAAATATCAGCTGCATAAAGAGCATGGTGTCTGTCTGTAGTTGATTTGATTCTGTCTTCTATCTGATTTAACACAATGTCAGCAGTATCCTTATGGAGTCTAAACCTGTTAAGAAACTCACTTTCATTCCCTTCTTGAGAATGACTTACTCTTGGCCTGAAAGTTCTTGTTCTGGGTAAAATTCTTGTGTCTTCATCTTCAATTTCATTAAAACTTTCTATCAATTCCAGCGTCACTTACAATTACTAGCAATATTTTTCTCTAATAAACAATTCACCATCTCGCATAGTTTAAATTATCAAAGTTGGTGGTTTAATCTAAAATAGTGCTTAAACCAAGAAAGCCAGTTAAACTTAACTTGAGGATAAGGTTTTTTGTTTAAGCCACAGTTGAAACTTAGAGTAAATTAAACATAGTTTACAATACTTTTGAGAATAAGGTCCTAATGTGACTAGGCCCTATATAAATTGAAACACAATTAATTTAATGTTCTCTTTTCTGATTTGTTCTATATCTTCGTGAGAACGCGCTTTCTATTTGTAAAGTATTTGCTAAACTTGTTTATATTCAAGTGCTCTACAGATCTACAAAATTTGAGAAGGCAGTTCATAGATAATCTGTATATATACCCTATGATATCGGCATTAATTCAATTCGTACGGAAATTGTGATGACAACGGAAGAGAAACTGATACAGTGTGCACTCTCATATGAAGAAATCTTTCGGTAAAAAAATATTTTAAATAAAGAAAATAATGCAACCCAGTTAGAATAACAGCTACGTGTAAATTTTATCTTGGTGCCTCTAATGCAGCGGTGACCAAAGCGAGTGTCTGATTACATCGTGTAATCACAGACATTCAAACGGGTACGAGAAGTTTCCTGTACATTGCTCTGTGTTTCATTCATGTACTGAAGGCAAGCAGTGACGGTATCATGTCGCTCTACAAACTCTGTCTCTACAAGCAGTAAGAGATGGTTTCGTAAAGGATGAGAAGGAGAACTTCTTTGTTGTCTGCCAGACAAAATGTAGTACGCTTACTTTGCTCAACGGTTCAATTAGGAGTATATAGAAACATTGATTGCCATGGTGAATAAGGTATTATTATTATTATTATTATTATTATTATTATTATTATTATTACTGACGCATTAAGTATGTTTTTCTATTGTTCTGTACGTGCATGAATATTGATATTTTTAGATCTTCTCCCTAGAAGAATAAAATTATTAGGTTTTATCTCAATTTTAATCTTCTTAATCTTTAGACGAGGGTAACTATTTATTAGTTAGTCATTTAATAATAATATTCTAGAAAACCTGATTCAATATTATGTGCCAATGAACTGCTAAACGCCAGGAATTGACATGTCTTAAATAATAGCCAGGAAGAGAAAGATGAGATAAATATATGTAAGGAAGTCAGGTACCTAATGGGGTTTGAAATATTTCTTGCTTTAAAGCTTCTTAATACAACAGAATTTCTCAAAAAATAGTAATGATTATATTAGGTTAAATAAGTTGTCCATAAGAAGTTTTTAATTTTGAAAAACTACGAATTTCTCCTAACCTAAAACAGGCATAAAAGGGTATAATTGAGTAGTTACCATTATCTCTTCGTCAGTTCGCATCACAAACTTCAACAGCTGAAGTTCTAATCTGTCTCGCCTTCAGAGGAACGATCCAGTCTTTTGTTCGCATTCTCTATTCCCTATGTATTATTTTATTCCTACTTATACTGTAGTAATGATATTCTGTAATCTGATGTATTATTCAGTATTATGTGTTCTCTATTATTATATAAATACATTCTCTTCTAAGAATTGAAAAAAAAAATATTTAAAATGAATTCAGCAGCAAATTCTGGGATTTCAGGGACATGGAGAATGATCTTGCGGTGTTTTCTATTGATGTAACCAGTTCAAGAATTAACTTGCAATGTGAACTTATTGAGCTAGAAACAGACTTAGTGATGAAAATCACCTACAAAAATTTAGTGGAAGTCCATTTGTTTGCACAATTGTGTAAAGTGAAATATAAGCGTCTGATAGATTTTGCTGCCTCTTTACGGAAATATTTAGCTCCACTTATGTTTGTGAACAATTTTTTTCTAGAATTAACGTTGCTAAATCGAAAGAAAGATCCTCTCTTTCATATGGTTATTTTTCGGCACAGCTGTTTATAGCTGTTACAGATATTACTCCACATTTTGAACGTATAGCCAAAGGTTCAGATCAAGACGATTAATTTTCCTACTTCTGTTTTGTATTATTTATGTTGGCGTAAAGCCTCGTCTCCACTATTAAACATTTAACAACAACATGTTAAATATAACATGTTGAATTTAACATGTATATGGACGTTTCAAGTCTCAATTGATTTAACATGTTAGCTGAGAATGTTAAAGTTAACACTTTTAACATGTTGGCGTGTTTTCCAGCAGCAATGGAAAACATGTCAAGTCAATTCACTTGCTCGTGCAATGTCGGTACAATCTGGCAAAGTTCGTACAGTTTCTATAGCAACAATCTTTCGATTTTGTGGCGCGTAACTAGGAGCACCTCTTGATTTTTTTATACGATCCTTAGTGTTGGCTGTAAGTTTTTGAAGTAGTGGATTGGACGAAAGAAAATACCGTTAAAATAAAATTGATTAATGCACTGATGGAAAAGCCTTGTTTGTGAGATATGGCTGCAAAATAATACAGAGACAAACCAAAGATGGCCGACTGTTTAAGAGAACTGCAATTGTAATTTAACTGTTCTCGAGAATACAATAGAGAGTGTTCGCATCCTCGTGGTACGCTAAACGTTAATACTATGTTGACGTCAGTAATGGTCGTATTAATGACGTATGTTAACTTCGGAAAGAATAACATGATATTAGCCGCTCCTTTAACATTTATCTTGTCATAGCTCCTATCACAGTCAATCGCGCTGTAATTTTTTTAAATGTGGTGAAATGGCTGCTCTTAATTGTGTGTTTTTTTGATATGACAAAATAGTACATTATGTAACGAGCCTATAATGGAGTAATTAAGACGCAAGTATGATTGTTTATGAAACGAGCGCAAGCGAGTTTCATAATTTTCATACGAGCGTCTTAATTACCATTACAGACAAGTTTCATACGACTTTTTATGCTCGACCATATTTCTAACTTGAAATTATTTAAAATTAGGTCTTCTTATGGTTATGTGCGAACTGACTTGGATTTTGAGATGCGCGCAGACGCGAAAGTATTGATTTTTTCCGAGGCCGAATGTCATTGACCTTGGCAGAGAATAAGATGAAGATTACTCTGATATAACCTGGAAATTAATTTACAATTGAAAAACGAGATGACAAATTGAATTTATTTGAATATTATATACAATTAACGCTAATTTTTATAGTAAAAGGTAAAGGTATCCCCGTAACATGCCATGATGGCACTTGGGGGGCATGTAGATAGAGCCCCATGCTTTCCATGACTTCGGCACTAAAATGAGGTGGTGTGGTCGGAACCACGCTCTGACCGCCTTTTACCCCCGGGAAAGACCCGGTACTCAATTTTATAGGAGGCTGAGTGAACCCCGGGGCCGTTCTGAAAGTTTGGTAACGAGAAAAAAATCCTGTCGCCACCTGGGATGGAACCCCGGACCTTCCAATCCGTAGCCAGCTGCTCTACCAACTGAGCTACCCGGCCGCCCTAATTATTATAGTGACAGAGCATAACCTTCTGAGACAGTATTGGATTTACAGCCTCCGTGACTTTTCGCTAATTGTCTTTCGATTGCATATCCGAGAACAATCGATATAACGGTACAAAGCTGACTTGTCATTGGCTGAACACCTGTACTTTAATGAGTAGGTGTACTTTAATGACATGCATTAAAGGACTGCTACGAGGTGTATAATTACTACATTTCGGCATGGTCGAGCATAAAATATTTTTTGCAGCACTACATTATTAAAATCGTGTTCTGACATTCTCAGAAAGTTTTTGAATCCAAATCGATCTTCAACTTTGAGCTCGTTCAGAATGTCTTCTGCATTGTGTCTTTACTAAGATATTGCCGCATCCACATTCTCATTTCTTCCTTTTCAAGGCCTTGTAACAAGCAGTAGAGGCAATTACAAAAGCCAAACCATCTTCATCTGAGTCCATTGTCAAGGTTTGAAAATAAGACACTACCTACATTAAAATCTCATAGACTGTTTAAGGTGGACTACGCAAGGAAAGCAAAGTTTAATATGTTTAAAAATGTGGACAGAGTGTCACATGAAATTAGCATTAACATGTTTAATGAACATGTTGGGATGTTAACAGTAAACAGTTTAACATTTAACATGTTGTTAAACGTTTATTAGTGGAGCCTTAAGGGGAAATCTAAATACCAATTCAACAAACCACTGCCAAATTCCGTTTGCATGTTATAAATGACAGTTCCCATTGTATTAATAAATGACAGTTCGCTAGTGTGCAGTGTTATATTGTCTATATTGATTTACTTCAAATGAATCTTATCTGTTTTTCTGTACCTTATATGTTTGTTGCTTTAATTTTGCTCACCAGTGTAGTAGAGCTGGAAATTAAAGTTCTACTCTCTCGGACGTTCACTATAATACCTAGACTTCGTGGAATTGCCAAGAGAATCACAAGGTTTACTGCGCACGCGGTATAGACTGTATGAGAAGGGGGCGTGCAAAGGATGGAGTATGCGTCTGATGTAAATACTGAGCAGTATACTGCGGTTACAATAAAACCTGTATCCTGCATTCAAGAAATATAATTAATGATCATTGAAGTAGGAAATGTCTCACCATGTAAATACACAATTATTTTATAGCGAGATATTTAACTCTTAAAATTTAATGTAAGATACTCACATCGTCCGTGAATATGTGCATTGCAGTAAAGAATTACGTACATTTTGAGCGACTGCAAAGTAATCTCCTTCGATGGTCACTTAAACAGTTTTTATTTTGGGAAAATGTATGTTCAACATCACAGATGTAATACGTACATATTTGAAGAAAGGAAAGTCACTACTTTTTAGTACACCAACTTCAGATGTCTTGTCGTGACTCGATAGTACATCATTTGTAATACGAATTTGTGAATAGTCACAATTTTTACCAATAATGTTTCTCAACTTACATGTCATTTTTTTCTGAAATTAGTGAACTGTTATTATGAATAACGGTTTGTGATACTATATCCACTATATTAAGGGCCTCTGAGAGTTGTAGTTTAGACGATTATAACAGGATGATACTTTGGACACGATTGTAAAATTAGAATCAATGACCAAAATATCTTCCAATAGCTGTTCAGAAGGCAATGATTTTACAGCTGCAACAGCGGAACTGTCTGTGCTATCCAATGCATCAATTACCTCCATTATTTTGCCGTAATGTTCTGCATAATAATGAACAGCATCCAACCACGTTCCCCAACGGGTCAAGACTGGCTGCGTAGATAAGGATATTCCAGAGGCAATTGTTTGGAACAGCAACACTCTCATTGTGGTATGTTTAATTGAATTCTTGTCTGCACTGAACAAATGTTAAGCTTTGACTATTTCAACCACAGTAATGCAAAAACAAGTGCTTACATAGGTATACATTAGCTGTAGCTGCTCTATCTATTTGGACCGGTCACAACTATTAACATGAACTGCTTATACTACGAGACCGGGAGGTCGTTCACCTCCTCTATACTACCGTACATCGGCAAACTGATTGCATGCTGCGTGTGGAAATTCGACGAAGTCTAATAATACCATTCCGTCACTGCACACCAGAAACAGTAAGGACTTCAGTTTCGCGATTAATGAACTGAATGTTATCCGGGTTACGCTCACTATGGATTCAGCTCAAATTGTTTTCTGCCCAACCCTGCCCTAATGTGTAGAGTAGCCATGTTTGTGGGATAATTTCTACGTGAAAAACGATGGGCTCAGGGGTAACAGTGTGGGAGGATGGCTGTGATCCAACTTACAGCATTCACTGCGTAACGCAGACCACGACATTGATACGCTCGCGCTCATTTCTACACACCCAATTCAGCAGGAATTCGAAGTCCAAACCGCAATCACAATGCAACGCAAATCAATCACGAATGCCACGTTTTATTCTCCATGATGAGGCTCATATGTCCTGCGGTTTTATGTTCTTTAAATATTTGAATTTCCGGGCCGCGTTTCGTTGCCACAGCTCGTTCATATCGGGTTTTCCCTCTTATTTATTAATTTTGTGACAAAAGTTCAGTCCCTGTTTCTCCATTGAATTAATATTTTATGTTCATGAAACTTGCCCTAGAGATAATCTCCATGATTAGAACGAGAGAGAATTTTATAAGAAAGTTGTCTTTTCTAATACGCTAGAAACTAGCAATATTTTGAAACGGTATGTGCATATTTCCTGCAGTTAAATTTGTATTCTTTCAACTTCAGAACTCATTTCTAAATATATACATTTCATAAACCTTTCTTACGTCATCAATAAGAGAGAAATTCTGCTTTGTTAACGCTAAATAAATATATCTATTTTTCGTTACTATCATCACCAACACTAACACCAGTTGTCACCATTGTCAAAATTTGTTTTACGGTCGTCAAGTTTTTTACTTTCATAAATTCTTAAATTAATTAAAATTTGTATTCTGTAGCCAATATATACACCTGTATAGCATCCGAAATGTAATTGAAATTAAGAGGTTTGATCGAAATTAAGGCTAAGTGTAATCGAAATGGAGGTAAATATTGATCGAAGCTATGGGCAGATTTGATCAAGTCTAAGGCCAGGTTTGATCGGAAGTAAGACCAGGTTTGATCGGATGTAAGACCAGGTTTGATCGGAACGAAGGCAAGGTTTGATCGGAACTGAGGTCAGGTTTGGTCGGAAGTAAGGTGAGGTTTCATCGGAACAAAGGCAAGATTTGATCTGAACGAAGGCCAGTTTTGATCGGAATTAAGGCCAGTTTTGATCGGAACTAAGGCCAGTTTTGATCGGAACTAAGGCCAGGTTTAATCGGGACGAAGGCCAGGTTTGATCGGGACGAAGGTCAGGTTTGATCGGGAAGAAGGGCAGGTTTGATCGGAACGAAAGCCAGTTTTGTTCGGAAAGAAGGCCAGTTTTGTTCGGAACGAAGGCCAGTTTTGATCGGAACGAAGGCCAGTTTTGATCAGAACGAAGGCCAGTTTTGATCGGAACGAAGGCCAGTTTTGATCGGAACGAAGGCCAGTTTTGATCAGAACGAAGGCCAGTTTTGATCAGAACGAAATCCAGTTTTGATCGGAACTAAGGCCAGTTTTGATCGGAACTAAGGCCAGGTATGATCGAAACTAAGGTAAGGTTTGATCGAGACGAAGCCAGTTTTGATCGGAACGAAAGCCAGTTTTGATCGGAAAGAAGGCCAGTTTTGTTCGGAACGAAGGCGAGTTTTGATCGGAACGAAGGCCAGTTTTGATCGGAACTAAGCCAGTTTTGATCAGAACGAAGGCCAGTCTTGATCGGAACGAAGGCCAGTTTTGATCGGAACGAAGGCCAGTTTTGATCTGAACGAAGGCCCGTTTTGATCGGAACGAAGGCCAGTTTTGATCGGAAAGAAGGCCAGTTTTGATCGGGCCAGTTTTGATCGGAACGAAGGCCAGTTTTGATCTGAACGAAGGCCAGTTTTGATCAGAACGAAGGCCAGTTCCGATCGGAACGAAGGCAAGATTTGATCGGAACGAAGAACAGTTCTGATCGGAACGAAGGCTGATTTTGATCAGAACGAAGGCCAGTTTTGATCAGAACTAAGGCCAGGTTACTCATAGAGCGTGCTGTTCACTCCCCCCCCGGAAACAAGACTCTTGGGCGAGTCCATATAAGTGAATGCCAATTCGTTTTTCGCGCAGGTGCCACGAGTTTGCGATCGAGCTCTACACAATAAAGTAGATTTTTTTAGGGAATTTAATCGTGAGAAGATTTCAGTGTGTGAATAAAAAGATTTAGTTAATGACACATGCATTGTGATTCACATTCTGCAGCTCCAGATTTATTATTAATAAAATCGATATTTATTAATAGTTCGTTAAGAAAATTTATATAAAATCCATGGAATAGTGTAAAACACAATTTACTCATAGATAATGCTGAAAATGATACACACCGCACTTCAAGAACTTTCTAAATTTGTGATAGTGATCATAGATAGCTATTCCTGTGCTATTGGCTGGAAAACATACCTTTTTTATTTACTGTAGAGCCACACTGAGGTCCATAAGGAAGAGGATCTTTTTTCTAGTTCTTTGATACTGGCATGTAGCTCCTTACGTCATTTTACATTAAATTTTAAAGTGACTCGAGCATTATTGTTTAATGCATAATCTGTAATTATGTTTTGTTGCTCTTTCCTTAAAATAAAACGTATTTTATTATTTTCCGTTGAAAAGAGTCAGTCTCAGTTTTGTGATAATTTGTAATCAACAAAATTGTAGCACGGATTTTACTAGTTTCCCTTCGGGGTAAGATTTTTCCTTGGGGAAAAGATTACAAACGCGGCCCGTTTCATCACAGTTATAAATATCCTCAGGTCTAACATTTCTAATTATCTCTGACAGTTCCTCTTCTATCCAACACTGTATTGTGTTATTATCCACTGCTTAAGACTCACCACAAATCGTCCTTTCAGTTCCACTATAACGATCCATATTGCCCTGTAGCCAGCCAGTGCTTTAAAATCACAGCTGATATGCATCATCTTAGCAAATTAAGAGTTTTTATTTCAAAATGTTCCCACCAACAAGTAAATGGCCGCTCATTTTTGTTCTAACGACTTTGAAAACTCCTTTCCCATGTCTGAGAACTTCTTTTCCTTTAAACGACTAAATTTTGCATATTTAGATCGCGGTTAAGAAAATCATTTTAAATAGACCCATTCTTGATGATGATTGTATAAAATCCCAGATACAGTATATATAACAGATTGCCCATCCCTATGTTAAAATCAGCAGCACTTTGAAGAGAACAACCGCCAAGATCGGCACCCGTCCGCCGTAAACGAACACGAAATGGCAGTACAGTCGGTAATGCAATTCAAATGGGAATTATGACGTGACTCCTTACGTAACAACTAGATGGCAGCATAGTAAACCAGACAAAAGTTGTTACCGTCAAAGCCTATAAGCCCGAGCAATCTGGTATATATAATCTAGGATTAAATGTAGTGTACCGGATCCCTAGACAAATCGTACATCTCTGTTTTCGATTTGTGTGAGTTATCCAATTCTGTAATGAATCTACACGTTTTATTCTATAGAGAAACATTTTCATTCGTGGCCAGTGTTGGGAAAAATTAGTCACGAATAATGATTACGAAGAAGAAAACTATTTGTTGATCGCAAATAACAAATACAACTTTTTGTTCGTGAGATTTATTCATTGGTGGCGAATAAGACTAATCAAAATTATTCGTAACGACCGGCCAGGTTTGCATGTTACTTTAATATAGGTAAGGGTTTGTTTACTTGCGCGTGAGTATAATCATAGTCAGCGGTGGAGAGGGATAGGTAGAGACCACAGATTTTCGCATAACATGAAGAGTAGAATGAATAAGTAATTTCTGGCAATGTAAGGGAGTCTGTAAGCAAATTAATTAACAAATACAGGACTGCGCTCGAAGTTGGAGTGGGGGAGGGAAGGAAAGTGAATGCCCTGAGGTGAAGAAAGCAAAGCATAAATCTACGATTGCATCAGAAGTATACAAGCCCTCGACAATTAATATCACACAACAACGCTTTAAGGAAGATGTTAAATATTTTATTTATTCAGTGATAATCTTTAAGAGCAATTGAAAATCTTTTAATCGGTAACATATTTGATCATTTATTTAGTTGCTTGCAAACAGTTTTCAGCGAAAAGTAACTAAACGAAATTAATATTTAAATCTAAAATTTATTCGTCATTGACAACGATCGAAAATGACGAATAGCGAATAATGTGTAATGATTTTATTTGCGATAGACTAATACTTCGTTATTCACGAATGAATCAATCTCAAACAAATGTGCTATTTTTATGTTTATTCGAATAGTCGAAACATTATTCGAATAATGCCCTATACTACTCCATTCATTCAGTGTTCTTCTCAAGTCCAGGTCTTTCACTGCAAACCCAGCTTTCTCCAATCTTTCCTATTTTCTGCCTTCCTCTTTGTATCTACCTCGAACTCTTCTCTCGTTCACTATTCATGCCAGTGCATCCTTCAGTATAGTGTTTCTTCTCAGCCAGTGACATAAATAATTCCTATTCCTTTTCCTGATCAGTTTCGGCAATACTATTTCTTCACCCACTCTTTCCAACACTGCTTCATTTCTGTCCACTTCACACGTTCCCTTCTTCTCCATATCCACATTTCAAATGCTTCTATGCGCGTCCCTTCACTTCGTCATAATGTCCATGTTTCTGCCCCATATATTGCTACACTTCACACGAAGCACTTCACTAGTCTCCAAAGGTCCGGAAAAGATGCTCCTTTTTTTTATTAAACCCTTCCTTGGTCATTGCTATTCTCCTTTTGATTTCCTGCCAGAAGCCCATTTTATGCTTATAGTACACCCCAAGTATTTGAAGCTGTCCACTTGCTCTACTGCCTAATTTAGAATTCGCAAGTTTACCTTCTTTATTATGACCATTGTCTACGTCTTGTTTACATTTATCTGCATCACAGCTGTCATTTGGCTCCAGTGGCATATTCCTTAGTATCATCTGCTATTCTGCTAATAACGCCATATTCTTACGCACTTCATTCTTCTTCCTCATACTATCACTCCTCCTATGTTGTGAAAACAGTTCTTCACTAAATCCTCAAGTAGATATTGAATAGGGTAGGTGATAAAGGGCATCCTTGTCGTACTCCTCTCCCAATTTCACTTCCTTCTGACATTTCTTCTCCTATCCTGACTTTGACTCGTTTCATATAAATTTTACTGAACAGCCTTCTCTCTATGATTACGAAAGTATGCTTTTATTTCTGATCGTATTTACTTCAACTGAATGGAAGATATCTCCTCAAAGCTACAGTAATGGATGGAACATTGTGTAGACATTCATTAACTACCTGAAAATTAAACATCGTCTTGGTTTTATTTATCTTTCTTGATAAATTTCATTCCAATTATAAATGTTATCACAAGGAAAATAACCTGTACACTGTATGTAAAATGAAAACGAATTCTGAAATGAAAACATACATTTTATACCATTTTTGCTACAGTTCATATTTCCTTTAGAAAAAAAAAATCATTTTGTAGTTTGAAATATTGACATAAATTATGGTGTATTTGCCAAAGGTTATGTAAAAGGATGCACGAGAAAATTAAAAAAGAAAACATGAAACAATTAAAATCGTTTCATGAGTACTATAACACAAAAATAGAGCGTGACTCTTTAAGAAACAAATCATCCGTTAAAAATTGAGACCGACGGGGACGTTTAGTTACATTGGCACAAAAACTATTGACACACTCAATGTTTTCCCTATAAGATCTGTATAAAGGGAAAGTTTAAGAAAACAAAATGTTTATTCCTTAATATAAAGCAGGGCTGGGAGCGCAGTGTGCTTTAAAGAGCGCGTCTTGCGAGCGCTGATTCTGACGAAATGAGCTCTGCTGTAAGTTGGCGAACTTTGAAAGAGCGCGTCTTCCCAATGCGTTTAATGTATCATGCTTTTTGGTAGAGATCAGTGATTAGCGTATTTGTCATACACCCCAACTGATTACGTCATATCCAGTGTCGGTGCAGTGGTGACTCTGAAAATGTTTCAGTAATTTGGCGAACTTTGAAGAAGGAGCTTCCGTTCATACACTAAACCGTCCCGCTATTCCCATTGCGTTTAATGTATCAAGGGAGGAGGAGTTCTTTTTGGTAGAGAGCAGTGGATTAGCAAAGTGTTTAATTTGGCATAAAATACCCCATCTGATTAAGAGGTTCATTATCCAACAACATTATTCTTTGCAACATGCTACGACATCATTTTATTTTTACTTGTGTATTACGGCCGCTAAATATGGTTGCGTTTTCTATAGAAGAAAGAACCTATATTAATAATATCGTACTGTAAAATTATATTCAAGAAACGATAAATTCAATTTCATGACAAATATGTTTAGCTTATTTTGGTAATGAATAACGCTATAAAATTAAATACAACTTAAATAAAATGTTTCTCAAAAGGTACATTTACTATATTAGCACTATCTATATTGTATCTATTTATGATATCATTACATTGCATTATAAGTTATTATACATTTAGTAATATATAATTTTAAATTATACATATTGCACTATTAAACTGATATATCATAATGTATAGTATATTACAGTTCATGATATATAATATATATCATATATATATCTGTTCATGATATATTATAATCTGAATTTAATATACTATACTATGATATATCATAATATTTGTATAATTTAAAATTATATATTACTAAATGTACTATAATAACTTACAATGCAATATAAATATCGAATAAATACTCTAATATAAGATACCTGAGAAACATTTTTTTAAGTTGTATTAATTTATGGTCATATATTATATTATATTATATTATATTATATTATATTATATTATATTATATTATATTATATTATATTATATTATATTATATTATATTATATTATATATATAACAGAATGACAATAATGCACTTAGTGAATCAGCTATGAGAATTTGCTACAAAATTTGGCACGAAATTGCAAAGGAATTGAAAACATTCAACGAACGTAATTTCATCAAGCGATGTTTAATTATATTGGCAGATGAACTCTGTCCACAGCAAGTAACGGAAGTGGAAGCCATACGCCTTCTCGTAGAACCGTGGTGAGGAGATTGCAATATGTGCATATGGGTTATGTAAATAAGCCTAATGATTTGTGTGTGTGTATAGAGCGAAGTTTATTTCATTAAATTAATAAGAGTGTTATAAATTCTGTAATGTACAATGGATTGATGTAATATCCTTATAAACTATTATGTACTGACAGACTGAATGACTAGAACAACCGTGGCTCTTGTTATATTAATGCAGGGAAGGTAGCTGTAATGTGAGTCCGCCACTGCGTGAGCGTTCTGCTCTGGCTTGGAATTGAAGTGCCTTGCGGAGCGAGAGCAGCTCTGGCAGACTAAATGGAGTCGCTCTCATGCCCGGCCCTGATATAAAGTAAAATTGAAAATCTTTCACATAAATCACAACAATAACACAAAATAATTATTTACAAAAGAAAGTCTATTTTCTGATTTTAAAAAAGTATTGGCACGTTATCGGTATAATGCATATAATAGGTCTCTGTAATGTATTTTCATTATCATGCAGGATGACTGCTTCCAGACGTCTCGGCATTGATTGAACAAAATTTCTCCTCGTTTCAAGGGAAATTTCAGATCACACTTCCAAGAACTTCTTAAACTCTTCCTTATTGGTATTTTAGACATCGGTACGCAAAAAACTTACAGTGCCAAGTACTTAATTTGTAATGTAAAAAATAAATGTTAATGGACGTCACTTGACAGATTTCTGAGAGCGTAATACGATGAAGATAGGATCGTAGTGAATAGTTACCATATAAAACGAGTGTTCTTTGAATACTTTCATTTGATTTGGTATTACAATTACAGTATAGTCTCGATTATCCGAGTTTAGATTAACTGAGATTCCGTGTTATCAGAGCCCCATCCAAAAAAAAAAAAATACAAAATGTATGTAAATACTGTACAATTTTGCATATTGTCTTTTTAAATGTATACGTACTGTATTTTAAAACTCATAGGGTGCTATTCATAGACATTTCGCTAGCCCGCGCTACGAGCGTGCTAAACAGGATTCATATCATATAATATCATATATCATATCATATCATATATCATATAATATCATATATCATATCATATCATATATCATATCATATCATATCATATATCATATCATATCATATCATATCATATCATATCATATCATATCATATCATATCATATCATATCATATCATATCGCTGACACCGGTTTATGAATACGAAAAACGTTAGTTCGCTGATCATGTACCGAAAGCCCGCGCTAAGAATGTCTATGAATACGGCCCCTAGAGTTTATATTACCCTGATTTGTTCATTACATTTCTGTGTTGTTTGGGTAAAGGGAGATAAGTCATAAAAATGAGTTCGGAGATAAATGAAAATTAAACTTGGAACCCTTATTACAAATAATTTTCTACACAAAAAAACACATCAACTGCAAGTATTCTTTGATTTTGCAGACCCACTTGTATAATTTAACTTTGTGTTCATCTGGGGAACAAAATTCTACCTGGACAAAAAAATGACTTATACCCCTTTACCCGAACACCACAGATTTATTCTATTAAGTAAAGACTTTGTCTAACTTCCAGAGAAAACACAGTTTTTCAGTAACCATCGGTTTTATTGAAGTTTTTTCTTATCCGACGTAGTCTCTGATAATGGAGGCCATACTGTGTTTTAATTAACGAATGATAACATAGAAGCGACTCAAAGATAGTTAAATTTAAAATTATGTTCATATATATTTTTAAACAAATGTTTGCAGTAAAATAACCGTAGCCATATTCCTCCTTCAAAATTATCTGAACAGCACCTTCTTCTGTCAGATCACGGTATCCATTCTTCTACGTCTTGGTTTAATATTCAGCAGTTGCATGGTTCGAGTTACTAGACTTTCCTGATTAAGATTCTAGGTTTAAACTTGTGCTTTAATCAAATTTCGGATGATACATCAGCAGGCCACTGAAACTTCTCTGCATAAACTTTCATACAGTAAGGCTAGTGAACAGAATGTTTTGTACGAATATCACTGAATCCAGGAATAAATTTACTGCAGAGTGTATCGATTAAATTTACAAGATTTAAAATGTGAATCAGATATTTACCGTAACTGTATTTATATTAAATTTACCATGTCTATGAATTGCACTTAAAATTCGTAATCAGTGTGACATATCAACAATTAACAATTAATATAGGTGTTCCCCAAGGCACAGTTCTTGGCCTTTTATTTTATTTTTTTATATATTACAGTAATGACTTATTAAAAATTGACTGATAACAATACAATCGTGTTCATTATTCTTATGCAGATGATAGAGTATTAAATTTTGGTGGAAAAACCTGGTATGATACATATAATAATTCAAATAATGGACTTAAATTAGTAAAAAGATAAGGTTTTACATTAATCAACGAAAATAAGACCATAATTACTCCATTCTCATTATCTGAAAAATGTAACAAATCTCCTACATCTATATTAAGTATTAAATTACATAACTCTGATTGTTGCCTTATGCAATGTAAATGTCCGGTTATTAAGGAGTCTTCTGAAGTTAAATATTTAGGCATAATTTTCGGCAATCATTTAAAATGGAACCAACACAATTACCTTTGTAATAAATTACGTAAAATAATATATTATTTTGTTTTATTGAGGAATTACTTGTCAATAAGTTTATTATGCACAATATACTTAACTTTATTACAATCTATAATTATGTATGGAATTATTGAGTTATTTTACGACGCTGTATCAACATCTCGGGTTATTTAGCGTCGGAATGAAATGAAGGTGATAATGCCGGTGAAATGAGTCCGAGGTCCAGCGCCGAAATTTACCCAGCATTTGCTTGTATTGGGTTGAAGGAAAACCCTGGAAAGAAAACCTCAACCAAGTAACTTGCCCCGACCGGGATTCGAACCCGGGACACCTGGTTTCGCAGCCAGACGCGCTGATCGTTACTCCAAAGCTGTGGGCAGCTTATTAAAACCAATTTTAATCCACTTCATTTATTAGAGAAGAAAATAATTAAAATATATCTTCATAAAACTATTGATTTTCCATCTCAAAAATTGTTTTTAGACTTTAATGTTCTTAAAATCAGACGGATTTATTATATTGCATTAATACAATTCATACATAAAAATCGAAATAATTTTTAATTATTTTCTCATAGGTATGAAACAAAAGATTGTTTGAACCAAAATGTAAGTCTGCAACAGTATATAATCATAGTAGTAATTTAGACCCAAAACATATAACAATTTATATTTAAATATCCTAATCTTGTCAATTCTAATAGTTCTAGTATTAAATTTAAAAAGTTAAGTATTGATTTTATAAATAATGAAAAAGTGTAAATTTAAATTTATATATTCTTATTGCGTAGTAGACGTAAGACAAACTGTATTATATAATTCTTAATTTAAATTGAGGAATCCGTCTCTGAGCACGAGTTCTACTCTTTCAGGTGTGAGCTAAAGTTTTATCTGTTTATAAACATTGTAACATAAAATATAATATAAATATTTATTTTATGTTAAAATTATTAGAAAAATAAATACATAAAATAAATAAAACTATTCAGAGACGCGTTCAAGAAAATAAGATGGTTTATTTTTTTATTAAAACGAGGTGTAGATATTTCTAATCATTATAATTATTGTCCTCCTTGAATTAAAATTATCTCCGTGTGAAAACGAATTTGTATTACGTTGTGGACAATGGGCCATGATATATTTTGAAGCCAGCCTAGTTATTCACGCTTCTGAGGTTTCATGATGAATGTGCGCAAGGAGTGTGGGCGTAATGATGATTGGCAAGGCATAGCTTGTCACATGCCCCACATACACTGCCCTGAGTTTAACCGTGGATCTCTGTAGTGATATGCCATTGTCTGCCCATCTGAACAATGACACACATTGCTACTGATTAATTGCTGTGTAGGAAGACAATCCATTTGCTAAATAATATTTCAAGGTTATGGATAATAGTAAAATTAGGAGTAATCCAGCTAGGCGGCTCAATGGTAATGCACTAGACTAGCATTCAGTAGGCCGCAGGTTCAAGCCTCGTGACCGGAAAATCAGAAGTTTTTCATGATTTCCCTCATCGACAAAGGCAAATATTGGATTGAAAATTTAAATATTTAACTTATTTTCTCTTTGTTGTCATCATATTTCCCAGTAATGGTATATCTATAATGTGATAACTTGAGCTATTTATAATAATTATTTTCCTTATGTACATAGGCGAAATAGAAATGATCGGGACGAAATTCAAATAGAAACTACTGAGCCATTTATACACAAACCTACACTTTCACAAGTCGAAATTGCGATAGAAAATCATAAAAAGTACAAGTCTCCAGGTATCGATCAAATTCCAGCAGAATTAATACAAGAGCGTGGAAGCGCATTATCTAGCGAAATTTATAACCTCGTACTTGCTATTTGGGAAAAGGAAATTGTACCAGAACAATGGAAAGGGTCCATAATTATGCCTATTTAAAAATGAGAAAAAGACTACCTGTGGTAACTTTCGAGGAATATCACTTTTGTTGACGTCGTACAAAATTTTATCCAGTATTCTTTTGAGAAGATTAATTCTGTACGTTGATGAATTTATTCGGAATCATCAGTGTGGTTTTAGGCGTAATAGATCGACTATTGATCAGATGTTTTGTATTCGACAGATAATGGAGAAAAATAGGAATATAAGGGTGCAGTACATAAGTTATTCGTAGATTTCAAAAAGGCATATGACTCGGTTAAGAGAGAAGTTTTATATAACATTCTTATTGAATTTTTATTCCCAAGAAACTATTACGATTAATTAAAATGTGTCCCAGTGAAACTTACAGCAAATTCCGTATAGACCAGTTACTATCTGATGCTTTTCCAATTCATTCTCAGGGGAAGCGTTTTAGTGGTTGTAACGTTCTAACTAATCCAATCGAACTGTAAGAATTATAACTCCTGATCATCGAGAACGACCTACGGGTGTAAAAACATTCTCTATAGTAAAAATGACAAAAATGGAAATCAAGGTAAAAAAATGGCTAAGACAAAAGCAACGAAAAAAAATAAGAAAATAAACGACAGTAGGAATATATTATTTGATTATTCAGAGTAAATAAAAACCCACATATAAAAGTCCAAACACAGTTTTTAATGAAACGAATTAACAGAATGTTACTCATGTATCATAAAGCAATCGGCGTGTTTCATGTGGCAAACCTGTATAATGGGTTAACAAAAAATGTTACACAATTAAGAAGGAATGCATTAAATGTTATCTTCTGTATTGTAAATATGTTTGAAATGTTTTGTTTCAAGCGTGGCTTTACGTACCGTTGAAGCTACCGTTGTATAAAACTGTAGCTCTGATATTACATTTTGCCTGGCGATGTTATAGACAACATCACAAAGTAAAAATGTTCCGAGTTATATACTCCATGCTTTTATTTGAAATGTCCCTCGCACAACACAGGAATGGCTTTAATATCCTACATTTCATACATGGTAATGAATCGTAGATGAGTAACACGAAATTCATTTGAACTTCAGTTTTATGCTAAACGTTTACATGAAACGTCAGACTGGAATTCGGATTACACTCCACTCTGTTACGTATTGCATGTATTAATTATTTTCAGCTAAAAGTACACCAGAATATAATAGAATTAATATTATTATTTACATCTCAAAGCGATATTCAAAGCTTCATGAATATACCGGAAAAGGTGTTGATGCAATTATACAGGTCAAACCATTCGTAAGGGGTTATTCTTTGAGTTATTTCTTCTTCTTCTTCTTCTTCTCCCTTCAAGATTTAGGTGATATCACCTGTTCCGATCTCTATCGTCCAGCCACCTCTTGCGAGGTCTACCCAGATCCCTTTTCCCGATCGGGCGATAATTCATTATCTTCTTTGGTAGCCTATTCTCTGCCATTCTGTCAACATGATCTTTCCATTTTGTTTTATTTTCTTCTACCATGTCGTGTACTGAGAAAATATTTAAATCTGATCTTATTGTTTCATTTTTTATTTTATCGGCTTTAGTGCATCTTCTTACGTATCTCATAAATTTCATCTCTGCTGATTGTATACGTGATTCTTCTTTTTTTGTTATTGTCCATGATTCAGAGCCATATATAAGAGTAGGTACAGCCATAACTTTATAAAATTTCATTTGAGTTTCTTTTCTCGCTTTTCTTCCTAAAGTTCTTCCAATTGTTCCACATATCATCTGAAATCTATTAACTTTCTTCTCAATATCTTTCTCATAATTAAAACTAATATCACATCCTAGATAATTGAAGTGGGATACTTGTTCTAAAATGTTTCCATTTACTATTATCTTAGATCTAACAGGATTTTTCCTTTAAAAGCCATTATCTTTGTTTTGTTTGCAGATATAGTTAGATTGTAAAATATTGCGTTTTGGCTTAATCTATACACTGCTCTTTGTAGGTTATCTTCTGTTTCCTGGATAATTATTTGATCATCAGCGTATAGTAAAGTATTTAAAAGTGTGTTAGATTCTATTTTAATCGCAGTCTGTGTTTCATCTTTCCACTTCAAAACTAGATCGTCAATATATAAATTAAACAGAGTGGGTGATAAACTGCACCCTTGTCGAACACCTAATTTTGTTAAAATTGCTTCTGACACTTTAAAACCTGAGCTAATAACTATTTTGGTATTTACATATAAACTCTTAACGGCACTAATAAGGTGCTTAGGAAAGCCTCTTATTTCCAGTATTTTCCATAAAAGGGGTCTTTTCACTTTATCGAATAGTCAATGAATGCTAAGTGGGTTTCCAAACCAAACTCTCGACGTTTTTCAATAATCTGCCTCATTATAAATATATTATCACTAGATGAGCGTCCTTTCTAAAGCCTGATTGTTCCTCTGATATTACTACATCAGCAATAGCTTGTAATCTTTGATTAAGAATTTTTCCATAGATTTTATATCCTGCATCTAATAAGGTTATTCCTCTATAGTTTCCTGTGTCATTTCTATTACCTTTCTTGAATAGGGAAATAACTTTGGCTGTATTCCATTCCATGAGTTATTTAAAACAATAAAGTTTAATACTTTTTTTGTGCTTTCTCTTCGAAAAAAATATTTTATATGAAATATTTCATAGTTATTGAATTAATTCCCAATATGCTAAGTCATTTTAGGAGAGGAGTGTATTATGATAATGAATGGTTGATAGAATTTTAGTTTTGTCTTATAAATGTGCAAAAATTTGATCCAAATGAATGGAATTTTTTATTCCGCAAAGGAATTTCAAACCCTGCAGCGCTGTGATAACACTGTAAAGCTGCCTGGACAGATACAGTTCGCGTATGCAAGGAATGTATCGGTTAGACGACGAGACCGATTATTACTTTATTAAAACTTAAATGGGAGGTAACTATTTCTAACTCGCTGAAGATAATGCTCTTAGTACGACAAAAGAAGATTTTTTAAAAATAATTAATTACATTTGTATAATGTACAATAAGTTTCCTTGTTGACTGTTTCACCGAATATGTAATTAAATTTAAATCGATGAGTTTAAAAATAAAGTTGTTTGCACATCAGCATTATGAACAGATTTTATAGTTAGTGAAAATCGTGCTTAATATGCCACATTATCGTACTTACTTACAAATGGCTTTTAAGGAACCCGGAGGTTCATTGCCGTTCTCACATAAACCCGCCATCGGTCCCTATCCTGTGCAAGATTAATCCAGTCTCTATCATCTCATACCACCTCCCTCAAATCCATTTTAATATTATTCTCCCATCTACGTCTCGGTCTCTCCAAAGGTCTTTTTCCCTCCGGCCTCCCAACTAACACACTATATTCATTTATGTATTCGCCCATACGTGCTACATGTCCTGCCCATCTCAAACGTCTGGATTTAATGTTCCTAATTATGTTAGGTGAAGAATATAATGCGTATCCTACTAGTGCCGTAAAATATTACCATGACAACTAAAACGACGTGAATTCTATTAAGAAGGCATAACTTGAATCATAAAGTTAACATAATGAAACGATTGGCCAAGGTTATAATAATTATTACATAAAATTTTTCACAGTAAACTCTTGTTTCATAGTATATGATATCTAAGTACATATCATTACAAATCTGATCTGATGTTATTTCTTTATTAATTTATTTTATTACCGTCGTAAAAATAGCGTATGAAACATGTTTATAATGTTATAGCCAGTGCCAACGTTTTTGGCGCGTGTACTTGAGTAAAAAGCCAGTCAGTGAGGACTGGTTGCCAGTGCAGCTGAGAACGGCACCATCCAACACGTCACGTCAGCAATCTGTCCATTGCATCAAAGATAGATACTTGCACTTCGCGTTTCTGGGGTGTGTCCTGCGTACACTGTCCAGTCAGTGGCATCTCTTGCTACTTCGGCTGAGAGTGGTACGACCTCCTAAACAGATGTGACGTCAGCAATCTACCAATCACTGTTGTCAGCTGTGGCGCTCATATTTTGTAGCAAAGATAAGATACTCTCTCTCAACGTTCCCATTACTTATTTCATACGCCAGAAACGGTGGCGCTGGCTGTATGCAATTATTACATTCGTAAAAGGTGTGAAACGAACGTAGTGAGCTTCATAACAAACTATAACATTATAATCTTGTTTCATAATATTACTACTTTAATTTTGTTCGTTACTTCAACGTGAAATAAGCATATCGTATTTCTATTCTTCCCTTCTGCGTTTTAAATTATTTTAAAATTTTATTTTTATAACGTGAATATGCATCATTACTGTTCATGTTCTCTCGAACATTTAATTGAAATGGGAGTTTAGAAATATTTCTTAATCTTATCCATTTAATTTGAAAAATCGTGTCTTATTGCCTGTATTATCTCAACATTTAATTAAAAATAGGTTATAGAGTTTATTTTAAATTGTCCAAGATTTTCATTAACTTGAAACAAGCAGTGTTCATTCTCCGTTATCTAACAGAATTTAAACACAGAAATTAAATGGTATATTATCTGTATTCTTTCTTAAGAGTTTAAACGCAATGTACATGGCAAGATGACAATGACCTTCAACAACCCAGGTGGAAGAGTTTGTTCAGTGCAATACAACTCCCAGCTGCTTGTGAGTGCAGCTTTGCAATTTTTCATAATTCATGTAATTTAAAATGCACGTTTTTCTGGAAAACTAGTCAAAATATAGGAAAATGATATTTGACTTTTTTGTTGCTCTTTACTCAAGGAATCACACACACCAGAATTATTGACATTACTTACGATACACCCTGTATATACGGAGAATCTTGCATTTGTTAAGTATCATAAGTATTAAGTTTATTGTGAAATTATAAGCAAATGAAAAACAAAAATAAAAGACTTGTACATAAATCAGACAAAATTGCACACAATTTATATAAATGAAATACCTATTTTTCTCATCGAATTCCTCTCCAGTTTCGCCGTAATTTTTTCTTTACCGAGTTACTAGAATCACTTGTGTTCTTTATTTTATACAACTACTTATATTATTACATATCAAAATGTAAATCAATTCAATACTATGCGCACAATTAAAAAGGATAATTTTTCTTCGTAAATTACAACAAAAATATCTTGATGATTCCAAGAGGTATTATGTTTCACTTTAATAGAAAAATACTTGCTTATGGCTTTTAGAGAACCCGAAGTTTAATTGCAGCCTTCAATAAGCACGCCATCGGTCCCTATTCTGAGCAAGATTAATCCAGTCTCTACAAATCCATTTCAATATTAACCTCTCGATCTCCCCTCCGGCCTCTCATCTAACACTCCATATGCATTTCTGGATTCACCCATACGTGCTACATGTTCTACCCATCTCAAACGTCTGGATTTAATGTTCCTGATTATGTCTAGTGAAGAATGCAATGCGTGCAGTTCTGTCTTGTATAATTTCTCCATTCTTCTGTAACCTCATCCCTCTTAGACACAAATACTTTCCTAAGCACCTTATTCTCAAACACCCTACCTCTGTTCCTCTCTCAAAGTAAGAGTCCAAGTTTCACAACCATACAGAAGAACCGGTAATATAACTGTTTTATAAATTCTAACTTTCAGATTTTTTGACAGCAGACTGGATGACTAATGGATGTCTACGCGGCCTTCCACCAATGCTCCGGGGACGAAGAGACCCATCGTCTCGAAGGCGCTGATAAAGTCGAGCAAACATTGTGTGGTGAGGGTGATTTCTGTTTGAAATTGTTGTTGGTACATGTGGAGAGTTCTTCTTCCGTTTCCGCGAGCCTCCCCATAACACATTACCATGTCGGCTAACTCGGGAAAAGTGTAGACATGCATTCTCAATTGATGATTAGACTGAACTGAAAGAGAAAGGTATTGAACATTAAACGTAAACAAACAACAACCACCTTCCCGTCTCTTACAAACATTTCAAGAAACAAACAGGGGTGCACACATTCGCATACATTGACGTACGCCCGCGCAAAAACATTTTCAACGGTAACTTCGAAACGACGCGTCACAAAACATAGGTTATTTAACAAAAAGGTTTCCTTATTGTTAGATCTATCACCCCTCTGAGTTTGTCGCAGAGGTTTTGAATTACCCTGTATAAATAATAGATTTCTGATTCATTTTTGTCCACACCTATGGAGTAACGGTCAGCGCGTCTGGCCGCGAAACCAGGTGGCCCGGGTTCGAATCCCGGTCGGGGCAAGTTACCTGGTTGAGGATTTTTCCGGAGTTTTCCCTCAATCCAGTATGAGCAAATGCTGTGTAACTTTCGGTGCTGGACCCCGGATTCATTTCACCGGCATTATCACCTACATTTCATTCAGACTGTAAATAACCTGAGTTGTTGATACAGCGTCGCAAAATAATCCAATTAAAAAAAAGATTCATTTTTAGAAGACAACAGATTTAATGTATGTAATAAAAGCTAGCCATGTTCCACTCTATTTGTTCAGGAATTGCAAACACTTGATAATGTGAGTTGAGTACATTTTTGCTTTTAAGTCAAAGATAATTCATATTATCCAAACATGTGGAGTAACGGTCAGCGCGCCTGGCCGCGAAACCAGGTAGCCCGGGTTCGAATCCCGGTCGGGGAAAGTTACCTGGTTGTGGTTTTTCCGGGGTTTACCTCAACCCAATACGAGTAAATGCTGTGTAACTTTCGGTGCTGTACCCCGGGCTCATTTCACCGAATTATCATCTTCATTTCATTCAGACGCTAAATAACCTGAGATGTTAATACCGCGTCATAAAATAACCCAATAAAATAAAAATAAACAATTCATATTTACACCCTGCATCTAAATCATATTTTCGTATTATGAGCAATAGTGTCTGTCATATTTTACTCTGACGGCAATGTTGATTTGTAAAGATATTTTCGGTCTTGAATGCGGTTTTGGTTATTATCTTTTTCCAGGTTTTGTATTGGAATATTCAAAAAGAAGAGAATAAATCGTAAAAGTAATGCCCGTTTTGATATTTCCGGATATCAAACACAGAACCTCCACTATAGCAGAGCATATTTTACGTTCTTTTTATGAGGAAGTTTTGTGAATAGCCTATGATATTTGATTATTATTGGTTTTACACTAATGTTTTATGAACTGCTATGTTTAAAGCATTCTACAAATTTCAGCTTTTAGGAGGGTAACAAATCCGTTGATTTATCTGGTGACACAGCGTTATCCGAACAATCTCTTAGCGTCTGTGTGTATAATCAGCCTCTGTCTTGAGGGCATACAGCGTAGTTAATATAGCGCCTGCCTTGTTCAAACCAGATTATAACAGGAGACTTTAATCCCGCGACTGATAGTTCGGTTAAAATAATCTTAGTTTAAGGATAATCCTGATTACCTGTTGCAACCATCTGCTGAACTAACACAATGCCATCCGAAACAGGATGGAAATCCTATTAAACAACATGAAATTCCATAAACATTATACGACCGCTGTTGGGAATACTTCACCAAATGGAATCTAGATAACTTAACTGTTTGTGAAGGTGTGGGTAGTGCTCAAATTTTGCAGGAATTCTGATTATTGCTCATGTTGTCTGAAACACATGTTAATATATCTCAAATATCTCACGCGTTCAAAGGATGTGGTAATTATGTTAGTTACGAAAAGATGGGATGTATTTGAATACCTTTCCTTCTTTGAGAAAAATTATTTGTAGTAGTTTCTGTAAACGTAACATTATTTCAGAGGAAAGATAGAATTTAACGAAACTTAATAGAAACATGAATATGACCGCTATAATAGTCTTCTGCAATATATGTGATGAAAGTTCATCACCGTAAATATTCCGGAACCACAACTTTTGGACCATTCAACCTCCACTTCGGAGCGCACAGTTAGTCGAAAGGCAAGAACGTTCTCTTTCTACGGAGGTACTATATTGCCATTGTTTCATTGTGTATTTCACTTCTGATAGTGTGGAAGAGAAGGCCTCATGGCCTTAACTCTACCAGAATAAATAAATAAGTAAATAAAGAAAGAAATAAGTAAAGAAATAAGTAAATAAAGAAAGAAATAAGGAAATAAATAATTAATAAAGAAAGAAATAAGGAAATAAATACGTAAATAAAGAACGAAATAAGTAAATAAAGAAAGACATAAGTAAATACTTAAAGAAATAAGTAAATAAAGAAAGAAATAAGTAAAGAAAGAAAGAAATAAGTAAATAAAGAAAGAAATAAGTAAATAAAGAAAGAAATAAGTAAATAAAGAAAGAAATAAGTAAACAAAGAAAGAAATAAGTAAATAAAGAAAGAAATAATTAAATAAATAAAGAAGAAATGAATAAAGAAAGAAGTGAAATAAATAAAGAAAGAAATAAGTAAATGAATAAAGAAAGAAATAAAAATGAATGAAGAAAGAAATAAGTAAATGAATAAAGAAAGAAATAAGTAAATGAATAAAGAAAGAAATAAAAATGAATAAATAAATAAATAAATAAGTAAATAAATAAATAAATAAATAAATAAGTAAATAAATAAGTAAATAAATAAGTAAATAAATAAATAAATAAACAAATAGTAATCCAAATTCGAATCCCGGAAGGTCCACCTCGAATATAAAATCGGTGCTTGGAGGAAGATTTCAGCGGGGTACTATGTTCCACCATTGCTCCATCATTTTCATCTTCATCAACACACCGTACTATGTAGTGCACTAGATGCAACGCCGGGTATCGAATCCGGGATATTTGACTGAGCGCGCCAACGCTCTACCGACTGAGCTACCCAGGAACTGTACCAAACTCCAGGCTCAATTTTCCCTTTATATCCTCAAATGACTTCACAGATTGTCATAGTCCAGCATTGAGTGCACACTTATTGTGCTACTTAAATTTGTGATTTTCTGTTACCGAAAGAGTAACATGTATTGGACAAATATGGATTGTTCAGGTGCGCTCAGCCAAAGATCCCGGGTTCGATACCCGTTCCTGGAACACTTTTTCCCTTGAAATTATTTAAGTGAGCATTTATACCTAAAAAAACCAGATTTATATATATATATATATATATATGTTCATTGTTATACAGGGTTATCCTTGTATGACGCTCTCATCAAACCGCTAGCTCAGTAGAACTTTCTGCTGTACGCCTCGTACAGTTACCGCGAAATCGACCGCTGTTTCTACGTTAGTAGCTTGAGTTGCTAAAAACTTGTTTATTGATATAAATATTTATAAAAAAACTTAAAACTGAATATATACATCAGTGTACCTTCCCTGTGTCGCAGGAGGTGTTCAAATGTTTCCTACAGTTTCAAAACATTTTTGACATTTCTAAATATCGTTTTGACGTACTCAACTACTTTATATTATCAGATCTGCATCTATCCTCTATTACTAACAGAAAACAAGTCACTAATTTCTTTAATAAATATATAACTTTTGATAACTTTGTACATAATATACATATATTCGATATTTTTTTCCCATGCTAAACTGGAATAAATAAAAGTCCTAGAAAATTGGTATAGTTTTGTATGTTGTCCTTTTTTATTAGATGATTTAGGCTAAAAGTTATGTTGATAGTCTTTTCTTGATTAAGCAAAAAACTATTATATTCAAACCATAAAGTCATCTGTGATAGAATATCGTTGGTTAAAACATGTAATTCATTTAGAGCAGAGGTAGAACATAAGAATGTAGTCTCATCAGCTAGATAGTGGATGCGGGATGACTTATCGTTGAATGTAGGTGCACATTTACTATATTTTACCTTTTTTTCAATCAGATCATTGGCTCAACAGGTTTTAAACGTAAACAGACGACGTCAACATGCTACTGTATCTCCGTACAGTCAGAAGGAAAAGAAAAATAACGTACAGTAAGTAGTGTAGCACATACCTTCTAAGTTCAGTCCTCGTCATCATTGATGCAATTACCAGCGTTGCAGTAAACGACGATATATTCTCGTAATTCGTCGAAGCTGAATCGTCTTCGCCTATCGCTTAAACAGCTTTTGTATCGAAAATTCTAAAATGGGGATCACTCAATTTCTTAGAGGAATATTTACACTGAGCATCATGTTGCACGTGTCGTTTAGACCCGCACAACTAAATGATGATGATGATGATGATGATTTCTCAGATTTCATTTCAACGCATTTCTTGTGCGATGTACTGTTGCAATGTTTCTCTATAGCCTGAGTTGTTCTGGTTTTTATTTAAATTTTACATACATTACACCCGATATTGTCTTCGTGAATACATAAAATGTCACTCTCATACTTCTTAATTGCATTTCGTATCTCTGAGCGAATTTAACGTTTTGACTTCGACATTATGAATGGATCAGCACTACACTATTCAACTCATACTAAATACTTGAGCAGGATAACACAACTGCACACATTGCGTTGCAATGTGGACCGGGGTTCCTTCGTTTTGTACGCTCCTGTACTCGCCAGGTACACAAAAGACGGACGACGCGGCATGTGCCATATACTCTGATACGAAAAACTTCACTTTTCCTTAAGTCATCCCGCATTCACTGTCTAAAGGGCGCAAATAGCCATAGTAGCTAACGCGCCCTTTTTTAAACCCTACTACTACTCCACTTCTAGTCATCAGCATACATAATTGTTATAGCTTTAATGAATTCAGTTCCTTTATCCGGTTTACGGATTAATGGAGTTTTCACGTGACATACACAATAACACAAACTTTTAGACAAGGATTGGCGTTGTTTTAGTAGAAAACGAACATAAAATATAATGATTGAGGTTTCAAACATAAGCATAATTTATTATATGTATGAATCATAGAAATGGCCAAATGGACTGACGGATGTTGGGATCACGCTCTTCAATTTTATTCTATACTAGCCGTACCCGTGCGCTCCGCTGCACCCGTTAGAAATAAATATAAAGTAATTACATAATTAAAATAGGACATTTGATCCAGGGAACATTCGTGTTTGATAGAAGGATAAATCGTTTAATATGTTACTTAATTTAAATTGTATTTAAAACATTAAATTGCGATCATTTTGATCCAGAGACTTCTCATTTCGTGCAAAGACAATTCCTTTAACATGTTTCTTTTATTGTTATTACATGCAACCATAGTTTAATGAAGATTGACATACCTTTTAGTTTTAATGTGTATACTTTATATTACTTGCTATATGTTTCCATTGAATTACGGTAATAACTTAATTTTAACCCCTCTTTTTTACGTCTTCAATAAATGGCGCTTGGCCCACTATGGTTCTGAATCCTTCAAATAACGTAGTGATACGTGATATGTAATTATATAATTATATAATAACAACGCTATACTCTGAGGCGGCGGTTAAAATGTATTGTATTGTTATTTTAAGTCTTGTATATCCTTAAATATCAGTCCTATCAAAATTTTGCATAGAATAAAAATGTACAGTCTAGCCTATCAAGTTTTCTGTGCATAAGAAGCTATTTTAATCTTACCACTCCTGGATCCACTCAGAAGTTACTGTAATAACACTATAGCATTATGTCCATCTAGGGAACCTACACTTTCCAATTGTGAAATAATAATTAATTATACAAATCGATTAATTTAGCTTCCGATATTACTTCAAAACACAGAAACATTCTCTGTATTACTTCATAGCTTTCAATTGCGGAATCCAAGGGCCCTTATAGACTGTCATTTGTTTTTTATTTCATTACACCGCCTTAGATGGCAGTTATTTTAATTTTAAAATTCATTTACCTCATTAAATATCAGTCGTATCAAACTTTTTCAAAGAATAAAACTTATCGGGAAATTATTTTTAAAGAAACTTTTGTTATGTAACATTTTTCAGTAAAATCAATAATAAGCGAGGTATTTTGATTTATTTAATTCAGGTCCCCTTATAACCCCCTTTTTATGAATAAAGTATTTTGAATGCCATATAGCCTAAAATCTAAGTTACAACGAACTTAATTTATATTCCAATTTTCATATAAATCTGTTCAGCCATTATCGCGTGAAAAGGTAACAAACATATAGACAGACATACAAACAAAAATTTCAAAAAAGCGATTTTCGGTTTCAGGGTGGTTAATTATATATGTTAGGATCAATTATTTTTGGAAAATCTAAAATAATCAGAAAAATTTCGGCTACAGATTTATTATTAGTATAGATAAGATGCATTAACGGTTGTCATGGTTACCTACCATTAGTAGAGCCGTGAACTTAAAAGTAATCCTGACTATATGTGTTAAAAACCTGTAGCATGGTTGCCTTTCGAACGTACATAAATCCGGGTTTATATTGTCGTTGATTTATAGCACATGGAAGAACCAGAACTGCGAGAAATAGAGCAACAAGCTAGATTATCAGTAATTTCATACTGAAGTAGCAGGGCTGTTTAGCAACCTACGGTTCCATGCCAAAGGCACGAAAGCTCTATCCTTGTACGTAGATCCCGTATGATTTATGAGACGCTCTGTGCAAGTTTCCTTATAGAATTTGAATTGAATTATTTTTCTCTCAACGTTGCATAAATAAACATTGTACTACGAGAACATTAATATATGTGAGCATAAGGATGAGATTCGCAGCTAACTGCTGGACATAAAATGATATTTTCGTCGCCTTCATTACGTTTCGACACATAGATTAGATGCAGTATATATGCTTTGCATGCTTTTATTGTACAGGAACATCATTTTATTTTGACTTCAATTTGTATTGTACCTGAGATTTTAATGTACTTCACTCCCACCCCCTTTATTAGAAACTTCCAACCGCCCTCCACACAGAACCAAGGCCGTATATGCAGTCAAAGTTGCCTTACGGTCATAGTAAACAGTACTGAGTTAGTGAGTATAGTACGTTCCAGAAATATGCTCGGGTTTTACAGTGACGAAAGAACTTTCGATATTGAATCATATTTTCGCATAGGTACTGTCGTCCGTTTGCCTACGTTGCATCCCGGTTTCCCCCACCCGCTTCTGCTCGCACATCTGTAAAGGCTAGTGGCTGGGCTGTCTTAGCTCTTTTCTGAAAACATTAATTTCTCTTAGGAATTGGATGTGTACGTAATGTTATACAACTGTTTAAAATAACTTAAATAAAAGGGCCTCGTTAAGTAATTAACTGTCACGTGATTTCCCTCCTTTCTACGATCCTGTGACAAAACCATTTGGACGTACAGTAGATAGCATGTCTGAGTAATTTTATCTTTTCGAATCGGGCAGAAGTGAAGAAAGAATTTACAGTACGTAAGGTACTCTTTTATAGAGTAGGTACAGAATTATTTCAACATGAGTTACTAGTACGAAGGACGAAACTGATAATTGAAATTAGGTACAATAGTATATAGTGCAATAATATGCAAAAAGAACTGAAGCCTGTATCGAAATAAACGGCCAACTTTTTCAAAATTGTGTTTAAATATCCATATTATGAATATTTTTCAATTTAACTTCATTCTCTATATTGTACGCTAATGTGCCGTAGACAGTATAAGTAATGTACACTGCATAATGAATACGTTAGCATGGATAGCTCACTTCGAGAGAAAAACATCAATTTTAATACAGTACTGCATTTTGATTAAACAAAAACCTAATGAAATTTATTAAACTCAAAATCGCGATTTTTCCTAGTTTACGTAAAAGGATGAACTACTTTTCTTCCTTCCTATACATAGTAAAGAGATTTTCTTGTATTTTACGCCAGTATCATCGAACTCTAGTCGTGGAAAGGGTTCTCAACCGTTAATCCAAAGGGGTAACCAGGTTAATATTAGGAATGTTAGTGAAAATAAAATGATGTCCCTGTATAATGGAATGTATTAATACTCTGAGACAATTCTTCCGAAACTAAGTAAAGTTTTGTTGTATAATAAAGCTATTGACAGGTATTCCTGAAAGGACATCATATATAAATATACACTACTGTTTCGACAAGTGCAATACCGAGAAAGAATGGCCCGAACGACTCCAAACTCGGGAGATGTGTAGAACAGTGCAGTTATGAAGAAAGATGCTTAATAAGAATACAACTTGGAAGAGGAAAAAAAGCGACCCAGTCCTTTTCAGCATTACAGAAGCTTCTAGAAGAGAAGTCCAATCATAACGAACTATGGCAAGATGAGTAAAGACGAGGCATTCATTTTCAATCAAGAGTTGACTTCCAAAGAGCTTTAGATCGATCAGTGAGATAGAGATCCAGAAATGATACTACATATAGAGTCCGCCGTCTTCCAAGATTTGGCTATATATTGTTGACATGTCAATGGAATATATTCGGAGTGTGTAATAACAAAAATAACCTAAATGAAAGTAGAGTGAAACAGTAACTATGTTGCCATTACTTTTCGAATGCCCTGGTATTTATACAATATTCTATTCCCATTGTTTTGCAATTTTCTTTCATTAGTTCGTGAAAACTGTTACTGAAACTAAACTATTATGTTCTATATCTTATATTATTCAGGTGATTTAATCCAGTATTTCTATTGGAATATTTCTAGACTTTAAGGTGAGATTCCATGCCATGAGGTCAACGTCACCTAACCTCCATAAGCTATAAAAAAAATTCAACATTCAAAATTCAAATTTATTTACAATTTACATTTGAATTTACATTTGGATAGATACCCGAAATGAGCATATGCTCGTGCTCGGGTACAGTCCAGTAGTCTACATAAATTTTACAGGGTTCAAATAATAATGCTGATGATATAAAATAATAGTAACAATAATAATAACAATAATAATAATAATAATAATAATAATAATAATAATAATAATAATAATAATAATAATAGAATAGTCGTGACAGAGATGATACAAAGATTGTAATACAAAATAATTCATTAATAATAATAATAATAATAATAATAATAATAATAATAATAATAGTAATAATAATAGAATAATCGTGACAGAAATGATACAAAGATTGTAATACAAAATAATTCAGTAATAATAATAATAATAATAATAATAATAATAATAATAATAATAATAGAATAATCGTGACAGAAATGATACAAAGATTGTAATACAAAATAATTCAGTAGTAATAATAATAATAATAATAATAATAATAATAATAATAAAATAATAATAATAATAATAATAATAATAATAAAATAATAATAATAGTGATAAAACAAAAATATTTACAATAATAAAATAAATACTAAGACGGATAAAATAAAATATAAAACCACTAGCGAGAGTTAACGCAACTTAAATAAGCATATAGCCTAATAAACGGAAAAAATGCCAAACTCGAAAATCAACAGAAAAGTTCATTGTATCGCAGACGACAGCAACCGCCGTATTGACATTGTGTCGTACGTCTTTATCGAAGGCGAGATTCGAACCTTTACTAGTGGCCAAGAATCAACTGGATTTAGTTTATCTTATCGGCCTCGGTAGCGTAGTCGGTATAGCGCTGGCCTTCTGTGCTCGAGGTTGCTGGTTCGATCCCGGCCTAGGTTGATGGGATATAAGTGTGCTTAAATTCGACAGGCTCATGTCAGTAGATTTACTGGCATGTAAAAGAACTCCTGCTGGACAAAATTCCGGTATACCGGCGACGCTGATATTACCTCTGCAATTGCGAACGTCGTTAAATAAACCATAATTTGAATTTGATTTAGTTTACTGTAGGTGTACAAATTGCCAACTTTAAAAATGTAGTTTAGTAATTATTGAATTATTAATAGAAAAAGTAGCATCTTCTGCGGATCTCTGGAAAAAGAACTAAGAAAGAGACTGGTGGAGTGCTTTGTATGGGGCAGAAGCATGAACATTACGACGAAGTGAAGAGACGCAAATAGAAGCATTTTAAATGTGGATATGAAGAAGAATGGAACGTGTGAAATGGACAGAAAGAATAAGAAATAAAGCTGTGTTGGAAAGAGTGGGTGAAGAAAGAATCATCAGGAAGAGAAAAAGGAATTGGTTAGGTGACTAGCTGAAAAGAAACTGCCTACTGAAGGATGCGCTAAAAGGAATGGTGAATGGGAGAAGAGTTCGGGGCAGAAGAAGATATCAGTTGATAGACGACATTAAGATATATGGATCATATGAGGAGACACAGAAGAAGGCAGAAATTAGGAATGATTGGCGAAAGTTTGGTTTGCAGTGAAAAAGCTGCCTTTAGGGCAGAACATTGAATGAATGAATGAATGAAAATAGGAAAGACTAGAGAATGCTTGGTTTGCAGTGAAAGACCTGCCCTTGGGCAGAACATTATGAATGTATTAATGAATTAAATGAAGATTACAAGTGAAAAACAATAGAAGCCACAATTTTCTTAAGGGTGACGTCATCAACGAATTCAGTATATTACTGCAAAATTTATTGCTGTTCCTAATGAAAAAGTAGGAAAGGATAACTGTATACGTAGTTTACCTAAAGATTAATTTTTGGTCCTACAGAATATATCTATTATGGTAACAATGATTATATATAGAGGAGAAAAATTCGCTCCGGCGGGCGCTACAAAGTCACTCAATTGAGTGCGCTCCTTCTATAATGGCACTTGACTTAATATATGTTAACATAGGCCTATATGTCGAACCTAGAGTCAGACCATAAAGGGCAAAAGCACTAGAGGAGAGGGATTCGATCCGGTGGTGTGGATTGAACTTTGGTGTAGCTCAGCGGTTAGAGCACTTGGTACATAGAACCAAGGATCCGGGTTCGATCCCCGTCGCCGGAATGAATTTTTCTCCTCTAATGATTAATGTATACGTGGTGATAATTGTCCTTTACCAATTTTGATAGGAAAATCACTTATGGTGTGCAATGACATACTGAATTAGTTGATGACATCGCCCTTAAGAGATCTTTGACTTTGTTTTTCCCCTGTTGTCTTCAAATATATTGCGTTTAAATTAAGTTGTTATTAAACAAAATATATTTTATTATCTTTGAGAAAATAGTTGGATTCTGCTGAAGAACTGTGGAAAAGAAGCTTTGCATTATCCCATCCTTCTTTTCTTCAACATAATAAAGCGATATTTCGTTCGTTGCAAAAGCCTCTTGCAGTACTATTACACTTCTCAATGTGACATGTCATTGCAACAAGACAGCAATATTTCTTCACTTAGAGTGTAATTGGAGAAGCTACATCTATTATTATTCAAAGTCACGATCCTGCTCCTAAGCACAGTACAGTGCATCTCCTTATCTTAGATATAGAACAGAATTAAGTTCCATTCCATTGTTCTAACTGAAATGGCAGGTCTTTGCTAAATGTTGCCTATAGTGCTGAGTATTATCTTTTAAGTCTGCACTAGAAAGAGGATTACAAGTGATACATTTCTTGTTAGCCTCTTACAAACTTTTCTATTAATTTTAAAAAGCTCCTTTGCTTGGTATTGAAAGAAAACTAACAATTTTTGAATTAATGTCTAAATTGATCCCGTTTTGTGATGAGCTATTACGTATTTGTGTACAAATTTAACTTAGAAAGTAATTTTATAATTTAAACATAAGACCAACAGTTCAGCCAAAATTTTATTACATATATTAAATGTTATACCTGTATTTTATATTTTAGATTGTTATTCATCGTAAGTCAATCATAAATACTTGTTTCATTTTATTATTATATAGGCTAAAGGTTGTGTTTAATCAATTTGTACATATTCCACAACAAAGACTTAAAAATGTACAAGATATTGTATACAAATTGCCTGGTGATGCCCGAAGGGCGAAAACGTTTGCTTTAACTTTCATAATATACAATGATCATTTACATATGCATATGTCATTGATTTTAAAACTTGTGATATGTCAATTAGACTGAATCTCAAATAAAACGATATTATGTTATACAAATTTAGAGTTTTATTATATGGCTCTTTCTATATAACGTTATTGCTCACGGAAGAGTTCCTAGAAAATTAATTCATAACTGAAAAATTAATTGTATTAGCGTCTTGCAAGTCATTCTTATTAGAAATTTATAACTGATCTCTTTCAAATTGTATTAATTTCGGTTTGGAAACCGTTGAATGCTACATTTTATGAGTGCTCCGTTGAAATGGCTGAAAGGAAAGCTAACATTATTAGAAACTAACATGTTAAATTTACTGCGAAGAACTGTGTCTGTAAAATACTAGTGAAATAGATCAGTTTCTCGCAATTAAATATGATGTTATGGTAGATTTTTAAATACATAAAATTATATGTTTTAGTGAAAAAGAAATCAATACAATGTAGCCTTATACAGGGTGTAAACAATATGATCTGCCAAACTTATACAGATTGCACAGCTTGATCTACTATACATTATATGTAGTGAAATTTACTTTTCTCTTCTATTTTTGTTTTTAATTCCTAAAATATGTTTTTATGATGGATAGTAGTCTAATATTTACTGTTCGAGTGAATGTGAACGTCATTGCCAATGACTTACCATCCAACACACGCTAACACCACCACAATAGAGAGAGAGAACAGAGTATCCAGATTTTTAAAGAAGGATTTCACCACAGTTGAAATGTACGTGGCGGTCTACTATCATTTCGAAAAACATTAGACTCGCAGATAACATTTTTTTTCCAACGAAACCACAGAAATTACAGAATAATTTTATTGCACTTTTTTGTTCAGTAATTTATGCTGCCTCTCCCTTTTTTTTTGCAGTTTATATCGTTTACACCCTGTTTATACTTCAAATATTTTCTCAGTCTTCATGAGAATAATATTAACCAGCCTGCGAACTAATGCTTGATAATGGTTTTAAGTTACGTTCCTTGAAGTAGAATAACAGAAATTAATGAAGAACGTATCCGAGGAAATCCCTGGAATTTATGTCGTACAATGAAGCATCGTAAATAATGAAGAATACATTTTACATGAACTCCTGTGTTTGTATGTTTTAATTTTGTTAACAGTAATTCGAGGACTTAAGTTACATGCAGATACTGATATGAAAGCATGGATGGATGGGACGAGTAGATGGGAGTGATGAATGGGACGGATGGATGGATGGGGGTTTATTGATTTCTCAAATGGATTTGTGACATGCTACATGTTAATTCTTACAAATGGTATCATTCTTATAATAAACTATTCCTTAATATTCTGAATCAGGTTATGAAATGTATGTATGTAATGTATGTACGTATGTATGTATGTATGTATGTATGTATGTATGTATGTATGTATGTATGTATGTATGTGTGTATGTATTTTTTTGTATTTATTAAAAACGGCATGTTCCATTACACTGAGTTCTCTTATAATATTACAGTTATTTACAATCATCTATAACAATTCAAAGTTTACAATCTAATTTGAAGATTAGTTGATTTTGTTTTTGCCATTCACTTATTCCTCTCGAAATATATTCTGCATTTATATTGATTTTCTGCAATTTAAAATTTACAATCTGATTTGGATTATTTTCTTTTCCACAATTTTCTCTTATTTTTTTCTCTATAAAATGTTCTAAGGTCACAATTAATTATAGCTATCTACCGTTTGTAGTTTACCATCTACTGTTAGACTGTGATGTTATTGCAGATTCTAAAATTATTGTTTTTTTATGATACTCTAGTTTTACAATTATTTACAATTTCTACCATTTACATTTAACATTATTTACAATTCTTTTTTTTTTCTACAACTGGCTAATTTTCTCAAAAGGGTATATTATTTACAAATTGTATAAGTGTCCTAGTATATTTTTTATGAGGTCGTCTTTGTGTATGTATGTATGTATGTATGTATGTATGTATGTATGTATGTATGTATGTATGTATGTATGTATGTATGTATGTATGTATGTATGTATGCATGTATGTATGTATGTAGGTAGATTTATTGACTAATATTATACATACAAATTTTATATTATCATAATTTTGTCTAAAATCCAATTCACGGGTCTTCTGACCGTACGTGCTTTGTACCCGAAACAAGTCCTCCTTTGTAGGCCACCTATGATTCCATCCAACTACTCTCTAAAAGAACACACATATTAAAAATGGAAATGGCACAATAAAACACATTATATAATATATCCTAACCTTAAAGTGTACAGTTGGATGGATACTATTATCCCTTTCTCAGTTCGCGTCGCAAACTTCGACAGCTGCAGCTCTAATCTTTCTCACCTTCAATAGGAACAATCCAGTCTTTTGTTCCCATTCTCTATTGCCCATGAGGTCAAGATATGCAAGCGAACTCCTACTCTGATTTAGCATCGAGGGTGGTAAATATTTTCTCCGTACATGTTCCAATTCGACACACAGTAATAAAATATGCTTATAGGAATCCTTTTCTTTGCAAAGCGGACAAAGACGCTGCCCTTCTTATTTGACAATTTTATTACCCTTCCATGCGTATGTATGTATGTATGTATGTATGTATGTATGTATGTATGTATGTATGTATGTATGTATGTATGTATGTATATATGTATGTATTCTTATTTGGAGTGAAAATCTAATCTTGCGACTATGACGAATGCTTCAATGTGTTGACTATGTTACATAGCATTTACGCTTCCTACAATTGGAACATTCCTATACACATTTACGAAGTTTATAGGTACCCTAGTGCAATTCTTTGAAGACAATTATTTATTTTCTCTTCTGCTTCGTTCAGTGGTTAAGAGAGATAGTTCCGATTCATGTGTAAGATTATGTTTTACTATTACTTTTATTCGCTCGTTCATTGAATTCTCTATAAGTTTAAATTGAAAACTAAGTACTTTCATTATAAACATTATCGTCTTGTTTTTATGTAATTTGCATGACATTGTTCCAAGCATAAATAAACTGCAATGGTACTAAACAACTTTCTTTATTTCAATTCTCTAACGAGCAAATGGCTCAATGACGAAGTAGATCAGTAATGTCTGACTAACTTCTTACTTTGCATTGTCTGATATAGTATTGACTTAAAGTAATAGTTGCATTATTTTGATTTTCTTATGACAAGTATCTTCTAATGAAAAACAAGAAAAATAATGACAAATATTGAATTCGATAGAATAAAAGCTTTATTATTATAAATTATGTTTTATTTCTAGATGAACATGAGAGAGACATATTGTAATTTTAAAGCATACACTTTATTTCATATATAGTACGCTCGAAAATCGTTACGTCAGAATCCTTGAACTCCTGTAAACGGAAAAGTTAACAGAGTTCATTCGACCTCGTACAAAAAGTTAAAAGTCTCCTTCCTTCGGTTTATAGCGAAATACCCACGCAGAGTAGAGGTAAAATCTACACAATTCCGCTCTTTAACTTGAAGATTCTGTGTGGAAGTTACCCTTGTTAAACCGATGAACTTCTACGTACAGTACATTACAAAAGTTTGGAACTTTAAATTTATCATCATAAAACAAATTACTGTTAAGAGAAAACCTTATCGGTTCTCATCTGGTGTATAGAGTAATACCACAGCTTCCCTAGTTACCTACCCTTCACAACTTCACTTTCTCCAACATCATATCATCGGTTCTGAAGTTTAAACTTGATTCAGCTCTCCTCTCGAATATTATTTAATATTCGTTCATAAACTTTGAAAGCACGTCTACTCCATATTTCTTGTTGCATATCGCGTGTTACGAGAGATTTTGGGGATGTTCCTTAAAATACACTTTCTCATAAACTTTGGTGTAGATATGAAGAGAGATATCAGTTAGTTTTAATTCGCTATTCAGGAATTTTTCTGTTAAATTAGAGATAACCAAGGGAAACCGCCACAAATTTAATTAAGCATTATCAATGTAGGCTATTGAGGAATGAAAAATATCATCCTAAATCCAGGACTACGGATCTCTTGAATTTGTTAGCTACTGTAAAAGCTAGACTGTATGTATACAATATGACTATATCGTCTTCATCGACGTCATACATTATTGTCATAATCATCGTTAACATCACCATTCAACATTAGTAGAACCTAAATGTCTCACATCTGCTGGTCTAAAGCATAGCATAAATTTTGGCCCTCGGTTGTACAATGCTTTAACTAAATTACACCCAGAACTTCTAAAATGTAACCCACTAACATATAACAAGAAAATTAGAAACGTGTTAATATCTTCAATTTGATTAAATAAATTTATAGCCTATGTGCATGAATTAATCAACCTATATTATATTTGTATTCTATAATTTTGAAATATATATTAGTCCTACTTTTCACGTGCGATATTATTCTTCTCTAGGGCTAATATTATATTATATAATTCCATTGCCGCTTGTAATTATATTTTAGTTCCTATTTTATTTTACTTATTTATTTATATTATTATTTTTTATTTTAATATTATATCTGAACTGCGAACGAGCACGAGCGCTGCTCATTCGGTTTCAGATTTTGTTAATACTACTGTATCTTCTTTTTATATTGCTTGTATTATTTTATTTTTATTTCTCTTTGTTTGTTTTGTAATTATATTTCTTTATTCTGTATATTTAAATTGAACAATTAACTGTCTGTTCTCGGTAGTTTGTCTCTGCGGGATGAGGTGTCCTCGTTGATGGGGAAGTAGTGTTGTCACACTGTTATCTCTAGATTGTAGGTGGATGCTTGAAATTACTATCGGCTACTAATGACGTAGTTCAGATGGAGAGGATGTAACAGTCGTTTCATTAGCAGTAATCAGTACAATAAACAAATACGAGTAGACCTACATAAATAAAGCGAATACATATGTGAAAAAATAAATGAGTGTATGAATGGACGAATGAGTAAGTGGATGAGTGAAAGATTGGATGAGTCAGTCATGAATGGACGAATGGGTGAGTGGATGAATAAGTCAGTGAGTGAGTGAATGAATGAGACAGTGAGCGGATGAATGACTTAGTGAGTGAGTGGATGAATCGGTGAGTGAGTAATTGGATGGATCAATGAGTAAGTGGGTGAATTAGTGATTGGCTGAGTGGATGAATGAGTGAAAGAATTAGTGAATTAATTGGTAAATTAATGCGTGAGAGAATGCATGAATTAGTGAATTAATTAATGAGTGAGTGAATGAATGAATTAGTGAATTAATTGAGTGAGTGAATGAATGAATTGGTGAATTAATTAATGGGTGAGTGAATTAATGAATGAATTGGTGAATTAATTAATAAGTGAGTGAGTGAATGATTTGGTGAATTAATTAATGAGTGAATGAATGCATTAGTGAATTAATTAATGAGTGGATTAATTAATTAATTGGTGAATTAATTAATGAGGGAATAAATGATTTGGTAAATTAATTATTAAGTGAATGAATGAATTTGAGAATTAATTAATGAGTGAGTGAATGAATGAATTGGTGAATTAGTGAGTGAATGAATGAATTGGTGAAATAATTAGTGAGTAAATGAATGAATTGGTGAATTAATTAATGACTGAGTGAATGAATGAGTTGGTGAATTAATTAATGACTGAGTGAATGAATGAACTGGTGAATTAATTAATGAGTGACTGAATTAATTGGTAACTTAATTATTGAGTGAATGAATGAATTGGTGAATTAATTAATGAGTGACTGAATTAATTGGTAACTTAATTAATGAGTGAATGAATGAATTGGTGAATTAATTAATGTGTGAGTAATTGAATTAATTCCTGAATTAATGAGTGTATGAATGAATGAACTGGTGATTTAATGAGTAATGAATGAATTTTTGAATTAGTTAATGAGTGACTGAATTGGTGAATTAATTAATGAGCTAGTGAATGAATAATTTGGTGAATTAATGAGTCAATGAATGAATTGGTTATTTAATTAATGAGTGAATGAAGTGGTGAATTAATTAATGATTGAATAAACGAATTGGTGAATTAATTTATGAGTGAATGAATTGATGAATTAATTAATGGTTGAGTGAATGAATGAATTGATGAATGAAGGAACAAACATGCCGAACGCATATTAGGTTCAGGCATAATTATGTTTACTATACGGTTGTTCAGTACTGCGATTGCCGCTATCATGTTACGAGAGTCTACAATGTAGATATAAAGTTCTTGCAGAACTAACACAGTACTGAATGTGATTGACATGCCGAATAAAGTATTAGGCTGATTTATTAATCAGGTCAACTGCCACCAAGAATTTCCGCAGAACACCGAATCACTTCGCATAAAAATAATTGCATCTAAACCAAACTCCAATGCGGAATAATCCTGGACATTTACAGTCCGGTTTGAGTCTCATATTGGCCAGACAGAAGAGGACCATTTTGAGAAAAAAAAAGCTATATATGACACCACAATCGATTATTACAAACTAAAATACCATCTAGAAAATTTGACGGTATGGGGTTGATATTTGGAGCACAGGGAACCATTACAAACTTTTTGCAACTTTTTGCAATGGGATTAGATAAAGCACTCCTCCTTGGATTATCCATTATCACTATTAAGGGGTCTGTTTCAGTTTTAAGAAATGATCACAATTAATATTTTTACTTAAGATTGAAGATTGTGATATGTATATTTTAAAAATTGAGTTTGTGAGCAAACATTTTACATTGACTAAATTTAAATTGATTTATATCACTTTGTTCTTGTGGCAACCCTTTAACAATGGAAGTTTGTATTAATAAATATTACATATATAAACGCGTTGTTAGAACTTTTAAATGCTGAAGTAATTTATTACAAATTGTAATTCTCATCCATTTCCTCAAAACTGTGAGAATTCTTTGTTTCAAATAAAGGAAACTTTTTTGAAATGGCAACTTGGGACTAATACTGCAAAATGGAAGTTAAATGTCTCCCCCAGTGTTTCTTTACAATGCATAACATCTCAGAATCATTTGTTCTATCACCTTAAAAAATGAATAAATAATTCGACTATGTAGCAATGTAGCAACATCTTATGTTCCAAATTCTACACAACCTATAACTCATTTTCATTGTCACATATCTCGTTGAGAAACCCTGGAAGTTAAGGAATAAAAAAATTATTCATCTGGCAGGTGGACATTTTATATATCCTCTGGTAATGCGATGGAATCCGTATGCCTTGCATTGTTTGTAACTACAGTAGAGTTCTCTTTTTTCACGATGACAGTGTTTTAGCCATGAGTGACAAGGGCTTGAAACATGTGTGGTATGTCCAATATTAAGCACAATTGTGAAAAGTTACGCCGTGACAAATATATCTTTCTAACCAAAACCACACAGCTTTGGGAAAGGCATGTTTTGAACATACAAACAAATTATTTGAAGTAAATATAGGCATATACATAATCATTAACATAATAATAAGTATACTATTCCTGTTCCTACTAAAAACATAGTATAATTTAATTTATGATTAATTGATTTCATTTAAATGTTCAGTAGGGAATTTTTACTGATTCCTATGATACTTATACCTGATGGAAGGGAGCCTATTACAGTGATGTCAAAGCAAGCGCATTTTTCTGACTTTGACGTCATGCGCGGGCATCAAGCGCTAGGTAAGCTAGGAGGAATAAGCAGCCTGTTGGATTAAGAAAACAGTGGTGCATAAACTTCAAACGGGACGTGAAATTTTTTGTCGTTATTTTTATATGGCTTCTTTCTGTTTGTTAGTTTCTATATTGTCTGTAAAACAAAAGTACTAACACCTATTTCTTAGCCTAATATTCCAGTTGTGTTTTAAACGTTAATAACATAATAAAAAATAAATAAGGAATATTCACAAAAATTCCATAATAACTACAACTATACTGTACTAAGTGAATTAAACACATCATTAATAAAGAAAGTGTTATCCCAAAGAAAGACACCGAATATGACATGATAAGTTAAAATTGATATTGATGGTATCTTTAGCCTTATAAATGTAATCAAAACAATATTATAGTACGAAGCAAAGTTGTCTAGGTATATATTTTAACTGTAACTAATATTACATAATAAAACTCTTATCGCATTATACTTTTAGTTGATATTGGTGCGCAACTTTCTGTTATCAGAATATTAAATTATCTCGAAATCTCCTGAAGCTATAGAGCTGACGTTTTATCAACATACATGCGCATATCTTTTGTTTGTGATGTAACAGTATTTGCTTTGTTAATTCATTTCCTTACAAACATTTTCCATGCGAATATTTTCAAACCTTTCAATACACTATCTTCAGTAATACGTATTTACGATATATTAGATTTATGAAAACTTTTTTTAGTACCTGTAAGGCTACTAAAGAAACATATCCGAAAATTTCACTTTTCTGTAAAAAAGTTGAGAAAATATTCCTTTTGAATTAAAAAGCAAACTTGTGAAAAATGAGCATTAAAATTAAAACTTATATTCTTATAATGCATTTATACTTCTCAGAAAAATCTAAAAATTAACATGGATACAGTTTTAATAAGTTCTCTTCCCTTTATCCATTGAATCAGTGCTGGCCATTCCTCAATATAGCTCGACCAAGCGGCATATACTACCTCTTTCGTCTGTCTCTTTCCTTTTCGCTGTAAAGCGCTCAGGCTCTCCTGGGCTCTAAAGCGCACGCTTGCTCCTATGGGCATCAATTGACATCACTGGCCTATTACGTTAATTCAGAAGTAATAGATCAAGTCAATGCGATGAAGTTTTGTCATGTAAGTTTTGCTATGTCCAATAGCTTTGAGAATACGGAATGTAACGTGTTGCAACACTGAAAAGAGTAGCAGTGCTCTTGAAATAATTTCTACGCAGTGGGGGTAAGGGTAACTGCAGTTAACCATTCGCAAGAGATGCGGGAGGAGAATGTAAACAAAAACGTCTAATCAGATACGTTTCGATCAAATTACTGTAAACACATAACACTTAACATATTACTTAACATTACTGTAAACTTAAATTATTTTCCAAATTAATTTTTGACTTCTTCTAAGATAACTTAAATGGAGACTGAGTTACAGAATGTGTATTCGCAGTAATGTTATTTTGTTATTAAAGGAATCTTTAAGGGAAATAGTGTTGTTTTATAAGGATGTACATTCTTTACTATTTAGTAATTATGTAAAAATCAAACAAATCAATAGATACTGTGAATGTTAAATAAGTTTGATGATGTTAAATTTGGAGTTAAAGAGATTATAGAGTGAATACTTTACATTTTCATCTATATTAACAATATTTATGAGATTTTCCAAATTTGCTTATTTACACTATAGTCTATAAGTGAAAAAAGAAAGGCTGTAAGTGCCAATGTCTTTTAATTATTCTTTTCAAAAGAGAGTATGCTCTTGGCTCAATACGCTAAAAAAGAAAGGATGACATCAATTGTAATTTTATTCTGAACCTAGATTCTACTATAGATGAGCAAAAAGTATGGATGTACATTAATAGTTTCACAAGAAATTCCTCTGTTCTAGGTGTTTTCTCTTTGGCACATAAGTCTTTTTTATGTCCTGTTTCAATTGTCTATTTCTTGAATACATTTCTTCACTAATTCTCTTAATATATTTTATTTATTATTATTATTATTATTATTATTATTATTATTATTATTATTATTATTATTATTATTATTCCATATACAATATGAAACTCATAGCAGACAAATACTGTATAGAAATTTCTACCGACAAAACTATAATTATGGCTTTTTTGGCAAAAAACCCGTTCCTGGAAAGAATTATATTTATGGAATTATTTTGGAAAGAGTTAAATGTTTTCAATATCTTGGCTACAAATTATCTTTCTTAACAGACTTAAACATTCATGACAAAATTTTACAGTATAATAAATCAATGGACATCATAAACAGAATCATGAAACCATCTCTAGTTCAGTGACATCTGTATAAAACCTTAGCACGACCAGTCCTGCGCTACTGAAGTGAAGCATGGTCTCTAACGAAATGCGACGCAAGTAGAATCACTGCTAGTGAAATGAGATTCATGCGCCGAACAGCTGGCTATACTAAGCGGGACCATAAAAGAAATGAATACATCTTAAAGGAACTTGAAATGAACTCTCTCCTAGCAGACATTTATGTCACTATCAAGATAACTGGCGTCAGCATTTGAGACGTATGTCTAGGACTAGAATCCATCGTACAATCCTACATTACCAACCTAGAGGCAGATCAACTGGACGTCCAATGAAGAGATGGGCTGAAAACTTTTGTGCGCCGTAACAGTCCTCCTGGGACTATAACTTGTATGGCTGATGATGATTATTATTATTATTATTATTATTATTATTATTATTATTATTATTATTATTATTATTATTATAAAATGAAATTTATGAGGTATACAGCGGGATATACGAAATGGGATAACAAACGCAATGAAGATGTAATGGAAGAATTACAACTAGAACCTGTAATTAATCACGTAAAACAATATCAGAACAACTGGATAAATCATCTGCATCGCATGCGTCGAGATAGAATCCCGAAAGTCATGCTCCACCATCGTCCAAACGGGAAGAGATCTCTCGGTCGTCCAAAGAAGCGCTGGATTGAAAATTTAACTGTGAGGTCGTAACAGGCCATTTGGCCTAATACTTGAAAGGAAGAAGAAGAAGAAGAAGAAGAAGAAAAATAAATTTAAATTGTTTAAATTGTTAACTGCCTCCCATTGTAGGTAGCCCAGAAGGACTCAGTATACTCTCCTACATGAATTTTACAATATTAAATGTTTACATAAATTTTGTTGACAGAAAATTAAAATAAACATATACGGTATGAATTATAAAGTGAAGAAAAAGAAATTAAACAGTGTGAATATGATGACTCAGAATTTACTATTATTATTATTATTATTATTATTATTATTATTATTATTACTACTTATTATTATTACTCTTATTATTATTACTACTTTTATTACTCTTTTATTACTCTTATTATGATTATTATTATTATTATTATTATTATTATTATTATTATTATTATTATTAGGCCTATTATTCACAGCACATTTCATTCCGTTCAACTACACTTACATCTTACAGCATATGGTGTTTATTTATCCTAATTCAATATCCCTAATGCATGTAATAATGTTACATAAAGTCATAAGGATTTTCTCAAATCCTCCGTCATTTTTTTAGTTCTATAGAGCAGTCTGTAGCTGGAAAGTAGTAGTGTAGAGTAAGAAAAGTATTGCAAAGGCTGAAAACCCAATTACCTTTTTAATTAAACTGTTTTACTTTGAACACAAAGAAGTACGCTGTAGAACTTCATATTTAGCTAGCATTAATTGACAACCCTAATTAATGTATCGTCTTCAGTGTAGCAGTAAATCGTACTACTTTATTTCGTGGCTTTCAAAGTATCTCGCTCTTAAAATTGAGCTTATTACTTTCACGTCTGCTTTCAATTTCATTATATTTAATCATCTTCTATCGAGGTGTTCTTTCTTATCTTCCCGTCCTTTCATTCCTGTCACAATTTTAATAACATTCGAAGGTGGATCGATTCTACCTTCAATGCTCCCCCTTCGTTTACATCAAAGCAGCAGACAATGGGGGAGACAAACTTTTCAGTTTTGAATATACTTCATCGCCAAATTAATTGCAGCGAGTTATATGCCTTCGAGGCTCTTTGCACGAAAGGACCTTTATCATAAATTCGTTTAATTGGAAATACACGTATTTAGCGAAACCTTTGTGTAATGAGAATCATTACGGAATCGTTAATGGCCACCTTCGAACTATAAGTTGGAATCGTTCTAAAATTTTCGAATATCGAACAGTTTTAAGCTTCAATATCGCTGACAGACCTCTATTACATATGAAGTACAGAATTTCAGGAATGTCCCTATTCGTCATTACTAGCGGGCAGATGTTGATGAAAAGTCATATTCTTATTTTTCACATTAGGACGATGCCTATTAATATAGAAATCCCTTCTATGTAATATCAACGTAAAGAATTAATTTCTTATATTGTATTTTTTTTAATAATAGGTCATTTTTATATTTTTTTCGGCATTTTCTTGTTCATTTTTCATACTTTGAAGAACTTTTAGATCATTTGCAATGCATTTTACTTTCTTGTTTACAGATAGGCCTGTTAAATCTTTCTCTAAGCAAATACTTAATAATAATCGATGGCGCTACAGCCCGTGAAGGGCCTAGACCGACCAGACCAGCCGGCTGCTGGCCTCACCCCCACATGCCGAAGCAGAGGTGGATGATCATCCAACCAGAATGGAGGTATCGTGTGGTTAGCACGATGATCCCCCCAGCCGTTATAGCTGGCATTCACAACCGGATTTCGCTACCTATCGTAGCTCCCCAAGTGCATCACGATGCTGGATGGGCACCGGTCCCATACACTGGCCGAAATTTCATGAGAAAATTTCTTCCCCCATGAGGACTCGAACCAGCGCGCATTCCGTAACGCGAGTCCTAGGCAGGATGTCTTAGACCACGACGCCACGGCTCGGGACAAGCAAATACATAGGTTGGATAAAAAGTAATGGCAACAGGTGACATGGCTTTATCCACAGGGGTACAACATTTACGTACCTTCTATATAGTAGCCCCCCTTATTTATTACCTTTGACAAATGTTTGGAAGGCGTCGTACACCATCAGCGCGTCCATCTTTGTTGATGTTCCGTATTGACCGCCCTATAACACGGATAAGTTCATCTCTGGTACTGTACCGGGCCCCTCGCAGTGGTTCACTTTGGTGAAAAGATCGTAATCGCATGGATCATATCGGGTGAGTACGGTGGATGTTCCAGAATCTCCCATTGCCAGCGATGCAAGAGGTCCTTGACAGCAGCAGCGGTGTGGCTCCTTGCATTATCATGAAGAATGATGAGAATCTGTGCCTCCAATGTCTTGCAGAATGTGGAGCACAGTTTTGTGACATACTCAGACTTCCGCTGCGCAGTCCATCGGCGATCAGCATCCAACAGGGAAGCAAGGAGTTGAACTGTGTTGTCCTCCACGCGGGGTCGTCCTGTACGGAGGTTGTCCTGAACGGCATCCCTGCATTCCCGGAACGCTGTAACCCATCGTGCCACTGTGCGATATGGCAACGCAGCATCGGCATATGCTTCATGCAGTCCCTGAAAACATTCTTGTGCACTACGACCTCGTGTCACTTCAATTTTGATCCAGGAACATTGCTATAGTTTTGTAAACGTGGTCTTAGGGCCCTCCCACTATCCCTAAGAAAATCAACGTTCTACACACTGCAGTAGATTGACAGAGTACTGTCGCCGCTGGCTGCACTAACTCATCTAACAGTCCTTGTTTATGTCCACACAGCTGGAAGCTCTCGAACGCACCATCGTCACGTGACAGCAGTGTTGCCATTACTTTTTATCCAACCTATGTAGATCAGTAGTAATTTACTTACTCAGTAAGTGAATAACGGTGAAATTTGATATTACTATAATGTACCGAAGTACATATGATATTTCCAGGAAGAAATTCTGCGTCTTCTTTTGATGAAGGATGGGTGGAGCGGAGAAAAATTCTCTCCGGCACCGGAATTTGAACCCGGATATTCAGCTCTACCTGCTGACGTTCTATCCACTGAGCCACACCGGATTCCCATTCCGGTGCCGGATTGAATAATCTCAGTTTAAGCTGCACCACCTTTTAGGTTCCTTCTAGTGGCCAACCCTCATGCACTGCGTCATAGATGTGACAGTGGCACAATGTCGAACACATTAATGTACAGAGGTCATCATAAGATGGCGCAGAATTTCTGCATGGAAATATCATATGTACTTCGGTACATAATAATAATAATAATATATTTTTTTTCATCAATCTTTGTTCACGTCATGGCGGATTAGATGTATTCCAGATCTTAATCCGCCATCACTCTCAATACAAATATCACACACACTAATACATAATGAACCTATAAGTATCCTCTGTTTACATTAATAATAATAATAATAATAATAATAATAATAATAATAATAATAATAATAATAATAATACACAACTAATAATAAGTATAGCTCTTGTATTTAAAACTCCTACCTTAGCTTTTTCATTTTATGCTCAATCTCTTAAGAATTATTCTGTTAACTTCATTGACTACTCTTCGTAGTTTCTTATCGTGTGACTACTTAACATTTTTAATTCCATGTCCGTTAGAGCTTTGACTTTCTCTTCCCATCTAATCCATCATAATAGCCTAATATGTGATAAGCGAAAATAATCACCTAGTGATTTAAGACGGCGCTCATTCCGTCGGATCCCGGCCACTCAGTCACTCGTAATGAGTCGCGTCTGCAGTAAGTGGCGGCTCGTTTTAAGTGAAAACCAAATAATCACCTAATCATTTCCTTTAGTGATGAGTCGAAAGAGAGAGAATTTTTACTAAGAAGGGAGGTAAAGTTTGTATTATGTTCTATTCCACTTTCTTACGCATGTCATTTTATGTTTTAGTGAAGGTTTTAGTAAAGAAATACTGTCTAGATCTGCTTTAGAACAGCGAAAGGTAAAAATGGCATATAATAGAATAGCTAAAGGTAAAACTGGGATATTAACAAGGTGAGACAGATATCAAATATCGTTAGCACGTTCTGTGTGCGAGTTACAGAATTGCACGACATTATGATTTACTAGCTAAGAGCATTTATGGATAAATTTGAAATGTGGCTGTATCATGTAGAACATAGACAACTTCGCTTTGTTTGACTATAAACTATCTTGAAGAGTGATAAGTAGACTTCGTGGAATTGCCACGAGAATCGTAAGGATTACTACGCACGCGGTATAGACTGTAGAGATGGGGACGTGCAACGGATGGAGTAAGCCTCTAATGTAAACACTGAGCAGTATACTGCGGTTACAATAAAACCTGTATCCTGCATTCAAGAAATATAATGAATGATCATTGAAGTAGCAAATGTCTAAACATGTAAATACACAATTATTTTGAATGAGATATATTAACTCTTAAAATTTAATGTAATATACTCACATCATCCTTGAATACTGTATGTGCAGTGCAGTGAAGAGTTACGTACATTTTGAGCGACTGCAAAGTAACCTCCTCCGATGGTCACTTAAACAGTTTTTATTTTGGGAAAATGTACGTTCAACATCACACAATGTAATAGGTGCATATTTGAAGAACGGGAAGTCATTATTTTTTAATACACCAACTTCAGACGTCTTGTCGTGATCTGATTGTACATCATTTATAGTACGAAGTTGTGAACAGGCAGAATTTTTAGCAATAATGTTTCTCAACTTACGTTTCACTTTTTCTGAAATTAGTAATATTTTGGATAACGATTTGTGATACTTTATCCACTATATTAAGGGCTTCTGAGAGTTTTAGTTTAGACGATTCTAACAGGGTGATGCTTTTGGACACGATTTTAAAATTAGATTCAATGAACAGAATATCTTCCAATAGCTGTTCAGAAGGCAATGATTTTACAGCTGCAACAGCGGAAATGTCTGTGCTATCTAATGCATCAATTACCTCCATTATTTTGTTGTAATATTCTGAATAATAATTAACAGCATCTAACCACGTTTTTCAACGCGTCAAGACTGGCTGCGGGGGGTAAGGGTATTCCAGGGCAATTATTTGGAACAGCAACACTCTCATTGTAGTATGTTTGATTGAATTCTTCTCTGCACTGAACAGATGTTAAGCTTTGACTATTCGAACCATAGTAATGCAAAAACAAGTGCCTGCATAGGTATACAATAGCTGTAGCTGCTCTATTTGGACCGGTCACAACTCTTAACATGAACTGCTAATACTACGAGACCAGGCGGTAGCTCACCTCCTCTCTACTACCGTACATCGGCAACCTGATTGCATGCTGCGTGTGGCAATTCGATGAAGTCTAGTGATAAGAAAATCTTACCAAATATAAGACCCTACTTCAAGACCTACAGAAGAATTCTCTGCTAAGTTTGGAGAAACAGTGACAATTGACAAGGAACCGAGATTTTTCTGAAATACTTTTGGTTTACAGTCGATAGAAAATCCTGAAAGTTTATAGCTTTAATTGATAAATCTACAGAACAGCATGCCACTCAGATGTCAGCGAAATCAGGAATCGAACTGTTCGTAATGCTGCCTGAGTCAGAATTTCCAAGTATACTCTTTGCTTCCGCATTATGTGCTTGAGGCAGAGTTTAATACAAGTAAGCTCTAAAAGCTCTCAATGTACAAAAAGAGCTCAGAAGTAAGTTTATTTCATTTGCCATGACATATAAAAAATTACTTCCTTGAGTTTGTGATTGTTTGCGAATACAGATCTACCTTCTGAGAACAAAGGAATACTCTTTAATGTATAAAGACTTGTAAATTCTCGCGTTCTATGTTTAAAATGAGGCATATAATCAGAAATCTTAACAAATAGTGTAATAATAAATAAGTGTTGCAGCTATATTTGTTGTATCTTGAAAAGATTGTATTCAGTTTGTATTTCCAGTACTAAACTAATTTACAAAGCTAGGAAATAATATAATTTTATTATGTGTGTTTAGGTACAGTCTGACTAAAATTACTATAATTATTGTACCATGCGTCATTTTGAAATTCAAATCATGGAGTAGATATCACGACCACCTGCATGAGGCGCCAGATCACATCGTGGCAGTGAATTGCTTTTGAACAACTTGTAACTGCTGCGTCTGGCTCCGTCTGTCTTTCTCTTTCAAGGTTTTATTTAACACTTTATGAGCACGAGTTGCCCATCCATGCACATGTCTGTCTTTTGTTACCATAATGTGGTATGGCTTACCGATGCTTGAATTAGAACTGGGCTCTCATTACATAGAAATGTTTTGCATGTGAACAAAAAATAAATGCGCAAATAAATAAATTATTAGGGAAAAATGAACAATTAGTACATGAAAGCTTTTAGACGAGATGTAAAAATAATAAAAAATGTAAGAAATTGTTACAAAAATTCCAAATGGAGTAAATAATTACAAAAACACAATTTTAAAATCTCTATACGCAGACGTAAATAAAAATACAGGGAATTAACTTTGTATGATGATTTTTTTTTCGTTCTGTTCAATGAAACGCTTAAGAGTGCAATGAATACATTTAACATTAATGAACTAATTTCGTTTTGTGAAAACATGGGTGTAAATTGTTGACAGTTACTGTAGCATTAATGCATGATTTCCCTCAGCGAATTCGTATACAAATGACAGAAATATATCATTTGAAATCACAATAGAACAATGAGACAAACAATGGGAATGACTATGTGATGAGATAGATACCTTCCCTCTAGATACAAATCGAACAATAGATTGGATGCATTGGTACTACAACTGTATGAAATGATTCTACATTACGATGCGTATTATGCTAAGTATATGAGGTGAGAGAGAAATCTACATGAAGTAAAATCACTGTTAATATACAGGGTCTTTCATAAGTAACGAGTCTATGGAAAAACTATGTTAGATAATTTTTTGAAATGATGTTCATCCTCACGAGAAAGAACCCTTCCCGATGCCCTACAGTCGATTTGGAAACAAATACCCCCTCCCCTCGCCGCCAGAGCTATTAAACAAAAGAATGGTTAGTGTTTTAAACCTTTATTAAAACACATAAATGTAAAAACAGTTTCAATTGTTGACAAATTATAGTGTACAATTATCAAAATGTCTTCCGTTCTGCTGAATGCACAAATATAAGCGACGTATCAACTCTTCATGGACTGTGGTGAGCATGTCAGGCGTAACCATTTGTATCGTGTGTTCAATTCGTTACACTAATTCAGGAATGGTGCATGGCTTAGTCGCATAGACTCGATCCTTGATTAATACCCAGACAAAAAAGTCCAGGAAAGTCAAATCAGGTGATCGTGGAGGCCAACGGATTGGGCCTGTGCGACCGATCCACCTGCCTGGAAACATCTCGTCTACGGAATAAACGCTTAATTTGTGCGACACGGTTTCCAAGTTCAAACTCGGCAGCAATTTTTCTCTTCTTCAATAACGTTAAACGGCTGCGTGGCATTTTATCATTCCAGTCTATCACAACAATGTGTATAAGCATGGCCGTGTGTTGTTATCCTTGGCTTATGGAAGGCCACGCTTCAGGTCATTTTAAGTTGGCATCAAATGCACATTACACTTGGGTAGCTTTCTCTGTTGGGGTGGGGAGGGATGTTTGTTTACAAATCGACTTTATAGTACCAGGAAGGGTTCTTTGTCGTGGGGATGAACATTATTCCAAAAAATTATCCAAAATACTTTATTTTTCGATAGACTCGTTACTTATGAAAGACTCTGTATAACAAATATTTAATAGAAACAACTTCTGAGATGGAATAGTGGATAGATTTATTTTTATCATATTATAACAGTTCCATATCAATTGAATCGACGATAGCAAGAAGGACCTGAGTCATATTTCTTGTGAAATTCAGTTATGGGCAGATTCTAAATCTCTGGAGTTATATCCATCTTTGTGCATAGAAAAGATCCGAAAATATAGGATTGAATTTCTGGTTGAGTGCAGAAAGTTCCGAAGTCCAAGACTGCGGTCCTTTCTGCACTCGAAAATTGGCTGTCAGCTGTTTCGAGTACAGCGCATATTTGATTTTCTTGGTGGGGAATTTCATGGTGCAGGAGGTGAAACGAACAATATGCTAGATTTTAAATCCTGGTGGTCATCACTGTATAAAAGACCAGCATGTGAGCGGAAACTTATCCTCTTTCTGTTGCAAGAGACCATACGATTTTATTCACTGCGTTTGCATTTAACCAGTTTGTCTTTGAAAGTGAAAATAAAGGATGGTTATTGCCTATGAGTAGTGATGGAGGAAATAAATTAAATACCGATATATTGATACTGCTATATATTGCAAACCTAATTTCGATAAAGAATAAATATATTTATATATACAGGGTGTTCCGAAACTATTCGTTCAAATTAATACAGAAGGTAGAGAACATGAAAACAAATATATTTCAATAAGGAATATATGGTCTCTGAAGTCAACTTGTAATGTTGATATGGAACATTATGTTAGCGGTGCTGACGTAAGCTGTTGTGACGGTGTCGCTGACTGGGAATGTGTACTGACATTCAAAACTGCTCTGTGCATACAGGCTAATGGTCGTGCATTCGAGCAGTTCCTGTGAATGCCACTGATGTAATTAGCATGCTAAACTACCTTCTGTGTAAATCGTTCCTAGGATCAGAAATTTCCTTCCGGGACCATATGTACCATTATAAAATATATTTGTTTTGATGTTCTCTACCTCCTGTATTATTTTGAACGAATAGTTTCGGAACACCCTGTATATACGATGAAAGAGTAATGGAACGGAGAAAAATTCTCTCCGGCGCCGGGATTTGAACCCGGGTTTTCAGCTCTACGTGCTGATGCTTTATCCACTAAGCCACACCGGATACAACTCCGACGCCGGTTAGAATCGTCTCAGATTAAGCTCCAACTCTTGGGTTCCCTCTAGTGGCCGCCCTCTGCACTACGTCATAGATGTCTATGAACGCAGGACCGAAGTCCACACATGTGCTGAGGTGCACTCGATATGAGTGACTAGTTGGCCGGGATCCGACGGAATAAGCGCCGTCTTAAATCACGAAGTGATTTACGCATATCATATATATTATTTTAATGTACCGAAGTACATATGATATTTCCATGCAGATATTCTGCGTCATCATACGATGAAAGAGTAATGGAACGGAGAAAAATTCTCTCCGGCGCCGGGATTTGAACCCGGGTTTTCAGCTCTACGTGCTGATGCTTTATCACACTAAGCCACACCGGATACAACTCCGACCGGTTAGAATCGTCTCAGATTAAGCTCCAACTCTTGGGTTCCCTGTGTGGACTTCGGTCCTGCGTTCATAGACATCTATGACGTAGTGCAGAGGCGGCCACTGATGAACCCAAGAGTTGGCAATCTGAACGATTCTAACCGGCGTCGGAGTTGAATCGTTGGCTTAGATCAGAAATTTCATCAGGGACCATATGCTGAAAACCCGGTTAAAATCCCGGCGCCGGATTTGTTTTCCATTATGTTTCATCGTATGATGACCTATCTGCTGTATCATATTTTACATTAAAATAATATATACCCTGTATATAGTCCAGAAAACATATAGATACATCGCTATTCCGTAAGCAAATTGCATTTTCGGGCGTACAGTTACTGTATTACAATAAAATTACTTAAATTTTAATATTCCTTAAAAATAAATATAAAATTGTAACAATAAACAATACATTTTCAATACCATATGATGTAGGTCCTAACCTAAATCAAAATTATGGTGGAGGCAAGGTAGCTTAAATGATATAGTGGGAAAGAGTTAAGTGAACTCTACGTGGTTAAGTATTTGATATTGGAACACTATTCAATTATTATAATGTTATATAGGATTCAATCCAGGACACAGATATAAGTAATGCTCTTTTCTACCTAACAAAGTAATCATTTTTAAATGTAAGTAAACAGCACATTTTAATTATTTTTAAATGTAAGTAAACTGTACTTAGAATGTTACAAATTTTTTTAACAAACTTTACCGTTGATTTGATACAATCCTTCTATAGTAAGTTTCCATTGCAAGTTATTGTTACACTCGAACATTTCAAACAACAATGGTAATGATTATAGGTATAGAATTTTTTTATGCACTAAAATATATAAGAAAACAGAATGTCAGTACTAGGTTGTGCATAGAAATCATAGACGTAAACAAATGTCACATCAGTATTAAATCATTGTTTCTCTTTCCATTTCAGAATATAGAAATAAAAGTTTTGATACCCGTTTTGAGGTCAGACGGTTCCCTTTCAGGGTGGGAGTTGCTCTCCTGACTTGGAACACATTAATAACAATATTAAAACAGTAGTAGATAAACCTCCCGTCTGTCTCACGTTAGCACACGCTGCATTTTGAATTTGGTGCTGCATATTAAAGAGTCTGAATTCGAATTCCAGTCCAGCCAATTAAAACAAGGTATTGAGTGAGGTTGCACAATTATGTAACTGTCCACTTTCATTAGCACCTTTCTCTCGGGAATTATTGGAGTTGTCTAGTGTGGATTTTGTTGTTGATATTGATAATTCCACAAAAAAATCGATAAATTTATGAGAAAACCGATATATTATACAATATATTGAATCAAAATTTCGATATCGATATATTGCTATATCGAAAAGAAAATATCAATATTTCGCTAAAAACCGATATATCGTTCCCATCTCTACCTATGAGTATACAGGTGCTTGAACTTACGCATATTTCACCTGTGTTTGTCTTAAAACAAAATATTGCTCTACCTGTGCGCCTTGAATATCCAAACAATACTGTTCCAATCAATACCATAACGTCGGAATGCCGCCTAATACAGGAATCAACTGCGTTTGTTGCCGCAAAATGACATGAAGAGTCTTGAAGGAATCTGTTGGAAGACGTTCAGGAATCTTTGCCACATTGTAATAAAACCCTCAAGGCTTTGCAGAATGAGATCATTGTACATCTCGCGACCGATTGACAAGAAGAAGATTGTGTTCTTCACAAACAAGACAGCAGCTCTGCCTGTGGACGATGAGTTCCAGAAACTCTGGCGTTCTGTGGTAGTTTAGAGCACGGATAACTCTGAAGATAGAGGAATATCTGGAGAAACAGGGAATCTGCTCCATGGAAGATCATGGACCCAAGAAGCCGACACCCACAAGCGTAAGTAACCGAACCAGCGCCAGAAGCAGCTCAAGAAGCCGCGAGGCAACGAGCACTTGGCTGACACCCTGGAAACGTTCGATGACAAGTACAGTGTAACTGTCATGGAACAGTGATTAATTAACTACATATTTATGTAAAACTTTATAATTAATAGAGTGTATGTAAGGTATCTACTTAATATGATATAATATTTAAAATTTTCTGTGGTGAAATAAAAATCATTATTATTTTAAAATATGCAAAATGTCTGATATTAAGAAATCAACTGTCTATTGTGTCAGAAACTGCCGAAAATGAAGAATTCTAGAATTATATCTTCCTATGGCCAAAACTGATTTGTATTATGCTTATATACCGTGAAATTTTTGATGAAAAATAAGTGAGGTGTCTGAGAAATCCCACTTTAATTCTACAAATATCAATTTTTTGTTTTTTACTGTATTGGAAGAAGGAGATATGCTGAACATTTATAAAAACCATGTTTTAAGACAAAAAAATATTTTTTATTGAAATCTGAAAACTTTACTTTTAAAATAGGCATTTTGAGGAAACTACATTTAAGTTGAACTTCAGAATTGGACGCTAATATAACATGTTTCGACATCGTTGGCAGCCTTGGAGCTGTATTTTATATGTAGTTCATGAAGTAATCCAGCAGATGGCATTGAAATCTCAATCGAAATTTTTTGTCCTGATTCACTTTTCATTTTGAAAAGGTGGTAGACCGAGACGTGACGTGTACCACATTTAACCTACCTCAGCTGTAATTTAAATATTTACTAGTGGCTTGTGCAGCAAATGCTGCTGCAAACTAAGTTCGTTAGACGTTCAAAAAAAATTTTTTTCAGATTTATTTTCAATCAAGAATACTTGTCTTTTTGATAGTTATTTGCTTCCATAATAATGAAACATACTCCCTCTGAATGGATTTTTTTTAGGCCAATTCTTTCTCTTGAACCTTTCCAACTTCAGTTTTTGAGTTTCAACGCGAAAACGCAAGTATCAATGTCAGGATGATAGCAGTAGCTATTTCAGATCATTGTGGATTGTAGGCGAAAGTTAAAAAAATGTCAGGTTTGCTAAGCTTTCGAACAATAGCATTTTCGTATAGCTGCTGCATGTAGAACTTGAAATATAGAGCGTAAAATTATTTTATCCTACTAAGAGATCTTGCTGAAATGATCTGGAGACTACAACATTTTCTAGGCCTTTTATTTTATCGTAAGTAATACCTTTTGATCTTTCCTTAGGAACTGTAATTTTTGCGCTCTCTTGAGCCAATACTGAAGACAATGACACATATCAATATCTACACTACACCGCCATTAAGTATATGAAAAAGACCCAACCCCACTGGGCTAATAAGTATAAAAATATTTGATTTTTAATAACAATATTATTATCTTACTCAAGTTTTGTAGTTATATATAGCAACCACTTAGTAAATTATAGAAATGAAGATCTAAATTAAGATATTCTCTACATTTACTTACATAACCTCAAAACGTTTCACTTTCATGTCATCAATATAGCATCAATATTATGTACAATTAATGAAAAATAGATGCATCATGATATTAACTATAATAATATTTAATTTCTAATGATAATAATGTCATCAAACCACCTCAAGTTTCGTAGATTTGAATATCCAATACACAGCTATACTCAAAAAATTATTATACACTGCAGAATCGGTTTTTAATAACAAATTGAATTGAGCTCTAAATATGTCGGCAATCCTGCAGGTCATGGCGTTCATGTAATAGCCTATTGTTTATTGTAGTGTGTGTTTTGTTCTGAAATTCAATCAAGTTGGCCGTGATTCGATAAAATTAGTTCTCAAAACTGACAACAGATGGATTTTGGAAAATAGGAAAATTATGTAAGAAAATTGACATTTCACTGAAAACTACTACTTTTCCGAAAAACTTTGGGTTCCAAGTTTCAAAATGAGGGGCCATTTATTAAAATCCGTTCAGCCGTTTTCCCGTAATTTCCATTACCAGTTCAAATTATATATATATATATATATATATATATATATATATATATATATATATAGATTTAACATTTTAATATTTATCACTATTTTAATTCTCATCTCAAGCTACCATGGGTAACTACTAGAATATGTAAACGCAATTTTAACAGCAAGACTTTTAATACACAGCAATCATTTGTATCAAGCATGTTCTTAATTTACTTGTTTTCAACTTACGTAACATATGGAACATAATATTTTCCACATGAAGAGTCAATAGCATATTGTCATTTTGTTTTCACATTTAATTCTGTGCTCAATCTTTAACATTTATGATAAAATGCAATACCACAGGGTGATATCTTGACATATGTACATGTATTCCTCAATAGCATAATTTTTCAAACAGATAATTTTAGCATCAATCATGTTCGTAACTTGCTAGTTTAATTTACGTATTATATATAACACAATACTTCCACATGAATATTTAATAATATATGTAATTATTGCACGTCATAATTCCATTTGTGTGTAATCTTAACATTATGATATTGTTCATGTAAATAGCTGAGTCAGTGTACGTCTAATTGTGGAGCTCGTTTCCAAAAGGTACCAAATCCAACAGATCTAATTTTACAGGAAATGAAAAAAACTGCTCATAGCTGTAAAAAATATTATATATTGTGATGTCTTAATGTCACTATTCTTTATGTGTCACCAATCAATTTAGGCATATATTTAAGATATTTCACACATTTTCAGGAAGTTATTAATGATTTTAGTTTGGATTTGGTACATTTTGGCAGCACAATTGGATGAGGTACATATTGGCATGAAATAATTCAGTAGCCTAATTATGAATGAGGATGTACAGGAATTATTTACTATCACTGTAAAAGTGAATACATAATTAAACATTTTTCATTTCAAAAAATTAGGCTATATTTGTTGTTTTTGTTTTTGGTCATTTTACGACGCTATGTTTGTTGTTCTAATCATCATAATTAACATCAATGTTATCCTCATCCTCTGTTCTAACAACAGACTCAGCATTTATAATATTATTACTGTAAAATTGGAGTTTATTAATGTCAAAATAGCCCATGGATACTCACAAAGAATCTTTTTTCTTAGCCTCCTGAACGTGACTTTGATATTGGCATGGAATAATTTAGTATTATAAATGGGGATGTAAAGGAATTATTCATTAGCACTATAAAATTAAATAGGCTACATATTACTAAACATTCTTAATTAAATTTCATAAAATGGAGGCTATGTTTGTTCTAATCATCATAATCAACATCAATGTTATCCTCATCCTCTATTCTAACAATAGAATCAGAATTTATAATATTATTGTAAAATGGAAGTTCGTTAATGTCACAATAATGCAAACAACTAATACGTCATCATAATAGCCAATGAAATTTGTGCATTACACGTGACGTATCAGTGACACAAAGTCGAGAACCAATAGGAACACGCTAGAGATTTGGTATGTTTTGGCATCAAACTCAGCATGGATGTGGTATTTTCTGCTGTAAAACACTGTTTTCAGTGACTTCTGGAGACATGATTTGATACTTTATCGAGAGAAATGGCTAGTGTTTCCGTTCTAGAGGTAGCTAAGAATGTGCTGCCATCTGTAACTCGTTTTTCGAAAATTGTGGATTTGGTACCTTTTGGAAACAAGCTCCACAATTATAATGTAACATTTATCTAGTCAAGTGGTAACCATGTTTGTTTGTCCGAATATTACTTCACATTCGTAATTCTGTAATTCAGTATTCAGTATGTATAATATGATACTTATGATGATCTGATGACGGCAAATAATTGCCGAAAACGTTAATCCAATTCAATAAATGTGACATAGTTAATAATTAAGACTATACATCACTTGATAAGCAAAAACCGGACCCATTGAACCTATATTCACCTGATTCACTTTATTTTTCTTTACTGAAAAATTGTCTAACGACTTAAGATAGGGTTTTCAAAGCAGCTCACAAATTAAGAATAGGAATTGTCTTAATTCATAAGTTTCTATTGAAAATTTCATTCCAATGCTTTTCTATTACAATCGAACAAATTATTTTCCTGGTAATTCCCAATATTATTACTATAGCAATTATAGTACGCATGTAACGGGCCATTCAGTCTTCGAAGGGGAATAATAGAGAACCTTGATTGATAGTGTATGCAGTAACGAAGAAATGAAGGAAAGGTGTTCGTCCTGTTGAGTTGTATTTCCTTGCCAGTCCGTTCTGTCTGGTTGTTGAGTACCTGTGTGAATGACTTCTCTTTGAACATAGCCTCACGTGCTTTACCCTTTAATCAGTGGAGTAGTTCATAGCTTGGATTACACCTAAAAGTCCCTTTGAACACGTAGAGAGAGAGAGAGAGACTGTAGACTGCGTTTGATTTCATTCCCCTTAAAGGAAAATAAATTTGTACACGTAGTACAGTCATATCATATTCTAAATTCTCTTTTTGTGAATAAGCTTGCGTTTATGAGCCTAAAAGGATTATATCTTAAATGCAACATATCACTTTCTACAAATAGTTCAAACAGACCATTAATGCTAATTGGATGTTATATACAAATCAGTATATGAAGAAATGTATCCTATTGAATTTCTTCTTTCTATTGTATATTAAAATTTAACATAATTAAAATTCTAAAACTAAATTAAAAGTCTGTTCAATTCATTATCATTATCTCCTGCCCTAGTTTCCTCTTAAGTGGTGCCATATTGGTATCACCTGTGAGGTTCAGAGCTGTCTTCGGCCAGATGACTAAACAACAACAGTGGATAACATAGAATACATATATGTTAACCTAAAGTGCATTCGAAAAGTAACGTAGTTACTGTTTCACACTAAATTATTTAGTTTACTTTTGGCATTACATACTTCAAATGAATCCTCTAGATTCAAACCCCACTAAAGACCATTTGTTCAGAATTCAGTTATGCCCACTTACTGCTTGCTAAGATGAATTCTAATGATTTATATAGTTTGAATTCAAAAAGCCACTAAATTTAAAGCAAAAGGTTTGTTAAAAGTCACTGTTAGGTTGAAAATTCCCTTCATTTGCCACCAATTAGGCCTGTTGTCAAAGTACTTTAATTTGTGAAAGTGGATATAGAGGATTTGATAGGATTCAAATATAGTCCCCTACCTTGGGAGATGGCGAACTTCATCTGCAGCATCATTTCTGGATGTCCCTCTTACTCAATGATCTAAAGCTCTTTGGTTGTCAGCTCTTGATTGAAATTGAATGCCTTGCTTCCACCCATCTTGCAATAGTTCCTTATGGTAGGACTTCTCTCCTATATCCTAAGCTTCTTTTAATACTCAAAAGCATCGAGTTGCATTTTTTCCTCTTGCGATTTGCATTTTTTTTTTCCTCTTACGATTTTGAACATTTATTAGGGCTATATTATGTGCTACAAATAAGAAACAGTCGCTGTATTTACAAAATATGGTTACTTAAGACTTTTGATATTGCATATTTATAAAATAATTGCTTTGAATAATACTGCTAGCTACAAGATTTCAATGGTCAGTGCTAGGAGGATTGATTTACAGGATTGTTGTCATTACTTATCGAATGTCCTGATATTTTGTAAACAGTCATCATATTTAATTGAACAGTAACATAGCAACAAATAAATGGATACTGAAAACTAGACAACGCATTCAGCAGTTCTCATATTAGGCCTAAAGCACGTAAAATCTATACTAATAATAAATCTGTAGCCGAAATTTTTCTGGTAATTTTCGATTTTCAAAAATAATTGGTCCTAACATATAATTAATAACAATAAAATATATATATATAATTAACCACCCTGAAACCGAAAATCGTTTTTGAAATTCTTGTTTGTTTGTTTGTATGTATTTATGTATGTATGTATGCATGCATGTCTGTCTGTCTGTCTGTATGTCTGTCTGTCTGTCTGCATGTTTGTTACCTTTTCACGCGATAATGGCTGAACGGATTTCGATGAAAAGTGGAATATAAATTAAGTTCGCTGTAACTTAGATTTTAGGCTATATGGCATTCAAAATACATTATTTAAAAGGGGGTTATAAGGGGTCTGAATTAAATAAATCGAAATATCTCGCTTATTATTGATTTTTGTGAAAAATGTTATTAACAAACGTTTCTTTAAAAATAATTTGCGATAAGTTTTATTCTTTGAAAAAGTTTGATAGGACTGATATTTAATGATTTAATGAGAAAATGAGTTTTAAAATTAAAATAACTGCCATCTAAGGCCGTGTAATGAATTAAAAAACAAATGACTTCGTCTATAAGGGGCCTTGGACAGCAACAATCGAAAGTAAAAAGATAGCCTACAGATAATGTTTCTGTGTTTGTATGAAGTAATATCGAAAGCTAAATTAACCGATTTGTATAATTAATTATTATTTCACCATTGGAAAGTGTAGTTTCTCTAGATGGACATAATGCTATAATGTTATTACAGTAACTTCTGATATAATATAATATAATATAATATAATATAATATAATATAATATAATATAATATAATATAATATAATATTAATATTATATAATATAATTTAAGTTATTTGAAGGGTTCAGAACCATAGTGAGCCAAGCGCCATTTACTGAATACGTAGAACAGAATGGTTAAAATTAAGTTATTACCATAATTCAATGGAAACCTATAAAAGTAAAATAAAATATACATATTAAACCTAAATGATGTCAATGTTCATTAAACTTTAAACTATGGTTGCATGTAATAAAAATTAAGAAACATGTTAAAGAAATTGTCATTGCCCCAAATGAGTGGCTCTGGACCAAAATGATCGCATTTTAATTATTTGGATGCAATTTAAATTAAGTAACATATTAAACGATTTATCCTTCTCTCAAACACGAATGTTCCCTGGAGCAAATGTCCTATTTTAATTATGTAATTACTTTATATTTATTTCTAACGGGTGCAGCGGAGCGCACGGGTACGGCTAGTGAAGAAATATATTTTTTGCAGTACTCGATAGGCTATGCAAGTTAAATATTTTTAACGTACACAGGTTGTAACTTTAATAATGACAACTATTTATTTATTACGAATATACAAGTGATACATCTTCGAAACTTCTACAGTCCTTCAGTGTAGTAACCAGCATTGTCAACAACTCGTTGCCAGCGATGTGGAAGTCGTAGTATCCCTGTAGCAGCTCCTGTTCTGTTGATGTTTCTAATGGAACGCCCTACTGCCTGCAGAATATCGGGAACAGTCCGGAATCGAACGTCACGAAGTGGTTCCTTCATCTTCGGGATTAAGTCATAATCACAGGGGCTTAAGTCCGGTGAATATGGTGGATGGAAAAGCACTTCCCATCCCCAGCGACAGTACAAATCAGCTACAGGCTGAGCCGTATGCGCCCCTGCGTTATCCTGCAAAATGATGGTAGTGGTCTGCGAAACGTGTAGGCGCTTTCTTCGCAACGCTGGCCTCAGATTATGCTCAACAAATGACGGAAATACTGTAATTTAACTTCCAGCCAAGATCGATGTTCCTGCTTTGTAAACATGGCGAAACACAACCGCTTAGAACTGTAACTAACAGGAGACTAACTTCGACTCTCCACAGCGCATGCGGTGTGAGTCGGACGGAAGAGTCCTTTTAGGGGGGAGGAGGGCAGACATAGACTAACATGTGGTAGAAATGACAACAAGTAGCTCCGTCTCGTTTCGCTTTACCCCAGTGTTGCCACTATTAAAGTTACACCCCACGTATATTTGGCAGTGAACGTAAAATTTACAATTCATTTCTTAATTGCCATGGCAACAATTCTTGAACAATTCTGAAATACTTACAGTACGAGTTGCATGGCTAACGAGAAAGGCATGCTTCGGCACGAATCGGAGTCACGTGATTATCATGGTCTAGTCATGGCCATCTTGACAATCGCCTATTATAAATGCATCTTGAAAGTTATAAAAAACAAAGGAATTGCTATATTATACTCATGTTAAACGTACATTTATATATAAACCTGTTCAATGTTGGCCATGTCATGACTAAGAATGTGACGTCGCGCTGTAGCCTGTCTTTCTCCTTAGCCACGTACGAGTTGGAACTGACGTAGCACCCAACAGAATAGTAACCTAACAACCAAATCTTGAATTAATGGATCTTTACCAAAATCTACTTTTCCTTTGATTTTTGTCACTTACTTTTACAATATTTTAGTCAAATTTTACTGCTTCATAATTATTAAACATTGAAACATTGCTTAGTTCAATTAGTAACAATTTTCATTTGAATTATAAATAGGAAGACCCTTCAGTTTCATTGTTATTATTACAAAAAAATATTGTATGGTAACAATGAATCAAGATTTTTATATTCACTCATGGAAATATCTATTAATAGTTAGTACATATCACTTGACAGTGAGTGTCGGAGGAAAAACAATTGTGTGTGTGCATCTGAAGTCTGACTAGTGTAATATGTAGCTAGTTGGCGATGCATGCAATGGAGGGGGAAATGAATTGACTACCATACCCCATTATCTTCTGGCCTAGTTGCCTCATAAGTTGTGCTCTCTTTGGTAGCACTTGTGAGTTTCAGATCTGTTTTCGGACAGTTGAGTAAACAACAACAACACCGAAATTAAGATGTTTATGTACCAAACATTTCGCTCCTTTATAAAATTCGTCTTGATTCGCTAGTGTCATAAAAGACTAATTAGGAAGTTCTGAATAGCCTAATAGAATAAAAAGAAATGTAAGTAATATTTTGAAGACGGGACGACAACTTGTAATTTAATCGAATGATCTTTCTGGGTGAATAGATCGTGAGGTAGTTGATGGTGAAGGTGAAAAAGTTCAACATTTTTATCACGATTATTGTGTGGTAATGACAATGACATGGATGTAACATACATAACTGTCAGGAATAATAAAGTTACTACAATAGTAGTCTCTTGTTTATACTGTCTTCTTCAAATAAGCGTGTTAATTAATGAAAAGCAAAGAGAACAGGAACCTGGTATATTTTCAACATCACCAACAAACAACATCGATTAGAATATGAAACTGTTGTGTCCATTATTATTAAAGCTCATACCTCTACTGTTTTATATATATTAATATTCCTTCTTACTTACTTACTTACTAATGGCTTTTAAGGAACCCGGAGATTCATTGCCGCCGTCACATAAGTCCGCCATCGGTCCCTATCCTGAGCAAGATTAAACCAGTCCCTACCATCATATCCCACCTCCCTCAAATCCATTTTAATATTATCCGCCCATCTACGTCTCGGCCTCCCCAAAGGTCTTTTTCCCTCCGGTCTCCCAACTAACAGTCTATATGCATTTCTGGATTCTCCCATACGTGCTACATGTCCTGCCCATCTCAAACGTCTGGATTTAATGTTCCTAATTATGTCAGGTGAAGAATACAATGCGTGCAGTTCTGCGTTGTGTAACTTTCTCCATTCTCCTGTAACTTCATCCCACTTAGCCCCAAATATTTTCCTAAGAACCTTGTTCTCAAAGTAAGAGTCCAAGTTTCACAACCATACAGAACAACCGGTAATATAACTGTTTTATAAATTCTAACTTTCAGATTTTTTGACAGCAGACTAGATGACAAAAGCTTCTCAACCGAATAATAACACGCATTTCCCATATTTATTCTGCGCTTAATTTCCTCCCGAGTGTCATTTATATTTGTTACTGTTGCTACAAGATATTTGAATTTTTCCACCTCTTCGAAGGATAAATCTCCAATTTTTATGTTTCCATTTCGTACAATATTCTGGTCACGAGACATAATCATATACTTTTTGTTTTCGGGATTTACTTCCAAACCGATCGCTTTACTTGCTTCAAGTAAAATTTCCGTGTTTTCCCTAATCGTTTGTGCATTTTCTTCTCCTAACATATTCGTTCTACTGCAATTATATATTTTTTCCACTTTCTTACTAAAACGTCTTGCAGTTTTCATATTTTTAATATCTGTGTAATATATTGTTTCTTGGCGCAGTTCTTAGCTGTGATTATTCTTATTTTGGAGCGTGCGAAGGGTCTTGAAAGCTTCTATACCCACATTGCCATGAATTCCACCACTTAGTGAATTCAAATCTGCTCTACCGTATCATGCAAATGACCTGTGGTATTGAGGGAAGGGATGAATGACGTAACCCGACGTGGCTAACGAAAAAGACAGGGTACGGCGCGAATCGGAGTCGCATGGTTTTCATGATCTATAGTTCGGGTCAGCTTACTTCATACCCTAAGGGTGAAATTTGAACATACTAATAATAATTAATTAATATCAGTATTAATATTAATACATAATAGTTATTTTGTGTGTTGCGTTGTGGTTATAATTCAAGACTATAATCAGGTAAGTTTCCGGAGTTAGTACATACTAATAATTTCATGTGGTCAAACAAAATACATATTTAGGTTAGGTCTCGTGAATCAATTGTTTATTCAAACCAATGAATTTCGTATTGCCAGACAAAATACTGTCATGTTGATCCCTTTCTCGTGTAGTTTGCCTACGAATATATGTTACAAATTATTTAGAATAACCTTCCAACGGTAAGTAAATAAGTAATTTAGTACGAAAGATCGTGTGATATCTGGTAACGGTTGGCAACACTGACAAGACGGCAATATTTGCTGTTTAGAAACTGTTCTTATGTGACCCTCACTATAGTCATGGCCGTCTTGACAATCGCCTAATATAAATACATGTACAATGTTCTAAGAAACAAAGGAATTGATATATTAAACTCATGTTAAACATGCGTTTATATATAAACTTGTTCAATGTTGGCCATGTTATGACTAAGAATGTGACGTCGCGCGATAGCCTGCCTTTCTCGTTAGCCATGTAACCCGACTTGTGATGCATGCCACAACTGGGGCTCAGTTTTGCATCTCTGTACTAGAGTTAAAACAATTTAATATTGTGTCGTATTACTTTGAAATTATTATATGAAGGGAATTAATCATTGTTCTGAGAGAGATACATTAGCAGAGAGCGGAAGTTTAGGCATTATGAATCATTGAAATAGGCAGGCAAAAAGGCGTCATAAATAGCTAAAATAGGCAGGCAAAAAGGCGTCATAAATAGCTAAAATAGGCAGGCAAAAAGGCGTCATAAATAGCTAAAATAGGCAGGCAAAAAGGCATTATAAATAAAATACGCAATAAAAGGCAATTACAAAAACCTTGCACTAGACCCACAACCTTGCACTTTCCACAAAGGGATTTCGGCAGCACGAAAAGCTTTACATAAGTCGAATACAAATTGAGATTTTCGACTCGATGTTGCATTACTATTGGAAGCAAAGAAATCTTCTTCCCATAACCTTGGAAAGTGCATTTTTGTTTTTGGTTGTACTGATATGTTGCGATATGAAATATTAAGCTAGCTACAACAACGTCGCAATGAAAACTGAAAGAAAAAAAACCTTTAAAAATAACGTTATACCCTCATTCGTTGCCTTATCAAATAAACACAAGCGATAATTAAAACGCTTTAAAACGCTTACTGTTATAAATTTTTGAACAACAGCACTCATTGTTGCAAAGAGAATATGAACTCACCGAAAGACAATAATATACATTCGGTGAAGTCACTTTCATTCTAACTTTTATAGAAATAATTTTTAATAATAAATTAATAAATAATAGATAAATAATCAAATAAAGACAAAAAAATAATTTATTTTGTAAATTAGGCATTTAAATTTAAACAGGCAGAAAAGGGCAACATAAAACTATGACCATACATATATAATAATAATAATAATAATAATAATAATAATAAATAATAATAATAATAATAATGGCTAACCGTCTATACTTATCTAGTTTGTATTTGGATTAAACATTAACGTTTTCGGCACTTATGTGCCATTTTCAAATGTATGGAAATTGCCTGTTACATGATCAAATACACCTTGTGTGTGATATACGTGGTATATACCCTTGATGATCTGCCATCGTTTACAACATATATAAAAATTAAAATTAAAACACTTATTAAATTAAAAATCTATACTAATCTACTTCTACAATAAAAGTCCCTTGTTTTATGTAACAATGTAGTTATCTTGAGGTTGTTATCACATGTAGTTCCTATGTTGTTAAAATTTTTTTGAGTTGCACTGTGTTGCACGTATTAAAATGTTAAAATTCTGTTTGTTATATACAGACGTGGACAAATTATTAGCAAAATTGAAGATTTTTTATTACATATTTTCACAAAATATGATTATTCAATTTAGACTACAGTTGACATTTTTGCATATTTCCAAATTATTAGCAAAATTTAATATTTATATTGTATATTTTTAGAAAATTTAACTCTTCAATTTGGACTAAATTTGGTATTTTTGCATATTTACAAATTATTAGCAAAATTGGAGGTTTTTATTATATATTTTTACAAAATTCGATTCTTCAGTTTGAAATACAGTTGACATTTTGGATATTTCCAAATTATTAGCAAAACTGAAGATTATTATTTTATAGTTTTACAAAATTTGACTCTTCAATTTAGACTGCAGTTGAAATGTTTGCTAATTTGCAAATTATTAACAAAATTGTAGGTTTTTATTATATATTTTTACAAAATTCGATTCTTCAATTTGGAATACAGTTGACATTCTGGATATTTCCAAATTATTAGGAAAACTGAAGATTTTTATTTTATAGTTTTACAAAATCTGACTCTTCAATTTAGAGTGTAGTTGACATTTTTGCATATTTACAAATTATTAACAAAAGTGAAGGTTTTTATTATATATTTTTACAAAATTCGATTCTTCACTTTGGAATACAGTTGACATTTTGGGTATTTCGAAATTATTAGCAAAACTGAAGATTTTTATTTTATAGTTTAGAAAATTTGACTCTTCAATTTAGACTGTAGTTGACACATTTTCAAATTTACAAATTATTAACAAAGTTGAAGATTTTTATTATAATACAAAATTTAACTCTTCAATTTAAACTACAGTTGACATTTTTGCATATTTCTGTCTATTGTATGATAGAAATATGCAATATTGTCAACTGTAGTCTAAATTGAAAAATCAAATTTTATAAACAGAATTATCATAAAAATCGTCAATTTTGTTAATAATTTGTCCACGTCTGTATTAACACACCAAGGATTCATGTTGTATCACTTACACAAGTCGAAGCACTGTACCATGATGAAATGTTGCGTAATATCAGTTACACTGCAATTTCCATACATTTGAAAATGGCACATAAGTGCCGAAAAAGTTAATGTTTAATCCAAATACAAACTAGATAAGTATAGACGGTTAGCCCAATTTATTATTATTATTATTATTATTATTATTATTATTATTATTATTATTATTATTATATTACAACTTTCTTATCGGAGAATTACACAAAATGAAAATATGACCGAACAGATTTACTTTCAAAATGAAGATAGATTTAACACATTTAAAAAGGCATTCTGCCAAAGTTCCGGTCTCTTAGTAACATCGTGTTTCCAGTAAAGGGTAGCTCGTTTGGTGATTGAACTACTGTATAGTGATTGGTCCATGTTACATGGCAGTAATAATTCTGTTTAGAAAATGTTAGACGTACGTAGGTGAGCGATGACATTTCCCTTGCACGTTCGTAGCATAAGCGCTACCGAGCTGGATTTCCATTCAGTCGGCCTGGTTTCGATCCCCAGCTAGGTCGTGATGGAATTAGTTGTCGGCAAAGCAGACTTTGCAGAGGATTACCTCCCCCTATCATTTCATTTATCATCTGCAATATTAAAAGAATAGGCTGTAGTGAAGTCTTGTGGGTAGTAAGGATTTACGATGTTCATGTAGGAAGGGCTTAGTCTTTTGTGTTACAATGTTGTAAATTGGATTGTAAATTAGTACACCTCATCAACTATCCTTCCATCACAGTCAACCTCCTAAAATATAAATTTGCACTGTGCAGTGGCGGCTCGTAATAAAATGTTACGTGTGTTCACAATTTTGTTTCAAAACCGAAGAGAATTTGATATCGTACGTTTAGCCTAATATGAAATTATGTCATGATTCCAATGTTTCACTATCGAAAAACAGTATATAAATTCAAAAAAAAAAAAAATAATAATAATAATAATAATAATAATAATAATAATAATAATAAAACCCAGTCTTTTTATATCCAGTTTTTCCTGGTAAGTCAGTTTACCCAATTGTTTACTATTCAAACTGCTTGAACAGAGTTCATTGTTTAAGCTTGTTAAAAATTAATACATACTTACTTACATACTGGCTTTTAAGGAGCCCGGAGGTTCATTGTCGCCCTCACATAAGCCCGCCATTGGTCCCTATCCTGAGCAAGATTAATCCATTCTCTATCATCATATCCCACCTCTCTCAAATCCATTTTAATACCTGTGGCTTGGTTCTAAAAGGGTCAATGTCAATTTTTTGCATTTTTGAGTTAAATACACTTTCGAGCTTATCTCGGTATGTTCTTCCATTTACTAAAAGGACCAATGTCTGCTGCAGTTAATGTGGAAGGTACAGAGCATTCACAAGCCAATGTCATAGGTTCACTGTACAAAATAAGTAAACTTCAAACCCATTTATCTCAAAACTAACATTTCCCAAACTAACATTTTTGACATTGGCCCTTTTAGAACCAAGCCACAGATATTATCTTCCCATTTACGTCTCGGCCTTTCCCTCTAAAGGTCTTTTTCCCTCCGGCCTCCCAACTAACACTCTACATGCATTTCTGGATTCGCCCATACGTACTACATGCCCTGCCCATCTCAAACGTCTGGATTTAATGTTCCTAATTATGTCAGGTGAAGAATACAATGCGTGCAGCTCTGCGTTGTGTATCTTTCTCCATTTTTCTGTAACTTCATCCCTCTTATCCCCAATAAAATTTTCATGTGATATCTAGGTAACTGATCAAAAGTCTGTTCCAGTTCCTCATAGAAGCTATTCTTTATATGGTCGTCTTTCTTTTCTGTAGGGGCATGAGCATTTATAACTACGATATCGCACCATCTGCCCTTAAGTACTAAATACGATAACTTATCTCTGATAAATTCGACCTTTTTTACTGGTGACTTTATTTTTTTATGAATAAAGAATCCTGTTCCTAATTGGTGATTATCGTTTCCTTCCCCATAATACAACAGATCTCCTATTTGTGTTATGTCGTTCCCATCTAACCTAACCTCCTGTACTCCCACAAAGTCTATTCTATATCTAGCTAGTTCTTTTGCTACTAATATTACCCCTCCTGTTCTATATAGACTTGTAACATTCAAAGTACCAAACCTCAAAACCTTATTCCTTTGCTGTGGTCGTGCCAGAGAATCAGTCCCATTCCGAGGCTTATTTGAAGGATTCGTAACAAGCTGTTTTTTACGGTGATGGGTTGTTAGCCCTTCGCCCAATTCCCAAGCTGAAGGACCACCCCTCATCGGCTGTCCGCGACTGCTTATTTAATATATTCACAGATACATACTACAGTGCCGATACTTACAAAAGCGTGTATTTAGTAATATATTTTAGTTCACAACACATTGGTACACTATAGCCTATACCAGTACTGTAATGCCATTCCCACAGATTGATTACTATAAATACAGGCCAGTAAATATTATTCTCAATTATTATAGACCACCATAGAACTACTTAAATTCATACGACTACCACAGTCAGCCATCGCGTGTTTGAAAGCCAAACTGTGCTATTATGCTAACACCACAGTCTAGTATATACAGTCACGAAGCTTGAGTTTATGAGGGTACTAGGAACAATAGACTGTGCCGGTACTATTTCGCATTGTCTGTGATGAGGCGATAGTAGCGATCCTAGTAGTTAGCAACTATTTATGGGTGCATATTTACTATGTATTGAGCTTCGTGACTGTAAATACTAGACTGTGCTAACACTAAAGTATAGTAATTCACAAACTACATTATCATAGCAGCACAGTACACACATCCACACAAAGTAAACGTTCCGACAGTGAGAAATGCTGAAATCTATAGGTTAAAATACAGACTATTAAATTTCATCGAGATATATTAAGTGAACGATAGGAATCGATGCACCTGACATCTGTAGGATAGATTCACTATTCACTTAAAGCTTTGTGGTTTTGACGAGTCATAAGCGGTCAGCGAAAGACAATTTTATACCTCGCATGCGTGAAATTCCTGTAACCTCCTTGAAAAGAGCACGGCTTGTACGAGAACGCATGTTGCCAAGTTTACATAAGAAATTTGTGCAAGATGCGGAAAGTTTAAAATACTCGATACTGATATTATATATCCCCACCATGTCAATACGGTATTAAATAATAAACTAGTCGTGCTTTAATGAAAATAAGGTGTTCATGTGCTCTTGTGCTCTTATTTTTATTTTTAAGTAGGTTATTTTACGACGCTTTATCAACATCTTAGGTTATTTAGCGTCTGAATGAGATGAAGGTGATAATGCTGGTGAAATGAGTCCGGGTCCAGCACCGAAAGTTACCCAGCATTTGCTCATATTGGGTTGAGGGAAAACCCCGGAAAAAACCTCAACCAGGTAACTTGCCCCGACCGGGAATCGAACCCGGGCCACCTGATTTCGCAGCCAGATGCGCTGACCGTTACTCCACTGCTCTTATTGACGCACCGCCACTGGTTAAAATACAGACCATTAAATTTCATCGAGATATAGCACGTGATCTATAGGCATCGATGCATCTGACATCTGTAGGAATGATTCACTGTTCATTTAACGCTTTATGCTCTTGACGAGTCATAAGCGGCCAGCGAAAGACAATTTTCTTCCTCGCATGCGTGAGATTCCTGTAACCTCCTTGAAAAGAGCACGGCTTGTACTAGAACGCATGTTGCCAAGTTTACATAAGAAATTTGTGCAAGATGCGGAAAGTTTAAAATACTCGATTCTGTTATTATACATCCCCACCATGTCAATACGGTATTACATAATAAAACTAATCGTGCATTAATGAAAATAAGGTGTTCATGTGCTTTTATTGACGCACCGCCACTGGCACTGTGCAACTACAATTGCAAGTAAAACAATACTTTTCCACTTTTGTAATTTGTAACTATAGTAGTAGGATCTCATACTTCTCAGTGACCGTAATTGAGCCGTTCAGAGCAAAAGTGGTGTAAGTCAAAATTGGGTAATGAGGTTTAAAGTAAAAATTCTGTAAAATACAGCGCAAAGTAGCAATTAATATGGCCTTCTTGCTATCCACTGACTACTAATAGTTTAAATAAATTGAAAATTGATTGCTACTTTGTGCTGTATTTTACAGAATGTTTACTTTAACCCTCATTACCCATTTTTGACTTACACCACTTCTGCTCTGAACGGCTCAATTCTACATGCTTACCATCTGAAGCACCGAGACAATTTGGAAAGCTCCATAATTTCTCAAACAGTTCTGACATTCGCTCTTTTCACTTTTTCTTGATGGGAACTAGGAAAAGGAAAAAAATAATAGTGCAATAAAAAATAATGCAGTTAAGCATATAAATTATTAAAAAAAAGTAGTATATTTATAAACATCTTCATGTATGTTTCTATCAAACTATGGTAAATGACTGCACATGTTTCAGAAATAATGGTTGAGATAGTATTTTAAGTTATTGTGAATGAGAGAATTAAGCTTCTGTAGCTCTCTCCTGCTTCCAAAAATCTCAGCGTAAGTACGAACCTATAAAAAGAACATTAAATTAATACATTATTATTATTATTATTATTATTATTATTATTATTATTATTATTATTTGTTTTTCTCGTATTATTATAAAACAGATTCTGTATTTAGTGTATTTTATTCATCGAAACTTGATTGTGTAAAATGGCCGGAAATTTTTTTACCAGAGTTGGCAGCCCTAGTACAGGGCGTAAGGTTTAAGGTATATGTACACCCACAAAACGCAAAACAGCATGAAAAGTTATAATTTTCAAAATATAACTATTTTAATAGAGAATTTTCTCCTCTTTAATTTGATATAAGAATTTTCGATTTATGCCTTATGGTTTTTCAGATAAGTCCCATTTTCCAAAATGCTGCGTCATCAGCCACGATCACTTACTTTTGGAGTGCATTACTTTTGGAGTGATCTTCGTAACAGTCAATCCCGTCGTTCAGCATTGCTTGTAAAATAAACTTCTTTCCAGTCCCAAAATAGATGCATAGATATCTTGGCATGATCATTAGATTGAAAAAAAAAACTTTTTTACATAATGAAGTAATTTATAATCTTTTACTGTTAGTCATAAAACTGTAAATTTGTGTGTCAATGATGTTGTACGTCATTTTAATAAGAGTCCAAAAGTAGAAATTACAATTCTGAGGAGGATGGGCATAAACCCTGGGACAAACACCATCGCAGGATTTGTTGCATCAATGGAAATAGGGACAAAAATGCAAAAAAAAAAAACATTCAGCACCTGAAGTTAAAACAAGGGGGGAGGTACTTGAGAGGCAGAAAGAAACTGAAACTGGACCGACATGAAGCTGCTTAAGGGGTGACATATGATGATGGAGTCTTCTAGGCTTTGAAAGTTTTTGGGTCATTTCCTGTAAATAATAGTAATTTTAGAATATTTAATTATTTCATACATGATATCTCAATCAAATATGATGATACCAAGAAGATATTGGTGTCATTTTGAAGCTTGAAATGTCCCCCGGTGCCTGACAATGAGTAAAATAACATTAATATAATTAATAATTATCTATGGATTTTTTTACATGATTTATGCAACACAAAATATTATTGTACGTTACATATATGGTAATATTTAATTAATGTAAATAAAAATAAAAAATAGCTTTATGTCAGCACTAAAGACTAGTTTTAGCTATAAAACAGTGAAAAAACTGTGGCTCTATCTTAAAAACTGCATGAACTATCATGTTTCAAGTTGCATGTCAAAATCATAAACAAAATAATTTTTATAAACAATTTAGACATAATTTCAAGGGATCTGTTCACTTCATTCTCTTTCTGGTACCATTCTCAATTGTATAAAAATTTTACAGAGCAAAATTATATAAAACAAAATTTTTTGTATGTAAAGGTGTACATATAACTTAAACTCAACGGCGAGCGCTTCCATCTGTATAAGAAACAAAGTATTGTGGTATTTCTCAAACATGAATTAAAAATGATTTATTATTAACAGACAAAGATAATGGTGGTGCTAATGATACTGGCAGGTGTTGCTATGCGACAAACGTCATTGGAATTTGTTATTATGGTGCTGCTGGGCTATATAAAATCTGAAATGGAATTTCATACGACGTGAATTCAGTATGGCGCAAGATTTCTCTACTTTGGATACCACATTACAGGAAAACGGTCGCTCAACTGTAGGAAGATTCAAGACCTGGAAGAACGCCAATGTATTCCATGAGATTTCAAGACTCCATTAGTATGAACTGAATGTTGTTAATGCTGCTCTTATCCCCGTTCCTTCTTAGATTATGTCCATAAAAATTCTCCTCTCCGTCTATTTGTATGACGATCGATTCCCTACGCCAGAGATCTTCTCCCAGCAGCAGACAAAACTTTGTGTGTCCGGTTTCCAGTCTGTAGAGAAAGGAGGGAAGCGAATTGTTGGTATTGACTTAGAGAAGATTGTTGATGTTGGTGAGCAAGTTCTACAAATTCTGAGGAATGTCTCTTGAATTGCAGTCTGTCAGAAAGACCTAATAGTACAAGAGCTTCATGTCTAGTTAGAAAACAGTGTTAAAAGAGCCTGCGAATGGAATCGCCATTTCAAGTTAAGAATAGATAAATAACTGGACAAATTCTACTACTACCAATGATGTGCCCGCAAATCTTAAATGAGCGGAAGGCGCAAAAATTACATAAATATGTTACTTACTTACTGGCTTTTAAGGAACCCGGAGGTTCATTGCCGCCCTCACATAAGCCCGCCATCGGTCCCCATCCTGAGCAAGATTAATCCAGTCTCTATCATCATATCCCACCTCCCTCAAATCTATTTTAATATTATCCTCCCATCTACTTCTCGGCTTCCCCAAAGGTCTTTTTCCCTCCGGCCTCCCAACTAACACTCTATATGCATTTCTGAATTCGCCCATACGTGATACATGCCCTGCCCATCTCAAACGTCTGGATTTAATGTTCCTAATTATGTCAGGTGAAGAATACAATGCGTGCAGCTCTGCGTTGTGTCACTTTATCCATTTTTCTGTAACTTCTTTCCTCTTAGCCACAAATATTTTCCTAAGCACCTTATTCTCAAAAACCCTACCTTTGTTCCTCTGTCAAAGTGACAGTCCAAGTTTCACAACCATATAGAACAACCGGTAATATAACTGTTTCATAAATTTTAACTTTCAGCTTTTTTGAAAGCAGACTGGATGACTAAAGCTTCTCAACCGAATAATAACAGGCATTTCCTTTATTTATTCTGTGTTAAATTTCCTTCCTACTGTCACTTATATCTGTTACTGTTGCTCCAAGATATTTGAATTTTTCCTCCTCTTCAAAAGATAAATCTCCAATTTTTACAGTTCCATTTCGTACAATATTCTAGTCACGAGACATAATCATATACTTTGTCTTTTCGGGATTTACTTCCAACCCTATCGCTTTACTTGTTTCAAGTAGAATTTCCGCGTTTTCCCTAATCGTTTGTGGATTTTCTCCTAACATATTCAAGTGATCCGCATAGACAAGAAGTTGATGTAACCCGTTCAATTCGAAACCATCTGTGTTATCCTGAACTTTCCTAATGGCATATTCTAGAGCGAAGTTAAAAAGTAAAGGTGATGGTGCATCTCCCTGCTTTAGCCCGCAGTGAATTGGAAAAGCATCAGATAGAAACTGGCCCATACGGACTCTGCTGTAAGTTTCACTAAGACACATTTTAATTAATGGAACTAGTTTCTTGGGAATACCAAATTCAATAAGAATACTGTATTATACAAAACTTCCCTCTTAACCGAGTCATACGCCTTTTTGAAATCTATGATGTACTGTACACTTACACTCCCATTTTTTCTCCAATATCTGTCGAATACAAAAAAATTGATCAATAGACGATCTATTGCGCCTAAAACCACACTGATGATCCCCAATATTTTCATCTACGTATGGAGTTAATCTTCTCAAAAGGATATTCGACATAAATATGTATTACAAATTTTTATGAGTATATATTATTACATAATCATAAAAATATTAGTATTAAATATGATGATGATGATGATAATAATAATAATATATATTAATACAGTATTAATACTAGTAGTGGTAGTGGGTAGCAGGTGGTAGTGGGTAGTAGATGGTGGTGGTGGTGGTGGTGGTGGGTGGTGGTAGGTGGTGGTGGTAGGGTGGTGGTGGTGGTAGGTGGTGGTAGGTGGTGGTGGTAGTGGTAAGTAGGTGGTGGTAGTGGTAAACTTCCTCTATCAGGGACAGGGCTCTTTCACGTGTCTGCCATGCATATACGATACAGGTTTACTAACTTTACTTCCTTCCCCAAGGAAGCCATATTTAGGATTTGATCGAACTTTCGAAATCCATAGTCTCTTTCGAGTTTAAATTTTATAGCAGAATTGTTTTTATTAGAGGCGATATTTAACTGTTCGTCATTCACCTATATGAAGCCAGTTTACCGTCAGAGTCGTTACCCAGGGTGCGCCATAGGAGGCTTGTCTACACTATACCGGCGATGAGAAGAGATGGTGATGGGGATTTGTTGGGATGGTACAAGGGAACCGGAGCTCCCGGAGAAAACTCCTGTGTTACCTAGACCATGGGCTTGTTCATCGCGTTATAAATCGGGGTTAGGCCGAGCATTGAACCAGGATCGACAGGATTAAAAGTGATCTAACCACTAGACCATCACCGTATGGCATCATAGCAGAAAATCAGTTGAATTTAAAATCTATTTTATATAAGACGATATTGGTAGGGTAAAAATATTAAGTTCGTTTCGAGGTTACCATTTATTACATAGGCCTAACAGATATTAATAATGTTTTAATTCTGATTACACACTACAAGCATTGTATCTACTCTCTTAATTTCCGTTTCACATCTACACACGGTTATAAAGAGAAACTGTGTCCTCACTTCTGAAAGTACAAATAACTTATCACAAAGGTTACTTATATTCGTATACAATGCATCATACGAATTTTTGGAGAAAATGAAATACTTTTCTATACAAGTACCTCCTATATAATCATGAACATGAATTTGTGTTAATATTTTAGCAATGCGGGCCATGCTTCATACAGGCTAAATAAATGTTTATCTCCAAAAGGAAGCAAAAGGCAGCAAAATTGTGTTAAACTTCTATATTTTATTGGTTGTTAATGGAAAAAAAAGATTCTCCCCAGCGGCGGGAATCGAACCCGGAACCCCCAGTTCTACTCACTGGGTGCTCTACTACTGAGCTACGCCGAGGCTCAATGCACAGCACCGGATCGAATCTTTCTCCTTGGGATTTTCCCTTAGTGACGTTACTCCATGTTCGATATAAGAATACGTAGAACTGAGAATCCCGGAATCGATACCCGGCGCTCGAGCGTATTTTTCTCCATTAATAACAAATAACAATCATAGCAGATAATTCTCTACGACCAGAAAACCAATCTTTAGGTAGTTATATATTTTAAATATCTCAAAGAATGACGCCCTGAAATCAATGACGTTACTTACTTTTCAGAGTGTGTAAAATTACTTTTTTATAAGAACTTAGTAAACACGGACATGCAATTAGTTGTCAGGATTGTTAGACGCCTGTAATACAATTAAAAACACCCAAGCCATATTTCAAAGGTTCCTGCAGAATCTCGTACTCTGATGTCATACGTGCATTTATAACCTCGTAGTTAATACAGCTTCGTTAAATAACAAAGTTAAAAAAAATTACTACGTAGGTATCTGTAGTTACTTTTTAGATTTTGATGATTTTAACATTTTTCTTGAATATATATTCAAATTATTTAATTTCAGTTTTTAAATGTAGTCAATATAGGTCTATCGTTAGAGTTATTGCTAATTGCCTAAATTTTCACGCAGGACAGAGAAATGTTTGGCTCAACTAAAGTGTCTCCTGCTTTAATCCGCTCATGTAGTAAACATTGGCTCTCCCACTCCGCCATTAACATTCATGATGATCCGCTAATCTCATTGAACGACGCATAACATGAATGTTGATACATAGTTGTGACTACCAATCACCCCATAACTCAGTCAGGACAGATGAATTGGAGGACATTCCTTGTGGGCAGATAAGTCCAGTATCTGTTTATACAGCAAGAGATTCTCATTGCAATGCAATTGTCAATTCATACGGGTTACAATCTCTTTTTTATATGTGCCTGCGATTTGTTTATCAACGCCAAGCACTCTATTTACACATCAATCACGGGTACAAATTAACCTCATCCCAGAGAGCAAGGCTACAGAACTATTTATTTAGCATACATGTGTACACGCTAGATATTTTACCGTATATTAAATTACACTCTAAAACTCTGAAGCGGAAATACATTATGATTTAGTTCGCTTGAAATTTTCTTCAGTAAATACATCATATTAACATATCGTCGTTGTTCCTGCATTAACTCCTATGTGACACATTTATCAATTTCAGATTTTTGCTCTGTTAATTAACTTAAATAGTGATACAGCAAATAAAAATTCTCCTATATGTAATCATATTTCTTTATTTCAAAAATGTAAGAGTTCACAGTCTTCTATGTACGGCTGCCATAGTAAATGTGTTTTTTTCTTACTACTGAAAAATTTTATATTTTGCACATAGGAGTTATTGCACGAACAACGACAATATGCTAATATACAGTATTACTTATTTACTTACTTATTTACTTACTGGCTTTTAAGGAACCCGGAGGTTCATTGCCGCCTTCACATAAGCCCGCCATTGGTCCCTATCCTGAGCAAGATTAATCCAGTCTCTACCATCATATCCCACCTCCCTCAAATACATTTTAATATTATCTTCCCATCTACGTCTCGGCCTCCCCAAAGGTCTTTTCCCTTCTGGTCTCCCAATTAACACTCTATATGCATTTCTGGATTCGCCCATACGTGCTATATGCCCTGCCCAATTCAAACGTCTGGATTTAATGTTCCTAATTATGTCAGGTGAAGGATGCAATGCGTGCAGCTCTGCATTGTGTAACTTTCTCCATTCTCCTGTAACTTCATCCCTCTTAGCCCCAAATATTTTCGTAACAACCTTATTCTCAAACACCCTCAATATCTGATACTCTCTCAAAGTGAGAGTCCAAGTTTCACAGCCATACAGAACAACCGGTAATATAACTGTTTTATAAATTCTTTAAGATTTTTTGACAGCAGACTAGATGACAAAAGCTTCTCAACCGAATAATAACACGCATTTCCCATATTTATTCTGCGTTTAATTTCCTCCCGAGTGTCAGTTATATTTGTTACTGTTGCTCCAAGATATTTGAATTTTTCCACCTCTTCGAAGGATAAATCTCCAAGTTTTAAAGTTCCATTTCGTACAATATTCTGATCACGCGACATAATCATATACTTAGTCTTTTCGGGATTTACTTCCAACCCTGTCTCTTTACTTGCTTCAAGTAGAATTTCCGCGTTTTCCCTTATCTTTTGTGGATTTTCTCCTAACATATTCACGTCATACGCATAGACAAGACGCTGATGTATCCCGTTCAATTCCAAACCCTCTATGTTATCCTGAACTTTCCTAATGGCATATTCGAGAGCGAGGTTAAAAAGTAAAGGTAATAGTGCATCTCCCTGGTTTAGCCCGCAGTGAATTGGAAAAGCATCAGATAGAAACTGACCTATACGGACTCTGCTGTAAATAATATAGTATAATATTTATTCATTTATTTATTCATTTATTTATTTATTTATTTATTTATTTATTTATTTATTTATTTATTTATTTATTCTGGTGTAGTTAAGGCCATCAGGCCTTCTCTTCCACAAGATCAAGAATACAAATACAATAATAGAAATAAACAGAAAAAAATACACTTACAAAGTATAGCTACACAAGAAATATATATATATATATATATATATATATATATATATATATATATATATATAGAGAGAGAGAGAGAGAAACTCTATAAACAAAGTAAAGCCACACAAAAATATACACAGGTTGCAGTCACAGAAACTTTAAATGAGCGATTAAGTATCATATTTAATTGTATCCTAACTAATTAGCTAACATAAACAAGAAACTTGCAATTTTAATCTAGATTAAAAAAAGAAAAAGAAAAAAAAACACAAAGCAATACTTCTAGCAATACCTAAAAAACATTAACTAAGACAAAATTTTCAAATTTAATTTCAAATTGTGATAAAGTCCGGCACTCCCTAACGTTATTAGGCAACGAATTCCAGAGGCGAGGTATTTCTACAGTGTAGGAAGATGAGTATAAAGACGTTCTATGATGAGGGATAGAAAGAAGTGCTTGATGTCGGTTTCGAAGAGTTGTAAGAAATTGAAAGCGCGATATCAGATAATTCGGAGTAGAAGTGTGTATGATTCTAAACAGAAGAGACAGTGAATGTATTGTTCTTCGTTCCTTCAGACGAACCCATGAAAGTAACTGGAGGGAAGGTGTTATATGGTCAAATTTACGAGTATTGCAGATGAATCGTATGCACACATTATGAATATGGTGTTTGGATAAAAGGGCTTACCATTAATTTTTTTCATTTGACTTTTTTCTGTAATTATTGTAATTACTTAAATTTTGATTACAATATTTGAAGATACGCCTTTGACAATTATGTTTACATTCCACAAATATTAACAAACTAATAGATTCCAGCTACCTTAAGACAGAAGTTAAAGACACATTAGGTATATTTACGCCGAACATAAGTAATGCAACGGATAAAGATATAAACAAGCACGTCGTCGCACGGTTTGCAATCACGCAAATCTAGCTGGTCAAAATTAATAACTTCTCTGCATTCCAATGGATTGTTATGAAACTTTGTATTTATACAGACCTTATAAATAGCACATATTTTCTGTTTACAAACTCTGACTATATTATGTACGAGGAACTACCTCTTCATAGGGGGTGGATTTAGACTAAAATAATAACTTCTCTCCTATCGAACACATTTTTTATGAAAAATTGTACGGAAGTTACAGACAGAATATTTTTTTTTTTGTATAGAAACTAATTTACGATTCCATAAGAGAAAGTATCCCTTTACACGGAGTGGATATACGCAAAATTAACTTCTCTCCTACATAATATATTTTTATTGAACTTTGTACAGGAGTTACAGGTAGCGTATATTTTATGTACAAATTCTGATTACATCTGTATGCCACCTGTAGAATTAATTGTTGTACAAAGTTTCATAAAAATATATTATATAGGAGAGAAGGTAATTAGAATTTGTAGACAAAAAATAAAATATTCCACCTGTAAATTCAGTATAAAGATTCATAAAAATCTGTTAGATAGGAGAGAAATTCTTAATTTTTCTTTAAATGCACTTTCTATAAAGGGGTAATTTTTCTTGTGCAAACGTAATCAGAGTTTGTACACAAAATGTGTGTGTCACCGTAAGGTATGTACAAAGTTTCATAACAATCCGTTGGAATGCAGAGAAGTTATTAATTTTGTTCAGCTAGTGATTTGCGTTCTCCTCTCATCTAACCTAAGCCATCATAACTTCAAGAAAGAATGTGAGATATGATCATAGCATCGAACATTACAAATGAAGCGGACGCACGCGTTATGAACACGCTGTAGTTTCTGGGAGGAATCAAGATTTATTACAAAATAATATACATTTTTGGCATGATGATACAAATTGTATAGGTTATAAAATCTCTTTTCAAATAATATAAATAGCAATGGTATAAATTGTATCAGTTTACATTGTAAAGCAATTAACAATTTTAACACATAAATTCCCATATCAAGCAGCAAGAAACAAAGAAACAATGAACAAACATCAAAAGAATGTATGGACTTTAGGTGTTGTCAAGGAAGGAAACAAACATATACCTATGTACATAGAGAAAATTGTTTCCTCTATGGTAATTCAGCTGTTGACCAGACGGGACAAAGCGTGACCTAGTGTGTCACCACATTTTCGGTAATCGCGATCGGACCTGATCGCGATAAGTGCTAATCGCGATTAGTACCGTAGTCTGTCACCAGTTTAACGAATTTCTTGCAATTCATTTAGGCTACACTAATGTAATAAAATATTAAATTGTAAATTTAAAAAATACAGTATGGTCTTTTAAAAATTAAGGAAATGGCTATTCAATCACTGGTCGGTTGTCGGGGAGAGAGGTGATCTCTTAAAAGGGGTGTAATTTACATTGGTTTTATGGATGTTTAATTCGGTTCTTTAAAAAATCGGTCTTTAGGAGGAGTGATCTCGCAATATTTATTTATTTATATTTATTTATTTAATCTGACAGGATTAAGGCCATAAGGCCTTCTCTTCCATCCCAGCAGATAGCACAGGTGGTCTTTCTGACAGGTTTTACTGTATTTCTTTTACGTACTATTACAAATGTGTAATGAATTTGGTACTCTAAATAGAAGGGAAAAAAACAAACAGGAATCCAAACAGATTCGACTCCTAGCCTCCCCTTACAGGAAGTAAATAAGTCAGAATTTATGATGAGGGAAGTAGTGCTCGATCCTTTGTGTGACGTAATCAGGTGATCTTTTGATGCATATTACGTGCGTCCCAGCAGCAGCATCATGAAACTCGAGGGTCGAGCATTCTATTCTTAATAAAACAGGGAGACCCTCAAGAATGCAAGGCGCACATTCAAAGGAACTGGACTGGATTACACTGCATTATTCCGTACACCAGATCCTATATGAACAACTCTGCTCGTAATGTAGGCTAGGAACTCGGTCTCCATTTGGCCGAGAGGTTTTTGAGAGCGGACAGTGAGATTCCTATCTGAAACCAGACTCTTAGCTATTCATAAATAACACAAGACATCAAAGAATTTCGAATTCCATATTTAGAATCTTCTGACTGAACTGTTCACTCATAATTGTAGATATTATATTAAATGAAAATCATATCTTCACAATATACATAGCATAAAAATTTAAATGGTTACATTCCAGTAGCTAATGATTTCACTTGTAACTTTATTTCACAGGAAAACTTCACAGTCCTTGTAGACCGGGAAAGTACTGTAATATTGAATTTTTTACCATTTATTAATAGTTATTTATGGTACTTGTGAGGTAAGTGCATCTTTACACTCGTGCAATAAAGATCACGCTCACAAGTACCATACGTAATTTTATCCATGATCATAACGAAAAATTATGTTTTGTAGAAGAAAATATGTTGAAAATAAGTCCTCATATAATCACATATCGTGGCATGGATTTTAGAATCGATACGTGTACTAGGTAGGTCATAATATAGGAGGCCATGATTAGTGAGGAATGGTATCTAAGGCGTTGGAAAAAAATTATAATTAATTATATAATTTTAATATATATATATATTTTTTTTTTCATTTTAAACGTGTATTTTCATCATTTTAAACTTTCAGTGATTATTTAGAAGTGTTCATGGGACTAATGTGATTATAGTACATTATGCAACGAGCCTATAATGAAGGTAATTAAGAAGTGAGTATGGATATTTATGAAAACAGCGCAAGCGAGTTTCATAATTTTCATACGAGCTTCTTAATTCCATTATAGGCGAGTTTCATACGACTTTTTATGCTCGACCATATTTCTAACTTGATATTATTAATTTTAATTGTATCTGACCTTCAGCAATGTTCCGTATGCTGTGAGATGTGCGCAGACGCGAAAGTATTGATTTTTTTCCGAGGAACAGATGTCCACATTGACCTTGCTAGGCCATAAGAACCTACAGAGATAACATTGAAATTAAATTAGACATTGAAAAACGAGATGACAAATTGAATTTATTTGAATATTATTTACAATTAACGCTAATTATAATAGTAACAGAACATAACCTTCTGCGACAGTATTGGATTTCCAGCCTCCGTGACTTTTCGCTAAGTCTCTTTCGATTGCATATCCGAGAAGAATCGATACTTGCGGTTTTATAAAGGTTGAAATCTGACCTGTCATTGGCTGAACAGTTGTAACCTGAGTCGTCATTGGCTGAAAGACCTGACCTTTAATGTGTAGGTGTACTTTAATGACATGCATTAAAGGTCTGCTACCAGGTGTATAATTACTACGTTTCGGCACGGTCGAGCATAAAAATAATTTCACATTTTACTTCTGTATGTGTAAACTTAAGAGGAATATTAAAACGTAATTAATGATCGTGTCTGTTTAGCTCAGTTGATTAACACTTGTTATAAGATCCTATAAACCCAACTTCGCAGGTTCAAGTCTCCTCGCCTCCCAAAAGGTAAATTATTACAAGTTAAAAAAAAAAATACATATTAGATATGGATGCAATGCACAAAAATTACGACGTAGTAGATAGAGAAAAGAGAAGGAGATTGAGTGTATGTACAGTATAATAGAAAGGTAATAAAGAAGTAGAGGTAGTGACATCTAGTAACTAATATATTAACTTCTTGAGTAATAGTTCAATGGAAAAGTATACTTGTGTGCCCGGGTACTAGGAAAATACTAATGAATTGTGAGATAAAGTTCAAACTGTGAGGTAAAGTCTTTATCTCACAAGTGGAATAAAGTAATGTTGAATAAAAGCCTACTTTACAAACGCAAAAGTATTTAGTAAAGGCATGTTTTTCGTTATAGTCATGGATAAACATTATTTTTTATTTTTTGTAAGGCAATGCAAAATAAATCGTTTATTGCCGAACTAAGCATTACGGTCTTACGAGTTCAGCAGACCAAGCCGTTTACTGTACTATCATCATTTGTTTTCTTCCGTCCTGAGTTCTCATTTTGTGAATAATGAGTCGCTTAACGAACGAAGACAGGATTTTCATTAAACATTTGTATCAATGTGATAATTTATCCGCCCCTCAAATTTAAGGAACTACGCTCAGCGAGAATGGTCTGTTTCAAGTGTACAATGATTGATTAGCAAGATACGGACATGATGTCCCTTCTGAGAGATTATTCGTGAAAGGTCGCATTTCTCAGATTCTCTGATGGTTTCCAGTGGAGTTTCAAACGAGATCTTAATCCTATGGACTATTTTGTATGGCAGTGATGTCAACTGATGCCCATAGGAGCAAGCGCGCTCTTTAGAGCCCAGGAGAGCCTGAGCGCTTTACAGCGGAAAGGAAAGAGACAGACGAAAGAGGTAGTATATGCCTCTTGGTCGAGCTATATTCAGGGATGACCAACACTGATTCAATGGATAAAGGGAAGATAACTTATTAAAACTGTGTCCATGTTAATTTTTAGATTTGCCGAGAAGTACAAGTGCATTATAAGAATGTAAGTTTTAATTTTAATAATCATATTTCACGAGTTTGCTTTTTTATTCAAAAGGAATATTTTCTCAACATTTTTATAGAAAAGTGAAATTTTCAGATATGTTTGTTTAGTAGCCTTACTGGTAGTAAAACTATAATTTCGTAAATCTAATATATCGTAAATATATATTACTGAAGATAATGTATTAAAATGTTTGAAAATATTAGCATGGAAAATGTTTGTAAGGAAATGGATTAACAAAGCAAATACTGTTACATCACAAACAAAAGATATGTGCCTATATGTTGGTAAAACGTCAGCTCTATAGCTTCAGCAGATTTCGAGATAATTTAATATTCTGATAACAGAAAATTGCGCACCAATATCACCTAAAAGCATAATGCAATAAGAGTTTTATTATGTAATATTAGTTACAGTTAAAACATATACCTATACAACTTTGCTTTGTACTATATTGTTGTTTTGATTACTTTTATAAGGCTAAAGATACCATCAATATCAATTTCAACTTATCATGTCATATTCAGTATATTCCTTTGGGATAACTCTTTATGAATGATGTGTTTAATTCACTTAGTACAGTATAGTTGTAGTTATTATGGAATTTGTGAGAATATCCCTTCTTTACTCTTTATTATGTTATTAACGTTTAAAACACAACTGCAATATTAGGCTAAGAAATAAGTGTTAGTACGTTTGTTTTACAGACAATATAGAAAATAACAAACAGAAAGAAGCTATATAAAAATAACGACATAAAATTTCACGTTCCGTTAGAAGTTTGTGCACCACTGTTTTCTTAATCCAACAGGCTACTTATTCCTCCTAGCATACCTAGCGCTTGATGCCCGCGCACGACGTCGAGGTCAGAAAAATGCGCTTGCTTTGACATCACTGTTGTATGGAGTCAACTACAAAAAGCAGTTTACTACAAAACATGAATTCGTAATATTGAACATTTAGGACAACGCCTTCTTGAATGTTGGGACCGGCTTCATCAAGGACATAGGTATATCCAGTGGTATTGAACAATTGAGAACACCCCTACAAAGGATTGTGCGGGCAAATGGCGGTCACATATAGCATCATTTTTAATTTTGATTATTTGAGAGATCATTAATTATTATTAACTAGCCGTACCCGTGCTCTCCGCTGCACCCGTTAGAAAAATTATAAAGTAATTACATAATTAAAATAGGACATTTGATCCAGGGAACATTCATGTTTGATAGAAGGATATATCGTTTATTATGTTACTTAATTTAAATTGTGTTAAAAAATTAAAATGCGATCATTTTGATCCAGAGATCACTCATTCGGTCATAAAAATAATTTTAGTAAATACAGGAAACGAATGTACAGAATAGCCTATCAAGTTTTCTGTGCATAAGAAGCTATTTTAATCTTACCTGTCCTCGATTTACTCAGAAGTTACTGTAATACCATTATAACATTATGTCCATCTAGAGAAACTACACTTTCCAATTTTGAATTAATAATTAATTATACAAATCGGTTAATTTAGCTTCCAACATTACTTCATAGAAACACAGAAAAATTTTCTGTAGGCTATGTTTCATAACTTTCGAATGTTGTTGTCCAAGGTCCCTTATAGACGAAGTCATTTGTTTTTTATTTCATTACGCCGCCTTAGATGGCGTTGTTATTGTAATTTTGAAACTCATTCATCTCATTAAATATCAGTCCTATCAAAATTTTGCATAGAATAAAACTTATCGGAAATTATTTAAAAAAAACTTTTGTTATATAATATTTTTCACGAAAATTAATAATAAGTGAGATATTTAGATTTATTTAATTCAAGCCCCCTTATAACCCCCCTCTTAAATAAAATATTTTGAATGCCATATAGCCTAATTTCTAAGTAGCGACGAACGTAATTCATATTCCAATTTTCATATAAATCGGTTCAGCCATTATCGCGTGAAATGGTAACAAACACCCAGACAGACATAGAAACAAAAATGTCAAAAAAGCGATGTTCGGTTTCAGGGCGGTAAATTATTATGTTAGGACCAATTATTTTTGGAAAATCGAAAATGTGCAGAAAAATTTCGGCTACAGATTTATTATTAGTATAGATTTTACCAACATTCAGTTTCAGCATTTTGAAGTAATAAATTGTCTTCGAAAACCACATTTTTCGCATCATTGTGCATTGACCTCCATAACATTTTAATTGAGCCTCAAAAAACATACTAAAAAGTCCTTCTCATATTCAAAGTCTACTATTTCCAACAGTGTATGCATTATAAATTAATGTTATGTAATTCCGAAAATAGAGTGTTTCTAATTTGTGCCTCTCTTTTGGCCCACTGTGTATATGAGCACCTGTTTCTCGAGATGATTCTGTTTGACATGTTCTGGATAGAAGTGATTTAACTGTTCCATTGAACGAGTCAGTGGAATAATTACAGTCAATAAAACGCCTAATAAGCCATTTATGATTAAGTGCATGGTTAATATTAAAATTATTCTGAAAGTGTGCATAGTTTCGCAACAGCTCACCACCGGTGTTAAGGGGAGAGGATGGTATTTTTTTTTAACTTTTTTCCTATTTTGTGTAAATTATTAATTATTTTTGTTTGTAGAGAGCTCATAGCTGTGGCATCTCAACCAAATAAAAATATTTTGAAACGAAAATTATTTGGGGGCCCAAATTTGAAAAAAAAATTACCCAATGCATGATTGTAATAAAACCGATATATCTAAACCGTTTTTAAAGATAGATTCAAACAGTTTTTGCAATATATTTGCAAAAGTATGTTCTACAAACTGTCTGTAACAGAATTTTGATATTAGTCCCTACGTTTGTAAAATAAACAATTAAAATTTAGTAACAATTTTCTGATTTTCTTTCTTGCAAACAAACGGACGTATTTTTAAAACGAAGTCAATTAACAAAATTCTGTTACAGAGAAAAGTTTCCTAATAGTTTAAAGAATGTGTGTTCTAAATTTCATGCATGTATCTTTAATAGTTCAGAAATTATATCCATTTTGTCTGACAATGTAGCAAAAAAAAAAATGAAGTTACTGGAAACCGATAAAAGCGGGCGTGTGATTTAAAAATTCATAGCGCAGGAAGTTTAAAAATGACGTCTCAACATCCGATAAGGGCACAAATACCCACAAAATTTTATGCAATGCATTTCACACATATCAAAGGTTTTTTAAAGAAAAAAAATTGAAAATTTAATTTACCGGAAACCACAATAAAAATGGGCGAGTGATTTAAGAATCCATAATGCATGAAGTTTAAAAATGGAGATCCACACATATCACAGAGTATTTTAAAGAATTTTTTTTTAATATAGTAATTTTTCATCAAAAATACCATCCTCTCCCCTTAACTTCTCAACGCTCTCCAGTGAGCAGAGTGTTTACTGACCTAGGACTTTAAACAAACTTCACCTATACGTCACCATCGTTTCACACTTACGTATTTTAATTATTTATTCCATAATTTTAAATGAAATTAAGCAGTGAAATAAAGCTTAATGTTTTAAATGTTACGTTTATTAGACAGAGCAGCATAAATTTTAAAACTCTTAGAACCGAGTTCACTATCATGTTACTAATCCAATAGGCCTATTATCTCACTGTAATGTAACTTCTACCGTAGGTAAATCATATTTAATACCTTTGCATTTTACCAAACTAATATGCATTTAAAATAAAGCCAATTAATTTAATTTCCCAATGAGTCATCACGGTCGTAATTCAGAAGGCAATGTGCCTTGTTAATGTAAGCAGTGACCTTTGCAGTAAATTCATTTGTTATATTAAAATAATAAACGTCATCATAAACAGAGGTAATCTCAAAGTATATTAAAATCATCAAAAACAAAAAGATGGATACACAGATCTCAGAACAAAAGACGAAAGGTTGGAAATAAGTAGAAAGAGATTGCAGAGCACAAAATCTCATCCCAATGTCTTAATAAATATTGAAGAGAAAATTAGATAATATTCTGAATCACATGCAAATAAATGCCATGCTACAAGCATTAGTAATATGCGTTACAAGAGCGGTATGTTGAAGTTTTCATGTTCGAGGAAAAGATTGAAAAAGCGAAACGTAGTTGAGCTCTTTTAACTTCCGAGAATTGAAAGAAAACATACCGCTCGTGTATCGTACATCATTTTGTGCGAAGATCGTTTATTACATACCTGAAAGAGGAATTTTAAATTAGTTGCAATGAAATCTCCATCTTGGTTTCTGTTCAATGACGGCAAATTTGCAAAAGAAAAATATCTATCTTCAACATTATTGCTTTAAAATGTTTTCTGTGTTTACTATACTCCAGCAGTCCGTGATATACATCTGTCTTTTTTTTTTCTCCCAGTCTATGATGAGTCTGGAATCTTGTTGATTTTTTCACGGCTTCCTTAATGTTACTTGCATCACGAATGCAGTAACTTTAGTGGAGTTGTAGAGTTTACTTAATTTTTTCAAATATTTAAAAACAATAATTAACAATGCAATTTAGGTGAAATTGCAGTGGTAAGTTTCCAATTTATAATTATTACTATATTGAACGTCTCTAAAAATAATATGTTAAAAGCCTAAAGCTGTAAAATCAATATGTCACTTAAGCGGTATGAAGAGGGAAATTGTTATGTGTGTTAGGTTGGGAACAATGAATGTGGAATTTTAGACTTTCCGCGGATTGGTTTTGTGCGGAAACCAAGCAAATACGCACGATCTCACACAAAATGTATTTGCGCTATTCCAATGCCTTCAAATGTAATATTAGGTCTATGTGATAAATTTGTTATTTAGAATTGCTTTAGTTGCTATATTTTAGAGTTTTATATGGGTATAACCTGCTTATTGAATATGGTATTCCCAAGAAACTAGCTGGATTAATTAAAACCTACAGCAGAGTCCGTATAGGCCAGCTTCTGTCTGATGCTTTTCCAATTCACTGCGGGCTAAAGCAAGGAGATGCACTACCATCTTTACTTTTTAACTTCGCTCTAGAATATGTCATTAGGAAAGTTCAGGATAAGGGAAAGGATTTGGAATTGAACGGGTTACATCCACTTCTTGTCTATGCGGATGACGTGAATATGTCAGAAGAAAATCCAGAAAGGATTAGGGAAAACACGGAAATTTTACTTGAAGCAAGGAAAGCAATAAGATTGGAAGTAAACCAGGAAAAGACGAAATATATCATTATACCTCATGACTAGAATATTCTACAAAATGGAAATATAAAAATAGGAGATTTATCCTTCGAAGAGGCGGAAAAATTCAAATATCTTGAAGCAACAGTAACATATAAATAACACTCAGGAGGAAATTAAACGCATTATAAATATGGGAAATGCATGTTATTATTCGGTTGAGAAGCTTTTGTCATTTAGTCTGCTGTTAAAAATCTAAAAGTTAGAATTTATAAAACAGTTATATTACCGGTAGTTTTGTATGGTTATAAAACTTGGACTCTCACTTTGAGAGAGGAACAGAGATTAAGTGTGTTTGAGAATAAGGTTCTTAGAAAAATATTTGGGACTGAAAGGGATGAAGTTACAAGAGAATGGAGAAAATTACACAACGCAGAACTGCACGCATTGTTTTCTTCACCTGACATAATTAGGAACATTAAATCCAGACGTTTGAGATGGATAAGGACTTGTAGCATGTATGGGTGAATCCAGAAATGCATATAGAGTGTTAGTTGCGAGGCCGGAGGGAAAAAGACCTTTGGAGAGGCCGAGACGTAGATGGGAGGATAATACATAAATGGATTTGAGGGAAATGGGATATGATGATTGAGACTGGATTAATCTTACACAGGATAGGGACCGATACGGGCTTATGTGAGGGCGGCAATGAACCTGTGGGTTCCTTGAAAGCCATTTGTAAGTAAGTAAGCAAGCAAGCCATATTTTAGACAATCGAAAGTTTACTAAACGTTTATTCAATAAATGTGTAATTTAAATAATTATGAAGTACCTAATTTACTATCAGTAGGGAATTCTAAATCACTTTGTGTGTTATTCAAAATATACAGTGATGATTTTTTGTTTAGCCTAAACCTCGTTTCAAATCTTTTTTCTCTATTGTATTGAAATAATGTTTCCTTTCGGAAATTAAATTCACTCGTATCGGTAGGAAATCAACATCTTGAAATCTGAAGTCCATTATTTTTCTCGCCATGATAAATATTATTGTCGTTAATGCAGGATTAATCGTTTAAATTACCAAATATTGAACAATTAGCTTAAATGCAGTTTAATGAGAGCTTAGAGCCCAATTTGTTTTGGTGAAACGCATTATCACTTTAAGTGCCAATTAAAAATACTTTAACAATTAAACTTAAATAATATGTTCGTTGATATTTGCCCGAAGAATCATTTGAAAGTGTATTAATTTATTGCATTAAATGACGTAATACAAGTTAATCGCAGCAAATGTTCAAAGTAAAAACTACTCACTTCGATACAGGCTTAATTTTTTTCATCTTATTTTCACACATTGGCAAAGACGCCTTTGTTTCTGAGGTCCTTAGCTTCTTGAAGAATACGCTGATGACGCACATCCACAGCAGCTATTTCACCCGTCTACAGTCTCCTTTGTATTTCATTTTATAAACAAAACTGTAGAGCGTTCAAATCAGTCGACCATTTTATACGGTTCAAAACGATCAAAGCATCGATAGGCTATATTGGCTAACTTCTGGTTAAATGCCTACAGATTGCATGAGTAATATGAGGAGGTACACCTTCATAAAGAAACCACATAATAAAATTTCTTCTCAATTAGCAAGGTGTGTATTATGGAAGTTCATAATCCGTTTTGTGTATGTAAAGGAAATTTCGTTTGTAACCGTGATATTACGTACAAAATCTGGATCCATCAGACGTAACCACTCACAGAAGAACATACGTGGATGAAAGTTATGTGGCGATAAACATTGTACGCGCTTGATGTGATGTGGGCGTAATAACATCTCATTAAATGTTCCTTGAATACTCCAGCCCGATACTCTAACCCAGTGATGTCAACGAGGGCGCAAACGTGCTCATAGCCCGTATGCGCTGATCAGAGCACGTAAGGCACGCAGGTACAAGACACTGGTGAACACAAGGGTTATACATTACACATTGACGAAGAAGTCGTTCAGTAAGTTTCAGGCTGACGAGACTATTATATAAGTGAAAGATGAGGTGATACCAGCGAATAGTGATTACAAAGAATGGACACTTCGCGTCGGTACCTTTGATGTAGCCGGATTGATTTCAATGACCTTCAAGCCAGCTAAAGCGTGAGATTCTGCTTTCTCCCTAGAGTTGGCGCTGACATCACACCAGCTAGCAGTCGACACAGCGGAAATATAACAAATATAATTAATACATCTAGGTACATTATGTAATCAAATAAAATAAATTGGAACCATAAAATAATAAATCCGTCATTAACTGTAATGTCTAGACTCTAGAGTTCCTTTATAATGAGAGTTGAGACGTTGACCCCAACAAAAATTAAAATACGTAATGATTTGATAGCACTGAAAATGGAAAAACAAAACTGTTATGAGAAGTAAAACTATATACCTATATTATATTATATACAAATATTAAATGAATTTGATACTTAATTTTATAATGTATTATATTAATTTATAATTTATTATATCTGAAATATAAACAAATTATTATTACAACTAGTTTGCCACTGAGAAATAAGGAAAAGCTGTTAACTTGAATTTATTTGAAGCAAAGCGTTACTGGATTATGCAATAAGGTAGGCGATGTTTGGATCCTGTGTCTCAACTCTATACCCAATTATTATCTTAGAGTATACTCGATTACACTAACCTCTAGCGCTTGAAAATGGAACTAAACGCCGGCGCACAGAGGAACAAAACACATGAAAATTCGCTCAGTGTCCATTCTTTATAATCCCTATTCGCTGGTGATACTCTTTGTTGGTTTGTGGAAATTATATAGTTAAAAAGACAAGCAGTGTCGAACGCCTGAAATTATTAGTCCATCTACAAATTGATATAATATTCAAATTAGTATGTTTTTATTGAAATTGAGTAGTAGTAAATGTACGTGAAAATATATTGCAGAGCTTCTTCCTCACAGCATTGTATTTGTGTTTACAAAAGTGTGTGCTGCTAATGGCGTAGACTCGTTACATGTCAGTTACGAGTTGTGTCTATAAATTGTCCAGATTTTCGTTCATAAATTCTCAGTTTGACGATATTTCTCACCATTACGATATCCTTTGGTTAAGCTAAGAAAAAATTCTGTTCAGGTATTCTGAATTGCGTGAATATTTATCAGAATTCATGATAGAAAAATGGAGACAGTCCAGAACTAGTTGACTTTACATTGATCGAGAAACTTAACTTTCTGAGGCATATTTTTGAGCATCTGAACGTTTTGAATTTGAGATCGCAAGGAAAGAATAAATTAATTTGTGTCGACAGATATTATTAAAATCTTTCAGATGAAGATTTCATTGTGAATGTCACAGATCTCACAGCACAATTTCTATAATTTCAACACCTTCAGTCATTGAACTCCTGTTCAGCAGTGTAAAATACTGCAATGTTTAAAAAAATCTCTGGGAAGAGCTCCAGCCCAAGTTGATCCTTACTCATCAAACCCAGAAAATATACAAACACAGAAGTACATGCTGCGAAACATGCTTTTATTTCTTGTTTTCTTGCATGACCGTAACACATTATCTATTACTGAAGAGCAGTTTAATTCATCTTGCAGTGATAGGCCAATACAGTTAATTTTGCTCACCCTTTCTTTTTCACCGCTACTGTCTGCAGAATAGATTCATTCGAACCCCTGAGCGCTTGGTAGCATGTAGAGTCTTTCACGTGCTCTGACCTTGACATCCCTGCTCTAACCTCACTACAAATATAATGAATTTTGTTCGCAACACTCAACACATCATCCTCTATTTTGACAATTTTATCAGATCGTGGATTGAAATTATTACGAAAGCCAGGTATTACGAGTCTTGCATTATGGATACGCTGACAATCTGGAATAGAATGTACCTGTATATTTCGGATAATCGTACTTGTAAATGTCTCTTCATATAGTCATCGATTTTCACGAGAATTACAACGTAATTTTCCGTAAATTACAATGATGTCGAAGCATTCGTGGTTTGAAAATTTCGACATATATTAATACACACCCACTTACCTCTGACTGAGGTTCTGGCTGATATGTATATCTATTATCAGGCAGTACATCTCACTTGACGATATGTGTCAGAGGAAGAACAATTTGTTTTTATGCGTATGAAGTCTGATTAATGGAGTATGTAGCTAATCGGCGATGTATGCATTGGAGGAGGATAGGAACTGGCCACCCTACCCCATTATCTCCTGGCGTAGTTGCCTCATGAGTGATGCCTTATTGGTGTTACTTATGAGGTTCCAACCTTTCTTCGGATAGTTGACTAAACAACAACAACTACCGCGATAAGTTTTGTGTATTACAAGTGAATAATCTTTGTCATTGTTGCATCCAGCAATCACAATAAATTAGGGAGGGAACATCATTTTAAATCACAGATAATGCACGTTGTAGATCCCTGTGTTAGGTCCTGGGAAAGTTTTCTACGCAATCTGCCATCTATTGAAAATGAACAGGACTACAATAACTGACGAATATTTACGTTCTGAAGAATATTACATATGTTTTTAATCACAGTCTTGAGAAAAAAATGCTTTAATTAAATTAGTTTCATAATTTCAACCTTAAAGCCTCCATAAAAAGTAGCCAGGTCACCAAGTGGAAATTTTCGTCGCCATAAGCCCAGAATACATATATAGGGTGCGGCAGTGGGATATGACGGTTTTTATAGCCATGCTGTGAGACACTCAGGACGAATTAAAAGAAAACACACATACTGGAAATAATCTAGTACAATGCAATTTATTAATGTCTGATTACTTTTTAAAAACTACATTTAGTAAGTAGCCTCCACGACAACGAATACATTCCTACAATCTGCTATGAAAGTTCTGCATAACTCGCTCCAGCGAAACAGGTTCGATGGCATTAAGTTCGTTCCTTATGTTTTGTTTCAAGTGAATGATGGTGCGAGGCTTGTTGAGATACACCCCAATTTTGAGATAACCCTATAGGAAGTAATCAATTGCAGTCAGGTAGGAGATCTTGGCGGCCAGGCAATGTCTACACATCGCGAAATTATTCGTTCGGGAAACATGTTTTGCAGACAATTCATTGAACCATGAACTTCCTATCGGGTTATCTCAAAAGTAAGATGTATCGCAACAAGCCTCGCACCACCATCCAGCTGAAACAAAACACAAGGAACGAAATTAGTGCCATCAACCTGTTTTGTTGGGGCGAGTTATGCAGAACTTTCATAGCAGATTGCAGGAATGTATTCGTTGCCGTGGAGGCTACTTACGAAATGTAGTTTTTAAAAAGTAATCAGATGTTAATAAATTGCATTGTACTAGATTACTTCCAGTATATGTGTTTTCTTTTAATTCGTCCTGAGTGTCCCACAACAGGGCTATAAAATCCGTCATATCTCACTGCCACACTCTATATATAACAGATTGTTCATCCCTATGTTAAAATCGGTAGCACTTTGAAGAGAACAACCGCCAGGATCGCCACCCGTCCGCCGTAAACGAACACGAGATGGCAATACAGTTGCTAATGCAATTCAAATGGGAGTTCTGACGTGACTTCTTATGTATCAACTAGATGGCAGCATAGTAAACCTGCCAAACTTGTTACCATATAAGGTCAAGCAATCTGGGTATATATGATCTAGGCTAGGCCATAAGGAATATAAAAGGCGCCAAAATGGTGACAAGTAGCGATATCTGGCAACTCTACATTTGATGATTCATGCTACCTTGCCCTCCGAGGGCACAGGGCTCTTTCGGGAATAAGCGCGGGGTGATTATTTGTATTGTATTTGACGTAAGCTACAATGTCGGTATAATCCCATGTAGCTGACGCTTTGAACAGGATTGATGTCTCGAAGTCTGGGTTTGAACCCCATTCATAAGCGCTTGAAGCCTGTCATCACGACTCACCATTAGCCTTCCCGTAATCCTCCCCGTGAGAGCAGCGTTGTAAATTGCAGAAGTAAACGACAGGAACTTAATTTTCCTACATCCTATACGTGCCACAATAACTCCCTCTCTGTATTATAAACTATGTCAGCTATTTGAAGGGTCCCTGCAACCTCGTTCAGGTTATGTATGTACTCGGCATCAATGCACGGATGAGGGCACGAGGCCGATATGTTGTTATAGAATGAGTCATGAACTGCATTGACCCAACACAAAATTATCACATATCGTTTGTGTAGAAGCCAAAGGGTATAACCCAGATTTTTATGGCATTCAGATATTGGCGCTATTATATAGACAACAATCCAATATGCAAATTGGCAAAATACCCAGTCTCAGGGTACAAACCATTGAAAATCGAATGGTAAAAATAAGTTACGGACTGTGAGGTGATACGGATGATTTCAGTACAAAGGTGATGCAGTACATTGTGACTTTAATTCATTATATGAATGTTTATAAAACAAATACTAAAACTATAGCATAGCACCTCGTTTCAGTTGACATTGTTATTTCCATTGTATTGCAGTATAAATTTTAAACGTTCATTTATACTCGCTATTCAAAAAAAAGTTTCCTATATACTTAAAATTGTACACATATTCATTAACATATGGCATATTTCAAAAGAAAACTTCGTTTTCATCATGTTGTTTGTCCATCTAAAGAAAACTGTTCATGAAACTATAGGCCTATACTCGTTTTGTTGGAGTGAACCATATTATTATAAAGAAAATACAAGGTTTCTTATTTAATCATTCATTCATAGCGTTCTACCCAAGGGCAGGTCTTTCACTGCAAACTCCGCATTCTCCCATCTTTCCTGTTTTCTGACTTCTTCATCCCGCATAAGATCATATCTTACTTTCTTTCGAGAAGTTGTCATGGCTTAGGTTACATGTGAGGAGAAATCTGCACTCACTTCCTCCCTTATATCGAATTGTACACACTTCATCTCCCTCTTATTTATTAGCTCGTTTCCATACTCTCTCTCTCTCTCGCTATCATAATATTAATACTCGATCACAACGCGATAACACGCTAGAAATTCCACTCCACACATCATCTCTGCATTCCCCATCCTTCACTGTTGCTACCTCTCGTCACTGGAACTCTGCCATCTGAAGTCAAGGGCTGCCGAACCTTGAAATATTTCAAATCCAAGTTAGGAAATTATCTTTTTTTTTATTATGGTTTATTTAACGACTGTCGCAACTGCAGAGGTTATATCAGCGTCGCCTGTGTGCCGGAATTTTGTCACGCAGGAGTTCTTTTACATGCCAGTAAATCTACTGACATGAGCCTGTCGCATTTAAGCACTATACCGACTAAGCTACCGCGGCCGACCAGGAAATTATCTTATGACGAGTTGCCAAACTAACTTACTGTTACGACAAGTGTTGTATTGTATGTTTCCATGTACGGTAGTACAATTTTTATATCGTCGTTGTTCCTGCAATAACTCCTATTTGCAAAATGTAAAATCTTTCAGAAGGAAGGAAAAATACATTTATTCATCCTACGGCAGCCGTACATTGTAGAGCGTGAATTCTTGCATTTTCGAAACAAAGATATATAATTACATATAGGAGATTTTATTATTTAACTCATACATGTAAGGTCAATTAAACAGTGTTCATGGGTTAGATAAAAAACATAAAATTTATATATAACACAGTTGTATGAACACTTTACAAATGATGATAATTAAGATTGGTAAAATTCAGACATGTTTCGGAGAGTGCCCCTCCATCTTCAGTGACATTACCACGACGCTGGTACAGGTGTTCGACCGCGATGTATCGTGGCTTGAAAGTGACTGAATCACTATTTAAGTTATTTAATAGAAAAAAATCTGAAAATCGATAAATGTGTCACCTAGGAGTTATCGCAAGAACAACGACGATATTCCAGTGATATTTATTTTATTTTATTTTATCTGTTTTGTTTGATCTTACTTTCCAATAATGTTATGTCTATCATATGGTAACTTGAGCTACATACTTTTCCTTGCTGTGTGTACATATGTGTTCATTTCATGCTTTGTACTTTACTATTTTATTATTATTATTATTATTATTATTATTATTATTATTATTATTATTATTATTATTCGGTGCTGGACCCCGGACTCATTTCACCGGCATTATCACCTTAATTTCATTCAGACGCTAAATAACCTGAGATGTTGATACAGCGTCGTAAAATAACCCAATGAAATAAAATAATAATAATAATAATAATTATTATTATTATTTATTATTATTTCATATTTTTATACTTTGTATATCTCATTTAATTTGACTTTAGCTACTGTTCGCATTTTATTATGGCTTTTCCTTTATTTCTATATATTATATATATATATATATATATATTATGTCTCATTTCTACTGACATACTGTTTATATTATACACTTCAGTTTTTTTTTTTGTATGTGCTGTTTTTTGAAAATTTGCAGGGTTTTTTTTTTGAATCGCACTTTTACTTCTGGTTGAGTGTTAGAAGGCCTTAACTCTCCCAGGTTAATGCAACGGAATATAGATGGAATGAGGTGGCACTGTGAGTTTTGTTTACCTGTGCGTTAGATTACAGTTTGCTTCGTGATCAGAGGTACAGTATTCTTCCATCTCGCCCTACGAAACGAACTCAGGCCCTCACAGTGCAGTTTCAATATATAGTGAACCATTTTTTTGGAACTAGTTGCAGCTATGTACTACATGGTTGTTTATTATAACGTTAACGACTTCAATGTCGCCGAGGGACATGAAAACCTTTGAGGTACTTATATATCCTACTTCATTTTGCACTGTCACCAGATTGTACTATTAACAGTAGAATATAATGCATTATATAGACGTAGTTGTTTACATTCACAGTATGTCTGCTGAGCTCAAGGAACTCTATAGTCAAGTTGTGGGACATTGGTTGCTAAAGGTCCCGGATCCGAAGTCTGATTATGATCTATATAACTTAATGTCATCTATCATTTAACATCTTATTCTGCCCCGATATCTTCTACCGTTCACTACTTCTTCCAATGCATCCTTCAGCAGATAGTTTCTTCTCAGTCACTGAACAGACCAATTCCTTTTTCTGTTTCTGATCTGTTTCCACATTATTCTTTCTTCACCCATTCTTTTCAACAAAGCTTCATTTCTTATTCTTTCTGTCCATTTCAAATGCTCCATCCTTCTCCATATCCACATTTTAAATACTTATACTCGCGTCTCTTCACTTTGCCGTAATGTCCATGTTTCTGCCCCCATACAATGCCACACTCCATAAAAAGCACATTTAATTAATGTGGAATAAATAAAGACAGACTTTAATTTCCCTTAACATGTACAGATTTATTGCAAATTGGTGACGATATCATACCACGTGACATCTATGCACCCACATTTTTGCACAGTAGACTTCTTCACACTCCATTCAGGAGAGGGACCGATGGCAAGCTTATGTGAGGGCGGCGATGAACCTGCGGATTCCTTAAAAGCCAATTTTTATGTAAGTACGGTGGAATTTATGTGCAAGGAACTGGTGCTGCAAATGGGTGCTACTGAACTGAAAGTGAAAGTGACTGATTGCTGATTGGTCAGTATCATTTCACATGACGGGGTTTCATTGATGTGAAAAATAATTTGTAAGCTCTCGCCCAACTTGCACAATCTGCCACCCCATTTATGTTAGGATGGACTTTTCCAAACGAACTTAAGTTCCAGGATATAGGTAAACTCTCCTTCCCTCTCCTTCTAAGAACAATATGGAACGAATTTACCAGACCAGTGTCTAATATACAGGGTGTTTAAAATACGGGGCATAATTTCAGGTATGTATTTCCCACATGTAGACAATCAAAATAGTTCATTACAACATGTGTCCGGAAATGATTCATTTCCGAGTTATGGCCTTCACAACATTGAAATTCACCGGAACGTTTTTCTTTCCGCAGGTCGTTGTCATTACACAAGATGTTCAAAATGTCCACCTCTTGCTTGAATACAGACCTCACATCGATGTCTCATTGACCTGCGAACACGATCCCAAACTCCAGGAGTATTGCGTATGTCCTCAGAACATGCCATAATTTGATTCCGAAGGGATTCCAAATCAGGCACTGGAGACGAATAAATCAATTATTTTAAATGGCCCCACAAGTAGAAATCGAGAGGGTTCAGATCAGTTGAGCGTGGAGGCCAAGCAATTGGACCACCTCTACCTATCCATCGTTCAGGAAACCTTCGATCCAAGTACCTACACAACACTGAATGTAACCTTCGCCTCGGAATGAACTGTCAGAGTGCCCTCTTAATGTCTCCTTTGACGGCAACGACCTGCGGAAAGAAAAACGTTCCAGTGAATTTCAATGTTGTGAAGGCCATAACTCGGAAATAAAGCATTTCCGGACACATGTTGTAATGAACTATTTTGATTGCCTACATGTGGGAAATACATACCTGAAATTATGCCCCGTATTTTTTAAACACTCTGTATACATACATTTTAATAATATCATTTTTGTAGTTTTTTTATAATTTTGCATTTACAGTACCGGTATTTTTATTTTAAATATATGCGAAATACAAAAAAGGCCTTTTTAGGAAGAAACAGTGTTTTTAGGCATTTATAGGAGTTTATGTTTCATTTAAGCGTTTTAAGCCCTATGGAATTTTAATAGGGGATACTGTGTACATGAAACGTTGAGATATCTGAATAACAAACTTCTAGGACGTAACAAACTTGAAATCCGTTCTCTAGTCATAATATACCGAGTGAGTAAAAATTTTATTTCCGATTTTTGATGCAAGAAATTGTATTTTTTTTTTATTTCTTTGTCTCAACACTATGGTTACCTGAAACGAACCATGTCTTTAATCATGACACAAAAATTTTATTCTCAATGAACAACAGCTCCAAAAATAATATCAGAAATACTAATGCTTGTATACAGGATATGTTTGCACAAATAGAAATCGAGTGTACCTTTGTACATATTTTGTGTTTATGTGAGCATGAATTCATTTGCACACATAATTTCACGTTGTATAACAGTTATTCTGTCCTAGAGATATTAAAACGCTTCTTTTGTCTGTTTTCATTAATACTAGAGTTACGTTATTTGTGTAAAATAATTCGCATAGCTAATATCAAATTCTACATTTGTAGCTGTACAATGTTATTATGCAAAATATATTAATATCTCTAACACAAATGTTAATGAAATTATGCATTATACACAGTTCTCTTTATGCATTCCTTTTATGGTATTATTTCACACATGTGTTGGAGCAAAATGTGGTAGTCATTTATTGTTTTGTTTTTGCAACCTTCAAATAATTGCATACATAGAAAATTACATTAATGTTTAACTACTAAATGAATTTGATTCATATTCTGTACAACATAATGTATTTTTTTAATTCAATTTTTGAGTACTGTGAAATGATGGCATTTATCTATATACAAAATAATAGGCATTGAGGTTCTGGCTGATATATACATTTACTATCAGACAGTACATCTCACTTGACGATATGTGTCAGAGGAAGAACAATTGAAGCGTTGGGCCTAATAACGGTCTATGTTACAATCTGCTAACTGTACAGGAGGAACAAAAATGTTACATTGTAATTCCGCTCATAAATTTACTTTCGGAGGGGTCACATAGACCGTTATTCCATCAATATGTTTTGTACACTAAGCGAAATATACGATTGTATGTTATTGAAAGTCGTATTACACATCATAGATGTTCGTAATATTAACTCCACAGAAATGCTAATGAGGAATACAGACAATAAACAGTTTTATACAATCAGAATATTATGAAATATACAAAATAAATAAAGAGGTTAAATTATGAACAAAATGATTATGACATTTATTTTTAAATGTAATATATTAAAATAAATAAACACCATGTAATTTATTAAAGTTACACTCAATGTCATATTATGAATAAATATACAATAACTTATTGATCAAATAATAATACCATTATTAGAAAATAACTGCAGTATTGAGATGTAGGAAAACCATTAAATTAATAAAAAGTTGTAACAATAACAAATGAATAAAGAAAATTAAATATTACAGTTGAGAAATTGTTGCGGGATAGGATTTGAACCCCTGTGTACCGAAAATTCGGTATTCATCCCAACAGATGGGTTCTCTGTTAAGTATAGGCCTAAATTTTATTAATAATGAAGACAATAACAATCACAGTTTTTAAATGCCGACTGTAAGAGAGTAATACATTTTAAACAGCTCCTTTCTGACATCAAGAGCAAGCTGTGAACACATCTCCTTACAAGAATTTCCACAAATGTTTTCCTGAAACGAAATACCGAGATAAAATCCTAAGATAAACTATAGTGCAAAACACAACATAGACCAACTAACACTAGGTGAAGTGTAAACTAATATAAAACTAATGAAATACTGCAAAAATAACAGACAGGAGTCCACACCTGTGGAGTAATGGTCAGCGCGTCTGGCTGCGAAACCAGGTGACCCGGGTTCGAATCCCGGTCGGGGCAAGTTACCTGGTTGAGGTTTTTTCCGGGGTTTTCCCTCAACCCAATACGAGCAAATGCTAGGTAACTTTCGGTGCTGGACCCCGGATTCATTTTCACCGTCATTATCACCTTCATATCATTCAGACGCTAAATAACCTAGATGTTTATACAGCGTCGTAAAATAACCCAAAAAATAACAGACAGGAACTTACATTACTTGGGGGATCTTTCGCACTAATTTGCGACTTCGTCTTCCTTGTTGTACACTCAAGACCACTATCTCTCAGCGACTTTCGTGACACATCTTTCCACATATTAATATTAATTTGTCTGGATCCTTTTATTTTGGATTTATTTAGCCAGTCAGTATCTACCGTAGAAATCGTCACTGTCTTGCAGTCCATTTTACGTAATATATCAACCGAAACCTGATACGTAGAGTTCAAATACCCAGTATTCGTAAAGAGAACAAACTCCTGTGCAATAACTCCCGATACGATGTAAACAACTGGATACGCTAGAAGTGACTAGTGACAGATACCGTTGTTCCAACCAAGGAATTCATGGTTGTAACTCGTGTAGAAGCGCCTCTGATACAGATATCGAAAAATAATTTTTGTTACAGCTGTGTAATAAAATACATATCATTATTCCATTAAAAACTCGATTTTTTTAAATTATTACATAGACCGTTATTCGGCCCAACGCTTCAATTATTGTTGGTATGCATCTGAATTATGATTAGTATGTTACTAGTCGGCGATGTATGCAATGGAGGGAGAAAGGAACTGGCCATCCTATCCCATTATCTCTGGTTAGTAGCCTCAAGTCTGATGCCCTATTGGTGCCACTTATGAGATTCCAGCCAGTCTTCGGACAGTTGACTAAACAACAATAACCAGACAACTTGTTTGAGAAGCGCCTATGATTGTATTTATTTTTGGATACGTATAAAACTAATTGGTTAATCAATTAAATATCTTAGTAATGTTTTTCCGTATAAATGGTATATAAGTCATCTTTGGATAGAGTATAAAACTTGCTTTCATCTCTAGAAAACTACCATTGTTCATTTAATATCGCCTTCTGAAAGGATTTTTACGAAATATTTATTTAGAATTACATAAAACACGGAAAACTTTGCACTTGCATATAAATATTAAGAGTACTAAACCAGATGAATGTAAAGACAGAAAAATTTAAGAACTAGTTGATTCACACCACAGCATATCATAATTTATATTAAAGCCCGGACGTACAAGAGTTTTTACAATTGATAAATAAAGGAATAGTTTTACTTTGAATCACTTGTCACTATGATCATGAAATGAGCAGACGCGGTAACAAAATAGACAAAAAATGTGCTCTCAAGCTGAGATATATCATAGAATATTATAAGCGAGAAATATCCTAAACTCTAAAGTATCATGCAAAGATCTTCTTATGAAATATCTTACCCAACGTTCACAATATGATAAATACAAACATGTAATACACATTGTAGTCAGCAACCAAAACTATGATATAGTACTGACTCTCGCCTCATTACAGGACATAACTTTTAGGAAAACACCTACACCGCGCATTGGAATTACATCAGATGCATAAAAGATTTTGGAAAGCATGGGATATATTGAGATAGTTATGTTTATTGTTCACTTGACAATAGAATAAATGCACAGGTTACAATGCATCTCTTTTAGGCCAAAGGAAGAGAATTTCCCTTTGCAATTTTTCGTTACCTCTTTTTATTTAGTGGGAAATTGATTTTGTTTGTAAAAAAATGCAACACACATTTTTTATTAAATATCTACAACAGCATTTTGTTTTACATATTTTGGCTTTCGATTTAACAGTAATACTGATTATTAAACAATTACTGAAATAGGCCTATAGACTAATTCCTTGGTTAGAAAGAAACACAGGGAAAAATGTTTTCTGTACGTAATCGAAGCAATAAAATATTATCCCATTATCAACCTCTATTTACGTTACCTGCTAGAAATAATCTTGGAAAAAAACTTCTAAGGGGAACGGTTGACAATTTAGAATCCTTAGCATTTGTACATTTTTAATTCAAGGTTAAAATGATTATGGGAGAGTAGCCATCGATGAATCGTTGCCATGTTTTTGGTCATATTGGCTGCCTATGCGCGAAACATCACCTCAAGACTTTCCCCTCGTGTATTACTCCTGAGTTGTCTTTGGTGGCGGCAGCAAACACGTGGGCTGAACAAGAAGCTCAGATACGTTTTTGTTATTTTTACTATAATTTTAAAGTAACTTGAAGTACAGAGCACATTGGCTTCATGACATTAAGTTATGAAATTATATCTGGAAGCAGTGTTCTGTCTGCTTTCGTTTTAGTTGTATATTCATACATTTTATATAATCTCTTCACGCTCTTGAAGTGTGATTAGAAAATGGCGAAGTCGCTATGGACGGACCAGCTGGAGTTCCCATGAATGGACTGCATTTTAAAATGGATCATTCGTGGAAAACAATTCCCTTCAGAAAGCAATCAAAATCAAGACCCTGGCTTTGTTTCATGTATGAAGAAATCATCGAGGAAAATAAGATTCATTGTATGTCTTGCAGGAAATAGGTACATGAAGCTTGTGCAAATGTTAGGCGGAGTCAAAAGAAATACTTTGTGCGGCATGTGTGTCTTCAAAAGGAAGACTGTTTTATCTACAGTATAAAAGTAAGCTCAGACTCCATTAAATAATTTCATACGAATCCTCTACATTCAAAACGCCATTTTGTTCAGAATTGAGTTATGCCCTTGCACTGCTTGTTAAGAAAGAATTGGATACTTTAAAGTAGAAGGGTGCAAAGTGCCAAAATGAAACATTGGAGATAAGATAAATAAATGTAGCTACATATAAAAATAACTGTACACATATTTGTGTCATGTTGTTTTTACTCATAGAAAACAGCAATAGTACAGTGTTTACTCATTAATAATAGTGGTATATAAAGACATTATTTCTCCATATTTAATTACATAACACAGATTGTGAAAAGGGTTAAGTAATGGGTACAGTTGCAATAGAATGGTGCAAAGTCCAATACCTATTTTTTTCCTATTCCGGAGCAATTTTTACTCACAGATCTGCCTGTTGAACTGCCTATGCTCCTCATTTGGAAGATAGGGAGTCATTGCTAGTAGATCCCCCTTCTTTTCTTCAGTAATTTCCCTATTTTATGCTTTAACTTGAAACAATGCTGACTGCACATTTTTCATGTTTTTTTTTCCTTTTTAAGCACTTTAATGGTATGCACTGCTTCATTATCATGGGACTATTTCACAGAAACACTACCTGCTTTACTAACATCAAACTGAATGCAACATGCCTTAGAAATATTCAAGTTCTTGATGGAAATTTGTTTATTAGCAACATCTTGCATATTAAGGAAATATGACTCTAGCATTGAAACGGTTTGAAATGGTTTTACAACTTTAGAGTCTTGTACGATTTTAAGCAGGTCACTAGGAATGAAGGCTTTTGTCACTTTCTGTAGTTTTTCAATCAAAGCGAAATCAGAATCGCATTGCAAGAAACTGTGGCCGCTGAGAAGGAAACGTTGTTCTATGTGCTCAAATAAACCAATGGCAACTAAAAAGAGACACATGAAAACCATTACACGATTTTTGTTTTCAGCTGCACAGTTATCAGATTCTTCTTGTTTGTTATGTCCATATTCATCAGTTTTAGTACACACGAGGCAATCTCATTGGCACCTCTATTCGCGATGCTTTCATCCCAGATACACATATGAGACTGCATTGTATCAAATACACAAACTCCAAAGTTATAACGTGAAAGCTGATATCTGCAAAACGTTTCGCTGTGTGTAAGTTTGGGCACAAACATGACCTGTTGAAGATCCATTGCATTCTATGATGCAGCTCAAGAGGGCGCTTACCGTCTGAAACTTCATGGTGCTGGCAACGTAACATCTAAATATCTCGCTTAAGAAACACAAGTGGATGTAGCCTCTTTCATACATCATCCTCCGAGGTACATTGCACTTTTCTGCATAATAATTTCGTTTTCTATGATTTTGGCAATTTGCACCTTTCTGCTTTAAAGTATCCAATTCTATGATTTATGTAGTTAGAATTCAAAAAGTCACTAAATGTGAAGCAAAAAGTTTGTTAAAGATCACTGTTAGGTTTAAAATTCCCTCTATTTTCCACCAGCTTCTGTCAAAATCCTTTAATTTGTTAAAGTGAATATAGGGATTTTGAATCTATGGGATTCATTATGTACAATCACATCATTATCTAACTGTCATGTAATTTAAAGTTGTGTGCTAACATTTTTAACTACTCTATTAGCAAATTTGAAATAGCCTAAAACCTTAAAACGCTGAAATGACAAGGCCGGTGTTTTTCATGATTTTCAGTTTCAAATACGATTACGAGTGGATTAAAAGTAACTTCATCATACATTAATCGATTCTGTGTTTCTTCTTGTTATGATTTGTCATTTATTGACATTATTTTGAAACATTTTTTAAAAATTTTCCTTTGGTCCATTCATGGGAACACAGGGTCCATTCATAGAACCTTGTTGCCTTCATTCAACCAATAGCCGAGTTTTAAAAGAGCTAATCTTTAAACAAATATAAATAGGATGTAGCCCTGAAACTTCATTTTATCATTCCTTATTAGTAATGTAATTGTTCAAAGCTATGAATAGAATTTTAAGGCATTGTCTTTGTTCGTTAAAAAAGAAATCGTTAGCTGGTCCATTGATGGCTGCTTTCCCCTACCTTTCAGGCAGTTTTGTTTCTCGTAAAAATTTCTTAATGTTAGATTATCAATTAAATTTAATACAGTAATTTTTAACTTTAAACATTTAGAGCAAAATTACATTTTATGTTCGATTTTTTTATTTCATACATCGTGGAAAACTCTATTTTTAATTTTACGAATATAAATTAATTCTAACTGGAACTTAACGTTCCCGTAACTGTAATTATTAATCTTTTTATACTTATTTTTTTACTTTATATAAAGTACTGTGATTCTACTAAAAACATTTTCAATATTTTCTACGAAATACGCTGCTTCCAACATCCCTGGAAACAAAGAGTGGTTTTGATCATACAGTCTGTTTGGCCGTCTGCCTGTACATAGAAAACTCTGAACTAGTGCACGGATTTATTCGCATTCAGTATTTAACCAGTCCATTTGTCTGCAATGACGCGCATGATATTTTTGTAAAACATTGATTGGGTTTTATTTTAAATGAATGGTTGACTTCGCATTAAATGAAAAGCTTTTCTTTGTGTAATATCATATTACGTAGACTGACGAATGAAACGTTGCAGTTCGTACCAGTATATTATCACTGATCTGCGTTTCAAAACTTTTTTTCTGAGGTCGAGGATTTTATAATTGATATTTTATTTTCCTTGCAGGTAGAATTAAAAAATATGACTCATTTTGCTTAATAAGGTCAGGTTTTCTTACTAGCTAAGTTTTTAGTTAGTATGTATTCCAGAAATAAACCGTTAACTGTTAAGAAAATATCATGTTTAGGCCCGGTTTTATAAATACGGTTAATCTAAAATTATGTTAAACCTAAGTCAAACCTAATCACGAGTTTAACTCAACGTGCCGTATTACACAGTCTCGGTTAGGCCCTAAGTTAAACCGTAGTGGAATACGATTGGTATTACTGCTAGGAAAGAAAAGAAGAACATCTCTGCTGTTTAATTATATTATTGATTTAAAATAGCCGACGCTCGTGGAGAACCTTCGTTAAGAAACATCTTTGTTCTTTGATATCAGAGAGAGTATCATAAAAAAGAACCTAAAGAGGACCAATACCGCTTACTTCAGTATGCTTGTCAGGCTTAACCTCGTATTTAAAAATAGGCTTAAGGACTTTACTAATGGACGGTAATTATACACAGTATGTAAAGGGTGTAAATTATATTTTGTTATTGAAGTGTTTTATCAGTGAAGAATTATGTTGTGTCAGTGAAGTGTGTTGTGTCAGTGAAGTGTGTTGTGTCAGTGAAGTGTGTTGTGTCAGTGAAGTGTGTTGTCAGTGAAGTGTGTTGTTTAAGTGAAACGTGTTCCTGTCAGTGAAGCTTTATAGTTTATAGTGGCAGTGCAAAGTATTTGAACAGTGAAATGTTTTTGAAGTGTTAGTGAAATCAGGATAGAATCAGTGAAATGTGTTGTAGTTCCAGTGCAGTGAGTGAGTTGACAGCGAAATGAGTGTAATGTGGAAAGGTACTTGTGCAGATATGGGTTTTAGTTCGAACTTAGGTTTAAGATACAAATTAGATTTATTTTAAATGTTATTTTAAGTGATCGTGCTTCATTTAATTTAGGATATTCCCTATTATTATTATTATTATTATTATTATTATTATTATTATTATTATTATTATTATTATTATTATTATTATATAAGTATTAATTATTGGTATTGTTATTAACTATTTTTAATTAATAAGTTTATTATTGTCATTATTGAGTATAATTAGCTACCACTGCCACCGGGTATATACCCATTGCAGTGTGAATAAATACATACAAATAGTTTCTTAACGCTGGCTACCAACGTTATACTCCCAAACAAAATGCAACCAAACTAAACCTTGCATGACCATCTGCGACGTAATTCCATACAGAGTCAACTGAGTAATGAAGTAATATTAGTGTGCGTATTTTATGTGTCGTCTAGAATATTTATGATACAGAATTCAGTCAAACAATAACATTATTTTTACGAGTCTAGTAAAATTAGGTAATATTATTAGTGTGCTTATAAATTAGGGCCCATAGTAAATCTTATCAGGAGACTGTCTGCCACACACAGTACAATGCTCAATAGTTTATAGTAGATTTACGGACATCTCCGAAATCTTCCATCGTATTCAGTATGCAGACTACCAGAGGAAGAATAGCGCAACGCAACTAGTAACTGATGCACACATTCAACACAAAACTTTAAAAAATAAAAAATAAATCCTTTATCTTTTCAAATAATCTTTATATTCAAACCCTAAAACATATATTTTTGCACTTTCTCATTTTTCTGTTGCATGTTGTATCCGAGTTTCAATTTCTCGAAACAAGGTTAGGACTATAATCCTAATTCTGGTTAGGACTGTCTGCTTCGATAACCTCAATCTTTTTTAAAACTTACGTTAATTTATGTTTATATTTCAAAGTGGTTCACTCTATTTCGAAAAATTCTTGGCCGCCGCGGTCGTTCAGTAAGATTGATCACTCACATATCGTCGCTCATAAGTTCTTGGAAAACCTCTGAAATATACAAGTGTATTGCGGGAACCGCCATCTTGCACTGTTGAGCCTTGAATTGCAGTTTAAGCGGCAGAGAACTGCCGATCAAGTTAAACTCAAGTTAACTCAAGATTATCTGATAGTTAAAGTTTAAGGGCCGTAGACTATTCATAGACATTCTTAGCGCGGGCTTTCTGTGGATGGTCAGCGAACTAACGTGTTTCATATTCATAAACCAGTGTTAGCAATATAATGTGATATGAATCCTATTTAGCACGCTCGTAGTGCGGGCTAGCGAAATTTCTATGAATAGCACCCTATAATACGAAGCAAAACGAAAAACTTCAGTTTAAACTGAACGTAAGGTTTCAACGGCGTTTATAATATCGGCCCTAACTGTCACAAAATAGACTTAAATTCACATCAGATGTACATTAACTACAGTATATTATACAGGGTGGTTCACGAAGATTGACTCTAGGATTCTGGCATCATTGTGATGAAAAAAGTTCACATAAACACGTCACATTTTTTTAAAATTGAGTGAGTTACGCCCTCCTGATTGTTAAACATAAACGTAGATATTACGAAGGTTTAAGCATTTAAATTATTTACAGTAATGGGCCTGAGTGTATTATAAATTCATTAAAGAACATTCACGTCATTACTCACCTGAAAAATCTGTATTAAAGCCGGTTTTCAAAGACCCCACCTTCTGCAGCAATACGCGTAGCCGCGCGAGTGTGAACTGCTCGCGCTTCATTCCCTAACTTCCGTTGTTCGGATGCTAGGTAGATACGTTGTACCGGTGTTGAGTTATCTCTAACCGTGACCCAGATGTCACGAGATTTTGTGTCGCTGCTATCAGCTGTACTGTAACAATACAGCTCCAGACGTCCAGAGAGAGAGAGAGAGGGAGAGGGGTGGAGAGTGGGGAGGGAGAGGGGGGGAGAGGGGGAGAGGAGGGAGAGAGATCACAAGAATGCGTGTTATGGAAGAAAGAAGCGTGATTATATCCGAAACTATTCAAAATCGGACACAGGTATACAGGAACTTTTTATCGGAATAATGTTAGAAATCACAACCTAGAGTATTGCACAATCTTAGTGAATCACCCTGTATAGTACATAAATACAGTTACTATGGAATAAAAGGCCTTTTTAAGAAATTTAATTCGTGTTTCAAATCTTGAAAATCACACTTGAGGCATGGACAATAGTGTACCCTATATTGGCAACTCAGTTGGAGAGGGGGTAAAATTACCTTCTTTCTTGCAACCCCATTTAGTCTGGTTTGAGGTTTCTCAGTGACAAGACTGATTTAAGGAACATTCTTACAAAATGAATGAAAAGGACATGAATAACCTAGACTGATTTTGCTGCATTTGAGGTGCAGTCACCATTTCAGATCGAAAGTTTAGTCCATAACTGTGGAGTAACGGTCAGCGCGTCTAGCCGCGAAACCAGGTAGCCCGGGTTCGAATACCGGTCGGGGCAAGTTACCTGGTTGAAGTTTTTTGCGTGATTTTCCCTCAACCCAATACGAGCAAATGCTGGGTAACTTTCGGTGCTGGACCCCGGACTCATTTCACCGGCATTATCACCTTAATTTCATTCAGACGCTAAATAACCTAGATGTTGATACAGCGTCATAAAATAATCCAATAAAAAATAAATCGAAAGTTTAAAATTACTTCTTTTGTGAGGGAAAAGGACATGAATGACCTAGACTGATTTTGCTGCATTTGAGGTGCAGTCACCATTTCAGATAGAAAGTTTAGTCCACACCTGTGGAGTAACGGTCAGCGCGCCTGCCCGCGAAACCATGTGGCCTTCGAATCCCGGTTGGAGAAAGTCATCTGGTTGAGATTTTTTGCGGGGTTTCCCTCAACCCAATACGAGCAAATGCTGGGTAACTTTCGGTGCTGGACCCCGGACTCATTTCACCGGCATTATCACCTTCATTTCATTCAGACGCTAAATAACCTAGATGTTGATACAGTGTCGTAAAATAATCCAATAAAAATAAATCGAAATTTAAAATTACTTCTTTTGTGAGTGAAATCTAATAGGTGTTAAAATAGGTTATCAGGACAAACCATTAACATCTCATATGTGCTGTGCTATGTTCTATGCATCTGGAAACAAGATCTAACATGAAATCAGGTTCACACAATGTTCTGTTAGAAGTTATCGAGGATCCTGAAAAAATTCTAAATCCTCCAGTTCATATAAAATTCAAATTAAGAAGTTTCTACTTGTCAGTGTGGCCAAACTGAGAGTAGGTAATTTTGATGATCCTCATCAGGGAACTTAGGAATGATGCCAAATTCAATGATGATAAAAAGGAAAAATCGAGGAATGCCTCGCATTGAAGTCTGTTATTAAGATTCAGCGGTTTGCGAGCAGAGAGGACATCTGAAAAGCGATTCGACGAGAAGTGGTACACATAGACGAATCTCACACAGCCGATGATATTCGACGCCTGCATCGTGGGCAGAGATGTGTGGAAGCATTGGGAGATTATTTTGAACGGTGTTAGCTGTGAGTAATACACTTTATTCCCTTTGTGCACAATAAAACAATATTTCTATTTACGAATATTTCAATTTCCCTTACCCATTGCCTCCTGTACTTAGACTCAATTTAGGTTGACCAGATTCACATCGAAAAAAGAGGACACAAAGCTGAAAAAACCAGGACATTGTTAAATTAAAAAGGGAAAAAAAATATGTACTTAGATTTAGGTTTAGGCCTATATTATACTTTAAATTACGTCAATATCTATTTTATTATATAATATTTACAGTAAAGATTTAGGCTTATATCATATTAAAAGTATGTTAATATCTAATTTATTACAAAATAATTATGAAAAACTTAGTAGTAGTAATAATAATAATAATAATAATAATAATAATAATAATAATAATAATAATGGTTTTACATTTACTTATATATGAAAGTCATGGGAACTATAATAAAATTATTAAAGTATCTGTTTAAATTTACTAGCTACCTCTGAGTAACGACCATAACAAGAAGGAGCAGAGGGACTTATGATCATAGATTATGATCGTTGACAAAGAATATATTCTGTCGATGCTGCTGCCGCCTACAAATTGCTTGAAAAGTCGTCAAAGCAAATAATTTCAATATATTAATAATAATAATGATAATAATTATAATAATAATAATTATTATTTATTTATGTATTTATTTTATTTATTTTATTTATTTCATTTATTTATTTATTTATTTATTTATTTATTTATTTATTTATTTATTTATTTATTTATTTATTTTTTTATTCATCCATCCATCCATCCATTTAATCTGAGAGCTAAGGCCAGTAGGCCTTCTCTTCCGCCCAGCCAGACTCTAATTCTAATTGAATACAATTGGTTACATAATTATTACATTAATATCTAGACCATAAAACAACATCTAAGTAAATAATGAAAGTTGGATAAGTAATGTTAGTGTGACAATAATAAACATTGGTAAGAAATAGTGATGATGATAATAATAATAATAATAATAATAATAATAATAATAATAATAATAATAATAATAATAATAAAAAAGAAATAATAGTATTAATAATAAAAGAGCAAACAAATTGAAGTGGAAGTGGGGAGGCCACATCGCGCGGATGAAAGACGAAAGATGGACATACAGAGCCACCATGCGGGACCCGCGCACAGGAGACCGGCAGAGAGGCAGACCAAGGAAGAGATGGGCAGACTTCTACACAACACAAGGAGGCCAGCAATGGTCCAGAATAGCAAGAAGCAGGGGAACATGGAGAACAATTGGAAGTCGACTACAAATGAAGACAGTGTCAGCTACAAACAACATCCCAAGTTGACTCAGTGAAAGTGCATTCAATATAATAAAAGTGTTAGTGAAATCAAATTAATCAAAGTGACAGCGAAATCAACTCCAACCAGACAAAGAAACACTAGACACAACCTAACGCGGAGTAGCTCACCGCGTTAGTGAAACAGAGCTACCCTGCAGGAGACCTTTGCCCATCAAGGGACACATTAGGCTATTAATAATAATAATAATAATAATAATAATAATAATGAATAATTCAAATATTTATTCTGTGTTATATATAACCATTAAACATTGAGAAACATGAAACAGCTATTATTGTTAAAAGAATTGTTAGAAAAATATTTCGTTAGCCTATTCTTAAATTGGTTTGATGTCTGACAGTCCCTGACATTACTCGGTAGGGAATTCCAAAGCCGAGGAACAGCCACAGTGAAAGAAGATGAATATATTAGGCATACAAGTTACGGAAAGGAGGATATTTCTTGATTTTTTTTTTTAAATCCACCCGGACCTCGGCCAAAGGCCTAAAAAGGAGGACTTGCCCGGACAAAAGAGGACGTCCGGTCACCTTAACCCAATTTGGCACGCAGAACTGCACATATTGTATTCTTCACCAACGTAATTATGAACATTAAATCCAGACGTTTGAGATGGGCAGGGTATGTAGCACGTATGGGTGAATCCAGAAATGTATATAGAATATTAGTTAGAAGACGTGGGGAGAAAAGACCTTTGGAGAGTCAGATACGTAGATGGGAGGATAATATTAAAATGTACTTGAGGAAGGTGGGAAATGATGGTATGGATTGGTTTAATCTTGTTCAGGATAGGAACAGATGGCGAGCTTATGTGTGGGCGTCAATGAATGTATATTACATTACTAGTCGCACAAGAAAGCTCAGTTTCCTCCGGTTTGTCTATCATGAAACGTGAATATCTGGATATCTTGTTAGAAAAGAGCTTGCAAGAATTCGTCGAGGTTTAAAGTAAACATCGTATATTACTTACTTGTAGAAGCTTTAAGATCTGTTGCACAAACGACTAAGAGAACTGTTTCCTTTGATTGTGCAACACGAACTATTCTGACAAAGAACTGAAACTTCTTTTACTTGCAAACTGGGAAGTTTGAGAACAGACGTGACCTAAGGAGAGACTACTGCTTAAACATTGTTTATAAAGCAACTAACGTAAGATACATTTTTGGAGATGTAGGAAGAGTGTAGTTGAAATTGTGGGAGCCATAATTTTCAACTTCTTACTTCAGAGAACAAAAACATTTCAAGAACTTGAGTGCATGTAGCACGAATGTACCTAAAACCACTCCTTTATTAATTTAATTATTGTATCTCTTAGTTTGTTATTAAGTTTTACATTGCATTTTCAGACCTCTTTATTACATTTAAACCAAAACAATTCAAACCTATGGTCAAAAACTATTAGGAGATCTTAAGAAATATACAGGGTGATTCAGTGACTATGTTACAAGCTTTTAGGGATGATAGAAGAGACGATTATGAACAACTTTCATTAATGAACCTATGTCTGGAAACGTTTTCTTTGGTAGTAAAAAGCCAAGATGTTTTAGTCAATGTAACCAGCTGGATTCGAACTGAAGGCCATCCTTTTGAAGTTTGATTGCAGATGACTTGTTCCTGTGAACGTTGGTGATTTCTCATAAACATGGTATAAGGTAGTTGGCATCGTAAATTATATTTTGATTTATTGAACCTTGAAACTTGCTGATATGCATTTCATTTATGGAAGAGCAAAAGGAAAGGAAGAAAATTTGCAAGGTTTCATCGGTCAAAATATCATTTACTATGCCGACTGACTTATATCATGTTTATGAGAAATCACCAACGTTTGCAGAAACAGGTTCTCTCAAACCAAACTTCAAAAGGATGGCCGCGAGCTCGATTTTAGCTGGCTATACTAACATATCTACGCTTGTAACTACGAAACGTAACGTTTTCGGACATAAGGTTCCTATATGAAAGTTGTTCATATTGATGATCTCTATCATCCCTAAAATTTTGTAACATAGTCACGATTCATCCTGTAGACAGAAAATAATCGGGATAATTTATTCGGCGAAAATATGCAGCCTATCCTATCAATGCCATCCTATTCTTTAAGTTACACTGTACTACACTCGCCTGGCTAACGTTTCATATAGGATACGTATTGAAGGAGTTTCAGGTGAATGAAAGTTATATTCAATTACGGTTTATTTGCTTTCATATTTACTGTAATATTTTCGTCGCATGTTCTACTGTTAATGAATGCTGTAGTTCATTGTTCACGATAATTGAGGTGGCTCTTGTATTGAGATGAAACTTAATCAAATGTTTCTATTGAGATACAAAACTATTGCATTACTCAAGCCCTTCAAAAATCAATAAATACTGCGTTAACACAAAAGTGTTCCGTGCCTGCCATCTGTTGCACTAGTCAGGAACACTCTGAAAAGAAACTCATGGTTCGTGCGTGCCATCTATTGCAATAATTGATAACTAGCTGAAAATGAACTTATGGTCACTCATCCATTACACTAAAGAACAAATTTTTACTTTTTGTCTTGCTTCGAAATAAAAATAGATGAATATTACTAATATGTATGCCCTAAATCTGAATTTAAAATCCAAGTTCCACATCACCTACCATTTTTTCCGGAGAAAATGAATTGAATTTTTTTATGAAGAAACTTGTTTTATTATTGACTGCTACTGGTAAACTTGCAACACACTAGAGATATTGAAAACGCCTAATAAAACTTGAAAAATGTGTACTGGATACAAAAATATGACATAGTTTAAAACACAACAATGAGAAAAATATTTCATGTGTATAATGATAAAAAAAACCTCAGAATTTTAACTTACATTTAAAAGAATTTTCTGAATAACTTAACTGTTTATAACTAGACCCGGGACTGTCTTTTACAAGGAAACAACAATAGTCTGCAAGCATGCCGGATGACGATCTTGCTTTATATCGCCTTTCCATTTCAGATATTTCTTGATGAAATCATTTTCCATGCTCGTCGCTTAACGCTCCAAAGTTAGGAGGAAAGAAATCCAAATCAGAATGTAAGAAGTGTATTTTGAGAGACATATTACGCCCCTATTTTCTCATATGCACTTGACATGGTTTCCACAACAAGTTCTGTATAGTTGTCTGCCCTAGAATTTCCAAGGAAATTTGAACAAACATCTTTGAAAGTGCGCCGTGTCATTTTTTCTGTAAAGGAAAGTTTTTCCTCAAACAAAGAGTGAGCCATAACTTTGAGCGTATTCCGAATCTCAGGCTGAGCAATCTGATGGCATCACGGTGTTCCGAATTTCACCGATGGCTTCACTCATGCTCCACCGGTGTCGCACCGGTGCCATCAGCTTGCAGAGCTGGTGGCAGTCTACATCAGCCGCCATCAGTGAATCTGATTGGCTCTTGTATAGGGCGGGAATTAGCAGACGAATGACATCGTGCACTGTTGTGTCATGGCGGTGTGTTCTGCTTTACTTCTGCTGTATTGCTTGTAATAAGAACAACGTAAAAACAATATGTTAATGGCTTATGAGCGAACATGTCAACGGACCAGTTATTACTACCGGTTCAAGAAATAAATTGTTTATGCTTTCTTTTCTTTGAACAAGATGGCAGTACGGAAATTTCGCAAAATTTTGCTAGCGTAGCACAGACAACAACTTATACAGTCGCCATGACAGCCATCAATCCTTCCAGCAGTTTTGTTCCTAATTCGCTGCAGCGTGACGTCATTGTGGTCCACCGGTCCGGTGAGATTCGGAATACGCTCTTTGTGAATTTGTGGACCGATGGAAATGTTCTATTTTAACTTGCCTTCACTCAACTGGTAAATTCTCTTTTAAATACTGAAAACCACACCCTTGTTTGTTCAATGCGTAGACCTCACTTTGAACTATTATGGTCTTTATTGAATAGAAGAGATGAATATCTATTAGAAGTATAAGAGAACATGCCATCAACCATAAGAAACCAGAAATAAGTCATAAACTCATAAAATGCATTACCTTTAGTTTTGTTTACACCCCCAACCCGCGCCAAATGTTTCCTGGGGGAGCGCTTATACAAAAGGGAAATCATGGTATATCTTAAAAACCTTACGTAGTATGAAGAAAAAATATGCATTTTCGGATTCGGCGCACACGAAACTATAAAGGACACATTGTTTTAAGTCGGAGGAAAATTCTTGTTGTACAGTGTTATCAGTAAGGTAACGAGGTAAGATATTTAAAGAAAAACTCAAAACTTATACATCTAATTATGGTCGAACAACAGTTGTGTGCATCTTGCATATAACCATAATTAAGTCTCTCGTATTGTATTGTATTGTATTTATTAACATTCCATGGTATTCATACATGCTTACAGCTAGAATATGGAACAAGTCAAAAAACTTAATACTATTATAAAATCTTAATTTATAGTCACAGTCTAGATGAAATATATACAGATGAGATTTACAATATAGTCTACTAGTACAACATTTAGATTTAGTATCAATTTCATGAAGTGTTATTGAATGTCATGAATTCACCTACAGAATAGAAGGCGTGAGAAATTAGGTACTTCTTTAATTTGGCCCTAAATAATTTTATGTTTTGTGTTTCATTTTTTATATCGACAGGAGGCTATTAAAAATTTTTACTGCCATATAACGCACTCCTTTTTGATAGCACGATAGACTTTCCGATGGAGTATGAAAGTCATTTTTTTGACGTGTATTTATGCTATGAACTGTTGAATTAGTTACAAAGTTTTCACGATTACATACGAGGAAGACTATTAATGAAAAGATATACTGACAAGCCATGGGCATTATTTGTAGTTTTTTGAAAATAGTCCTACACGATTCCCTAGATTTGGCACCTACTATTATTCTAATTACTCCTTTTTGTAATAGAAATATATTGTTACTATCTGTGGAATTTCCCCAGAATATTATTACAAAACTCATTACCGAGTGGAAGTATGCAAAGTATTGATATTTACTATCTTTTGCATAGATCTAATAGCAAAACAAGCTGAATTTAGTTTGGGGGTAATTTCTTTAATATGATTTTTCCAATTTAACACATTATCGATTTTTAAGCCAAGAAATTTGGTTGTTGTTGTTTCTAATAGGGATCTATTGTTAATTATTGCGCTAGAAATTTGCGACGTTGAATTTGGACAGGATTTAAAATGAATTATGTTAGTTTTGTTACAATTTAATACTAATTTATTGACTGAGAACCAGTCACATATTTTGAAGAGAATTTCCTCTGTTGAAGATTGGAATGTGTTGGAGTTATTGGCTGTAATTACTATACTTGTGTCATCTGCAAATAATATGGGATGACCTACATCTTTTATAAGGGGGCAAGATCATTTATAAACACTAGAAAAAGTAGGGAACCTAATATTGATCCTTGAGTAATTCCATTATTAATAGTTCCCCATGTCGATGTAGATTTCATAGTTGTATTGATTTCAACTTACTGTTTCCTATCTATGAGATATGAGTGAAACCATTGGTGTGCAACACCTTTAATACCATAATAATCTAATTTATCTAGCAGCATTTTATGATTTATACAGTCAAATGCTTTGGATAAATCACAGAAAATCCCTCCAACTTGTAATTTTTATTTACTGCCTCCAGAATTTTGTCAGTTAAACTAAATGTTGCATTTTCTGTGCCTTTATTTTTCCTAAATCCAAATTGTTCTGGGACTAAAATGTTGTATCTTTCTAGATGATGATATAATCTTTTATACATTACTTTTTCAAAGATTTTGGAGAAGACTGGTAGAAGTGATATGGGTCTGTAATTTTCTGGAGACGTTGTTTCTCCCTTTTTTGAAGATAGGAATAACCACTGAATATTTTAATCTCTCGCGGAAATATACCATTGAACATTGAATAGTTACATAAATAACTTAATGGCTCAGCTATAATATGTGAACTCGCTTTTAATATTTTGCTTGTTATTTCATCATACTCTGAGGAGTTTTTTGACTTTAGATTTTTAATAATTGCAATTATTTCTTGTTTGTTTTTTGGAAATATTTGAATATTTGGGAATTTTGTCGGAAAATGTTGTGTTAAAGAATCTAAACTGTTAGTAACATTATCTTGGGGGATGTTGAGGTTATTAGTTATTGTAAGAAAATATTTGTTAAATATGTTTGCAATTTCATTTGGGTCTGACGTTTTTGTATTGTTAGATATAAGGGTATAGTTTGTTACTTTACTTTTTGATCGTCCACTTTCTTTTTTAATTATGTTCCAAGTTGTTTTAATTTTATTATCAGAGTTTTGTATTGTTGTATTATAGTGTAATTCTTTAGCTTTTTGAATTACTTTGTGTAATATTTTTGAATAATTTTTATAGTGTTGTTTTAAGTTTGTATCATTACTATTTCTGCCCTGTATGTATAATGATCTCTTGGTTTTGCATTAGATTTTAATACCTTGTGTAATCCATCTATTGTTACATATTGTTTCACTTTTATACTTTACAGGAAAACTGGATTCAAAAATATTTAGAAATGTTTTATGAAACTCGTTGAATTTACTGTTCATATCACTTTGACTGTATACTGATTCCCATGTTTCATTTTTAATATTTATTTCAAAATCATTTAATGATTCCCTGTTTATGTTTCTGAATCTCACTTTAGTTGGTTTTTTGATGATGTGTTAATATTTATACTTAGGAGTTGAGCATCGTGATCCGAAAGATCATTAATTATTGGGGTTGTTTGAGATATACCTATTTTTTCTTTTCCGATGAATATGTTGTCTATTGCAGTAGCTGAATCCCCTTGTATTCTGGTCGGAAAGTTTACTGTGTAAATTAAATTGAAAGATGCTAGCAATGAATGTAGTTGATCTTTCCTATTGCTTTCTGTTAGATAATCGACATTGATGTCTCCGCAAATAATGCATTCACGTTTCAGTTTCTGTAAGTATTCTAGTGCCTTTTCCAATAAATGAATAAAATTTTCGTAGTCTCCAGATGGTGCTCTATATAGACATATTATAATGAAATTATATATTTCATTTTCTAATTCAACAGCACAAATTTCTAAATCCCTGTCTTTGAAAAAATGTGAAAGATCAATATTTTTGAATTTAAGGTCAGATTTGAGAAATACACTCACGCCTCCATCCTCAAGAGTTTGTCTGCAGTAACTAGCACCTAATTTATATCCTTTCGGTGAGAGAGACAATATTTCCTGTTGTTTCATATGGTGTTCGGTAATACATAGCACATTCGGATTTAAATGTTCGGAAACTAAGGATGCAAGGAGTTCATCAGTCTTATTTCTTATACTTCTTATATTGTGATGGAATACACTGAATGTTGATTGTATTACGATTTGTTGATTCTGTGAAAGTAGAGTCTTAATTATTACCATTATAGACTCGTTGCATAGGTAATATACTATTATGAAGCAGCCACTATTTTCAATCACCTTACTTACTTACTGGCTTTTAAGGAACCCGGAGGTTCATAGCCGCCTCCACATAAGCCCGCCATTGGTCTCTATCTTGAGCAGGATTAATCCATTCTCTATCATCATATCCCACCTCTCTCAAATCCATTTTAACATTATCTTTCCATCTGCGTCTCGTCCTCCCTAAAGGTACTTTTCCCTCCGGCCTCCCAACTAACACACTATATGCATTTCTGGATTCGCCCATACGTGCTACATGCCCTGTCCATCTCAAACGTCTGGATTTAATGTTCCTAATTATGTCAGGTGGAAAATACAAGGCGTGCAGTTCTGTGTTGTGTAACTTTCTCCATTCTCCTGTAACTTCATCCCTCTTAGCTCCAAATATTTTCCTAAGTACCTTATTATCAAACACCCTTAATCTCTTTTCCTCTCTCAAAGTGAGAGTCCAAGTTTCACAACCATACAGAACAACCGGTAATATAACTGTTTTATAAATTCTAACTTTCAGATTTTTCAACAGCAGACTAGATGATAAAAGTTTCTCAACCGAATAATAACAGGCATTTCCCATATTTATTCTGTGTTAGTTTCCTCCCGAGTATCATTTATATTTGTTACTGTTGCTCCCATATATTTGAACTTCTCCACCTCTTCAAAAGATAAATTTCCAATTGTTATATTTTCATGTCGTACAATATTCTGGTCACGAGACATAATCATATGCTTTATTTTTTCGGGATTTACTTCCAAACCTATCTCTTTACTTGCTTCCAGTAAAATTCCCTTGTTTTCCCTAATCGTTTGTGGATTTTCTCCTAACATATTCACGTCATCCGCATAGACAAGCAGCTGATTTAACCCGTAAATTCTCCAACTTGTTTACGCACAATTCTGCAGTGCGTAGGAGGATGCATATGGTGAATATGTTGAATTGTACGACCTGCGGTCTTTCTGCACGAGTGCGTGTATGTTAAAGCGGTTCACAAGTGCAATCAGAGATATTTTCTATTCAGAATAGAGCTGTACTGCGTTCAGGTGTCTAACTCTCGAAAGTCATAGCATTGCAATCACCCCTATGTCTACATGGACGGAGGGTGTGATAGCATTGCACTTGATTGTTGTAGCTTGGAATATGGAAGGACTGCTCCCGCCTCTTGTGTACGTGACACCGTTGTATTCAATTACAATCCCCCTTGACACGCCATGCAATCCGTGATTGTTACGTCACCTCTATGGCACTCGAGTGGTTCAGAACCAATTCAGTGGCATGTTCGTATAGCAGTACGCAATTTATGAAGACTGTAGTGTATCGCTATGGATGCCTGTCTTTAATTCTCTCATATGGAATGTGTTTCTGTACTGTTGGAATGCATGATTGATATTTGATACTCAACAGAGCAGCGGAAGCTGTTGTACCCAGAGAGACTTTTTGACATTTCAATTTTTGTTTAATTTTTGTATTTTGTTTTGAATTAAATAATTTTTGTATAGTTTTTTTCATTTTCCTAAAGAGCTACACACTGTGGCTGGGTACATAAGGGTGATGTACCTTGGGACATAGAATGACATCTTGGAACATTGTTGAACATAATATTAATGTAACTAATACTTTATTAAGTTTATATTTCTACAAAATACAGACAATTTACTGTTTTCTAATTATTACTAATGACTATTACGCTTTTACTACGTCATACTACTTTTGATCAATAAAACGGTACGAAAGATTCCAGAAGAACTTAAAAAGTTGCGTATAAAGTGCAAATTAAAATTAAGATGACATTTAACATTTAATTTTTTAAGGTGACACGTATTTTATTTAGCTTGACGAGTTACTCCCTTGGTTTGAATTGTAAATTATTTAAAAATAGCGTGTAAGAGGGTCTTAGACTACTGCGGTTCAGTTCAAAGTGTCATGGCTCGCTGTATATCGTCATGTGGCTAGCCAGTGAGCCTAGAGAATTCAATCTTCCTACACTCCCGCAGAGGAGTATTACCTAAATGCGAGAGAAGTTGCCTAGCAAGTACGGCGTTCATTCTGAAGTACGCAGAGTCCGTGGACACCCACGGACTCTGGAAGTACGTACCGATACGTGCGGTAACGCCGGTAGTGGCAGGAATGTGAACTGTTTGGAAACATGTACTGAGGTGAGTTTTTCTTACTGTCGGGATATGGCGAGAGGGTTAAGACGATTACTTACGTATTTATTGACATTAACTTCGACGGTCAACGTGGACATGGAGCATTTGATTTGGGTTGTAGAATGTTGCGGTATGCAACGGATGATAACAAATACCCTGCGTACGACTTGCCCGCGCAAAACACAGTTCGAAAGAGGCTATGGTAGCACACAGACTTTACAGACCGCCATCTGTCGCTACGACGTTCAAGTTATACCGTACACGTTCTCAAGTTCAGATTGAACGCTTTGATTAATAGGCAACTTCTCGGACATAAAGCTGAAACTCGCTTCAAATCGCTGACTCACAACAGTGACGTCATGACACATTTTGAAATGTAGTTCTGTTTATAAGTATGCATAAGGGTGTAATTATTTGACTTATTTGAACTGTTCTATCAGTGAAGCGAGGTGAGTCAGTGAAGTTATGGTTTTACAGTGCAGTGAATAGTTCCGATCAGTGATAATTTATAGCGTCAATGAAATGTGTTCTATAGTGTCAGTGAAATAGCCTATGTTATAAGAGTGTCAGTGAAATGTGTCCTAAAGTGTCAGTGAAATGCGTCATAGTGCCACTACAGTGAGTGAGATGAGAGTAAAGTGAAAGACTATTGAAACTTATGTAGGGCCTATCCATATGTAGGTTGTATTGTAAAATTAGGCTATTTTATGTTTTATTATTAATTGTGATTATTGTGTTAATCTGTATTGTGTATTTTTATTGTATTGTGTATATAATTGTATTGTGTATTGTATAATTGTATTGTGTCTTGTAATTTTATTGAGTATTGTTTATATTGTGTATACCACTGCCACGGGCTGCTTGCCCACTTGCAGTGTAAATAAATAGATACATAATTTTATCGCTTCCCTAGTATCTGTTTATTTTTATCGCTTCCCTAGTATCTGTTAATATTTATCACTAACCTAGCATTTGTTTCTTTGTTTGCCAACATTTCAAACTACACTGGTCTGGACGTCAAAAAAAAAAAAAAAAAGAATAAAAAAACAGAAAATTATAAACCACTCCAGTCGATTCAAAGCAATTCCAAATATGACTCTCACTGGCATTCAGGAACGAAAATTAATAAAGATCACTGGTCATAATTATGCATCTTCCCTGAAACCCTATTTACAAATAAATGAAGAGCACCATTCGGAAATCCTGAATAAGTTGAGGAATACACCATGTACATCAACGAGTTGCACTTCTTTTACGCACACGTCTAATATAACATCAACTGAACCACCAACCACTAAAGCATTCAAATTTTAAAATTGTACTTTCAATAATTTATTGTTCCTTTTAAAATTATTCATGTTTATTTTTTATATCACCATCGTTAATTAAAACTTTTCTTGTTTATTTCATCATTCTAATTAAAACTTTTCTAACACTTGTTTATATTATTTAGTTTATGTTATAGCTTCTGCTATATGATATTACGGATAGTCACGTATTAGACATTGTTTAATACTAAGATATATTGAAATCATTTGTCAAGTGACGTTGATTACTGGGATTCGGATAATTGAAGTGGAATACAACTGTTTTAATAAAAAATGAAATTGAATCAATAAAGCCTTCTTGACTAGTAATAGTCTGCAGAGTTGAATGAAGATTCCATAGTTTGTTACAACTGATAACAAGAAAACATCTAATCATAACTCAGTACTGCCAACTAGCGTAATATTTGTAATTTTTGAAATGGTACAATAATACATTTGAAGACAGTTGTATTTTCGTAAGTCAATTAATATTTTATTATATTGGAGTACTTTGTTACTTCTAATCTTTATATACTTTCTTCTAATCGTGTAATAGTCAATTAAATCCCATTCGAGTTTTGATTTTGTCTAGATAAATCTGCTCGTGGATAAATCAAAACCTCTAGTGAGATTACTATTGATAAATTTTGCTTTTAAATTTAATGTAATAACAATAGTGACAATGATGAAAGAGTGATGGAACGGAGAAAAATTCTCTCCGGCGCCGGGATTTGAACCCGGGTTTTCAGCTCTACGTCCTGATGCTTTATCCACTAAGCCACGCCGGATACAACCTCGACGCCGGTTAGAATCGTCTCAGAGAATTTTTCTCCGTTCCATCACTCTTTCATCATATGATGGCGCAGAATATCTGCATGGAAATATCATATGTACTTCGGTACAAAAATATATATAATAGTGACAATGTTTCTAAGTTTTAAAATACTTCTCAGTTTTCTTGACAGGAAACAATATTAGGCTTTCCAATTAAATGAATTTCTTATTATCCAAGGGGTATCCCTGAAATGACATTTTGAAAACATATTTCTTAGTGGCCCTTAGGCTTGAATCTTTTCTTTGAGAAGGTGGGGAAGTTTGAACACAATATCCTCTGAAGGAAGATAAAAAATTTCTGATTACTCGTGCAAAAAAATAAATAAATAATAAATTGTCATATTTAGTAAACTTATTTTGATACTGAACTTCATATTGTGTTTTACAAATCATCTTACAAATTCTACAGACAAAAAATTTATAATTAGTTTCTCTTTCCTGCCACACGAATGAGAACGAAATTTTCTTCTCTTATTTCTTCTAAATTCGCTCGAGCAGTGTAATTTACAGTTTAAATGGCATATTCATCATCATTATCATTAGAACTAACACATTCCTAGGCTCATCTGCAGTCTTTTCTGAATTATCCTATCTGGAAACAGAACTTGTGGCTTCAACTTCTTCAGTTTCTGAACTTTATTCATCATATTTCTCTAATCACTCAACTTTCTTTTTCTTTCTTCTATTTCGGTTTTCTCTGGTACATCTGTTAAAGCGCTTGTCTTTCCTTTTTTAGGACGATGAGTTATTCTGTTTCTGGGAGGAGAACAATTTAGCTTTGTCGAGATTTGTCTCTTGATTTTTAATTTGCTACATGGCATTTCCACTAAAGCTGAAACCCCATAAAAGTCATTATTAAGTAGGTACTGTTTTTGATTACTCATCATAAGAATAACGTCTTTACAAATCTATTAAAAATGTAATAAGTTCCACCTGAAGACAGTTATCCCCAGGTACATCAGGAATGAGTAAAATGTATCTCAGCAAGTTTTCAAGATTGAGATCTCGAAAACAAGCCAATAACCATATGGATTCGTAGCTAGAATAACAGGGTTTAAAAATATAGATTTAAGTTTTTAATCGTATACCTAAAGAATCCATTAAAAATAATTCATTAATTTGACTTAATTTTTAGGTTAAAAAACAATTTTTTAAAAATAAAATCTCTCCAGATGGCTTCAACAAAAAGTAAATCATTCACAAAACAGCTGAATGATGAAATTAAAGTGGTAAACTGCGGAAACAAAAATTCCACCACATAACCTTGAAAATAAACTAAGTGTCTTCAGATATAATTTGTTCCTAGGTACAACAGCTTCCCCTAAACGTCCTGATTTTCTTGAAAACTAATTTCTTTCTATGCGTCAAGTACTATTTCCTGATATAACTGATACTTAAATTATTTTCTTCTTTGACTCTTAGTGAGGCTTGTCGGTCTTTTCCCCCCTTTCTTCTTTTATTTTTTGGCTACATTGTTCAAAGCGTCCCGGAGCGTTCATGCCCGCAGTAACCTCTTTTCCTTCGTCAAGGTCTAACGTTGTGTTGCTTCTGCTCGTTTTTAACAATATTTTCTTTAAGTGCGTCGTAAACTTATCTTATATAATGATGTGATGTTTTTCTATTTCATTTTACTAGATGAACGTTTTCGGCTTTGTAAGCCATCTTCAGATCACTGTTATCTGTATTGAACTCTTGTGCTGATGTGCAATGGGTTATATTAACCATATTGCATTAAAATGTAAAATATAAAATATGAGATAAAATTAATGACTGCACATATTTAATATGCTAACATATTAAGTTAAATTAATCTAATGTGAAGGTTGTGCAGCGTATACAGTCCTTTCAGATATGAAACAATTATTTCCTTATGAACTTCTACATAGTAATTGTCATGAGACTGCATTTACAAGTGGTTATTACACAATTATGAATCATTGAAGTTCGTTGGAATAGATATGCAGCGTCATGTTTGGATTTACGCAGCGCCCAGGAGCGATTTTGTGGTATGAAAGATATGGCAGAGGTGTGTCCTGTACTGATGTCGGATGAGCCACTTATCTATTCCAACGAACTTCAATGGCTCATAATTATGCAATAACCACTTGTAAATGCAGTCTCATGACTAGACTTCGTTGAATTGCCACACGCAGCATGCAATCAGGTTGCCGATGTACGGTAGTATAGGCTGAGGTGAGCGACCGCCCGGTCTCGTAGTATAAGCAGTTCATGTTAAGAGATGTGACCTGTCCAAATAGATAGAGCAGCTACAGATAATGTATACCTATGTAAGCACTTGTTTTTGCATTACTGTGGTTGGAATAGTCAAAGCTTAACATGTGTTCAGTGTAGACAAGAATTCAATCAAACATGCTACAATGAGTGTGTTGCTGTTCCTGGAATACCCCCGCAGCCAGTCTTGACCACGTTGAGAAACGTGGTTGGCTGCTGTTAATTATTATGCAGAATATTACGGAAAAATAATGGAGGTAATTGATGAATTGGATAGCACAGACAGTTCCGCTGATGCAGCTTAAGATCATTGCCTTCTGAACAGCTATTGGAAGATATTCTGTTCACTGATTCTGATTTTAAAATCGTGTCCGAAAGCATCATCCTGTTAGAATCGTCTAAACTACAACTCTCAGAAGCCCTTAATATAGTGGATAAAGTATCACAAACCGTTATCCAAAATAACAATTCATTAATTTCAGGAAAAGTGAAATGTAAGTTGAGAAATATCATTGCTAAAAATTCTGTCTATTCACAATTTCGTATTATAAATTATGTACTATCAGGTCACGATAATACGTCTGAAGTTGATGTACTAAAAAGTAGTGACTTTCCGTTCTTTAAATATGCACCTACTACATTGTGTGATGTCGAATGTACATTTTCCCAATATAAAACTGTTTGAGTGACCATCGTAGGAGGTTCGCTTTGCAATCGCTCAAAATATACGTAACTCTTCACTGCAATGCACATATTCAAGGATGATGTGAGTAGACTATATTACATTAAATTTTAAGAGTTAATATATCTCACTATAAAATAATAGTGTATTTACATGTTTAGACATTTTCTACTTCAAAGATAATTCATTATATTTCTTGAATGCAGGATACAGGTTTTATTGTAACCGCAGTATACTGCTCAGTGTTTACATCAGAGGCATACTTCACCTGTTGCACAACTCCTTCTCATACAGTCTATACCGCGTGTGTAGTAAACCTTACGATTCTCGCGGCAATTCCACGAAGTCTACTCATGACAATTACTGTGTAGAAGGTCATAAGGAAATAATTGTTTCATATCTGAAAGGACTGTTTACGCTGCAAAACCTTCATTTTAGATTAATTTAATTTAATATGTTATCATATTAAGTATGTGCATTCATTAATTTTATCTCATATTTTATATTTTACATTTTAATACAATATGGGTAATATAACCCATTGCACATCAGCACAAGAGTTCAATAGATGTAACAGTGATCTGAAGATGGCTTACAAAGCCGAAAACGTCCATCAAGTAGAGTGAAATAAAAAAACATCACATTATTATATAAGTTTATGACGGACTTTAAGAGAATATTGTTAAATAAACAAAACTTATCAGAAAAATATGGGTATAAAATTCTACTCTTTTTGTTGTCGTGTTTTTGTGAAGATTCCTACAGGCTCGGTCTTTTAGACAGTCTCGCGCTTTTCAATACGTAGCTTTTTTGCAGCAATTCAATAATTCATTATTGCAATTCTGAAGTACACGACATAATATTATGGATTTATTAATTTGTCCTATAGAATAATCTCTGTAATGTTGACAATTAATATTAGAGGAGAAAAATTCACTCCGGCGCCGGGGATCGAACCCGGGTTCTTGGTTCTACGTACCAAGCGCTCTGACCACTGAGCTACGCTTGGTCATAGAATTAAGGTGAGACATCGGGTCGTTTACCATCCGCATGACTAATACATGGTGGTTCCGAAAGAGTCGGGATGCCACAGAAGTCAGAGATCTTTTAATGACATCATTGAGTGATGGGAATGCGTCCCTTGCTCCTCGCACAGCTGAGTGCATGATGGCCGTAAATATCAGCAATTCCTCCGCAAATACATTGGTGTGGCTGGCAGAGTTTACAACCAAGGCGTAAAGCCATTGCGATTTTAAAGGATGTACTATCTATTAGAGTGCCGATGTGAGGAGAAGGTAATGCGTGTAACCAAGCTCCAGACTCACTCTCTTGAAGAGCTATTAGTTTAGAACATACCTGCACAAACAGCGCTCAACGAGCGCGCGCGCTCCTTCGGAGCGGGAGAGTCGTGTTTACCGCTCGCCGAAAAGGAAAGGAAGATACGTCAGAATGACGTAGACTTGCTATTGGTAGAGAAGAGGGAAACGACCACTCAGCTATCTAGTGGAGTGCAGTGTGTAGGCCTATTCTCAGTAACAGTTTCACGTTGCTTACCTACTTCTACAGTACAGTGTGAAGGAATCTAAAAGACGGAACATAACATTTAACATTTAACGGTTTACAGCTCGAACTTATTGATCTTCAATGTGACCTAAGGGCTAAAGGTCGTTTGAATAATACTAGTAGCCTGGTTGAGTTTTACATGACTAAACATTAGCAATAATATCCACGACTACACAGGCTGGCTGTGAAAATAATTGCTATGTTTCGCTCAACATTTATATTTGTGAGCAACTGTTTTCTATAACCAACTTTAATAAAGGCAGGCATGGAACATCTTTAACTGATGTTTCATTATGATCAGTAGGCTACTGTTCCTTTCAGCTGCCAACAGCATAAAACCTCGTTTTGATGTACTGATAAATAAAAATATAACAAAATGATATTGTACATTTAAGTAGCTATAGAATTTCTATTATTTCTGTAAAATAAATATTTCTTTATTAATTAATAATAGTCCAAGATAGTTTTGCAAACACTGAACGGGAATTGATTTCACAAACACTCGTAATAGTACTTACTTTTGTGTATATTTTGTACGAGATCACCCCTTCTTCCAGTCCACCCTTATACAGAGCGCATCTAATATCTGCATTCCGCTCATGAGCTGTGAGCCGGCTCGGAGAGCACAAACCTTGTGCATGCCTGGTTTAGGAGATATTCAGGTTTCTTTGTGGTAGTGATTCTACGGGACACACTGTACAGTTCGCTTATTTCCAAGGCTCATGTAAGCTTGGGTAAACCAGCCAGATAATCAACACAAACAGGAATCTAAACTACCCCCCAGTGCTACTACGGACCTGTACTTAGTTGATTCAAGAGATTGACAAAGACACCCGTGAAAGGTATTAGGGGAGTAGTGGATACAGTGAGACACAAAATATTAAGACATACTTATGCAAGTGATAATTCAAGTATTTTTAAAATCAAGTGCAATAGTAATAGACATTAAAACGTGGAATATAATAATACATAAAAAATGTTAATAGATAAAGGACATAATATACAATACGTGTTTGTCAAAAAAATGAAAATATCTCACTGTTCCCATTCAGGAGACTACAGTGAGACACCACAGTGTCTATTAACGGACATTGAAATGATTTACATTTATTTCAAAAGAAAACAAAAACTTTTTTAATGTTAGTTACTGGTAAATGTAATATAATTACTGTTTGTTTTTGCAAATCATTGGTACATGGAACAGTGAGGCGTATCAGTGTACCCTTCAATGGCATGTCTCACTGTTCTCTTTACGCATAGTTCATTTAGAAATGACGCCATAACTTCAAAATTAAAACATGAAAGACGAAACCTTGCCAAACATAATCTCAAATATCATAGTATTAGGTAACAAAACATTAATATTCATATCTCATTTGTATATCCAATATAACCTTCATTAAACACAAGCCAAAATTTTACTTCTAGAGTGAAAAATTACTAATTATTTTTTCATCACTCACCTTTATAACTAGAATCAAATCGAGTATGAAAATACTGTTACTTTACTCATGCAACATACAACTCCACTGTTACTAGCATCTCAACATCAAAATTTACCATCTAATAAAAAATGTCTCACTGTTCTCCCTGTCTTACCGTACCCACTTCTCCCCTACACCATGAAGTTTTATTGCATTTCTTAACGACATTTTTCAGTTTCTATGTTAGTCTGGAAGTGGATATGTACTCGTAATGTTTAATTCGTATTAAGCGACACATAGTTTATTAATGGTGCAACATAGGAGTTATTTCGAAGTCAATTACATGGTCGAGTAATCATGAAAAGCATACCTTAGTTCTCAGTTCAGGGAACGGCATTAATGTATAACTTTACACTGTAATTAATCATCCATTATGCCATAAACAAGACGTAAAATAATGTGCAGTATTGTTCGAAATACAATTGTGTACAAAACGTAATGAGAGACAATAGACGGGCAGATGGAACACAGAAACACGTATAGAGGATCACTACGCGAGCTGTGAGCACGTGGGATTAATTATTTTTAATAGTCACGGGTCGATTGATTCAGTAATAAGGCACGCAGCACAGCAATATTCCTCGTTCCATTTCTCTGCAACGCGTGTTGTTAGACGATTCTGCAAATTGGAGGTTACAATGTAGGCAAATTGTTATTATTGGAGTCTGTTATGTTGTATCAAGTAATGTTTATTAACGGTATTGAACAGCAAATACGGCTACGTGTGTACATACGCGGATATATACCTTCTAAATGCAACGTTCTTAAAAAGATTTCAGTAAATATAAAATGAACAAGAGCGGAAAAAGTGCTCGAATGCTTTTCATTTCAGAGCAGTTGATATTATTTTACTCAACCAAAATAAATGTAAAATGTATGACATTAAAAAAAAAAAAAAGAAGTAATTTAATATACAGCTTCAATTGAAGTAATTGTCACAACATAAAACTATCAGAAAATTTTTTCTCATATTTCATTGGTCTTTATTTATTATACTAGCCGTGCCTGTGCGCTCCGCTACACCCGTTAGAAATAAATGTAAAGTAATTACGTAATTCAAATAGGACGTTTGATCCAGGGAACATTCGTGTTTGTTAGAAGGATAAATCGTTTAATATGTTACTTAATTTAAATTGCATCCAAATAATTAAAATGCGATCATTTTGGTCCAGAGAGCACTCATTTGGTGCAATGACAATTCCTTTAACATGTTTCTTATTTGTTATTACATGCAACTATAGTTTAATGAAGATTGACATATCATTTAGTTTTAATGTGTAAACTTTATATTACTTGCTACATGGTTCCATTGAATTATGGTAATAACTTAATTTCAACCATTGTTTTCTATGTCTTCAGTAAATGGCGCTTGGCCCACTATGGTTCTGAACCCTTCAAATAACTTAAATAGTGATACAGCATAAACAGTGATATGCAATTATATTTTTTTCTTTCGAAAATGTAAGAATTCACGATCTCCTATGTACCATTGCCATGGAATGAATAAATGTGTTTTTTCTTCCTACTCAAAAATTTTATATTTTGCACATGGGAATTACTGCAGAAACAACAACGCTACAATCTGAGGCGGCGGTGAAAACGTATTGTATTGTTATTTTTAAAATCTATCAGACCTACCAAATTTTGCATAGAATGAAACTTATCGGAAATCATTTTTAAAGAAACTTTTGTTATGTGATATTTTTCACAAAAAAGCAATAATAAGCGAGATATTTCGATTTAATTCAGGCCCCGTTAAATGAAGTATTTTAAATGCCATATAGCCTAAAATCTAAATTACAACGAACTTAATTTATATTTCAATTTTCATCGAAATCCGTTCAGCCATTATCGCGTGAAAAGATAACAAACATCCAGACAGACAGACATACAAACAAAAATGTCAAGAAAGCGATTTTCGGTCTCAGGATGAATAATTATACATGTTAACACCAATTATTTTTAGAAAAGCGAAATTTACCAGAAAATTTTCGGCTACATATTTATTATTAGTATATATTATATTATATTATATTATATTATATTATATTATATTATATTATTATATTATATTATATTATATTATATTATATATATTATATTATATTATATTATATTATATTATATTATATTATATTATATTATATTATATTATATTATATTATATTATATTATATTATATAAAAAAAGTGCGTTGATAACGGATGTACTCCGAAAAAGAAAGTTTTTAATTTGTTGTGGGGCTCTTGAATCTCAGAAGCAACAACTTTTACAATAGCGCAACATAGTCTGCTTGGCTCATTACCCAATTTTTTTTGCATTGCATTTATTGCATATATAGTCTATTTTATGTATTTTAACACAATTCGATTGAGCATAGTTAAAATTTGAATTATAAAATAATGAATTGCTAAGCTAACGTACTATTACTGCATACTAAATCAATACCCTCTGGTTGTTCGTTAATTCTCTGAGATTAAAATGAGTGTGTACATAAATATTATTTTAAGAAATACAGAAAACGAATGTACAAAATAGCCTATGAAATTTTCTGTGCATAAGAAGCTATTTTAATCTTTCCTGTCCTCGATTTACTAAGAAGTTACTGTAATAACATTATAGCAGTATGTCCATCTAGAGAAACTACACTTTCCAATGGTGAAATAATAATTAATTATACAAATCGGTTAATTTAGCTTCCGATATTACTTCATACAAACACAGACACATTGTCTGTAGGCTAAGTTTAATAGCTTTCGATTGTTGCTGTCCAAAGCCCCTTTTTCGATTGTTGTTGTCCAAGGCCCCTTATAGACGAAGTCACTTGTTATTTCATTGCACCGTGTTAGATGGCGTTATTTTAATTTTAAAACTCATTTATCTCATTAAATATCAGTCCTATCAAAATTTTGTAAAGAATAAACCTTATCGGAAATTATTTTTAAAGAAACGTTTGTTATGTAACATTTTTCACAAAAATCAATAATAAGCGAGATATTGCGATTTATTTAATTCAGACCCCCTTATAACCCCCCTTATAAATAAAGTATTTTGAATGCCATATAGCCTAAAATCTAAGTTACAACGAACTTAATTTATATTCCAATTTTCATATAAATCGGTTCAGCCATTATCGCGTGAAAAGGTATCAAACATACAGACAGACATACAAACAAAAATTTCAAAAATGCGATTTTCGGTTTCAGAGTGGTTAATTATATATGTTAGGACCAATTATTTTTGGAAAATCGAAAATTACCAGAAAAATTTCGGCTACAGATTTATTATTAGTATAGATGAGGCTTTCAAGTGCAAAACTCGCCTCATCCAAAAAAAAAAAAAAATAGTTACATACGGGATGTTGTACTTCTTGCAGCTATCTACTGATATAGTAGGTTTGTGCAAATCTTGTCTAACTCCTCTTACATAGAGCTCAGAAAATACTATCAAACGCAAAACTGCACATAGCCATAACGGTTTTTCCTGTTTTCTGACAAATCACTTTACATGGATAAGGCGAGTTTTGCATTTGGTACCCTCATATGTTCGGAAAACACTAACAACATTGAAAAAAACAATTATAATGGTGATTAATAATAGTAGTAGTAGTAGTGGTGGTGGTGGTGGTGGTGGTGGTGGTGGTGGTGGTGGTGGTGGTGGTGGTAGCAGCAGTAGTAGCAGCAGCAGCAGTAGTAGTAGTAGCAGCAGCAGTAGTAGTAGCAGCAATAGCAGTAGCAGTAGCAGTAGCAAAATAATAATTTTATTTTTATTATTTATTTTTGTTTTTACTTACTATAATATTAATATTGGAGAAGATGGAAGAAGGAAGAAAATGGAAAAACATCAATACAGAATCTACGTAAAGATTATTATTTTTTGGTCCTACAGAATATATTTGTTACATCAGCTGCTTGTCTATGCGGATGACGTGAATATGTTAGGAGAAAATCCACAAACGATTAGGGAAAACACGGAAATTTTACTAGAAGCAAGTAAAGAGATAGGTTTGGAAGTAAATCCCGAAAAGACAAAGTATATGATTATGTCTCGTCACGAGAATATTGTACGAAATGGAAATATAAAAATTGGAAACTTATCTTTTGAAGAGGTGGAGAAGTTCAAATATCTTGGAGTAAAAGTAACAAAATAAATTATACTCGGGAGAAAATGAAACAGAGAATAAATATGGGAAATGCCTGTTATTATTCGGTTGAGAAACTTTTATTATCCAGTCTGCTGTCAAAATTCTGAAAGTTAGAATTTATAAAACAGTTATATTACTGGTTGTTCTTTACGGTTGTGAAACTTGGACTCTCACTTTGAGAGAGGAACAGAGATTAAGGGTGTTTGAGAATAAGGTGCTTAGGAAAATACTTGGGGCTAAGAGGGATGAAGTTACAAGAGAATGGAGAAAGTTACACAACGCAGAGCTGCACGCATTGTATTCTTCACCTGACATAATTAGGAACATTAAATCCAGACGTTTGAGATGGGCAGGGCATGTAGTACGTATGGATGAATCCAGAAATGTATATAGTGTTAGTTGGGAGACTGGAGGGAAAAGACCTTTGGGGAGGCCGAGACGTAGATGGGAGGATAATATTAAAATGGATTTGAGGGATGTGGGATACGATAATGGAGACTGGATTAATCTTGCTCAGGATAGGGACCGATAGCGGGTTTATGTGAAGGCGGCAATGAACCTCCGGGTTCCTTGAAAGCAAAGTAAGTAAGTTAGTAAGTAAGTTTATAACAAGAAAAATAATTATTTTATTTTTATTTTTATTTAGGTTTTTGTTTTTACTTACTATAATATTAATGTTGGAGAAGATGGAAGAAAGAAGGAAATGGAAAAACATTGATACAGAATCTACGTAAAGATTATTATTTTATTGTCCTACAAAATATATCTTATGGTAACAATATTAGAGGAAAAAAATTCGCTCCGGAGAACAGCAACAGTTCATATGTCTGTACAGATTACTGTGCATATTACTGTGGAATCTCGTCCACCAAGTCACTCAATTAAGTGCGCTCCTTGTATAATGGCAGGTGACTTAATATAAAATGTCAACATACATGCCCAACTTGGAGTCAGGCCACAAAGGGAAAACACTGGAGGATGGGGGTTCGATCCGGTGCTGTGGATTGGACTTCGGTGTAGCTCAATGGTGAGAGCGCTTGGTAAGTAGAACCAAGGACCCGGGTTCGATCCGCGGCGCCGGAGCGAATTTTTCTCCTGTAATATTAATTAATCAATACAGAAGATAGAAGAAACTACAGGAAACTAAACAACGAACTAAGAAGAGAAATTGATAAGGCCAAGGAAGATTGGATGAAAGAGAAATGTAAAGAAATAGGGGATCTAGAGAGAAAAGGAAGATGTAGTTTAAATGTTTGGACTCCACAAATAAGAATAGAAAGGCTATGTGGTTAATAGAAGACGAAATAGGAAATTAAATAACAGACAAACAAGGAATACTGAACACATGAGAGAAATATGTAGAAGAGCTAAATGAGACATGCAATCTTCCAGATGACTTAGCTATAGAAGACGAAGAAGCCGTGTCAAAAGACGAAAAAGGATTTTCTATTTTAAGGGAAGAAGTTGAAGTAGCGCTTAAGAAAATGAAGAATGAAAAGCAACAGGAGTTGATGGAATCCCCATTGAATTAGTGAACTCCTTTGATGAAGACAAGGAGGAAATTCTATCATTATGCAACAAAATATATGAAAAAGGCGAATGGCCCTGAAGATTTTACGGAGACGGTGTTTCTTTCAATATCTCGAGGGCATTTTGTGCAAATCAGAATCTGATTAACAATATTAATTTGTAGGTGGCCCCTCTATGTCCTCACAAAATATTACATTCATAGTATTAATGTGAGGGTCGATTTCAGTTTTTTTTCACTTCCTAAAAAATTTACATTGATGGGCTTGTCTGTATTTGGACGCAAGCTCCTAGACATCGTCATAGCAAGAAGAATAAAGAAGGTAAACTTGCGAATTCTAAATGAGGCAGAAGAGCAAGTGGACAGCTTCAAATACTTTAGGTGTTCTATAAGCAGTAACATGAGCTGCTGCCAGGAAGTCAAAAGGAGGATAGCAATGGCCAAGGAAGCTTTTAATAGGAAAAGGAGCATATTCTGCGGACCTTTGGGAAAAGAACTAAGGAAGAGACTAGTGTAGTGCTTTGTGTGGAGTGTGGAATTGTATGGGGCAGAAACATGGACATCACAACGAAGTGAAGAAAAGCGACTTGAATAATTTGAAATGTGGATATTGAGAAGAATGGAACGTGTGAAGTGGACAGACAGAATAAGAAATGAAGCTGTGCTGGAAAGAATTGGTGAGAAAGAATGATACTGAAACTAACTTTATTATAATGTAATATGATATGATATAAGATACTTCTGATTGAGGTTCTGGCTGATATGTAAAATCTATTATCAGGCAGTACATATCACTTGACGATATCTGTATCCATCTGAAGTCTTATTATTGTAATACGTAGCTAATCAGCGATGTATGCAATGTAGGGAAAGAACTGGCCACTCTATTCCATTATCTCCTGGCACAGTTGCCTCATAAATGGTGTCATGTTGGTGTGTCACTTGTGAGTTTCAGCCTGTCTTCGGATAGTTACTAAACATGATACAAGATTATTATTATTATTATTATTATTATTATTGGGTTATTTTACGACGATGTATCAACATCTAGGTTATTTAGCGTCTGAATGATATGAAGGTGATAATGCCGGTGAAATGAGTCCGGGGTCCAACACCGAAAGTTACTCAGCATTTGCTCGTATTGGGTTGAGGGAAAACCCCGGAAAAACCTCAACCAGGTAACTTGCCCCGACCGGGATTCGAACCCGGGTCACCTGGTTTCGCAGCCAGACGCGCTGACCGTTACTCCACAGGTATGGACATGATACAAGATATATGATATACTCGAATGCTATGATATGACATAGGATATGATGTGGTATATGATATGATATGATATGATATGATATGATATATGATATGATATGATGATATGATATGATATGATATGATATGATAATGATAAAATATGATAATTTAGTAATATGATATGATAATGTAAAATAAATTTAGAGGAACACTTGTAAAATAAATTATTTATTTATTTATTTATTTATTTATTTATTTATTTATTTATTCATTTATTTATTTATTTATCTATTTATTTATTTATTTATTACTTTGCTAATAATTATAACATAACATATAATGTATACAGAAAAAAACTTTAGCTCGCCCTGAAAGAGGAGAACTCGTGCTCAGGGGCGGATTCCTGAATTGAAATTAATAAGTATACAATACAATTTGTCTTATGTCTACTGTACAATTATAGTATTTAAATTTAAATTTACAATTTTTCAATTTTTATAAAATCCAATAATAACTTTTTAAATTTAATACTAGAACTATTAGAATTGACAACATTAGGATATTTAAATATAAATTTGTTATAATGGGCCTAAATTACTACTATGATTAAATACTGTAACAGTGCTGCATTTTGGTTCAAACAATCTTAAAGATTTCATACCTTTTGTTTCATAACTATGAAAATACAATTCAGAATCATTAATGTCTAAAAACAAACTCTGAGATGGAAAATCAATAGGTTTATGAAGACATATTTTAATTATTTTCTTCTGTAATAAATAAAGTGGATTAAAATTGGATTTAAATGAGCTACCCCATCGTATAATTCCATACATAATTACCGATTGAAATAAAGTTAAATATATTGTGCGTAATAAACTTATTGACAAGTAATTCCTCAATAAAACAAAATAATATACTATTTTACGTAATAATTTTACGTAATTGCATAAGTTAGTGTTTTTTGAAGCTGTGATGCTGAAAATTGGACAATATGTAAATTGGAACATTAAATTAATCTATCGATACAAATTTTAATGGGCCTAAATACAGATTAATTACCTGAAATAACAAATATGAAGAGATCTTTGATTACCGAAGGCACTGACAACTTCTAATTGGTAAGCTTTCTGACATTGCTGTAGTGACGAATGCTAATTATTGCCTTGTTTATTAAAGTCTCTGACAAAATGAGACATTTAAATGAGTTTGAAGTGTATCATGCTCTACTTCTTTTACAAAAAGGTCAATCACTGAGACAAGTGGCTAGAGTGCTTGAGGTTTTTCCTTCCGTGGTGTCCAGGTTACGCAACAGGCACAGAGAGACAGGTCAGTATTGTAGAAGACCTGGCCAGAACCGTAAATGTAAAACAAGCCCCCAGGACGACAGATACATTGTCCTATCTGCTCTTCGACAGCGTACAACAACTGCAAGAGACCTGCAGAATGACCTCTATATGGCTTCCGAAATCCGGGTTTCAGATCAAACGGTAAGGAACAGATTAAGGAAAGAGAATATTCGTCCAAAAAGGCCTGTTAAAACAACGTTTGACAAATGAGCATAAGGAAGCAAGACTTACGTTTGCTGAAAATCATGCGGATTGAAACCTAAACCAGTGGCAGTCTGCTCTTCTCGGACGAATCCAGGTATCGTCTTACACGTTGTGATGGTCGTTTAAAGGTACGGGGACGGTCAGGGGAAAGATGTTCTGTAGGATCTGTACAGGAAATTTATAGATTCCCTGGTGTGGGCCGGAATTATGTACAACAATCGTACGGACCTCGTAATTGTTCCCCAGCGACTAAATGCTGTCCGGTATATCGAGGACGTTGTAGAAGAGCATCTAGTACCTGCTGCCATTGGAGTAGGCCTTGGGTTTCTGTTTGTTCAGGGCACATTCTGCGGTTGTCACCAGGGATTTTCTAGGGGCGAATGAAATTGAGGTAATGGAGTGGCCAGCGATCAGCCTAGATCTCAACCCTATTGAACAATTGTGGAATCTTCTGAATAGGAAAGTCAGGAACCGACATTAAGCTCCACAAACTCTACAGGAACTTGGGGATGCTCTAAAGGAGGAATGAGAGAATATGCCCCAAGAGGAAATACAGAACCTCATTGGGAGCATGCCACTAAGGTGCCAAGCTGTCATCGAATGTAGTGGAGGCCATACACGATACTAGACCTTTATGACGGATGTTTAAATTTGATAAGGACGAGATTAAATTTCTTATATAGTGCAATGTTTTAAAAAGTTGTTTCTTGACATTATTCTTATGTTTTTATTGACATGGAGATAAATGTGGCCATAAATAACCATCAATAATTTACTTCATTAATTTCATGTCTGAACCTTTATCCAATGAAAAAAATATTTAAATAATTCATAGTGTTCCTCTAATTGTATTGAGCAGTGTGTAAAATATAATATATAATGCAGTACACCAGTGATGTCAAAGCAAGCGCATTTTTCTGTCCTTGACGTCGTGTGCGGGCATCATGAGCTGGGTATTGAAGGAGGAATAAGCAACTTGTTGGATTAAGAAAACAGTGGTGCACGAACTTCAAACGGAACGTTAAATTTTATGTCATTTTTATGGCTTATTTCTGTTTGATATTATCTATATTGTCTTTAAAACAAAAGTACTAAAACCAATTTCTTAATATTGTAGTTGTGTTTTAAACGTCAATAATATAATAAACAGTTATGAAGGAATATTCACACAAATTCCATAGTTGTTTAGTACTGTACTTTTGGATGAAACACATCATTCATAAAGAAAGTTATATACCAAAGTAAGAGATTGAGTATGACATGATAAGTTGGAATTGATATTGATGGTACCTTTAACCTTATAAAAGTAATCAATGAACTAATCAAAAAATATTAAGATACAAAGCAAAGTTACCTAGGTACTGTATATGTTTTAAGTGTAACTAATATTCCATAACAAAACTCGTATCGCATTATGCTTTAAGATGATGTTGGTGAGCAATTTCGTATAATCAGAATATTAAACTATTTTCTCGAAATTTACTGAAACTATACAAAACATAGACATGTATCTTTTGCTTATGTTGTAACAGTAGTTCCTTTGTTAATTCATTTCCTTAAAAACATTTTCCATGCAAATATTTTCAAAATTTGTAATGCACTATCTTCAGTAATACGTATTTACGGTATATTAGATTTACGAAAACATTTTTCACTACCTGTAAGACTACTAAATAAATAAGCCTATTTCTGAAAATTTCACTTTTCTATAAAAAAAAGTTGAGAAAATATTCCTTTTGAATAAAAAATCAAACTTGTTGAAAAATGAGCATTAAAATTAAAACTTACATTCTTATAATGCACTCATACTTCTCGGACAAATCTAAAAATAAACATGGATACAGTTTTAATAAGTTCTCTTCCATTTATCTATTGAATCAGTGCTGGCCATCCCTGAATATAGCTCGAACAAACGGCATATACTACCTCTTTCGTCTGTCTCTTTCCTTTCCCTGTAAAGCGCTCAGGCTCTCATGAGCTCTGAAGCGCGCGCTTGCTCCTATGTGCATCAATTGACATGACTGCAGAACACCATAATAAGTGGCATATTTAATTTATTTACTTGTCATTTTTATCTCAAACGCAGTTTCCGAGAAGTAACACGCTGAATCTATAAACTAATTCTGACAACGTCTTGAGAGTTCGATCTTCACTACGATGACTGTTAATGGAAAAATGAAGAAATCCTATCTGATGAAGCGAAAAATCTATCGTGAATTTATGCTCCTAAATTCGTATTTCTGTAGCATCATTTTCACTTGATGTAATATTGAATTTAATGATAAATATACTAAATGGAAAGCTGAAATTCTGTTGGGATTGTGTGCGTAAGTGTACGAGGATGCCCATTTACACGCGGACTGGGTACGCAGATTCATTATGGATACAACCTGCAGGAGAAAGATGAGTGAGTGACACTATGTGCCTGGAGATAAAGTAGAAGCGAGTAGGGCAGGTTCATAATAGTAATCACAAACTGCTCCCAGAACAACCAGCAGGGCACCCCTAAGGCAGCCTCCACGGGCATGATAATTACACGGATAATAGCAACGAACACCTCTTGTGCCCCCAACATCATGAGTGTCAATTGAACAGTTGGATGGAAAAAGGGCCTCAGTGAGAAAATGGCGTTTTGAGAAAAGTCCTTTAAACATTTTAATGTACTGTCCCTTTCTCTTTACTGTACAAAATAACACTCTATGCTTTTGGTAAAGGAATTTGCAACGTTTAAATGATATTTTAGAAGAAAAGCTGTATTCAGCTGATTGATTTAAAAGCTATTGGTGTTTGAAAATTGGCTCTCTCAGGCCCTTTTTCTTAAAAATAGAAAATAAAATATGAACTCAATTTGTTATTTATTATTATGGATAGAAAATTATGTGCTTTTTGCATAATGTAATGAAAATACAACATAATAAAAAGGAACTCAATATATAGGCCTACTCAGTTTATTATTTTTATTATTAGACTGCCTATGCACAGAAAATTATATGCTTTTTCCCGTAATTTAATGAAAATATAATATAATAGAAAGGAACTCAATATTTCAAAAAGATTCTGATTAAACGTCTCAATCACATCACTTTAGAAACTGTCTACCCTAGCTACAATGTCCTCATAGTCACTTGCTTCAACTGATAAGTTTTCATGCCATGCTCCTGGTTCCTCAGTGGTGTTCTTAAACTGTTATTCAAACCAGCTACTTCATCTTCTTTCAAAAACTCATAAAGAATTCTGACATCTCGTATCTTATAAACCTTGAATTTTTTCTTGGGTGGAACAGGAACAATATCACTTAACTTTAATGAAAACTGATCGGTTTCAACTCAAGTGGAAATGGTTCACAGGTACTGTTGTAGGAAGTACAAACCAAAACATCACCGGTAGTATAGTACATTAACTTACAATACTTCTGTAATGTGAAGACTGTACCTTTAGACTTGGGTTTTCTTTGAAAAAAATGGATTCAAGGTTGATCCCCAACTTTTCAGTGTTCCTTTCCCATTAACAACCTCAGCACTCTTACTTATGATGTTATCATAATCAGGTCCAGTTGCAACTTTGCTTTTTCTCTTCAGTTTCTTGGAATGAATGGCAAAATTCCTGTCGCACTGACAGTACGAGTGATCTCGAACAGGAAAAATATAAGAAGCACGCGTTTTAAGTGACACAGCAAGATAGGAACAGAACATAAACATAATCAAATTTTTGTTTTGTCCCCCAGCATTGTCCGAAAACAAAATAATGTCTTCATAATCAACATGAGAACTGTTGCGTTTCCTTTCAATAAAATGGTGCAGAAAAGATGCAACACTTTCTGAATTTTTTTTTTTTTTACTGTCTCAGTGTAGCAATACATCACACTATTTTTAAAATTATGACAATACACGTTAAATACATTATACCATAATAGTCTTTTATAAAACTGACTATTGACATTCAGTTTAGGTACGGGTAGATTTTGACCATAATCAAATTCGATGACCAAACATTTAGAGTTTTCATTCATTGTGTCCAGAACTTTATCCTTTACCTTTTGGTATTCAATAACTTTCCGCTTGTGAATATCTAAATCAGTCTTTGTTCGAATATTACTTGGATTTGCTCCTAGCTGCAGTTAAGACTTTTCGCAAAAGTCATATAATTGTATCAGTTCGCGGTCTTCGAAATGAATATGGAGACATCTAAGAACTTATAGTATCTGTAGTATTTCTTTTTCGGAAAACGGCCTTTCATTTCTTTGTAAAGTTCACGAAAAGATCCATACAGACTTGTTACATCCAAAAAAAGTCAACAAAATAGAGCCGGCTAGTATCCTTACCTCGATAGTGCATTAATTCAACAGATGTAATAGGTGCTCAGTGTTAACTAACAAGCAACCAGTCATCACCAGATAATTTGTTAGGTTTATTTCGGTGATTTCCTCTACTTTATATAAATCTGCTGCTATCCTTAAGTTTTTGTTGAATAATGCTTAACTTCTTAACCTTCCATTTGCATGACAATTGCAGTTGCTTCGAGACTTTTGGTAGAACGTTTTAAACACAACTAGTGACACGTTACAAGTTTGACACAGCCACAATGTGTTTGGGGTTTGACAGCTGATGTCTCCACATTTATCAACATTTATTCACACAGCTCTAACACTGGCAATATTAATGTTACGTTCATGAAATTTCTAAGGCACGTATTTCAAACCCTAAGGACTCCGAGAAAACATTTTACACAAAATGGGCCTGAGTGACCTGAGGCCTCTTTTCCATCCAACCGTTCAATTGATCCGTCAGCAAATACAATACATCAAGCGTCCTCTTCAAGCTAGGAATATAGTCGTAAGCGTTATGCCCATTTAAAGAGAGACTGGCTTGCATTTTCCATCGTTATTACAGAAGCTCGCACTCCTTATCCTGAAAATATACTGTATTTGTAATATAAGATTGTGGAAGGAGTGAAAAGAAGTGTTGGCAGATTGAATTATGCAATGTTGAAGGAAAAGGAAAAACACCGAGAAAATCCTTATCTAACTTTGAAAGAAAAATGAATTGCAAAACTTTTGGGGTGCTATTCATAGACATATCGCTAGGTCGCGCTACAAGCGTGCTAAACTAGCCCCGACTATCGACTGGTTACTTGTACAGCATTCATATATCATACCATATATAATATATGATATGATATCATATCATATAAATCATATCATATCATATATATCTTATCATATCATATCATATCATATCGTATCATATATCATATATATCATATATCATATCATATCATATCATATATCATATCATATCATATATCATATATCATATATCATATCATATCATATCATATCATATCATATCATATCATATCATATCATATCATATCATATCATATCATATCATATCATATATCATATCACATCATATCATATCATATATCATATCATATATCATATCATATCATATATCGTCGACCTGGTTGGCGAGTTGGTATAGCGCTGGCCTTCTATGCCCAAGGTTGCGGGTTCGATCCCGGGCCAGGTCGATGGCATTTAAGTGTGCTTAAATGCTACAGGCTCATGTCAGTAGATTTACTGGCATGTAAAAGAACTCCTGCGGGACAAAATTCCGGCACATCCGGCAACGCTGATATAACCTCTGCAGTTGTGAGCGTCGTTAAATAAAACATAACATGTTTTATCATATATCATATCATATATATCATATCATATCATATATCATATCATATCATATCATATATCATATAGTCGACCTGGTTGGCGAGTTGGTATAGCGCTGGCCTTCTACGCCCAAGGTTGCGGGTTCGATCCCGGACCAGGTCGATGGCATTTAAGTGTGCTTAAATGCGACAGGCTCATATCAGTAGATTTACTGGCATGTAAAAGAACTCCTGCGGGACAAAATTCCGGCACATCCGGCGACGCTGATATAACCTCTGCAGTTGCGAGCGTCATTAAATAAAACATAACATGTTTTATCATATATCATATCATATCATATATCATATCATATCATATATCGCTAACATAGGTTTATGAATACGGAAAACGTTAGTTCGCTGATCATCCACCGGAAGCCCGCGGCCCTAAGGCTTTTCATAGAGATTCTGTCATTTTTACACCTTCGTTTCATAGTAAAACTCTCCTTTCATGTCATCTCGGTTTTGGAAAACATGTCACGTATTTATTATGTTTACCTTGCGTTGGATTGGCTATCTGCTATTGTCTACCCAACAAATTATAAATGACTCGAGATCTGGATAAAACTCCCTTAGCCCCGAATGAGGACACGAGGTTTTTAATACAAGACTACCTTTTTGTTCTGTGGTATTTCACTTCTGGTACTGTAATTTAATTTTAGCAGCATTTATGAGTTATTGCAATTCTTATTGGCTTAATTTTTATAGGCATAAATAATTAAATGCTGAATAATGAGAACTATAATGATATCAAAAATAATGTTGCACTGAGCGCAACAGGATAAATTATATTTTTACGTGTGAATAACACGAGTGCAGTTTTTCTTTCTACCGAGTCGATGTCTATTGAAAATGGTTGATGCCACAAAACAATGGTTCTTGGCTTCGTAAAAGCTCCTTGACATTGAGAGTCCTTCGCCCCAGTGCGTTGCTATGCAACAGGAACCAACGGCCTTCTTCAGACTGAGGTCAAACGCAGGGCAAGATCGAGAAATTCTGCCGCCCCTTGTCGCTCCACTGCACCCCTAAAATTGCCAGTTTTAACCTACGAAAACGTTTTCTTAAGTACATTTCATAATACAGGTTGCAAAATGATTGTATACAGAAAAATTGAGACTAAGAAAGTGACACAAAACTAAGTACTATATTTCAGCTGTGGCACGGTGTGGCGGAGCTATGAGAATCTGAGTGCGCGCAAGAAGCGGTATAAGTCGCAACGATTTTCAAGTCAATATGTTTCGTAAACGAGGATAAATCGAAATGAACGGTGTTTCTTAACGAACTAAATTAATTTAAATATGCATTTTCATTCTCGGGAGGAAATTAAACACAGAATAAATATGGGAAATGCCTGATATTATGTTGGGAAGCTTTTATCATCCAGTCTGTTATTAAAAAATCTGAAAGTTAGAATTTATAAAACAGTTACATTACCGATTGTTCTATATGGTTGTAAACTTGGACTCTCACTTTGGGAGAGGAACATAGGTTAAGGATGTTTGAGAATAAGCTGTTTAGGAAAATATTCGGGGCTAAGAGGGATGAAGTTACAGGAGAATGGAGAAAGTTACACAAAACAGAACTGCACGCATTGTAGACTATTCTTCACCTGGCATAATTAGGAACATTAAATCCAGACGTTTGAGGTGGACGTGTACGGGCGAATCCATAAATGCATATAGAGTGTTAGTTGGGAGGCCGGAGGGAATAAGACCTTTGAGGAGGCCAAGACGTAGATGGGAGGATAATATTAAAATGGATTTGAGGGAGATGGATATGATGATAGAGACTGGATTAATCTTGGTCAGGATAAGGACCAATGGTGGGCTTATGTGATGGCGGCAATAAACCTCCGGGTTCTTTAAAAGCCAGTAAGTAAGTAAGTGAGTAAGTGTGCATTTTCATTAAATCAAGCTCGACGAACTGGAGCAGTTTCCTTGTGAGACCAGGTCGATGGCATTTAAGTATGTTTGAATGCGATAGGCTCATGTCAGTAGATTTACTGGCATATAAAAGAACCCCTGCGGGACAAAATTCCTACACACCGCTGACGCTGATATAACCTCTGCAGTTGCGAACGTCGTTAAATAAACCATAATTTAAATTTTATCATTTTAAATATTAAACCCGGTCTCATAGAAGTTGTCATATACCATAGCATTTTCAATTGTTTGCTTTGATATTTTCAAATCTTACTGGTACAATTTTGTGCTACACGTGTTTATTATTGTAGGACAAAAAGATTTGAGTGAGAAATAATTAGTTATTGTCGAGTGACAGAAGGTATAAGATCGGTTAGCTAGAATGCCTAAATTCAGTAAACCATTGGAAAATAAACTTCATGTTTACGTTAGTGAATTTGGTGCCATGTGTTTTCAACCGATGGAACAGTTGTGTTATGTAAGGTTTGAGAAAAGACAGTTAATCACGAAAAAAACGTATTTTATAAGTCATCATGTGTCAACTACGAAGAAAATGTATAATTTAAATTTATTGCTGAAATGTATTATGCCTTTTTAAAATTTATAATACCGTTTTAAAAATTTATTGTGCCATATTTTTACTTTTTTATTGCCTTTTTTGCCTGCTTATTTTAATTATTATAAATGCCTAAACATCTGGGCTCTAATCATAAGATTAACTATACATTTGTAACAAAATATTTATATTTATTTATTTGTTTATTTAACCTGGTAGAGATAAGGCCATCAGGCATTCTCTTCCCCTCTGCCAGGGGATTACAACTACAATATTAAGAATACAATTACAATTATAATGACAATTAATATTAAATTTACAAATATAATAAAAATCAAAGTACTAAAAGATTAACTGATTAATTAAAGCTAGACAGTTTATTGTAAAAGCTAAGAAGAGAGAAGCATTTCTTTTATTGATTAAGTAAAAATTATACCTACTCTATGCAATAAGAAAATGCTTAATAAGTTTGCTTTTGAACGCTACTAAATTCCGACAGTCTCTGATGTCACTGGGTAGGGTATTCCACAAGCTCGAGAGCGAGATTGTGTATGATGATGAATACGATGATGTCTTATGTGTTGGTATGGCTAGTATGCGGCTATTTTATAGGCCTAATTATATCACTAAATTCTATAGAACATGCTTATTATCTTGTATGAAAATAAGAGTCATCATTTAAGTAAAAAACAATTATGTTACATATAGGCTTAGTATTTTTATTCGTTTTCGTATGACTTTCATTTTTCATGTTTGAAGTGAATATATTCCTATTCTTCTTCTACAAACGCTATAACATAATGGTAACATAATGTAGGTGATTTAGTCTTTTTGAACAAACATATGTCAGGCCATCCTGGACATTAAAACGATGGGAAAACGCGAAACTTCAGAGGTCAAGCAAAACGCAAGCAACAAAAACCCAGTTACTTACAATGGATACAAATCCCTGTCCATGCAGACAATTGAACCACGGGTCGCTCGGTTGGGAAACACAAGTGCTAGCCACTCAGCCATATCGGCCGACCGAAGTCAATATCTACCGTTCAAAAGCCTTCATATTCGAAAAATCGCAAATTAGGTTTGTGTGGCTTAATTTTTTGCGGATTCTGTGTTCCATTCTAACAGAAGCCAGTCTTTTCAATCGAATTTCGCCGTGGTAGAGTGTAATAAAGTATAATGGGTTCAACTTCTGACTTTCTATGTTTGATCCATTGTCGAATCCCTAGTCGCTCATATTTTCGATTGGAATATCCATGTCTAACATTTCTTTATGAATAAATTCAGTTAATACTGTATATGTGTGAAAGATTCTACAAAATTAGAACGGAGGAAATGCTCAACCGTATTGATATCACATAGATCAATAACAGCAAATTTTACAAGTAGTGTTAATGCGTAATTGTTCATAATAAATTAAACCTTTTAAAAAAGGAATTTACAAAATTATTCATGATATGTAATATTAACAAATGTATGTATTTTTTACCTTTCATTTCTGTCGACTATATTCATGTTTTATGGAATATCACTGGCTTTTGCTTGATTGTCAATTTATATTAAAGGTGTTTTTGTGTCTTTTTCTCTTTCTTATTTTTTTTTTACTCTTGGGTAAATTAAGTTAATTACTGTATTTAGTAAATTATCTTTATATATTTTATGTCATATTATTGGCTAAGACCACACCGTACACGAGCCTGGCTCTTACGGTAATGGTTAGAAACATTTTTGTTTTATAATTTTAATTTGTACACGCTAGCTAGTTAAATAAATAAAATTTAGAATCGCATATAAGTAGGAATTTCGTAAACAAATCTACTGCAATGCAAAAAAAAAAAAAAAAAACTTGATCCCAGAATAAAATATTTCACCACTTAGATTGAGAGTAGCTACAGTGTGCAACATTTGGCTCTCTGAACAGTAGAAACTATTTCATGGCCCCAAAAAGGAGAGAAGTGAAAACCTTTTGAAATTTTTGCAGCGCATATGAATAGTATTGTCACACAAATGTGCCAATAATACTCTACATTATTTCTATATATTTAAGTGTTTCGCATTATGAAAATAAACAATTATTTATAGAAGTTGCAATGTACAAAGTAGACTGAGCATATCAGAGGAAAAAATGACAATACAGTAATATGAATGTTTTAAATGGGAGAGATCTGTGTATATATACATATTTTATGTATAATATTAACTAGAGACATGATTTCTTTGTACAAGACTTCTACTAATATCAGAAATTATGCATTTAAGTTTCAGGTTGAGTAGTGTGTTATTTAAATTAAAAAAAAGAATTGTATATTTTCAAAATGTCTTTTCGCTCGAAATTTCAAGTACCGTGTATTACATTTTTTCTGCAATAACATTGTTCTCTTTAGAAAGTTCCTACGTGTTGACGTTTTTTAGTTTTACCTTCTAAACATAAAGGGATATGATAAAGTCTAAAATCATATTTATAAAATTTACATAGTAGAAGCATAAATTTGATTTCTTATTCAAAACTTTTCATTTTTTAAAAACAGTACCTTTAAGAACATGTAGTAAAAAGTTAAGCTTCTAGCATAATATTTGTGGTATCTTTAGCAATGTGAATGCAGATAAGTGGGAGGTGGAAAGGAAGAAAAGACGGGAAAATTAGTTTAAAACTTTGCATGCATTTTAAACTTCCTGACCGCAGCCTTTTTAAAGATGGCATAATTAAATACACAACTGCCATAGGGTTTTAGAGCTTCGTCAAAATGTGAAATAAGCATCAAAGCTTCATTTTGTACAACAACAACAACAAAAATACTAAGAGGTTAAAATATGATTTTAGACCAAAAATTACCAAATTTTCACTCGTCACTCCTTAATGTTTCATATTACAGTTTCAAAAAGGATTACTAACATTATTTATGAGAATAGTGTCATTGGTTATCACCTCACCTCATCTCACTACATCTCGCCAAAATATTGTAAACAATTTTAGAAAATTGCAAAATGGTAAAATTGTAAAATGTTGTAAAAATTTGTAAAAATTGTAATTGTAATCTTGTAAAATTTTGACTTGTTCTACAGCTTAAAGCTTCATTGCTAATGTAAGATATATGGAATATAATAAATGAAATGAAAAAACTGATGGATGTATGTATGTATGTATGTAATGTATGTATGTATGTATGTATGTATGTATGTATGTATTAACACTACAATTGGGTATACACCCGGTGGCAGTGATATATAATATACAATAATACCATTATAATTCTACAATAATTACAGCAATAAAAGAAAAATAAAAATAAAATAAAATAAACCTAAATTTATTTCTAACTATAAATAAATAGATGCAATAAACCTAGGATTATAAATAAAAACTATTCTATAATAACGCCTACAATAAGCAAAAGTAAACCTAACTTATAAGTACTTCTATTTCACCCAACTATTACCAGTTTAAGTAATTACATATCATCTTAATTAATTACAAATCAACTTAACTAAATACCATCTTAATTAATTACATATCACCTGAATTTATTTACATATCAACTAAATTACATATCATCTTAATTAATTACACATCAACTTAATTAATTACATGACACAACTTAGATATTTACACTACAATTACATTTTCAGTATACCAGCATTATTATAAAACCAATATAAATTACATATCATCTTAATTAGTTACACATCAACTTAATTAATTACATGACACAACTTAGATATTTACACTGCACCTATAATTACATTTTCAGTATACCAGCATTATTATAAAACCAATATAAATTACATTTCATCTTAATTAGTTACACATCAACTTAATTAATTACATGACACAACTTAGATATTTACACTGCACCTATAATTACATTTTCAGTATACCAGCATTATTATAAAACCAATATAAATTACATATCATCTTAATTAGTTACACATCAACTTAATTAATTACATGACACAATTTAGATATTTACACTGCACCTATAATTACATTTTCAGTATACCAGCATTATTATAAAACCAATATAAATTACATATCATCTTAATTAGTTACACATCAACTTAATTAATTACATGACACAACTTAGATATTTACACTGCACCTATAATTACATTTTCAGTATACCAGCATTATTATAAAACCAATATAAATTCTGTATACCAGTTATGAGATAAAAATAAGTAATAGACGTACAAATCTGGATTTCTGATGTAGCTCCCTGTAAAGCTGACTCAAATAATTTTAAGGAAAAAATTGTTCGGGGACCGAATATTTAAACATGACATTAGAAACCACTAAGTCACACGAACTGTCAAACTTGAGAAATTTGTGCGAGGTTAGTTGAAAAGAACGAGAGCTGGTTATTCTGATTTCTTCTACTTCATCGTCATACAAGTACATGATTCCGTCACTCTAAAAACAGACACTGAAAGTAAGTTTCTTTTCTGCAGCATTATATTTTCATATCCTTCCATTCATTACCTTTTCTGTTATTTTTCTACTCCCATCGGTGAACGGTGTTGAATGCTGTAACATCTTATCTTTCTCTTTCACTGAACACTTGATGAAACGCCGGCACCTAGTTATCGTCGCTGTGTCACAGACTCGAGCATCTTTAAAGAATGGAATTTAGAAAGGACACGTCAACAAGGACAGTCTGCACTTCAACTTTACAAAAACAGGCTTTTTCCTACGTCAAGATGTCATTCACTTGTATCAATGAAATTATGTTAACAGGAGAAAAATATTACTTATCTTAGATTCTTGTGTTACATTCTTCAAAAAGCAGTGGTGATTGATTTGCCTTTTAATTTCCTAGTATTTCAACAAAGAGTCAAAATATGACTTCGCCTCACATGCGAAAAAGTTCTCTTGCAATTTATTCAGATTATACTGAACAACAAGAATTTTGCTCCGACTTAAACAATGTATCCCTTATGATTTGGTGTGCGCTGAATCCGAAAATTTATCTCTGTTCTTCGTATCACGTAAGGTTTTTAACATATAGGCTACTATGATTTCACTTTTCGATTAGCAAAATCAAAACAAAAGCCAATGCATTTTATGCGTTTCTTATGATTTTGGCATGCTCCTTTGTACTTTTAATAAATAAACAGATATTGGTCCCTTCTAATCAGTAAATTTCATAAGAGTTCAAAGTGAGGTCTACGCAATGAACAAAAAAGAGTGTGGTTTTCAGTGTTTAAAAGAAACGTTTACAAGTTTTAGTGAAGGCAAATTAAAGGAGGACATTTTCATTGGTCCACAAATTCGCAAAGTTATGGCTGACTCCTTGTTTGAGGAAAAACATGCCGTTAAGGAAAAAATAGCATGGAGCGCTTTCGAAGATGTTTGCTGAAATTTCCTTGGAAATTCTAGAGCAGACAACTACATCGAAATTGTGTAAACCATGTTAAGTGCATGTGAGAAAATGGGGTGCAATATGTCTCTCAAAATTCACTTTTTACTGTCTCATTTGGATTTATTTTCTCCTAACCTGTGAGCGGTAAGCGACGAGAATGGGAAAATATTTAATCAAGAAATGACTAAAATGAAAAGGCGATACAAAGGAAGATCATCATCCAGCATGCTTGCAGATCATTATTGCTTCCTTGTAAAATACAGTCCTGGGTCTAGTTAAAAACGGAAGTCATCCAGAAAACCCTTTCAAATAGTAAGTTCCAATTCCGAGATTTTTCCCATTAGACAGATGAAATAATTTTATTGTTATGTTTTTTTGAGTTTCAAACTATATCCAGTACACATTTTTCAAATAGTATGAGGCATTTTGAATCTCTAGTCTGTTGTAATTTTATCACTAGCAGTGAAAAATAAAAAATATAAATGGGTTTCATAAAAAAATTGAGTTCACTTTCTCCGGAAAATGGTACGTGATGGAGCAATTTGGATTTTTAAATTCATATTTATTGCACACATATTAGTATTATTAACCTATTTTTATTTCGGAGCAAGACAAAAAGTAAAAATTTGTTGTTCAGTGTTATTAAACCATTGTTAACTGAAAAACGACATACATTTTGCATAATCAGTAAAGTAAAACTAATCAACCAATATATAAAGCGTTGTGCCAAATGGCAAGTCTTTCACTGCAAACCCAGAATTCTGCAGTCTTTCCTATTTTCAGACTTCCTCTTATTCTCCGCATATGATCCATATATCTTAATGTCGTCTGTCATCTGATATTTCTTTTGCCCCGAAATCTTCTCCCGTTCACCATTCCATCCAGTGCATCCTTTATTGGGCAGTTTATTCTCAGCCAGCGTCCCAACCAATTCCTCTTTATTTTCCTCATCAGTTTCAGCATCAATATTTCTTCACCCGCTCTTTTCCACACAGCTTCATTTCTTATTCTCTCTTCATTTCACACGCTCCATTCTTCTCCGTACACACATTTATGCGATGAATATTACATAAGTAAAAATCCTTGGTGTAAAATATATAAATTTCATTTCCTTCCATGAAATGTTTTAAACAAAATTTATTTGGTATAACACGAAGAATGTTATGTCGGTGCTTTAGAAATAGAAATATTTAGATTTACTAAATGCGAAAAAATTTTTAAATCGGCAACTACATTAATTTTGGCACATTTGAAGTCTGAAATAATTTTTATGTATAAACATAATATTGTTCTTGATTACATGTTTTAATCCATGCGGTGCCTGAATGGTCAGACCTTCGACCTGGCACGCAGGCGGTCTGGGTTCGAGTCCAGGTCAGGTCTGGGATGTTTAATTGAAAAATACATAGTGGAACTTGTGGCATACAAGGTCGCAGTTGGATTTTTCTCGGGGTTCTCCCGTTTTTCCCCATATTAGGCATCAACAACATTCAGTCGCTAATTCTCCATTTCGTCATCATTCCATAGCATTACCACAACACCTGCTGGCTATGCACGGAGGGGGCTGGCCTAGGGACGAGGGGATTACCTGCAGGAAACCTGGGTACGCAGCAAACTGTGTAGTCAGCCGGTATGGGTTTGGGAATGCGCCTAGCCTGAGGGTTAGCGCAATAGATCATAGCTTGTGGCAGTGCTGGGCCTTATGCCCCACTCCCGTAAATCGTCGCTTTGGTAGTGAATGGTTCTATTCCACAGTGAGCAAGTTTCGAGATAAAGCGATTTGAAATTTTTGTGCAATCAGAAAAATTACATTATTGAACATTTTGAGAGTAAATTCGGAATTGAAATGGATTTTATGTTTTCATACAATTAAAAAGAATGCTATACTCTATTTCATTTAATTAAAATATATTAATATCAAATTTATATTTTATAATGTGGCTTAGAACCTTTCACCATATTTATTAATGAGGAATTATCTAACTTAAAATGAATAAAGGACATAACCCAAATCTGATAATATGAAACAAAAGTATTGTAGATGATGCTAAAGACATGTATTTTATTTAAAATATTATTAATTGCGGAAACATCAGTGTATTAATCCTTTTTGGCATCAATTTTTATTTGCAGCACAAGACAAAAAACTATTCTAAGTAATTATTCAAGGTATCCCCAACCTCATTTAAGGATAAAAAATAAATTAATGTCAAATATCTTCAGGTAGTATAGAAATGTTTCCAAATTAAGTATTTACACTTAAGCTATAGGCCTAGATACTATATTTTTTTAAATTCGGACAAACTGCTTTTGAAAAAGTGATGTACACAGGCGTGAAAGGGTTAATACTACATTGAGCAAATGATACAAAGCATTAATTATATTTGTCATCTTCTTCTTATGACGTTACTGTATCTGAGTAGAGCATGCTGTTATCAGTAGTAAGAAAATCTGTTTCTCTTCGTTTAGGTATCTTTTGTCACTGTGATGGTTTATCAGTTGAGCAGAAAAGCTCTTAAAATCAAAGAAAACAGCGACGTCCATTTCAACTAGTGTGCCCTATAGAAAGGGTTTTGTATTTTGGCTGTTCGGGCAATAGTATACCATCTATCTGTGGTAAAAATATCAATCTTGTCTCCTCTACCTTCAACGTCAGAATAGATACTATCACATTCCCTTTCAGAATGACCAAAGTCCATAAATTTTTGGTTAATCACGTTGATAGGTAACATCGTTACAGCATGCAGGAACATAACCACATTTATTTGGTTACGGTTTTGTTCTGATGCTGTATCCAAATAGTCGCTTCTTGTACTGCTGGATGAAGATTTCTTAAAATTTCCCAAAGACACATTGCTATTTCTGAGGATCTTCATGCCACATAAAATTTACAGCCTCAGAGTTACCCAAATTATATGTAGTCAAATTAAAAGTTTTCAATTTCTGTATGTAATATAGTTTCCCAATGTTCAACGCTGGTGTGAGAAGAATTTTTACACATACATTGTGAAACAGGAAAATGAATTTTTAGATTTAGCTCTTCTTTTATTATCTATTTTATATTCACTTGCTTCCTGTTTTCTAGCCACATCCAGATCAATATTTTTCTTGAAGTTCTTGTTATCCTGCCTCATCTTTGTTATTAAAAGCATATAGAAATCACATTGATCCTTTTTCGGCTTGTGGAAACCATAATTAAATTCAATGGTGATTTTTTTATAATTGGCCTTCTCAGGAGTTATGCCCAGTTCTGCACACTATTCTTTATAGTCACTGTATAGAGCCTGTTTTCGGATAAGCCAGAAGCAAGGTACTTCATTTTAGTAGAACTTCGACTGTAATGTGAATGATACTACTGGTAATGGCTATATTATGAGACCTTATTATATTTTTCGCACTCTCTGTTTTCTTGTGTGGTAGTGGTTTCTTACCCCTTTATCTGTCTCTACTGTACCGGCATTTGTAATTTATTTTCCATTTTGTCGGATTTCGTTTCCTTTTCTTAGTTAAATTGCTGTCCTCTCTTATATCTTCAGTCCTCTCGCTTATCTGATTTTTCTCAACTTGTTCTGTTATCTTCTGTCCATCAGAGTGTCCTGGTGATTCTAAATTATCTTCAGAAGTAGTCTCTTCATCATCCCCTTCTGGATGGTATGGCCGATCATTGTCACTTATATCCCCAAATAATTCATCATTACTGTTTTCAAAGCCTGGATTTATGTCAGAAGCTGATTTTGATGGCTCAGTACACAAAAAATAATCAATCAATGATGCCACAAGTCTAAATTCCTAAGCTTCCAGAAATTAAAAATAAGATAATTTAAGCATTTTATGTGGTTTAAGTCTCTTCACAATTCACAACATTTCCAGCATTCCTGTTCAAATGAAATAGTGAATGGATGTAAGACACTTGCAGGTGGATTAAGACCCTTCACAACCGTACAAAAGTTCCAGAATTTTTCCTTCCAATGCAACTGTGAATGGATGTAAGACACTTAAGTCTATTCACAATTCATTAATTGTGGTATAGGGCCTTTCACAAAATTCAAATATCTCTTTATTTTTTAAACTAATCGCATATTACCTTTAACAAATGTAAAATTTAGACTTCTTAGACTCCATAAATGGTTTTAAGTCAAAAATCAAAATTTTGTGGGTTAGGCCCCTTAACCACCAAAGCGACGAAATATCATTCCAATTCTATTAATGTTTTAAGTTTTATATAAGTCTACAGTATATTAAAATGTATTTGTGAAACCTGCTAGTCAAATTCTATCGAATTCTAAAAGTTTTATATCTTTAACAACTTTCTTTAAATGAAATCGTGTATTCAAATTATGTGTCAGTGTATAATGAAAATTTGCCCATTGTATTTCTCGTAGTCATAGAGCTGATTTATTTCATATCGTTTCTAATTTTTTCCTCTGCGTCTTCAACAGTTTTAGGTTAATGTTGATAAACCTTGGACTTCATTTGACCTCAAAGGAAGAAATTAAGAGTTTGGAATGATCTAGCCGGCCACTTAACGCCCTCTCTTATTCCGAATTCGGTAAACAAATGTTTGCAATTTACTTTAATTTCACCTCGCAAACATTTTAAATATTACTCATAATTTAAGTTTCCTTCTATAAAAATGTAGACTAATTTGTTGTTTTCCAATTAAACTTGTCAAATATGGCTACTCTCTGTAGGAGCTGTGGAGTTTGCGGTTAAGCCATCTAATGACAGTTGTCGGGAGGTCAGTATCAAGAATTATTAAGATTGACTCTGCCAATTAAATGGAAAATTGCTGCATCCTGAAAATATGGAGTGACACACACAAGGTTGGGCTTTGATTCGCCTTCTCAATTACGTTTCACAGAACTCAGTCTCTCTCCCAGATCCTTTTCACTTAAATCTTGCAACAGCTGAATTTTGCATGAATATCATAGTTAACTTCCAGACTGGTACATCACTGATATTGTAGTTAAGTGCCACCCATCATACAGCTTATGTGAAGCTTCCTGGATAGATGACAACATATCTTCTTAAGTTAGTCATTTAACGACGCTGTATCAACTACTCGGTTATTTAGCGTCGATGGGACGGATAGTGTATATATTCATTTCATTTTTTTTTAATTTTCATTTTTATTTTTATTACTTTTTTACACTGCAAGTGTGTAAGCACAATATAAACAATACACAATAAAATTACAATACACAATATAATTTTACAATACATAATACAATTATATACACAATACAATAAGAATTTGAGGGAGGTGGGATATGATGGTAGGGACTGGTTTAATCTTGCTCAGGATAGGAACCGATGGCGGGCTTATGTGTGGGCGGCAATGAACCTCCGAGTTCCTTAAAAGTAATTTGTAAGTAAGTAAGTATACAATAAGAATACACAATAATTACAATTAATAATAATATATAAAATAACCTAATGAATAAGTGAACCTAATTTTACATTACAACCTACATATGTATAGGTGTCGACCTGGTTGGCGAGTTGGTATAGCGCTGGCCTTCTATGCCCAAGGTTGCGGGTTCGATCCCGGGTCAGGTCGATGGCATTTAAGTGTGCTTAAATGCGGCAGGCTAATGTCAGTAGATTTACTGGCATGTAAAAGAACTCCTGCGGGACAAAATTCCGGCACATCCGGCGACGCTGATATAACCTCTGCAGTTGCGAGCCTCGTTAAATAAAACATAATCTTAATCTTATGTATAGGCCCTACATAAGTTTCACATTGGTACTGATAATAATCTTTCACTTTCCTCTCATCTCACTCACTGTAATAGCACTGTGACACATTTCATTGAAACTTTAGAACATATTTCACTGGCACTATATAACACATTTCTCTTACACTATAGAACACATTTCATTGACACTATAAATTATATCACTGATCGGAACTAAACACTGCACTGTAAAAACATCTCATTTAAACGAGTTTGGAGTGTATCATGCTTTACTTCTATTACGACAAGTTCAATCACTGAGACAAGTGGGTAGAAAGCTTGAGGTTTCTCCTTCTGTGGTGTCCAGGTTACGCAACAGGCACAGAGAGACAGGTCAGTATTGTAGAAGACCTGGCCAGGACCGTAAATGTAAAAGAAACCTCCAGGATGACAGATACATTGTCCTATCTGCTCTTTGAGAGCGTACAAAAACTGCAAGGGACCTGCAGAATGACCTCTATATGGCTTCCGAAATCCGGGTTTCAGACCAAAGGGTAAAGAACAAATTAAGGAAAGAGAATATTCGCCCAAAAAGGCCTGTTAAAAAAAGCGTTTGACAGATGAGCATAAGGCAGCAAGACTTACGTTTGCTGAAAACCATGCGGATTGAAACCTAAACCAGTGGCAGTCTGTGCTCTTCTCGAAGGAATCCAGGTATCGTCTTATACGTTGAGATGGTCGTTTAAAGGTGTGGGGACGGCCAGGGGAAAGATTTTCTGTAGGAGCTGTACAGGAAATAGATAGATTCGATGGAGGTTCCATAATGGTATGGGCCGGAATTATGTACAACAATCGTACGGACCTCGTAATTGTTCCCCAGCGACTGAATGCTGTCCGGTATATCGAGGACGTTCTAGAAGAGCATCTAGTACCTGCTACCATTGGAGTAGGCCCTGGGTTTCTGTTTGTTCAGGATAATGCCAGAGTACATTCTGCGGCTGTCATCAAGGATTTCCTAAGGGAGAATGAGATTGAGGTAATGGAGTGGCCAGCAATCAGCCCAGATCTCAACCCTGTTGAACGCTTGTGGGATCTTCTAGATACGAAAGTCAGGAACCGACATCAAGCTCCACAAACCCTGCAGGAACTTGGAGATGCTCTAAAGGAGGAATGGGAGAATATCCCCCAAGAGGAAATACAGAATCTCATAAGGAGCATGCCACGAAGGTGCCAAGCTATCATCAAATGTCGTTGAGGCTATACTAGACCTTTATAAAGGGTGTTTAAGTTTTGTAAGTAAGTACAAGATTAAATTTCTTATATAGTGCAATATTTTAAATAGCTGTTTGTTGACAATATTAATTTGTTTTTATAATAATAATAATAATAATAATAATAATAATAATAATGGTTTATTTTAACTGGTAGAGTTAAGGCCATTCGGCTTTCTCTTCCACGCAACCAGTATGATAGAAAATTACTATAATACTATGGATATAACATAATTAATACAATAGAATACAATACAATTCAATCCAATACAATACTACACATAATTAATATAATACAATGACAATTCTTTTTATCTTCGCAACACCAATAAAATAATTATGTAATAATAATAATAATAATAATAATAATAATAATAATAATAATATAATAGTAATGATAGTAGTAATGATAGTCACACTTAAATTAAATTATTAAACTCGATCACAATTAAGCTTCATTTTGACTGCGTCCGTAAGAAATCGTTTAGCCTTTTCTTGAAAGTGGTTATTGTCTGGCAGCCCCTAATCTTCTTAGGTAGAGAATTCCATCCACGGGGGATTGAGACAGTAAAAGAGGATGAATAGTGGGATGTTCTGGCATGGAGATAAATGTGACCATAAATAATAGGCTTTACTTGATTAATTTCATGTCTGTACTTTTATTCAATGAAAAAATCCTTAAGTAATTCATAATGTTCCTATAATTGTTTCGAGCAGTGTATTTTGTTTTAAAACGGTATGCAATCGTAATATTGTTAGTTTTAAATAAAGTAAACTACAGTACAGTTACGTAGGCCTAATACAAATTTAATATTGTTTTGGTATAGCGTAGTTATTCTCTAAAGGATTTATGTATTTATTTTTAATATTAGTTAATTAGGCCTACGTAGGTTCCAATAAACCTAAAGTACATGTTTCGATATCGTGTCAAATTTTTAACAATATGAAACTGTCTTTGACAAATCGTTTCAGTATTTATGGCAATATTTCACACATTTTTGTGAAATATTCAACTGAAAGAAATATTTTATCGTATTGAAGTAGCTTTCGAATGGACGTAGACAAACTACAGGTGTCTAATATTCTACACAATAATGACATAATGACAGCTATGGTCCTGGTATATGGTTTGCAATCACTTCAATTTATATAGTAAGTCTGTCTCCGCATAATATCAGCTGAAATTGCAATTTAGTCCCATACGAAAATATTACATCATAGTAGAAGTGAAATTACTAGAAAGACATAACAAAATTTTCATAAAGGCGTACATGAAAAGTAAAAGAGACAAAACGGAGTAACCACTGTAAAAATATAAAATTGATTGGAGTTTTAGGGTGACATAAATTATTATATGCTGATCAAGAAAGGTTTCTGATGTGGAACAGAAACTCGAGAATCCATGATGGTAATGATGATGCAGATGTAGCTTCATATATATATATATATATATTTTTTTACATTGGGGAATTTAATTGAAGCGAATTTTATTATGGCAGGCAGAGTAACTATCTCATGGCCTCATGTTATATTGCTACCAATGCACTTCATTAGAACCAGGTACCCAGCTTCGAAGCCGTTATTAGCCCTGTGAACTTACAGTATATTTATTTTCCCCTATTATCATATTACAGGATTATCTAAGAAATTAGCAATTTCTTTGTGATAGTAGAAGAGAAGAGAGTGGGGGACAGGAAGTGGTTCGTGGCACATTTCTTTTAGGGCTCATCCCGACATTTGTATTATTATTCAAGGGAAACCACGGAAAAACCTAGAGCAGGATGATGAAGTGTCGTGCTGACGACAAGCCAATTGGCTTCAGTGGAGTCTGTAGCCTACATATTAAGGTGGAAGGTTGTCTTTAATCATGATTTAATATACAAATACATTAAAAATCTATAAAATTTATTTACAAGAAAATATGTACAGTACAGGTATGCAGCCAATAACGTGATGACCCTGAAACAGAGAAATAACATTATTAGTGCATGAGTAGATTTATGTGTGTCTGTCGAGTCATATGGTTGTTAACCCTCAAACGGAGTTGTGACTGTTTTATGACATAAGTGGAGTTGTGGGGTCAAAAACGATACCACTACAAAAGGAGATAAAATATTAATTTTGTTCACTTTTTAAGATGATGTAATAAGAATTTCAATTATTATTAAGTTTTTTTACATAATTTAAGGACATATAACTAATATGAGTACAATATAATTATTAGTAATTTGTGCAAAACTTTGAAAAACAATAGATTATAACATAATGTAACACTGAAAATCTGTATGACAATTTTGAGTTAATTTAAAATTATTGTAAAAGTTAAAGTTCCATTTTATCATATTCTCTTCATAACCATCGCATTCAAATGTAGTAATCACAATAAAAATGTCAGTCTGGTTGCATACTTTGCTGTCAAACTGGATATCCTTTATTCTCCACACTCTCTACATGTAACTGATCGGCAGGCATGGCAAACTGGACGGTCACAACTAACACAGTACTGGTTTGTCTCCTTCTCTTTTGAACGAGGACACAGCGCGCAACGTTTTCTTTTGGATTTCTCGCGTGTTTCTTCATTCTTTGGCAGAGGTTCCTTCAAAATACTGGAAACAATCATTCTTAGTTCTTTTGGGAGTCGGTCATTTACAAGCCTTTCATGTAGGTATGGCTCTGTAAGTTGCCTTCCTAGCGTTTTCAGGAATCCAAAGCGGGAAATGGGTATATAGTCCTTGAATGATGTCTGTAATATGTAAGAATTGACACCAGTAATATTCAGAATTGCCATATTCGGGTTCGTCTGCTGCTACTATATGTAATACACTTTTGGTCAAGGCTATCTACTCCCCCTTTTGTACTATTTTAAAAGGAAATAATTTCAGGCTTGCCTGTCTCAGGATCTGTGTCTACTGAATGATGCATGCTAGAGAGCAAAATAACAGACTTTCCTTTCTTAGGCACGTGAGAAATTAATGTGCGGTCATTTTGCAAACCATATTCAGTTGAGCCTACTTTACGTTTCCTGTCTGCCTGAAATTCTTGTGGAATGTCTTTCTTGTTTTTCCGCATCGTCCCTACATAAGTTAGTTTACGTTCTTTGAGTGCGGAAACTAACTCCATGGAAGTGAATTAATTGTCAGCTGTAACATTTCTGTTACTTCCACAAATAGGCTTCACTAATCTCAGTACTTATTGTGTTGGTTTCTGCAGCGTTTTTTCTTGTGCAGCCAGACCTAGCCCATCACTGTCTTTCCCAGCATATACATACATACATACATACATATATATATATATGCATTCAAGAGATAATTAGTGTTAGCATCAGACAAAATCATAATTTTCAGCCCATATTTCTCTGGTTTACTAGACATGTAAACCCTAAATTTGCAGCGGCCACGGAAACCTACTAGCATCTCATCTACATAGGCATAAGAACATATATTACAGCAAGCCTGAGAGTTTTCAACCATTTTGTGAAAAATATAGGACACTGCTGCACATGGATCAAGTTCTTCCTTGTTGCTCGTGTTGGAAAATCATCAAAACGCAAGCAATATATCAAAATGTATGTTCGCCTGACAAAAGGAATGGCACGGAAAATATCCCTTCCAGTACCATCAGTTGCAAACATGGACTCGAAACTTTCATGGTTTTATTTGAAAACTGCTGTGTAATATAGGAACCCGAAAAGTGCCCTCAGCTCTACTGCATTAGTGTCTCTCAGTTCTGTACGAGTTGTATCAGAAAAATTTGCTCTGTAGGAAGTAATTTTCTCATTTGTGTGTATAATAATATCTGTAATCATGTCTTCTGTAAATAAACATTCCCATGCCTGTAAAGGATTGCACGAATTCCCTAAATTTTTAGCTTTTCCTTTCACAGTAGGAACTTTCATTACAATATTGTGTGCTGGTGTTCTTCCGTTTCTATTAGGTTCGATAGCCGACCATTTGCATGCATTCTTACCGTAGATATTCAATGAATCATCATTTGGTTGGTTTACATCTTCATCCACTCCATTCGAGTCGTAATCTTGTTCTGAATCCGTGTCATGTTCGGAATTATAGTCCGGATCATTTTCGTCCTCACATCCATTCGCATAACTGCCTTCACTTTCATCTATAATACTGTTTACAAAGCGTGGGAAACCCGAATCGAGCACTGACACACTTTTACGCGCCTTAGTAGCCATACTCCACTATGAAAACTCGTTGGTTTTACATTGACAAGGTGCAGATACACAACTGAAGTTGTGGGGTCGAAAAGGATACCACTCAATATTTTAGCTATTACTGGAAATAAATAACGGTACCTGCTGGTCAACGACACAGCCAATGGATTAAGCTTGACAAAAGGAAAAGGTACACAAAAGATTTAGAGAAAGAATGCAATGGTTAAGGAATGTCAGGGGTATATAATTTGCTTGGTATCGAAAAAGACCCCACAACTCCGTTTGAGGGTTAATGTTCAATTTGATTTTCGTCTTGTACGTTGTCGTTCCAAGCTAGAGGGTGGAGTACGCTCTTAGGTCTTTTTGTGTTTATCTAAAGAAGGGTTGTACTTACCGAGGGTAGAAATTAATGGATTGTTGCTGCTGTACGATTTGGTGTATAGCTAATTTTATGTGATTTATTCCTGGACTATTGAATTTATTTCTTCTGCTAAATAAGATGGCTTGTGTTTTTGATATATTTAATTTAATTCTCCATCTGATCAGCCATGGTTCAATGTCACGTAGGTGGTCATATATTCTACAAAGAATCTTTTATATACATCTCAAAATTGAACTAAGAAAAACACACATTCCGACTAGTTTATTGATTACTACTTTAATTTTTTGTACAGTTTTTTGCAAATGATTGGTAAATTTACAATACATGATTCTCAACGATCACTATTCAAACTCACATGGAAAATGTGTTAAATGCACCAGTATGGTTCCATTTCAAATTTAACGGTCACAAATGAACTGGAAGATTCAATAACGTTTCACATTCCTGTTAATATTAATATTTTACTATTGGAAGCATTGCAGAGATGCGAGGTATAAACAGATGGAATTTAATAAAGCAATACAACATTGATTTGGCTTCATTTACAATCATTCGGTGTGTTTAAAATATTGGTATTGCAGTATTCCAGTTTCAATGGTATATGATGTCATTTATTTAGTTCAAAGCTCGCTGCTTACAATTACTCAAACGTAATAAACACGAACAGAATTTACAGAATAATTAGGAATAACTTTGATTGAGAAATACTATATTTGCTTAGAGCCTATGTAGCGAAGAAACGAACACAATAAAGTAATATGGGCAAATTGCGCGCAATCATACAATCTCGGACTAAAAATGCTTTTTCTGAATTTGAATTTTGGAAGGAAAAGTATAATTTTTGAAATGAAATATGTAATGATATAACTATAGTAATTTTGAGACTATTTCCTCTGAAAAATTAAGGGTAGATTTCTAAAACATGGACGAAATCTTGGTTCCAAATCTCGGCTTTTAAACGCGATCGAGGTCTGAATTCTTACGCGATTTCTAAAACGAAGTCGAGACACGGCTTGAGAAGAAACCGAGGTTTGTGCTTTTTATATATAGCAACGCAGCTTAGAATCGATTTTTATTGCCATAAACAATCGATAGTAGAAAGAAATGAACATCGGGATTAATATTTTTATTGAATTGCAGTAAGTCACATTCTTTTGTTCTCAGCTAAGCTATTGTTATATTTACAGAATATAGGGTGTGTGCATTTAATATTAGTATTACTTAATAGTCAATTAATATTTGAGGAGAAAAATTCGCTCCGGCCTATTTAATACCAGAATTATAGTGACCAAATAATTAGCACAAGTCGAGGGTTTATGTTGTAGTTTATCATTTGTTCATAACTACTACCAACATTAACAACCCAAAACCCGGTTTTATGGAATTAATGACATTAATATTAACTAGAAGAATATTGGCCTTAGAGAAATAAACGATGGTACTAGATTAAAATTTCAATTTAAACTAAAATGTAGTATGGTTATATTTTCACGAATAACAGGCCCCAGTAGAATAAAACTTAAAATAAGAAGACAAAATCAAGTTAGCTTCACATTCCTGTAAGTCCACATCATTTTCGAGTATTAAATGAACTGTCAAAACTACTGTAAAGACTAAGAATTAAGTTACATCGTCTTATAGACATAAGGATATAATTAATATAAAATATTATATCTTACTTCCCTCAAAGAAACGAAGTATAAAAAAGTGGCTACTGCCTCCTCTTGCAGATTATTATTTATGCTCGACCATGCCTAAACGTAGTAATTATACACCTGGTAGCAGACCTTTAATGCATGTCATTAAAGTACACCTACTCATTAAAGGTCAGGTCTTTCAGCCAATGACGACTCAGGTTACAACTGTATCGATTCTTCTCTGATATGCAATCGAAAGAGAATTAGCGAAAAGTCACGGAGGCTGGAAATCCAATACTGTCGCAGAAGGTTATGTCCTGTTACTATAATAATTAGCGTTAATTGTAAATGATATTCAAATAAATTCAATTTGTCATCTCGTTTTTCAATGTCTAATTTAATTTCAATGTTATCTCTGTAGGTTCTTATGGCCTAGCAAGGTCAATGTGGACATCTGTTCCTCGGAAAAAATCAATACTTTCGCGTCTGCGCACATCTCACAACATACGGAACATTGCTGAAGGTCAGATACAATTAAAATTAATAATATCAAGTTAGAAATATGGTCGAGCATAAAAAGTTGTATGAAACTCGCCTATAATGGTAATTAAGAAGCTCGTATGAAAATTATGAAACTCGCTTGCGCTCGTTTCATAAATATCCATACTCACTTCTTAATTACCTTCATTATAGGCTCGTTGAATAATGTACTATTAGCATTCTTGCTAAATTTTGCGTTGATTTCTTCGACAATCGAAATATTCGTCTGAAATTATTGTCGTTATATAGTTAAAAAGAATTGTTTCTGTTTCTCATCACTCTAATCCGGGGATTTAATACTCGTAGATACAAATTTTCCTTCGATAATCATTCAGCTGATCTACTGCCTCCATCTTGTATACATGAAGCCATAGTTTTAAACCTCCCCCTGTCGTGATCTCTGTTTCAGACCATGGTTTCCAGCCATGACTCAGAAAAATGAAGAAGATCATGTTTTATAAATCCAAACGCGGTTTAAAGCCGTGACTGTGGTCTAGACCAGTTTTATAAATCATCCCTATCTTTATTAAATCGGGGAACTGTCTGGACGCAAAGTATAGTGTTATCACTTTAGAGTAAGACTCCATTTGGAGTCAGGTTTTTGTTCTTCCATGCTATCACGTTCTTTGTTTCGATAAATAATACAGGGTGATTCACGAGGATTTACCGTCACTTACGGAGCTTATTTCCAAAGACGTTCTGAGCAAAAAATGTCACACAGACATGTGTCCTAATCTCAATATTTTCAGAGTTACGCTAATTTGAAGTTGCTTGTAACATCCCTTTTTTCTTTAGCTTTAAGGGTAAAAAAAATATTACAAATAGATAATGAGCTATTCAGAGATATCATTTCTTTAATTGGGTAGTATTCTGAAGCTAAAAATGTGTTGTTAATTGCTTTGTACAAATTTTGTTTTTCAATTTTTAACCAAAAATTACAACATTCTTACGCACTTACCACAAAAATTGTTACAAATCATATAACCACAGTCTAGTATATACAGTCACGAAGCTTAGTTGTGAGGGTGCTAGGAACAATAGACTGTACCGGTACTATTTCGCATTGTCTGTAATGAGACGATATTAGCGATCCTTGTGGTTATCAACTATCTATGGATGCATATTTACTACGAATTGAACTTCGTGACTATACACTAGACTGTGATATAACTCTAGGAACTCGATTCTTTACAGTTTAATTATGCATCCTAATGTACAGTCTTAAAGAATTTACAACAGTGGTGTGATTTGTAACAATTGTTGTGTTAAATGCTTAAGAAAATGAAATTTTGTAGTTAAAAATCGAAAAAAAGTTTTGTCCGAAGCAACCTATGGAATTCACAATACATTTTTAGCTTCAGAATACTAATTAAAAAGAAATATTACTCCTGAATAGTTAATTCTTTATCTGTAATGTTGTTTTACTCTTGTAACTAAAGAATAACGGTATTTTACAAACAACTTCAATTAGTGTAGCTCTGAAAATATTGAGATTAGGACAAATGTTTATATGACATTTTTTGCTCAGAATGCCTTTGGAAATAAGTTCCGTAAGAGACGGTAAATCGTAATAATAATAATAATAATAATAATAATAATAATAATAATAATAATAATATTTATTTATTTATTCTGGCGAAGTTAATCTGGTGAATCACCCTGTGTATTAAAAACAAGAAGTTGTGGTTTGTTTCCTATCGTTATTTTAAGTCATATTCGTCATGTATTTTCCTTAACAATGCTCTACTCCAATACAGAAAATATATAAAGAAGGTTTTTTCATTCTTATCAATGGAGAATTGGACATTGCTGTGCGTATGCCAAGTTTTCCTAATATAAAGTCATCACTCATCACTATATCAACTATGTATCGCCAATTTTCCTAAGCAATGTGAAGACATTATCATTTGTGAAGCTCTTAAGATTCTATTGAGGCTTAGTCTACCCAAAGAATTTGAGTTATTATTCCTAGTAACAATAGGCCTATAAGTTTTTAATAACGATATATCGTAACTCTTGGTTGCATTCCGATCCTTCCATCTATTAAGTTCACTGTTGGCAGTCATTCCAGTTTGGAGAGAGCAATGCAGCAGCGAGTCTTAAGCCAAAAGCCCAGAAAGCAGCTGTCATCAGCAGAGTGCACCCTCGGGCTAGCATCTCTTAGGCCCGTTACACACTTCAAGAGATCTCGCTAGCGAGAAATGTTGCGAGAAAGAGGTGAAGAGCCTTCCTCCACACACTTTGCGAGCTCTCGCTATCACAGATCACACCTCGCTGTGATCATCTATGCACTGCCTTCATGCAGAGAGTATTTTTCTGATTATGGTGATCACTCATTGGGGGAAATATTACAGGTTATGTATTTACGTATATTGTCATACTTTGCAAATTATGTACGAACGCTACTATGTTGAATCTGAATCTTCAGATGATGAGGAAATGGAGTTATATGAACATATTTTATTATTAAAAAGAAAACGTAGGCCTAAAATTAAAGCCAGAAATATCTGAAATCACATTGTATCTCACGAATATAAGGGCGAGTTTCGGTCACTGATTTCGATTTGGATGTTGATACGTTTAGGCGATATTTCAGGTTGAACAGACCTCAGTTTTTTTGCCATTCATGATATGATAGAGGATTCTTTGCTATGTTCTGTTTAAAATTATGTAAACTGTTAAGACATGTAGACATATTATTTTTAATGTTATAATTAACACTATTAAATATCATCAAAATAAAATATAGACCTATTTATTTTCAGATCATGTGATTTTTGTTTCCAGATTTCTTCTTTAAGTTTCGTGTTTTTATAGTTTTCATCCCGTGTATCATATACCTCTTTTGATCTCATTATTTACCTATTGTATCAATATGTAATTACTTAATTCCGATCCAGTTGTATGTTCAACTATGTAAGCAAGTTTTAATCCTGGTTGAGTGTAAGAGAAGGTGTTACGGTCTTAACTCTGCCAGGTTAAATAAAGCCATTATTATTATTATTATTATTATTATTATTATTATTATTATTATTATTATTATTATTATTATATAAATAGGCCTACGGGTGACATCGTACAAATTCGATAAGTTTCTGACTGCAATTACCAGCCATCTTTCCTCATTGTCAATATAAACAATACAATTCATTGCCACCTGTGATATTACTTCAATTTTTTCTAAATTCAATCGTCATAAAGAGTAGAAATGAAGAATCCACTGCAAGAATGTTGGATGTCACTTTCTTGTCGAAAATGAACCAAGGCAGTCAATGCATAGCTTAAGACATATATAATGTACGTAGAGAGTGATATGGCATTAAGACTGATAGTCATTGTCCAGTAATGAACGGGAAATCACAGTTAAGCTTTGAGCACTAAGCATTTCAAACTTTCAATTGCTTGTCCTGAAAAATGTATTCCAAATGACATCCATCATTCTTGCAGTGGACTCTTCAAATGTCAAACATCTTTGATAAATGCACCAAGAAAATTCGCTGAGCTACCGATTTCAGCGAGAAACTCGCTCGAGGTTTTAGCCTCGAACAAGAATCTGTTCCAGTGTGTGGACGTCCATTTGAATCCATGTATCAATCTTTGAATTTTCTCGCAACACATTTCTCGCTAGCAAGATCTCTTCAAGTGTGTAACGGACCTTACTCGCGGACAAGATATTGCACTAGCGTGCATCCGTGGCTGTTCTTGGGTATGCTGTCTCCCTATCCCTTCTGCATGACGGAGCATATTTCGTTACACTCCTTGCACTTCACCCATTTCAGCGAGTGCTGACGACTACTGCTCTAAAGCCATCGCTATGACCTTGATTCACAAGCTTGAGCGGGGGCTGAGGGGAGTATCGATCCGCTACATCTCCATACGGGACGAGGCTAAAGGCTGGTACACAATAAATCGGGAAGGAAACGACAACGACAACGGAAATACTGTTAAAATAAATGTATTTAAATGTGAGCATTCACAATTAACGAGAAGCTTACCTGAGTCCGGGAACGGTAACGTGAAAATTAATTGTGAATGATAACATTTAAATATATTTATTTTAACAATATTTCCGTTCTCCTTCTCGTTGGTCATTTCAGTTTCCGGTTTATTGTGTACTAGCCTTAACCTTCTGTGACAACATTTACTTCGCGCTATATTGGTGTTCAGTGAAAGCGCTGCGTTTCTGAGTTTATTTGAATTAAAAGTGTTTAAAAATGCAAAGACTTTACCAGGAGCGGATGTTAACTCGATCATGTTCTGATGCCAGGCGAAGTAGATATTCGTCTGAAGAAAATAAGAGGAAGACAGGTGGCGAAGACATTTCATATGAACAAAACTGAAGAACGAAGAGGAAAGAAGAAAATTTCAAGCAAATCCACACCTGAGAATCGTAATAAGTACTGGACTCATCTAAAAAGCTGTATACACTTTATCTTTCATATGAGAACCTAATAATACACAAACACCATGGCTCACCACTTGAACAAAACAACTTAAATTCATCACTCACCAACTCACCACTATATTCCCACCTACTTTCTGATACTCCCATCATATCCACTCTGTTTCTTCTTATTTCTTCTTTCAAGTTTTCCAACTTACCTGCTTGCAAAAGGGTCCTTACAGTCCACGTTCCAATCCTCAATCTTCTTTTCTAATCTCTAATGCAGCCGCGGCGAAAATGCGACTCACGAGCACATTGTGGCTCGCAGTGCTTTTCTCTCGCTTCCTACCTACAACCCCCACCCTCTTACTCACTGGAGTCAAACTCCGTTCTATTTGTATTTGTCTCGGACCTGCGAGTGGCGTATCGTCGCAATATCTCTCTCGAAACCATGTACCTCTATAAAAAACGAAAGTTTCAAGTAGGATGGGAGGATGCATTATTTTGCTTACAATATGATGAAAATATTAAATGTATGATTTGTTCACAAATATTACTAGGAAAACGGTTGTGTAACATAAAACGGCATTATAAGTTACTACATGTTACTGATGAAACATTAAAAGGTTGTGTTATTATTATTATTATTATTATTATTATTATTAATTATTATTATTATTATTATTATTATCATTATCATATCTGTACGTCGATTCTTTTACAGCAGATGTACGAATAATGCGGTTAGATTTTCAATTTAAACTCACAGATTTACAATGTGACGTTAAATGAAAGCTAGATGTAAGGACTCGACAGATATTGAACTTTTCATATCTTTGGAAAAGAATAAATATTTGAAGCTTTGTTCTTTCGCTTGCTCTGTTGAAGCCATGTTCGCTGTAACTTACGTTTGTGAAAAATTATTTTCAACAATGAAAATAGTAAAATCAAATTTAGATCACGACTGACAGACAAATACCTTCGTGATCAACTACGATTGACAGTAAGTGACATAATTCCTGATTTTGAAACTTTGTCGCAGAGACATTCTGAAGACAGTTAATTTTAGGTTGTGATAATGTGTCCTATGTTTTTTTGTTCATTTCTTTCTTCGTTACAGGTCCTAAACATTAACTTCCCCTTCGGTTGTCCGCCTCCCACCATAGGTGCTATGCACGTTGCAGCTTACACGGTGGCTCGGCGCACCATAGCCTTTTCGCCACGGCTGCTCTAATGGGTTGCTTCATAATATGTCCTTCCCAGAATCCCCCTCCCGGACATCCGAATGGGGAGATAGTTTACGTCCGGAATCTTTTACCACAGTCTAGTATATACAGTCACGAAGCTTGAGTTATAAGGGTGCTAGGAACAATAGACTGTGGCGATACTATTTCGCATTGCCTGTAATGAGGCGATATTAGCGATCTTAGTTGTTAGCAACTATCTATGGATGCATATTTTCTACGTATTGAGCTTCGTGACTGTATATACTAGACTGTGCTTTTACCGTGGAAGTATAAATGCGGTAGCTTCCGTTTGATTTCCGCACATCACTCTCTATTTCGCATCTTAATAAATCCTAGGAGGCCCCAGCAAGTAGGTGATGAGAGTGGATTTGACTAATTAGGTCCTTCGGACTTCACCGAAATTCACCGTAAGGGTTAAATATCAGTTCTATGAGGTTTCTTGACCCGTTCAGAGACCGGGAAATCCCAATTAGCCTTTGCCCCCTTCAGTAATATATTCAGTGTAAATAATTTATTCGATTTTAATTATGTATTCTGACAATGTGAAATTTTCGCTTTACATATTTTATTATAAACAGCAATAATCATTTTTTTAGCGCGCCAGTGAATTAAAAAGTCACTGTCAGTCCTAAAGGGAATATGAATATTCTCTTCGGAATATGTATGATAAGACTTCCTTGTGTTAAATTCTAACGTACCTTGTTTACATGTTTCGACCTATTTATGGATCATCCTCAGAACTGGCCGTTGTTGGTCTTGGCGCCTCTTGTTTTGTTTTCTGTGAGTGTGTGTTCGTGTGGTATAATGTAGAGTCAAAGAGTGTTTGTGTTCTGAAATTGAGTTGTGTGTTGAGAATTTCGTTGGGGTGTGTTTTCGTGTGTTTGTATATTTCATATTGTTATAGTGCAGCCGTGGCGAAAATGTAATCGTGCGCCGAGCTACTGTGTAATCTGCAACGTGCATAGCACCTATGAAGGGAGGCGGACACCCGAAGGGGAAGTGAAGCAACTGTCTGACTTATTAACGAATTTTCATTTTCCTTACGTCAAGCACTTAAATATAATTTTATACAGTACAAGGCTACAAACTAATGTTTAATGCGTGTAACGAAGATAGAAATGAACAATAAAACATAGGACACATTATCACAACCTAAAATTAATTGTCTTCATAATATCTTTGCGACAGAGTTTCAAAATCAGGAATTATGTCACTTACTGCCAGTCATAGTTGATCACGAAGGTATTTGTCTGTCAGTCGTGATCTAAATTTGGTGTTTTACTATTTTCATTGTTGAAAATAATTTTTCACAAACTTAAGTTGTAGCGAATATGGCTTCAAAAGAGCAAGCGAAAGAACGAAGCTTCGGATATTTAGTTTTTGGCAAAGATTTGAAAAGTTCAACATTTGTCAAGTCCTTACATCTAGCTTTCATTTAACATCACATTGTAAATCTGTGAGTTTAAATTGAAGATCTAACCGCATTATTCGTACATCTGCTCAAAAAGGATCGACGCACAGATGTGATGTTGATGATGATGATTATGATGATGATGATGATAACACTTAACCGTTTAATGTTCCATCAGTAATATGTAGTATAATGCAGTTTTATGTTATACAACTGTTTTCCTCGTAATAGGCTACTTGTGAACAAATCATCCATTTAATATTCTCCTCATATTGGCAGCAAAAAAATGCGTCCTTCCATCCTACTTGAAACTTTCTTTTTTCTAGAGGTTCATGGTTTCGAGAGAGACATTGCGACGATACGCCACTCGCAGGTCAGAGACAAATACAAATGGAACGGAGTTTGACTCCAGTGAGTGAGAGGGTGGGGGTTGTGGGAGATAGGAAGCGCATAGCTATCATTGCGAGCCACAATGTGTTCGTGAGTCATATTTTCGCCACGGCTGTTCTAGTGTGTAAACAATGTACGTTAAAATTTAACACAAAGTCTTATCATACATATTCCGAAGTGATACAGTGTTAGAAGTTGTGTAATCAAGATGTATGAATATTCATTCTCAATTCGCTGGCTACTTTGGAAGCAGCTGTGTAAATTCACTCCGTTATTAATACTTAGCGAACAAATTCGCTATCCAGAAACGAGAGCGACTAAAGTTGAATTCTGCTCTACTTTATCCCCTGGTCGCCAGTATTTCGGTCGCTGTTCGCTCCGTGTCATACATATGAGCTAATAAAGTGACACCACGTGGTAGACAAAGATTTCGAACGAACTCGTGAATGTGGGTGTTTTGTTACTAGCGAAAATTCTAAGAGAACAAATGACTCAACAAAATAGAAGAGTTGAGGAAAAGAAAAGAAAATGGGTAATGAAATAGATTGTTTCTTTCTGTAAGTCACTGGCGCAAGAGTTTCTATGTGTCATTACATCAGCGACTTCGTCCGCTACTCTGTTATTTGCAGTTTCTAAAGACGCTACAATGCAGCGAACAAATACGCTCTGTGTCATATAGCCTTTAGTCTGAAATAAGTTGGATGGGAATTTGTGTACGTTGCTGTTTTTATATACTGATCTGACGTCACTTCAATAGCTATAGTTTTTATGGATCGAACGAATAAAGACTAAATCTATAGAAGGAGAAGAACCAGTTTCAGTGCGGAGGACGAGTGGAATGAATCATCCGTTACAAATCCTCGTTTGATATGAGTTAATACAGAACAAAGTGAAATTACATATTCAAAATATGAATCCAGACACCAAACAGTGAACGGTAACAAAACAGCAGAGAGTCTCCAGGCAAGTACTTATAATTAATTTACATTAGTCTGTGGTGATAACTTGACAAAGTGAAATTGAAAAGATCGAACTGTATTTCACTAGTATCCATTTGTTGTACATCTAGATGATATTTGTGATTACGATTAGCATACAAATTTTGCCAAAATTACGTAGTGCCTCATTGTCCATCTAATTCAATATTGTCATCATTACAATTGAATCGCTTATTTCAGAAACCAGTCAAACGCCAAAACAAGAAAAAAAAAATGAGTTAATGGCGGCATAATGTTCTATGAGGGTATACGTACATTTTTGTGCTGAAAATCTTCAAATGTCTTCTCTTGTAATGGCCAGGCATTACGTTGAATTTCGTGTTTAGGTCAGGAACCAGTCAAGCTACAACGTTTGGTTGGTTTCTGCAGTAAACTGCGGGTGCATTTTGTGTTCATAATTTTGTGATCAACAGATTTAAAAAGTGTTTTGTGGTTAGCGTAGTGTTGTTTTAATAATAACAATAGACCTACCGGTATATCGTAGTGAAATGTCTCAAAGTTCAGAAGACGAACCTGTACGTAAAAGGAAACGAGGAGTGGTAAACGAAAACACTTATAAACGTAATACCAGTGAATAGGGATTATAAAAAATGGACACTGAGCGAATTTTTCTGCGTTTTGTTTCTCTGTGCGCCAGCGTTTAGTTCCACTTTCAAGCGCTAGAGGTTAGTGTAATCGAACACACGCTAAAATAATAATTGAGAATAGAGTTGAGACACAGGCTTCAAACATCGCCTACCTTATTGCATAATCCAGTAATGCTTTGCTTCAAACAAATTCAAGTTAACAGCTTTTCCTTATTTCTCAGTGACAAACTAGTTGTAATAATAATTTTTTATATTTCAGATATAATAAATTATATTATAAAATAATATAATACATTATAAAATTATATATCAAATTGGTTTAATATTTGTATATAATATAATATAGGTATATGGTTTACTTCTCATAAGAGTTTTGTTTTTTCCATTTTCAGTGCTATCAAATCATTACATATTTTAATTACTGTTGTTGGGGTCAACGTCTCAGCTCTCATTATAAAGGAAATCTAGAGTCTAGACATTACAGTTAATGACGGATTTATTATTTTATGCATCCAATTTATTTTATTTGAGTACATAATGTACCTAGATGTATTAATTATATGTGTTATATTTCCGCTGTGTCGACTGCTAGCTGGTGTGATGTCAGCGCCAACTCTAGGAAGAAAGCATAATCTCACGATCTAGCTGGCTTGAAGGTCATTGAATCAGTTCGGCTACATCAAAGATACCGACGCGAAGTGTCCATTCTTAATAATCCCTATTCGCTGGTAATACCACAGTCTAGTATATACAGTCACGAAGCTTGAGTTGTGAGGGTGCTAGGAACAATAGGCGACATTAGCAATCTTAGTGGTTAGCAACTATCTATGGATTCATATTTACTACGTATTAAGCTTCGTGACTGTGTATACTAGACTGTGGTAATACTATTCGCAAAGAAAGGGTAAAAGGAGAAGGCTGGGAAGGAAGTACCTCAGAAAACCAAGCCTGACATTGTCACTTGTAAGTGCAATGCGAAATGTTATTTAAACAGTAATGAAGAGGTGATAAATGAAACATAAAGATATTTTCATTCTCTTGAAATAAAAACTCTCAAGATACCTATATTCAAACATTTGGTTGAGGTTACTGAAGTTAAGCGTATACGTAAAAAACAAGGTCCAGAGCAAGAGTTGGTGATGAAAATGTTAGTGAAGGCACCTTTCAAAGATCTCAATCTTACAATTATAATCTAAGGACCGGTGGTGTACTGAAACATGTTTGCAAGAACAGATTAGGAGACTTTGTCAGTTAGAATAATTTCAAGGGAAAAATTGTTCCGGGGCCGGGTATCGATCCCGGGACCTCTGGTTGAACGTACCGGTGTCGGGTGTAGTTCCCGGGTAGCTCAGTGGTAGAGCGCTGGTACGTTCAATCAGAGGTCCCGGATCGATACCCGGCCCCGGAACAATTTTTCCTTGAAATTATTCAAATCTGCTTTACAGGGAGCTTCACCTAAAACACTTGATTTGCACTTTGCCAGTTATTTGCTTGAAAATACTACCCCTAAAAACATTACACTTTTCCTTTTAAAAATATTAGTTTTATAACAAAATTCTAAACAATTCGAGAATTATGCCATAAAAATACGTTTGTGCGAGATCGTGCGTTTTTGCTTGGTTTCCGCAAAAAACCACTGCGCGGTAATTCTAAACTTCCACATTCAGTATTCCCAACCTAACACACATAACAATTTCCCTCTTCTTACCGCTTAAGTGACATATTGATTTTACTGCTTTAGGCTTTTAACATATTATTTTTAGAGACGTTCAATATAGTAATAATTGTAAATTGGAAACTTACCACTGCAATTTCACATAAATTGCACTGTTTATTATTGTTTTTAAATATTTGCAAAAATTAAGTAATCTCTATAACTCCACTAAAGTTACTGCATTCGTGATGCATGTAACATTAAGGAAGCCGTTTGTTTTAAGTTCGCATTTATAGACTGGGGGAGGGGGGAAAGACAGACGTATATCACGGCCTGCTGGAGTATAGTAAACACAGAAACATTTTAAAGCAACAATGTTGAAGATAGATAATTTTTGTTTTGCAAATTTGCCGTCATTGAACAGAAATCAAGATGGAGATTTCATTGCAACTAATTAGAAATTCCTCTTACAGGTATGTAATAAACGATCTTCGCACAAAATAATGTACGATACACGAGCGGTATGTTTTCTTTTAATTCCCGGAAATTAAAAAGCTCAACTACGTTTCGCTTTTCCAAACTTTTCCTCGAACATGTAAACTTCAACATACCGCTCTTGTAACGCATATTACTATTGCACCACTCGTTTATTGCAGAAACCAATTAAGTGAAAAAATATTTCGTATTTTTACAGCTACGTTAAAACGCACAAAATTATTTTCCTTAGATAAAAGTGTTGTAGCATATACTACTTTCAGCAAAAAAACATTAAAACCATTACCAAACCATTTAGTCTGATACTAGACAGTTTTTTTTTTATTTTCCTACAATTGGCTAACTTGGCGCTTGACTAGTTTCTGAAATAAGCGATTCAATTCACTGACACTAAACCTAAATGTATAAGTTCAGTTAAATGTATTAAAAAATTGAATAAGAGTGAAATAAGTTGGCACTGGTGATAGGCTAGTGTAGATATTATGTTTCTTGTTGTTGTTCAATTCACAAAATTCCTTACCATTCGATGAAGCTTCAAATAATTAATTTCAAATCTTGAAAATATCAGAATAATAGCTAACTTTTTAGGTGCACATAGCGCAACTTGCAATAATACTACTTTCGTGATTAAAAGTTGACAATTTGTATGCATATGAATGCTACTTTTCAACTTCAATTTAGAATCTATCACATCACCCGCATTACAACTCGCTGAACAAATAACAGTAGGTTTTCCACATCTCTGGTAACCACCACATGAACCCGTTGGACGTGCCTGCAGTAATTATTGAGACCAGGGCTGACTGGTATGGTTTCCAATTTCATATTCCTGTTCGGCTTGTTATATATATATCACGAACTGTCAAGGGTGCGGGGGGAGAATGAAATTGCCTGCTGCATGTAAATTGCTGTTCTCGAAAATCGTACAGGTTTACAAAGCGCCTCTACACGTTAGTGGGGGAGGGAAAATTGGCAGGTGTCGCTGTGTACAAACAAAACATCATACACAACAGGTAGGTAAAATGCCAAATTGTTTCTGAAACTTCCTCATAACACTGCCCAATTATACTCCGTTTGAAGACCACGTTATTTTGATACCTTAGAATGAGACAAATTTCTTATAATAATGCCTTTATAGTACATTATGCAACGAGCCTAAAATGGTAGTAATTAAGACGCGAGTATGTTTATGAAACTCGCTTGCGCTCGTTTCATAATTTCCATACGAGCTTCTTAATTACCATTATAGGCACGTTTCATACGACTTTTTATGCTCGACCATATTTCTAACTTGAAATTATTCATAAGTATTCCTGTTAATATGTGACTGGGGAGCGGAACTGACCTTGTGCAATATCTCGTAAATTGTGAGATGTGCGCAGACGCGAAAGTATTGATTTTTTCCGACAAACAAATGTCATTGACCGTGATATAATCTAGAGAGTAAAATAAACATTAATCTTGATATAACCTTGAAATTCATTTAGACATTGAAAAACGAGATGACAAATTTAATTTATTTGAATATTATTTACAATTAACGCAAATTATTATACGTAGTAATAGAACATAACCTTCTGCGACAGTATTGGATTTCCAGCCTCCGTGACGTTTCGCTAGTACTCTTTCGATTGCATATCCGAGAATAATCGATACTTGCGCTTTCATATTGCTACAATGGTGTTTTCTGATTGGTGGAACACCTGAACTTTAATGAATAGATGTACTTTAATGAGGTCCATTAAAGGGCTGCTACCAGGTGTATAATTACTACATTTCGGCATAGTCGAGCTTAAAAATATGTTAGGAATAATGTGACTTCAGTCAGCCGTCGTTACTTCAGCGATCTGGGGTTCGAATCCCACCTAAATACAGAATGTAGACCAGCGGTGACGAAAATTCGAAATGCAGTGATTACATGCGATAGACAGCATATGAAGTAAGAAGAGGGAGGAAGGGTGAAAACTACAACCAGTGGTGGTTCTTGTACCAACATCTTGATCAATCCCGCGGATAAAAGTCTCAAGCTTTGCTGTATCAATGTCACTGCTGTCATCAAGAGCCAGTGAATAATATACGATTTTTCTTACTTCTTTTTTTAAACTTCCTTTTGAATATAATCAGAAATTTTCTAAATTCTTCTCTCGATACTTGGTCGAGAAACTCAAAGTTTTTCAAACTTAAAAACTTCTTATGGACAAGTTATTTAAGCTATCTTTTCAGAAATTCTGTTCTATTAAAAGCTTTAGAGTACGAGATATTTCAAACCCCATTAGGTAGCTGACTTCCTTACATTTATTTATGTCATCTTTCTCTTCCTGGCTTGATTTAAGACATGTCAATTCCTGGCGTTTGAAAGTTCGTTGGCACATAATACTGAATCAGTTTTTCTACAATATTATTATTAAATGAATAACTAATAAACAGTTATCCTCATCTAAAGATTTGGAAGATTGAAATCGAAATAAATCTAATAATTTTATCCTTCTAGGGAAAAGATCTAAAAATTTCAATATTCATGCACGTAATGTGTTAAACTTGTATGGTGAAGCTTAAAATCTGCATTCTATTGATGTGCAGTTATGACAAACAGATCAAATGGTATACATTTGTTTGTGTTAATTAATTTCTCTTTATATTAAACATTAAATTCGGTGGCATACAGCCACATGCTGAATACTTTCATATGAACAAATTAATAAAAGGCAGAAATTCGTATTGAAATAATTCAAGTTTTTATACCAAATGAAATTAATAAAATTATTGTATGGTTAAATTTATCATCTAAAGTAGGTAAATGAGTATTTTTAGGAATGTATCTTATTAATCTTATATTCTTTATTTTTTTACAGGTAAGTTTGCACACTTTGACTGGAACAATTTTATTTACGATTCCGCGGTCAAGTCGTGATCTCTGTACAAGACGAAGGTGAGTAGTGTTAATTCTACCATGTTTTCTTCATTCAAAATAAAATAAAGTAATTTTTCCTTAGGTACAGCTTGCAAGTTTGAGAATTCATAATTATTTGAACACCGCAAAGAAATGCACGTATTATGTCATGGATCAATAGTGTTCATTCGTTGTAAAGCTTATAAATGACTGTTGTGATCAATTCTATGCTCATTGTATTGATTTTGATGTGCAGTTATTAGGTCTATTAACAGAATCTCTCCTATGATTCTCGTGTTAATTTTATTAGTAATCAAGTTGAGTATAAAAATGTATTTTATGCGTTTACCAATATTTTATCTTTTCATGTATTGCATCATATCTGTTACTTTGAAAACTTTAATTACCAAAATACTTATTTTTTAAATTTCCCTGTTCGTATTTTAACATGCCTTAAGATTTTTATATAAATGTTAAATAGGGGTATTTAGAGTGGAAATTGTTGAAGAATTTTGAACATTTGACTACAATAATATAATTATTTACGATAGAAATGTTAAAAATGGTATACTATTTTGTGAGTAGGAATGTTTGTGAAAAATACCGCAGACAAGCCTCCTTATAAAATATATTTATTTTTAACATGTATGTCGTAAACTATTTATATGGAGCCGTTTATAACATATTATAATATATTTTGTTATTTTATTTATCTATAGAACTGTCGATAGAGTATCGATGCCATTGAATGCCATTTGGCAGTAAATTTATGAAAAATTGTGCCTGGACTTCGAAAATGAATAGAGTAATTCTGAAAGTGAAGCGCGAAAAATAAAAGCAGTTTCAGTGAGAGTAATTATTACCGGTAAAGTTAAGGATGCAGTATGATAAAAAGCTTATATTAAAGGTACAATAAGTTTACGGATTTGGTACATCTTTAACCTAACCTATAAAATATTGATTCATGGAAACCAAGTGCGGTATGAGAATGGAAACCCAAATAACTTCACCTCTACAGTATTGTAAGTTCTAATAGAAACCGCTCGGCGCTCGTAACAGTTGACATTATTCCATTCAGCGGACGGTTACAGGTACTATTTATACAGGGACATCATTTTATTTTTACTTCAATTTTTATTGTACTTGAGTTTTTGAATGTACTTCACTCCCACCCCTTCTACTAAGGAAGTTCCAACTCCACACAGAACCAAGACCGCAGATAGTAAGCAGTACTGAGTTACTGAGTATAGTACGTTCCAGAAATATGTTCGCGTTTTCCAGTGACGAAAGAGCTTTCAGTATTGAATCATATTTTCGCACAGGTACTGTCCGTTTGCTTACGTCGCATCCCGATTTCCCCCACCTGCTTTTGCTCGCCCCTCTGTAAAAGATGGGTTGCCTCAGCTCTTTTCTGAAAACATTAATTTCTCTTAGGAATTGGACCTTTACGTAATATTATACAGCTGTTTAATTTAACTTAAATAAAAGAGCCTTGTTAAGTAATAAACTGTCACGTGATTTCCTCCCTTTCTACAATCCTGCGGCATAACCATTGGACGGACAGTAGATAGCATGTCTGAGTAATTTTATATTTTCGGGTCGGGCAGAAGTGAAGATTGAATTCACAGTATGTAGAGTAGGTACAGAATTATTTCAACATGAGTTACTAGTACGAAGGACGAAACCGGCAATTGGAATTAGATGCAATAGTCTATAGTGCAATAATATGCACAAAAAAACTGAAGCCTGTATCGAAATGAACGGCCACCATTTTCAAAATTATGTTTAAATATTCATATTATGATTATTGTTTAATTTAACTTCTTTCTCTATATTGTACGCTAATGTGCTGTAGACAGTATACACTGCATAATGAATACGTTCGCATGGATAACTCACTTCGTGAGTAAAAACACTTATTCTTAATATAATACTGTACTTTGATTAAAGAAAAACCTAATGTAAATTATCAAACTCAAAATCGCGATATTTCCTAGTTTACGTAAATGGATGAACTACTTTTCTTCCTTCCTATACCTAGTAGAGTGATTTGTGTTTTACGCCAGTATCATCGAACTCCAATCTTGGAGGGGGGAGCAAGCGGTGTTTCCGGTTCTCTAAATGTATAGACAGGTTAATATTAAAAATGTTAGTAAAAATAAAATTATGTTCCTGTACAAATAAACACTCTTAATAACGATTGAAAAGAAAACTTTTTATTTTAGAAATACGGTACCGGTAATAACTAGAATTAATTATTAATACGAGATAAAATTGTGTTTTAAACATAAACAGGTGAAGTAACACTTCACCTACTTCACCTGAATAACCGCCCCTGTCAGTAGGAATGTTTGGGAAAAAAGACCGCAGGCAAACGTACTTATTCTTAACGTATTTATTCTTAACATGTGTGTCGTAAACTACTTATATGGAGCCGTTTATAACACATTATAATATATTTTATTATTTTATTTAACCACAGAACTGTCGATAGAGTATCAATAGACATAACAGGTGTGCCATTGAATGCCATTTGGCAGTAAATTTATGAAAAATTGTGGCTGGACTTCGAAAATGAATACAGTAATTCTGAAAGTGAAACGTGAAAAATAAAAGCAGTTTTAGTGAGAGTAATTATTACCAGTAAAGTTAAGGATGCAGTATGATAAAAAGCTTATATTAAAGCTACAATAAGTTTACGGATTTGGTACATCTTTAACCTAACCTATAAAATATTGATTTCGTTGCCTCAAACTTGGCATCAAATTTAGTTTAATCCAAATATAATTTATACTTGATAGACTGTGTTAGGAACAGATTTTCAAGTGATATACTAGTTTTCCGCTGGCAATTTCTTTATTTTTCCAAAGATAAAGATAACATCACAGATAACTGCTAAGACTGTAAAGTGATTTGTGTTTATGTTGCATTAGTTCTACAGGACATTAATTGTGAGAGTTTCGATCAGTACTTTTAGTCCGAAAGGAAAACAGAGTCGTAATTCAAATCTTAATGGAAATGTGTAATCATTATTCGTTCTCTACAACCTTCAAGTTTTTAGTTCCATGACTAGAAGAACTTGAAATATCACCTGGTATAACTGCTACACATTAGAGCACGAACTGCTCAAGTCAATAAAGTGAAATAACGTGACTTGAATTTACAAGAAATTTACAAACGTAACAAAATATTTAGGTCATAGAATTTGATTGGGGGTTTTGAAGTTTGTGGTCGCCATTATTTGGAGACTAATACTTTATATTATTATTATTATTATTATTATTATTATTATTATTATTATTATTATTATTATTATTATTATTAATTTTAAAATTCGGTTCAGACGTGTTACTATTAACTATAAATCCAACAAACACTCGATTTATTGCAATGAAGGAAAACTCTTCCCACTGTGTCTGTCTGGGAGAGTTTTGATTTTTCTGTATTGGTTCTACGTTGTTTTAAGCTGTGTTTTTGCTCTATTCTGTTATATTTCTATCTGGTATCAATAATTCAATATGTTAAGTGTTCACAAAAGTGAGGTCCATTTCGGATAAGTATAATTTATTACAAGGACATGGATTTCTACATGTGTGTAGGTATGTTCTTACGTGTGATTGTATGATAATACACGAGTAATACCATCGGTTAGATTTGTATTAATTTTGACAATAAATGTACGAATTCACCCAACATATACAGGGTGATTCACGAGAATTTATCGTCACTTACAGAGCTTAGGGCTATTTCCGAAGACATTCTGAGCAAAAAAGTCATACAAACATTTGTCCTAATCTCAATATTTTCAAAATTACACTAATTTGAAGTTGTTTGTAAAATAACAATTTTCTTTAGTTTTAAGGGTAAAAGAATATTACAAATAGAAAATGAACTATTCAGAAGTATCATTTCTTTAATTGGCTGGTGTTCTGAAGCTAAAAATATGTTGTCAATTGCTTTGTGCAGGTTTTCTTTTTCAATTTTTAATAAATATGACATCATTCTTACGCACTTATCACAAAAATTGTTACAAATCATACGACGTAAGGAACTTGATTAGGCCTTTTACAGTTCAATTATGCATCCTAGTGTACAATCTTGAATAATTAACAAGAGAGAATTGATTTGTAACAATAATTGTGATAAATGCGTGAGAAAATGTAATTTTGTAGTTAAAAATGATACTTCTGAATTGTTAATTCTTTACCTGTAATATTCTTTTACCCTTAAAACTAAAGGATAACGGTAATTTACAAACAATTTCAAATTAGTGTAACTCTGAAAATAATGAGATTAGGACAAATGTTTATATGACCTTTTTGCTCAAATGTCTTTTGAAATAAGCTCCGCAAGGGACGGTAAATCCTCGTTAATCACCCTGTATAAAGAATGCTATTTCCTTATTCTCTCCGAATCCAGCACGTATATCTAATGTATCTGATATACTTCAAATACTACACACTTTTACAGATCATTATAACTTTCCCTCCTCAGTTGTTATTCCTTCTGCAAATACAGAAGATAAATTTCTCTCTACTACCTCGAACATTAGGCCTACTGGAAATCAGGATAGGGATCTTTGCACATCCTCAATTCCCACGGACGGATGTTAATGGCTTGCATCGTATATCGGTGGCTTTATCTCGAGGGACGGGAATTCCAATTTGTAGTATTTGATAGGTGGCCGGTTTGGCGCTTGAGTGCCTCTGATAGAGGAAGGGGACGAAAAGCCACAGAGCCTTGTCTGTATTCCGGCGATTTACCTTTCACTCCATCCCTGTGCGCCCTTCTGAACTTAACTAGAGTACTTGTAAGTTTTTATGCAGTTCAGAATATTTGATCCTAAGAGTAAATTTAGCATATTAAATAATAATAATAATAATAATAATAATAATAATAATAATAATAATAATAATGGCAATTTTAATTTATCTAGAAATATTGAGTTGAATTTATCAGTTGAGTATGCTCTCTGGTAACGTATTAAAATTACATTCTTTCCTTAACTTAAATTTAATAGATTATTTCGTTTATATGACGTCATTCCATTTTCAACCAATGAAGTGTAATGAAAATTTGAATTCCAACCAATCACAGTCAAACATCGAGATAATTTTTGCAGCTAGATTTATCACTATCAATTTATCGCATGGTCGTTCTTTTATTTAGTCGGTATCGCCAACTGTTTCCCCGTAAATTGATGAGCATGAATCCATTAAGATGCATATACACGGTTAAACTATTTTTCCAACTTTACGCATTCAAGCAATCAATGCAAGATTGATATTTAATATTAATTGATATATTTACGCTGTAAAGACGATGTTCAAAACGGCGCACCATGTAGACCAAAATCTTCAAGCATCCTAATTGAACGTACGTTTTAAACTTGATCATTTCAATATTCTTCCCAGACTGCGTGCATACACGCATGGAAAATTGAACTGTGTAGATGCAGCTTTAGTCCCGTTACATACTACAGCGAGAATGCGTTTGTCGATCTATGGAAAATGCTTTGCTCTAACACGGAATAACGGTCGAAATAAGGCACAACTGACACATGGTCCCGCGCCCACAGATAACGAACCTAATTGTAACCTATAAATTTGTATTACGTGAATGAAATTAAACAATAATTCTCTAGAAAAGCATGTTTGAGCTTCAAAAGTTCACACTTCCATTCATTCTTAGTTTTCTGCCGAATCTGCCCTATTTTCTGCCTTCCTCTTAGTCTCCTCATATTATTCATGTACCTTAATGTTGTCTATCATCTGACTCTTCTTCTGCCCATAATTTTTCTCCCGTTCACCATTCCTTCCAGTGCATCTTTCAGTAGGGAGTTTCTTCTCTGCCAGTGACCCAATCAATAACTTTTGCTCTTCCTGATCAGCTTCAGCGTAATTCTTTCTTCACCCACTCTTTCCAACACAGCTTAATTTCTTCTTCTCTCTGCTCATTTCACACGCTCTATTCTTCTCCATATCCATATTTCGAATGCTTCTAGTCGCTTCTCTTCACTTCGTCATAACGACAATATTTCTGCCACTCATAAAATGCCACACTCCACATAAAGCACTTCACTTGTCTCTTTCTTAGACTTTTTCAGACTTCCGCACAAGATACTCCTTTCTCTGTTAAAAGCTTCCTATGCCATTGCTATCCTCTTTTTGACTTCCTGAGAGCAGCTCATGTTACAGTACTGCTTATAGTACATCCCAAGTATTTGAAACTGTCCACTTGCTCTACTCCCTCATTTAGATTTCGCGTTTTATTGATTCATAGTTACGATATTTAAATCTAAAGTTATGGTATTTGTAGGAATATGTCCAACACGATAAAAATTAAATTACGAGATAAACTATTTCAAAACAAGTTTAGGAGTTTAATTATTTTTTTTAGATTGTGATATTATTCATAACCATGATAAAAAAACTTGGTTCTTTTAAGTTATTTAACTAATTAATTAATAGGAATTATAGATAAAACTTTAAAAGTTTTCTGTTTTTAAGTTCCACGAAGTTATGGCAGTCCTAGTATTGCTATGAGCAAGTAAAATTTGATTATTACAATAAAGGAGATTGGAAAAATAACCATTCAGCAGAGATGAAAAATTTCTGAGGACTAACAGGGGATGTTGCAAATTAGGTAAAATTGAAAATGAAGATATTCTCAACGAATATACCTGAGCAGTTGGATTTGTATAATACGCTTCACTGTTTCGATACCGGTAACAGAAAACCACAAATTTAAGTCACACAGTAAGTGTGCACTCAAGAGATGGGCTCTGTAAACCCACTTGAGGTATATGGATATAAGGGGACAATAGTGCTGGCGTCTACTCGATAGAGCGTTGGCCCGCTCAGCCAAAGGTTCCGGGTTCGATACCCGGCCCTGGAACAATTTTTCCCTTGAAATTATTCAGGTCAGCTTTACAGGAAGTTATACGTGAAAGGCCAGATTTGTATATTCGTAATGAGTTTGACATCTTTTCCCTTCTTCAAATCTCTCAGAGATCCAGATAGATGGTATTCCCAAGTTTTAAAGATACATATATCTCGCATATCACGACAATCTTCTAAATAAAAGTCAGCAGGAAGACAAAACCTTAGACGACCACAGAAAATAAGAGAAGAGTCCAATGCAGGAACAGGAGATTTTCCTACGCCGTGAGGTGATGATAATAACTACTAATATTTTCAAAGTTTGCCTAAATTCTTCTTGCATCATCTCTGCAAGTCGCAGTATTCCTGTTTGTGTATGCGTATAGGTATCTGACCTACAATAAAACTTCCAAAATTTTAGGCGATGCACCACTATTGACTGCTCTTGGTTGAAGATTAATTATGCTCCTTTTGCTTCTATTCATTCTATAGATACAAGTTTTAATTAGTCTTGAACTTTAATCACTTTAAATTTTAACCACGTTGTGGAATTTGGTGTGCAATTTAGATGTCAGATAAATAAAAACGTTGAACAATCCATTCAAGTGTGAGATATTCAAAATCTTCACTTTTGAATGTCATTACCTTCGTTTTAATAATAGGTATTGCATTGTGCTGCATGGTGATATCGTTTATGAACTTATATTTATAAATTATCCTCTGTTTTCTATATAATTATCTGGTTATCTGCGTACTTACAACTGTAACATCACTTAATCTAATTCCATTCTTACATTTGTCCTCAGTTACCTTTGCAATAATCTGGTTATCTGCGTACTTCAAACTGTAAATTCATTTAATCTATTCCATTATTAAATTTGTCCTAAGTTACCTTTGTAACAATCTGTTTATCTGCGTACTTAAAACTGTAAATTCATTTAATCTAATTCCATTATTAAATTTGTCCTAAGTTACCTTTGTAACAATCTGTTTATCTGCGTACTTAAAACTGTAAATTCATTTAATCTAATTCCATTATTAAATTTGTCCTAAGTTACCTTTGTAACAATCTGTTTATCTGCGTACTTAAAACTGTAAATTTATTTAATCTGGTTCCATTATTACATTTGTCCTAAGTTACCTCCATAACAATCTGATTATCTACGTACTTAAAACTGTAAATTCATTTAATCTAATTTCATTATTAAATTTGTCCTCAGTTACATTTGTAACAATCTGTTTATCTGCGTACTTAAAACTGTAAATTTATTTAATCTGGTTCCATTATTAAATTTGTGCTCAGTTACCTTTGTAACAATCTGGTTATCTACGTACTTAAAACTGTAAATTCATTTAATCTAATTCCATTATTATATTTATCCTCAGTTTCCCTTGTAATAATTTGGTTATCTGCGTACTTACAACTGTAAATTCATTTAATCTAATTCCATTAAATTTGTGCTCAGTTACCTTTGTAATAATCTGTTTATCTGGGTACTTAAAAATGTAAATTTATTTAATCTGGTTCCATTATTAAATTTGTCCTAAGTTACCTTTATAACAATATCGTTATCTACATACATAAAACTGTAAATTCATTTAACCTAATTCCTTTATTATATTTGTCCTCAGTTACCTTTGTAACAATCTGTTTATCTGCGTACTTAAAACTGTAAATTTATTTAATCTGGTTCCATTATTAAATTTGTCCTATGTTATCTTTATAACAATCTGGTTATCTACGTACTTAAAACTGTAAATTCATTTAATCTAATTCCATTATTAAATTTGTCCTCAGTTACCTTTGTAACAATCTGTTTATCTGCGTACTTAAAACTGTAAATTTATTTAATCTGGTCCCATTATTAAATTTGTGCTCTGTTACCTTTGTAACAATCTGTTTATCTACGTACTTAAAACTGTAAATTCATTTAATCTAATTCCATTATTATATTTATCCTCAGTTTCCCTTGTAATAATTTGGTTATCTGCGTACTTAAAACTGTAAATTCATTTAACCTAATTCCATTATTAAATTTGTGCTCAGTTACCTTTGTAATAATCTGGTTATCTGCGTACTTAAAACTGTATCTTCTTTTAATCTAATTCCTTTATTATATGTATCCTCAGTTTCCCTTGTAACAATCTGCGTAGTTAAAACTGTAAATTCATTTAATCTAATTCCATCATTAAATTTGTCCTCATTTAGCTTTGTAATAATCTGGTTATATGAGTACTTAAAACTGTATATTAATTTAATCTAATTCCATTATTAAATTGATCCGCAGTTTTCTTTGTAATAATCTGATTATCTGCGGACTTAAAACTGTATATTCATTTAATCGAATTCCATTATTAAATTTATCCCCAGTTTCCTGTTCAATAATCTGATTATCTGCGTACTTAAAACTGTATCTACATTTAATTTCATTTCATTATTATAAATCTTACCTATTTCCTTATAAAGTAATCTACGCACAAATTAAAAAGTGATAGATGATGAACTGTATCCGGTCGAATATCGAAACATTTGAAGTTTGTGGAGAACAGAAGTCAAATTATCTAAAACGATTTGCGTGTAATCGATATCATACTGTACATAAATTATTCGTAAGCTTATATCTAACTCGTTTTCATGAAACGAGGTCATAACCATTTTATATATCCATGCAATGGTTCAAAATTTAGATGCTCACTCCTGAAAATCTGTAAGAAATTATATAACTTATCACATGTTGCTTTGTAGCCACAAAATTCTATATTTACGACTGTAGTTTTGATGACGTCATACTTCCAAATAAGACAATTCAGAAACATCGTATCTTAAAAGAGAGACTGTTACGATCGTTACTTTCACAACATTTTAAAACGGCACCTAAGTTTTAAGTATATAATAAATAACATCCTGTACCGAATTTAATAGTAGATTTTAGACATCACCAATTCCTACATCTTTGAGACAAGCTGCATCTTTCAGACAAAATGTTATTACAGGGACACCATTTTGTTTTTACTAACATTTCTAATATTAAGTTGGCTATACCTTTGAATTAACAGTTGAGATCCGGAAACGCCGTTTGCTACCCCCTTTTAAGACTGGAATTCGATGATACTGGCGTAAAATACAAACAAATCACTCTACTAGTTACAGGAGGGTAGAAAAGTAGTTCATCCATTTACGTACGTAAACTATGAAATATCGCGATTTTGAGTTTGATAATTTTCATTAGGTTTTGTTTAATCAAAATACAGTACTGTTTTAACAATAAGTGTTTTTAGTCACGAACTGAGTTATCCATTCGGACGTATTCATTATGCAGTGCAGGCCTATATTATAGGCTACTGTCTACAGCACATTAGCGTACAATATAAAGAGTGAAGTTAAATTAAAAAATAATTATAATATGAATATTTAAACACAATTTTGAAAATTATGGCCGTTCATTTCGATACAGGCTTCAGTTCTTTTATGCATATTGTCGCACTATAGACTATTGTACCTAATTCCAATTACCTGTTTCGTCCTTCGTATTAGTAACTCATTTTGAAATAATTCTGTACCTACTCTATAAAAGAGTACCTTACGTACTGTAAATTCAATCTTCACTTCTGTCCGATCCGAAAAGATAAAATTACTCAGACATGCTATCTACTGTACGTCCAAGCGGTTTTGTCGCACTGTCGTAGAAATGGGGAAATCATGTGACAGTTAATTACTTAACGATGCCCTTTTATTTAAGTTATTTTAATCAATTGTGTAATATTACGTAGACATCCAATTCCTAACAGAAATTAATGATTTCAGAAAAGAGCTAAGACAGCCTATCCGCTAGCCTTTACAGAGGGGCGAGCAGAAGCGGGTGGGGGAAACTGGGATGCGACGTAGGCAAACCGACGACAGTACCTGTGCGAAAATATGATTCAATATTGAAAGCTCTTTCGTCACTGGAAAACGCGAACATATTTCTGGAACGCACTATATTCACTAACTCAGTACTGTTTACTATGACCGTAAGTCGACTTTGACTGCATACGCGGTTTTAGTTCTATGTGAAGGACAATTGGAAGTTTACTAGTAGATGGGGTGGGAATGAAGTACATTCAAAAAGTGAGGTAAATAAGAATTGAAGTAAAAATAAAACGATGTCCCTGTACAAACATTGCAGCAGACCCATGAAGCAGAAAATAAGAAATACGAACACAGAGACTTAATTTTAGAGCTGGCAATTCAGTGTTGTCGATTGGATGGATGAAATTTAATTCTTTGTATTCCCAATTTGAAATGAAAAATATATTAGGCGCTTTGGTAAACATGCGGGATTTTCTGTGACTTTCTTTGCGGAGTCTGTGGCTTGCCTCTGTTAGCTGAAAACGGTTAGCTCAACTAGAATGTGAGAGTAATTACCAGGTTAGTAGATAACTTGATTTGAGAGGAAGGAGGCTCTGATCACACAAAGCTGCTCTCTGAAACCATCAAATGTAATAGGTATAAAACAAAGACAGAAGACAGTCCATAAACACCCCCATAAAAGTCTCGAAATAACTCAAAATCCAATTATCTCGAGGCAAGAAAGGAGAATGAAGTGTTGTTACATCTCGCTCATCTCGGTCTCCGGTATGAAAGCGCTTTACCAGATCTCTAAAACTCCTATATAAAACAATATTTTTTCCGTGAAACTGTCGGTAGTTCTTTAGTTCCTTATCGATATATAGAGTGATGAAAAAAGTTATTATTCATTATTAGAATTGGCCTAACTGTAATATATGCAATTGTTCTCAATCTGTATGTTTCAAATTGGTGTGGAACAGAGATAAGTAATTCGTACTAAAACTCTGAAGTTGTGTGAGCTTGAACTATATATCTACCAAATGAACTATAGTGACCCAGCTCTCAACTTCAACAAACCAGCAAAACAAACACATACAGTCTGGTGGTAACCAAACTTGTCTTTGTGCAAATGATCTATGCCCTTAGAATAAGAAACAAAATGAAAAAAAAAAAATACTAATAATAATAATAATAGCCTGATGTGTCCCTTGAAGGGCAAAGGCCTCCTGCTAGAGGGTTGCTCTGTTTCACTAACGCGGTGAGCTACTCCGCGTTAGGTTGTGTCTAGTGTTTCTTTGTCTGGTTGGAGTTGATTTCGCTGTCACTTTGATTAATTTGATTTCACTAACACTTTGATTATATTAAATGCACTAGAAGCAGGTGCAGAAGAAGCCAGCCAAGGTAGTGAAAAATTAACATTGAGTAAAAAAACAATAATTGGAAATTACATTCTTCGTAATTTTCAATATAAAATAATTTACATTTACTGTACATATATGAATAACAAACAAAATACTTAATAATATGTACCTAGCTTTGTTATAATTAATAATAATTTACATTTCAGTTCATCAAAATATACTTTCAGAAAAATAATATTAGTATACCCTGAAAATGTTCCTTCTGTTACAAGACGTAACTTGATCAAATCTGACATAATGAAGATGGCTGGCGAGACAGTTATGAGCATTAGATAGCCTGAATTTTTGAGTTGCTCATTTTCTATCTGGAATTGCTCTGGGATTGCCATATTTTTGTTTTACTAATTTTTATTGACAGCTACTGCTTTATGGACTTAATCATAAATTCCATTATTGACTGTACATTTCTTTTAATTGAGGTGTAAACCAACATGCGTTGTTCTTTGTTCTTACACATTATTGCAACGCTGCTCAGTAAACTTCACTATAGCAGCCACGTTTTGTTGCTCTTTTAGTCTTTGATGGTATAGTGGCGTGAATGGAGTAAAAGGTAGCCTGCCGCATTGCGGATTGTCTTGATCCAAAACGACAATGTATTTACGTTTAATGCAAATTGAACGTCAACATAAAATTAACAATTAATTCCAGAAAATAAAGTATTCGAAAATTCTTGATGTTTTAGCAATAACAAGTCGACATAAACTAAGGAACATGCAGAATTTACATTCATTCAAATATTTTCTATTACAAATAAATTTAAAATTTCTGAAGTATTATATTTCAATATGCCACATAGAAACACAACATATATGACTGAAATATTAATTCTATACACAAATTCCACAATTTGGGACATCTGGCCGAAATCTACGGCTGACCACAAGGATCCAGAATACAAAGCAGAGGTTAAATTAAAAATACAATATGATTGCGGAGAGAATACGGAAAAATGATAAATTTAAAAATAAAGTACGATTTAATTTCGGACAAACATGACATGAAAATACATTGAAGAGTAACGAAGTGAAGTAAAAAAAAAATACCCCATAAGGATATACGTAAATATACGTGGACTTCTCCAGATGGATTGACACACAACCAAATAGATCACATCTTGATAGATAAACGGAGACATACTAGTATAGTAGATATTCGAACTTTCAGGGGTGCAGACTGTAATTCTGACCATTATTTGGTGATTGGAGAATTAAGAGAAAGATTATCAGTAGCCAAGCGAGTAGAGCAACAAGTTAATATTACTAAATTCAGTATTTTGAAATTAAAGGACGAGGAAGCTAAGCAAAATTATCAGGTCGAAATTTCGAATAGGTTTGCCACTTTAGAAAGTTCCGACGAAGTTGAGAAAGAATTAGATGTAAATAGCGTGTGGGAAAATATCAGAGATAGTATCAAAATTGCAGCTGAGCAGAGCATAGGTTATTATGAAACTAAGAAAAAGAAACCGTGGTTTGATGAAGATTGTTGCATGGTAGTAGAAAGAAGGAAACAGGCAAAATTGAAATTCTTACAGGATCCAGTTGAGGAGAAGAGAGATAATTATTTCAATGAAAGACGGGAAGCAAGTCGTACACTTAGGAATAAAAAGAGAGGTTACTTGAAGGAAAAACTGAATGAGGTAGAAACAAATAGTAAGAATAAAAACATTCGAGATTTATATAAGGGTATAAAGGAATTTAAGAACGGATATCAGCCAAGGGTAAACGTGATCAAGGATGAGAATGGTGACTTTCTTGCAGACTCACCATCAATCCTAAACAGATGGAAAAACTATTTTGCGCAACTACTAAATGTACATAGGCCAAATAGAAATGATCGGGACGAAATTGAAATACAAACTGCTGAGCCATTTATACCCGAACCCACGCCTTCAGAAGTCGAAATTGCGATAGAAAATATGAAAAAGTACAAGTCTCCAGGTATCGATCAAATTCCAGCAGAATTAATACAAGAGGGTGGGAGTGCATTATATAGCGAAATTTATAAACTTGTACTTGCTATATGGGAAAAGGAAATTTTACCAGAACAATGGAAGGAGTCCATAATTGTACCTATTTTTAAAAAGGGGGACAAAACCAACTGTGGTAACTTTCGAGGAATATCACTTTTGTTGACGTCGTACAAAATTTTGTCCAATATTCTTTTGAGAAGATTAACTCCGTACGTAGATGAAATTATTGGGGATCATCAGTGCGGTTTTCGGCGTAATAGATCGACTATTGATCAGATTTTTGTATTCGACAGATAATGGAGAAAAAATGGGAGTATAAGGGTACAGTACATCAGTTATTCATAGATTTCAAAAAGGCTTATGACTCGGTTAAGAGGGAAGTATTATATGATATTCTTATTGAATTTGGTATTCCCAAGAAACTAGTTCGATTAATTAAAATGTGTCTCAGTGAAACATACAGCAGAGTCCGTATAGGTCAGTTTCTATCTGATGCTTTTCCAATTCACTGCGGGCTAAAGCAGGGAGATGCACTATCACCTTTACTTTTTAACTTTGCTCTAGAATATGCCATTAGGAAAGTTCAGGATAACAGATAGGGTTTGGAATTGAACGGGTTACATCAGCTTCTTGTCTATGCTGATGACGTGAATATGTTAGGAGAAAATACACAAACGATTAGGAAAACACGGAAATTTTACTTGAAGCAAGTAGAGCGATCGGTTTGGAAGTAAATCCCGAAAAGACAAAGTATATGATTACGTCTCGTGACCAGAATATTGTACGAAATGGAAATATAAAAATTGGAGATTTATCCTTCGAAGAGGTGGAAAAATTCAAATATCTTGGAGCAACAGTAACAAATATAAATGACACTCGGGAGGAAATTAAACGCAGAATAAATATGGGAAATGCATGTTATTATTCGGTTGAGAAGCTCTTATCATCCAGTCTGCTGTCCAAAAATCTGAAAGTTAGAATTTATAAAACAGTTATATTACCGGTTCTTCTGTATGGTTGTGAAACTTGGACTCTCACTCTGAGAGAGGAACATAGGTTCAGGGTGTTTGAGAATAAGGTGCTAAGGAAAATATTTGGGGCTAAGCGGGATGAAGTTACAGGAGAATGGAGAAAGTTACACAACACAGAACTGCACGCATTGTATTCTTCACCTGACATAATTAGGAACATTAAATCCAGACGTTTGAGATGGGCAGGGCATGTAGCACGTATGGGCGAATCCAGAAATGCATATAACTAGCGCCAAAAAGAAGTCCTTTCATTTCGCAAGTATTAATATTCATTTTGTATCTCTCACTGAAGTGAGGAATACATGGGTTGTAATTAATATACTTCTTTTCATCGTTAACGTTATTGGCTTGTTGATCATCCTTCTCAAAACGAACAATGGAGTCGAGAATGAGGCTTCTTTTATTCCGACGATCGATGGCTATAATGTCTGCTCTTCTCGTTGACCCAGTCTCAGCCAAGCAGTGCACTTCTTCGTAAACCTCCCACTTTGCCTTCCGAAGAGTGGTTGCGATGGAGCTTCTCACTTTATGGTGGCGATTGTTCCTCAGTAGTTCTCCTTTAGGGCAATAACCCAAAACATGCCCAAGGGTTTCTACTTCGCTGCATCCTGGATGACGACAGTTTTGATCTTGAAAGGGACGACTTGGTACCGATCGTACTTCTGCGATGTTTGTGGACATCTTTATGGCATTGGTCCACTCTGAAGATGATATCCCTCTTCTATTACTAGTACAGAAATTTCATTTAAGTTGAATCTTGTTAACATAACTTAGTTTTTTCAAGCTTAAGTAATTAATAATTTAATTGAAACATGAAAACGCGTTCAAATTATTGAGAGATGAAAAATGGTAGGGTTTAGCTAGCTTAACAAAACCCAAAATTAAAAGTAGCTGAAAGGTAAACGTAGGGCTATAAATATCAAAAAGGTAACAGTTACACATTGTAGTTGTATGTATTAAGTATTCGGTTGTTTCTATTCAATACGGCATTGTCGATTCTTATCTCTCTGATGTTATTACTATTGAGGACATTATTTTATTATTATTTTAGATATTGTTTCTCTGAAACAATACTTAATTATGTATAAAATAAATGTTTATAAATTGAAATATTCAGTTTCAGAAGAAACGACGAAACGATATCAATAACACATACAGTCTTCCAGAAAATCCGATGAAATTATTTTTAAAATACAAATTTTAAAGTTATTTATTCATCATTTCATTTCATATGTTGTATTACAGAGATCTTACATTAGCATTGAAGCTTTAAGATGTGGTACAAGACAAAATTTTACAAGATTACAAATTTTTTGCGAGATGAAGTGAGGAGAGACCGAGGACTCGCCATAGACCACCCGGCATTCGCCTTATGGTTGGGACAATCTCGGAAAAAAAAAAAACTAACTGATAATCAGACTAAACCCAAGCCCGAGCCCAGCCGGATCAGCAGGCTAGCGAGTCTGCCGACAGAGCTAGTTTGGTAGTTCTACGAAAAATTTACACTAAATAGCAATCAGATTATTAAATTTACAAACCTAAACAGTTATTCATCAATTCAGCTATAAAATATAATAGGCCTACATGGCAAGTAAGTTAATTCAATTTAAAAGCATAAACAATTCAATCAATACAAATATAGGTCAAACATATCATGCAAATTACTTCAAATTACAAACATAAACAATTGATCAGTTGAGCCATACAGATTACTATTCAATTTCAAGGATATACAATTCATTAGCCAAATTATGCAAAAATATACAATACATAGTAAACAGATTAATTAATCATTTTTCTATATAAACTTTTAACATTTATTTATCATTGATTAAATTTCCAACTTCTTTACCGTGTTAATATTTAGCATTTATCTTGCCTGACTAGTTTCGAAGTCTTGTGCTTCTTTGTCGAATAGGCTTCATTGTCCAAAACTTCTAAACTAAGTCAAGCAAGATAAATGCTAAATATTAACTCGGTAAAGAAGTTGGAAATTTAATCAGAGATTAATTCAATTTACAAGCATACTTTTGTTAAGCTATACTAAATGACACAATAATTTGTATGAAGTAGATTAATTCAATTTATAATTCATCAGTTGAGCTATACAGATTACTATTCAATTTAAAACATAAACAATTCTGTGGCTAGGAGGAAAAGGTCTTAACCCATATCTGCCAAGTGTTGCGTTTTCGCAACATTCTGCATTAATTATTTTTCTGCAAAATGCAAAGAAAATTATTACAAAATTAACTTTAATATCATTGTTGAGTATATTAGAAGAATCAAAGGAGCCTGCAGCACAATAATTAACTTCCATTTCAGTTTCATGTGGCGGTGCGAAAATTATGAAAATATTCAACAAAAAAAAAAAAGGTCTTGGGCATAAATGTCAATTTTTCGTGAAAATTAGATTTTTATATATTCTGAAAGCGGAAATAATTCTCTACAATCTGGTAAAACGGTTAAAGTCAAATAAGAAACCTGTCTGGATTTATAGAGCGTTACCAAATGTCCTAAGTACTTTTTGAATCGAGCACACACAGAATTAAGGACTTAAGAATATTTAATATTTTATTCCTTACAAACATCACATGTTTACTTTCCATGCTTCCCTATTAAAAAGGTCTAACTTGTATTTTAGCTATTTTATCACATACTGATGCCCTTTCCTTTTAAAACTTAAATCACCAGGTAAACAGTCCTCTAATTTTTTAAGATCCATTTTGCATTCCTAATAATTTATATTTCTCATTTATTTTGTCATGAAAAAGGTCTTATGTTTAAATAGTCTCCTCTACTCAGTTTGGATTGTAGTCTTAAAAGGGCTGAAGTGCGGCTATTTTTGTAAATAATCAAGAAAATTGTTAAATGAGCATCATTACCTATTGTAGAAGAAATATAAACATATAATATCCAGGAAAAAACTCATAATTAAAAGAAACTCTATAATTGACACCAATTTTAATCTTTCTACTGCTCTCCTGAAAAGTATAACATTTTTACTTAAGACCTTTTTCCTCCCGGCCACGTATTCATCATTTAAGCTATACAAAAATATAGAATCGTAGACCATAAAAAACCATGAATCAACTGGATGCGGTTAAGACGCATAAAATGCGAACTACTTGGCATAGAATTGAGATTCTTGTTTCTATACATTCAGTAAAATAATATCGTTCAACCTAAACACTTGTAGATACCCTGTCACGAAGTACTTGTCCGAGCGCAAGTATTATTGTTACAAGCGGCGTCTACGAATATCCGTACGCGGTAACGCAGCACTGTTGCTACTGGTTATTGCCGTACAAGTAAACACGCCACAAACGCCAGGAGATTTGAACCGCACCTTAGTGGTTTATTGTAATGCCAACAACGAAACCGCGAAGGAGGATGGAACCTTGCATAGGTCTACATGAGATATGTAGTCATGTACTTCCTTTTCTACCATCAACAGCTTCTACGATCTTTGTTTGTGTTCGAAGTGCGTTGAAGTATTGCGTGTTAAAAAATGTATAGTCTACTTACTTATATTTGTCGCCAAAGTACACAGGATCCGATGTGTGACTAATGAATCTGCTGTAATTATTAAATGCGTGTCACGGAGATACTGTATTAAATTTATAGTAGTCTATTATTCCATGTTGAATCTATCGTACACTACTTTTAACACTTGAGTATAAATAATTGATTAAATGGCGATCTTACTCTTGTTAATTATGTAAGCATGTGTGGCTTACAGCTGTTTCGGTGTTACTTGACACCATCCTCAGAGCCTACTAGATCTCGGCGCTTCTCAACTTCGCTGCCTGTTGTGTGGGTGCGTTCTTGTGATGAAGAGTTGTGTCAAATAGTGTGTGTGTTCTGAAATTGATCTGTGTGTTGAGAATTTGATTGGGGTGTGTCTGTATATTTCATATTGTTCTAGTTCAAAATATACAGAAACAATCACCACCGCCACACACATATACAACACATCTAATCACCCCAAACAACACAAACATGCTCCATTCAGGATAATGGTACACAGATTACTCAACATACCCATGAGCCAACAACACTACAATGAAGAAGTAAACACAATCACACACATAGCACAAGAAAATGGTTACAACCCAAACATAATAGACAACATCATAAGGAAGACAAAACAAAAAGCTCAGCAAACACAAAAACACACAAAACACAACACAAACACAAGAACACAAGAAATACATCACACAAACATACGAAAACAAAAACACACACAAGATCGCATCCTCATTCAGAAAACAGAAATACAACATAGCATACAGAACGGAAAACACACTACAAACACATCTAAACACACAAACAACACAAACAAATAAATACAACCACACAGGCGTATACAAACTCACATGCAATAGTTGCGACTGTTTCTACATTGGACAGACAGGCAGATCATTCCAAACTCGATACAAACAACAAATTAAAGCTATAACCAGAGGACACAATACATCTACATATGCCGAACACGTAACTAATGCTAACCACACATACAATAACAAAAATACAGACATGAAAATCCTACACATACAACCCAAAAACCAAAAACTCAACACACTAGAACAATATGAAATATACACACTAAAACACACCCCAATCAAATTCTCAACATAAAGATCAATTTAAGAACACACACACTCTTTGACACAACTCTTCATCACATGAATGCACGCACACAACAGGGGCGAAGTTCAGATAGCGCCGAGATCTAGTAGGCTCTGAGGATGGTGTCAAGTAACACCGAAACAGCTGTAAGCCACACGTGCTTACATAATTAACACGAGTAAGATCGCCATTTAATCAATTATTTACAGTCTATTATTATCAAATATTGAGGTAATTTCATGGATTTTGGAACTGCCTCGAGCTATAATTCAATGTTTGGGTTGGTTACATTTTATTCAATAACCCAGAGAAAGCAGTACTGTATGCATTCCTGTGATTTGTGAATCCTGCACAGTCAGTATACATAATGCAGATTTCAAGTGCAGATGTCTGAATGCGCATTCATTGTGTAAACATTGCTCAATTCCATTGTGGGGAATCGGTTGTCAGATATGTTAGATATTCTGTGTAATAATGTGAAACCATTGAATTGGGTTGGGTAGAGAACAAGATTACAAGACGTGAAAGTCGATTATTGGAGACGATTCAATTCTCTGCAAGTGTTTACATAACACCGAAATGATGGACATGATAGATGGTAGCTTGAACCTGACGGGTCAGTAGATTTATTTCTTTGACATGGTTAATATTTATGCATTATTTGGATGCAGCAAGGCGATTTTTTCTTCGAATTACAGCACTCTGTTAAACCCGAAAGAATGATCTGGATCTTACACTCGATGAGCAGTAATTGCTCGCAATCTGACTATACAGGTTGAACCATAAGTCATTCATTCACAGTTCACTGCCCAAGGGTAGGTATTTTACTGCAAACACAGCATTCTCCAATCGCTTCTATATTCTGTCTTCTTTTAGTCTCTAATGTTGCCAAATGTTTAATAGAATCGTAACGATTTCCTCTAAAATGGTGAATGTAAGAGTAAAAATATTTATCTTGATTTTTTAAATTACTCCTCATGATCTGTTACTAGTTCCATTATGGTGCAGTGGTTATCTTCCCATCTGTATACCGTATATGTTTTACGACATTCAGTGCTTGGCTCCTCCTAATGTGTTATTATTTCTAAAACGTGAATCAAACTGTTTCACATAGTTAAGAATATTACTGAAAAATACTTATATATTTCACTAATATCCCCTCTTTGCGTATCCCCATGAGGATACGGAGGGATTACTGAACATATTAACCTCTTCCCTTACTATATTCATGTAATTTCTAAGGTATTTTCTTTTGTGTTGTTTTGTAATCAAATTTTGTATTTCATGTATATTATTGAAACCTGGTTGAGTGGAAGAGAAGGCCTCATGGCCTTAACTCTGCCAGGCAAAATAAACCTACTACTACTACCTACTACTATATATTTTACCAGTTTTGTGAAAAAATTGTCATATTTTTTTTTATTTTCGTAAAGAGGTCATGTAATATTGCAGAATCACTGTACATCACTAATTTTCTTACATACCAAAAAAATCACTATGAAATAGACCAGTGGCCGGCAGATGCTGCAGTTATGACGTAAGAGCCAGTCAGGCCTCAAGAGCTTGGAAGAGGGAGTAGTTGAGTCGTATTACTGTTATCACGCACCAGCGCAGTGGCGTCAGTGCAGCAATGATACGGCAGTTCTTGGAGATAAATTGATGGAATCACATTCCTGTATTTTGCTAGGGAATAACTACTCTGCGGTCATGATGGCAACATTCTTGGCAAATTCCCCGTCATTAAAAGAACGCATGTTCTTTGCAATGGCTAGTGAAATCCTATATCTTAAGCCTTAAGCTTACCATTGATTCACTGACAGTGTGTTCCCTAGCTTCACTTAACAATTTATCTTTCAATTGCTGTACTAGTATGTGTCGATATTCTCCCCCATATTTGTCATAATCATTTGTGTGGTATAGAGAATAATGACATTGTATATTGCATTTCTTTATATGCTGAAACAGCTTGCCACAAATCAAACACTTCGCCATTCCTCCATACTCCATAACACAGTTTGATCTCGACAAAGCATTTAACTTGGGCATAGTAACACAAAGTGATGGTATGTTTCAAAAGTTGAAATATATTTGCATACTACTCACCAAGTTAGGGCCTATATAGTTCAATCTGTATATTGTGTAGGAAAATGTGTGTTAAAAACACTTGAACTGTTTTCAAGTTTCCGAGTACACAAAGTGTTGTAGTACTGCTTAAATTACTTATTTCTATATTTGTATATTTATAGCAGTTTCGGAGCCTCATTTATATAATGCGAACGCTTCTGCAGCTGGCTGTATTATGAATTTCATATTATTATAAGTATATTAAATTTGATTACAACCAATATAATTTGTTACATTGATTTATCACGGATGTACAGTTTTGTTTTCGTACAAATGTATTGTAATTGTGCTGTTCCCATACTACCTCAGACGAATGGATCGCTCTCTGTCAGTGCATAGGCGCCGTACCACCACTGTTCAGTTGAACCTTCTCTCCTCGCTGTGCTCAGTATGCAGAGATTGCCGAGCAAAGAGCGTGGCGGCTCCGTGGTATGACGTCACAGAGCACGGAACATGCCGGTCACTGAAATAGACATACATTCATAACTGAATTATTATCCCGTGTTATCACGTGCACCTTGATTCCAGCTGTGGTAGTTGTTCCACTTTGATTTTCTCCTGAACTATTTACCAACTTATGTTTTTTTTTATGGATTAATTTATGAGGTACAATACCAGTGCTGTTATCAAGGCGTTAAATGTTGCTTGTCGTGTGATAGACTCGAAAGCAGGGTATTACGCACAGTGGCACATTGCATTCCGGACAGTAGTATCTGCTCTCCTATATGAGAGCGTTTTGGCAAGAATGGTGTAGCAGCCATTGAATATTTGTACCAGTACATCTGTTCTTCAGGTATGTGAATAATGTTCTGCAGTATCACTATGCCCAAAAGCACACGTATTTCAGAGTCTGTAGTAGGCCGCCACAAATTATTTTCAGCATTCTGTGAACACTTATTAGCATGCCGAATCGTCTCCTCGAATATAATGTTGATGAGGTCATTATTAAAGAATAATTTTAAAAATTGAGAATTATCGTTATCAGAAACAATGTTAAAATTTCAGGGAATGGGGACCTCGAAGGTGCAGAAGAAATGGTACCAGATGTCTTCTATTCAACCACTGTCGAAAAGACGCGACATCAACTGGTCTGAATTTGTTTGTTGGTCTATAACTTCGTCTTCTCAAACGGATGTTTCATTTCTTAATCTTCTACAGGAATATATTCCTGATCAAATGTTTTGGAATCGCTAACTTGATCCATCTTTACACAAAACAGCACAAAAAAACACTAAACACAAACAGAAACTACCAAAACAACTAGCATCTACTCACTACTGTGTGTGAATGCTATGTGACAGCCGTGGCGAGAACGTGACTCGCGAGACATTGTGGCTCGCAGTGATAGCTGTGCATTTCGCTTGCTTCTAACCTCCGCCAACCCCCACCCTCTCACTCACTGGAGTCGAACTCCGTTCCATTTGTATTTGTCTCTGACCTGCTAGTGGCATATGTCTCTCTCGAAACCATGTACGAAAGTTCCAAGTAGGATGGAAGGGCGCATTTTTTTGCTGTCAATATGATGAGAAAATTAAATGTATGATTTTTCACAAGTATTATGAGGAAACGATTGTATAACATAAAACGGCATTATATTACATGTTACTGATGAAACATTAAAAGGTTAAGTGTCATCATCATCATCATTATCATCATCATCATCATCATCATCATCATCATCATCATCATCATCATCTCTGTACGTCGACCCTTTTTCAGCAGATGTACGAATAATGCGGTTAGCTCTTCAATTTGAACTCACTGATTTACTATTTGATGTCAAATGAAAGCTAGATGTAAGGATTTGACAAATGTTGAACTTTCAAATCTTTGCCAAAAAATATGTATCCGAAGCTTTGTTCTTTCGCTTGCTCTGTTGAAGCCATGTTCGCTACAACTTACGTTTGTGAAAAATTATTTTCAAGAATGAAAATAGTAAAAACCAAATTTAGATCACGACTGACGGATAAATACCTTCGTGATCAACTGCGACTGGCAGTAGGCCTAAGTGACATAATTCCTGATTTTGAAACTTTGTCGCAGAGACATTCTGAAGACAGTAAATTTTAGGTTGTGATATTGTTCATTTATTGTCCATTTCTTTCTTCGTTACACGTACTAAACATAGTTTGTAGCCGTGTACTGTATAAAATTATATTTAAGTGCTTGACGTAAGAAAAATGAAATCTGTTAATAAGTCAGACAGTTGCTTCACTTCCCCTTCGGGTGTCCGCCTCACTCCATAGGTGCTATGCACGTTGCAGGTTACACAGTGGCTCGGCGCACGATTACATTTTCGCCACCGCTGCTATATGAGCATAGAATTCCACTCGCAAGGAAGAAGTACAAAAAACACCACCAGGTATAGCAATATCACTAACTTCTGTAGCCATCTAGTGAGGAAAAGGTTAATGAAAGAATAGAAATGTATATATTCGGGATATAATTCTTAGAAGCGAAAATGGGACTCAAACGATTTAACTCGGGTTAATAAATTTTGACACAAGTTAGCAACCCGAGTTAACTCGGGTTAATCAGGGAAGTGGTTAAATGTCGTTATAACACAGAACAGTTTCTATTTTACGTTGTAAATTTGTGTAACAATTTTGCAAACATTTTTAAAATACAGTACTTGTGACAATGGCCAATTACGGGTGAGATAGCCATATGTAGGAGTTCGCTATGGTTTCTAGTTCCTGTAGGAGTAGCCAGATGTGAATATTACTCGGTACTGTAGCACGATTGTCTGCTAACCCGGAGCTCGGGAGTAGGTTTAAAGAATAACCCCCCTAAAATTAATGAAATCACTTAGAATTCAATAGGAATTGGTTGAGTCACTGGATGAGAGAAAACTGCCTGCTAAAGGATGTAATGGAAGGAATGGTGAACAGGAGAAGAGTTCAGGGCAGAAGAAGATACAAGATGAAAGAAACCACTTACACCCCTTTTTTCCTATCAGTATCAAATGGACTTGCCTGATTTACTGTGCATAATATAACGACCGGCCAAGCTATCTAAACACAACAGTACATTCTTGGAGCGCACTTGGCGGAAAGGACGGGCGGCCGAATTTGATTTCTAAAATTTTACGAAAACACAAATGCAAACAATAACGCTTTGTGACTGTAAAATTGATATAATAAGTATTAAGTGGCAGTTTTTCAAAGCTTTACATATCACTTTGTTTTATCTTTGCTTCTCTTTGGCATGATTCACCAGACCGCGAAAACGTTTGACATAGCGTAACAATGTGTTCTCTCGAATATTTTTATTCCAACAGACCTATTAATGCTTGCGTATAAAGCTTATATTATGAATGGTATTCTCAGATATTTATAGATCTGGAATTTACTCTGTGACAAATATTTATTTTTATCATAAAGTATTATCTCTTGCCTTACTTTTAATAAACGGTTGTGAAATATGGATAAGACATAAAAATATTGTATGAATTAAAATAAGTTTCTAAAATCATTATACCTAAAAATTTAAGAGGAGTTCGACAGCTTATTTGTCTGCAATAGTAAATTTTTAACTAATTATGGTTTGTTAAAATAATAAATTATAATATGTGTTATTATTTTGAGAAGATCAACTCCATATGTAGATGAAAGTGTTGGGGATCATCAGTGTGGTTTTAGGCGTAATAGATCAACAATTGACTAGATATTTTGTATTCGACAGATATTGGAGAAAAAATGGGAATATAAGAGTACAGGCATCAGTAATTCATAGATTTCAAAACGGAATATGACTCGTTAACAGAGAAGTTTTATATGATATTCTTATTGAATTTGGTATTCCCAAAAACTAGATCGATTAATTAAAATGTGTCTCAGTGAAACGTACAGCAGAGTTCGTATTGGTCAATTTCTGTCAGATGCGTTTCCAATTCACTGCGAGCTAAAGCAAGGAGATGCACTATCTCCTTTACTTTTTAGCTTTGCTCAAGAGTATGCCATTAGGAAAGTCCAGGATAACAGAGAGGGTTTGGAATTGAACGGGTTACATCAGCTGCTTGTCTATGCGGATGAAGTGAATATATTAGGAGAAAATCCAAAAACGATTAGGGAAAACAAGGGAATATTACTGGAAGCAAGTAAAGAGATAGGTTTGGAAGTAAATCCTGAAAAGAGAAAAGTATATGATTATGTCTCGTGACGAGAATATTGTACGAAATGGAAATATATAAAAATTGGAAATTTATCTTTTGAAGAGGTGGAGAAGTTAAAATACCTGGGAGCAACAGTAACAAATATAAATGATACAAAGGAGGAAATTAAACACAGAATAAATATGGAAAATGCCTGTTAGTATTCGGTTGAGAAGCTTTTATCATCCAGTCTGCTGTCAAAAAATCTGAAAGTTAGAATTTATAAAACAGTTATATTACCGATTGTTCTTTATGGTTGTGAAACTTGGACTCTGACTTTGAGAGATGACCATAGGTTAAGGGTGTTTGAGAATAAGGTTCTTAGGAAAATATTTGGGACTAAGAGGGATGAAGTTACACGAGAATGGAGAAAGTTACACAACAAAGAACTGCACGCATTGTATTCTATACCTGACATAATTTTATTAGGAACATTAAATCCTGGCGTTTGAGATGGGCAGGTCATGTAGCACGTATGGCCGAATCTAGAAATTCATATAGAGTGTTATTTGGGAGGCCGGAGGGAAAAAGAGCTTTAGGGAGGCCGAGACGTAGATGGGAAGATAATATTAAAATGGATTTGAGGGAGGTGGGATATGATGGTAGAGAATGGATTAATCTTGCTCAGGATAGGAACCAACGGCGGGCTTATGTGAGGGCGGCAATGAACCTCCGGGTTCCTTAAAAGCCAGTAAGTAAGTAAGTAAGTAAATAAGTAAGTTTAAGTAAGTAAGGTATAATTAAAGTTAAAATTAAAGTGTTAAAACACAAAATTACTTTCCAGATAAAAACAATTAACCCATTGTATCTAGCAAACAATTGTTTTCTGACCATTGGTTTCCAATCTATAATTTTTTTACTTAGTTTGATTTCCCTTACAACTCCAAAAAGTTTCTCAATTGAATTTAGATCCATCCTGTGTGTTACACACAAATCGGAATCAGTTTTTCTCCCTCGACCTGGACGTTCACGCATCTTTAAACATATTCGTCCGGGTCCCTTGTACACCAATGCCGGAAAAAGACACTAAATGACGTCTGAAAATTAAATGCAGGGTGTTTGAAAGATTCCTAGTACCTACAGATTGATATCCTATAATCGTCTGATCCCTCAGGTACATATTTAAATCCGATAACCACTTTGTACAGCCTACAAATCACTTGCGAAGCTGAACAAGTAGTTGTGGGTGACTGGAGGGACATTTAGCTCTTATTATTTTGGCAGCGAAACAGAATTTTGGAGGTTAAAGAACGAGAGTGCAGTACACAGCAGATTTATTAGTGAAAGGCTAATCGCTTTTTCATAAGATTGATTGTAATGTCGGATTGTTTAAATAACGCGAAAGGGGAGTTAATCTCTTTACCAGTAACCTTCTTTCGGATTTAACATGAATTTTCCATGTCGTATATTTTGCTAGTGTGATCACTACACTGTTTTTGGAGATTTATTAGCGTTATCTGCAAGTGAACATCTTTTATTTTTACCATTTTTAATATTAACCTGTTTATAGTAAACAGCTTTGCTACCTTTCCACGACGAAGTGAACAAATCTTTACTAGAGACACAGTAAATGTTTGTTTCAGTGGAGAATAGTGGAAATTTGGAACAGGAAGTATAATAGTTTGTTTTCGCAAATAATAAGAGATTCCATGATATGATTTGATGTAAATATCTCAATAAATAATTCTATCAATATCATTAGAAACTTGCAGCTTATCATTGAGTATCTTATTTTACTCTCAGATATGACTTTGTTGATTATGTTTAGCGTCATCGTCAACGCCGCCTGGTCCCTCCTATCGGGTTGTATTGAAATAAAAACGATAATACTGCAGTATGTATTAGTTATTATACGGAACTTCATTCTTTACTCTCTTTGGGAGGTGATTTATTATTGATAGTGTTTGAACACTGTATCATGCACTTTTTTTACTGTGATTTATTATTGATAGTGTTTAAACAGATCAACTTTTTCTGTATAGATCAAGCAGTAATATGACATTATTTCTCCAGACTTCATCAATAATTCAAAGAAAATTTCACACTTTAGCAAAAATGCAACAAAATAAAATTTGTAGCCCCTATATAATTAGTTGAAATATACAAAACGAATAAAATCAGTTTTATTATAAATTGAATTAATTAAAATGTATAGTCACTATAAGGTAGGCAGTTCCATCACCTGTCCTTGATTCCTGATGAGAGAATGTGACAACCCTGATCACAAGTAATCAATACATTACAATTAAATACATTATGATTTTCATATTTCAATAATAATAGAAATTATAAATATAAAAGTAAAGTTGACCATAATAATGAAGCTCATAATCATATATCATTTTCTAAGCCAGCCGTGGCGAAAAGGCCATGGTGCGCCGAGCCACTGTGTGAGCTGCAACGTTCATAGCATCTATGGAGGGAGGCGGACAACCGAAGGGGAAGTTAATGTTTAGGACGTGTAACGAAGAAAGAAATGAACAAGAAAACATAGGACACATTATCACAACCTAAAATTAACTGTCTTCAGAATGTCTCTGCGACAAAGTTTCAAAATCAGGAATTATGTCACTTACTGCCAATCGTAGTTGATCACGAAGGGTTTTGTCTGTCAGTCGTGATCTAAACTTGATTTTTACTATTTTCATTGTTGAAAATAATTTTTCACAAACGTAAGTTACAGCGAACATGGCTTCAAAAGAGCAAGCGAAAGAACGAAGCTTCGGATATTTATTTTTTTCCAAAGATTTGAAAAGTTCAATATCTGTCAAGTCCTTACATCTATCTTTCATTTAACGTCACATTGTAAATCTGTGAGTTTAAATTGAAAATCTAACCGCATTATTCGTACATCTGCTGTAAAAGAATCGACGTACAGAGATAATAATAATAATAATAATAATAATAATAATAATAATAATAATAATAATAATAATAATACTTAACCTTTTAATTTTTCATCAGTAACATGTAGTAACTTATAATGCCGTTTTATGTTATGCAACTGTTTTCCTAGTAATATTTATGAACAAATCATACATTTAATATTTTCATCATATTGTAAGCAAAAGAATGCATCCTCCCATCCTATTTGAAACTTTCGTTTTTTATAGAGGTACATGGTTTCGAGAGAGACATTGCGACGATACGCCACTCGCAGGTCCGAGACAAATACAAATAGAACGGAGTTTGACTCCAGTGAGTGAGAGGATGGGGGTTGTAGGTAGGAAGCGAGAGAAAAGCACTGCGAGCCAAAATGTGCTCGTGAGTCGCATTTTCGCCGCGGCTGTTCTAAGCGAAAGAAATTAATGTCTATATCACTCACCGGAATTGTAACACGGGTTCCATTGGCAGGTCTGCAACTGAATTACATAGGGTTGAAGTTATTAGGTCTACATCAACAGACCAATATTTAGAAAAAGCTGTTCAATTGTACTTGTCACATGAAAGGGTATACTATAAAATTCACACAGTGTAAAGTTTACTCATTATCTTAAAAAAAATGTATTCACTGGAGTTGAACAACGATCGAGAAAACAGGACAAACAGCCCCAGCAAAGCCGAAAACCCGCACGACAATGTTGTATACGTCGCGTCGTTGACATAAAGACTGCTTGTGGTGTTTCAAAACTTCGGGAGTGGTCAACTCTCGAACGTCAAGCAGCCTTGAATCGCCGCAGTTGTTTATATCAGACTGAACTTTTACCTACTTTGGCAACTGTTATGTATAAACAATCAAGTAGCCTATTTGAAACATCATCTCTACCTTTCAGTGTATAAAAATCCGTTCCCAATCTTTATTTAATTACTAGGTTCTTATTATAAGGCTAGGATTTTTTTCTCATATGTTTGAAATCAAGTGTACTATCTCAAGTAGGCCTAAAAAATATTAACGCTTTATTTAACGTTATATTTTATGTTTCTTAAAAACGTAAATCCATAGCGCTACAGCCCATGAAGAGCCAAGACCGACCAGTCGGCTGCTGGCCTCACGTCCACATGCTGAAGTAGACGTGGACGATCATCCAACCAGAATGGAGGTGTCGTTTGGTTAGCATGATGATCCCCAGCCTTTATAGCTGGTTTGCGAAACTGGATTTTCGCCACCTATCGCAGCTCTCCAATTACATCACGATGCTGGGTGGGCACCGGTCCTATACACTCGTCGAAATTTGATGAGAAATTTCTTCCCTCACGAGGACTTGAACCAGTGCGCATTCCGTAACGCGAGTCCTAGGCAGGATGCTTTAGACCACGACGCCACGGCGTTTATGTTTATTAGAAATGCAAATTTATTTCAGATTGTTCTTTTCTATTCATTTAACCATAGGTAAATAATTCAAATGATGGACTTAAATTAATAAAAAAATGGTTTGACATAAATTATCTTTTTATCAACGAAAATAAAACCATAATTATTCCATTCTCATTATCTGAAAAAATGTAACAAACCTCCTACATCTATATTAAGTATTAAATTACATAATTCTGATTGTTGTCTTATACAGTGTAAATGTCTGATTTTATTGAAGAGTCCTCGGAAGTTAAGTATTTAGGCATAATTTTCGATAATCATTTGAAATGGAACAAACACATTAATTATATTTGTAATAAATTACGCATATTAATATATTATTTTGTTTTATTGAGGAATTACTTGTCAATAAGTTTATTACTTACAATATATTTAACTTTATTTCAATCGGTAATTATGTATGGAATTATAGGATGGGGTAGCTCATTTAATTCCAATTTTAATCGACTTTATTTATTACAGAAGAAAATAATTATAATATGTCTTCATAAACCTATTGATTTTCCATCTCAAAATTTGTTTCTAGACTTTAATGTACTTAGCGTAAGACAAATTTATTATATTGTATTAATAAAATTCATACATACAAATCGAAATAATTTTGAATTGTATTCTCATAGTTATGAAACAAAATGTATGAATTCTTTAAGATTGTTTGAACCAAAATGCAACACTGTTACAGTATTTAATCATAGTAGTAATTTAGGCCCAAGAATATATAACAAATTTATATTAAATATCCTAATCTTGTCAATTCTAATAGTTCTAGTATTAAATTTAAAAAGTTATGTATGGATTTTATAAAAATTGAAAAATTGTAAATTTAAATTTATATACTATAATTGCACAGTAGATATAAGACAAATTGTACTGTATAATTATTAATTTCAATTAAGGAATCCGCCCCTGAGCACGAGTTCTACTCTTTCAGGGGTGAGCTAAAGTTTTTCTGTTTATATTATATTTTATGTTACAATTATTAGTAAAATAACAAACAAATAAATAAATAAATAACGAGAACATTTTTGATAACTAAGATACTGTTCTGTTTTGTCTTTTTGTATCATTTAAACAATTATAATGTTATTTATTTCATTGATGTATGTTATTCAAAGTTACGAAATCTTACCATGCTATTTCGAGAATTATGAGCGAGACTCGAAGCTCACAAGAGTTACGAGCCGAGACTCGAAAGACAAATGCAACGAAAACAGCGCGAGCGAGAGCGGTAGTTAGTTTTGTGCGAGATCGTGCGTATTTGCTTGTTTTCCGCACAGAACCAATACGCGTTAAGTGTGAAATACCACATTTAGTATTCCCAACCTAACACATAACAATTTCCCTCTTCTTACCGCTTAAGCGCGACATTCATTTTACTGCTTTAGGCTTTTAACATATTATTTTTAGAGACGTTTAACATAGTAATCATTATAAATTGGAAACTTACCACTGCAATTTCACCTAAATTGCAATGTTAATTACTGTTTTTAAATATTTGCAAAAATTAAGTAAAGTCTACTACTCCACGAAACTTATTGCATTCCTGATACAAGTAACATTAAGGAAGCCGTGAAAAAATCAACGAGATTCCATATGCCGATGTTATTACTGCAATATGTTATATAAATAATATTGTTAAAATATTAAAATGAAAAATAAATCATTACATAACTTTACCGTTTGTTTTAAGATCGCATTTATAGACTGGGGGGAAAAGACAGACGTATAACACGGCCTGCTGGAGTATAGTAAACACAGAAAACATTTTACAGCAACAATGTTGAAGAAAGATATTTTGGTGTTCCGAATTTGGCGTCATTAAACAGAAACCAAGATGGAGATTTCATTGTAACTAATTAGGAATTCGTCTTTCAGGTATGTAATAAACGATCTTCGCACAAAATAATGTACGATACACAAGCGGTATGTTTGTTTTCATGTTCTCGGAAATTAAAAAAGCTCAACTACGTTTAGCTTTTTCAATCTTTTCCTCGACCATGAAAACGTCAACATATCGCTCTTGTAACGTATATTACTATTCTTTATCTCTAGTATTCACACATTTCGGAATTATACTCCAGCGAGGGGGGGGGGAAGCTTCTGTGTATATATCGAAGTCTTCAGTAAATTATACTTGGCAACTAATGCATTAAAGTTCACAACCCACGCATGGTTAAAAGCCGTGCAATGAAAGCTGATGACTTTAATCTACTTCAACCCAGTACACTTTTAGTGTTACACGATTACTTTACTAACAAAGATGAGTATACAAATGATTTTAAGTACAAAACTTAACGTCTGCCGTGAGACAGTAGTGGAAACTTTGAAATGTACTCCTATCATCAGTGAAAGTGTTCCGGGAATACAGAACGGTATTATCTCATTTATGTATGGTCACTGAATGCTTCTAGCCAATTGTAAAAATCCCCACGGTCCGCGTCCGTAGAGAAGAATAGCTACGTAGATGATGATGGAGTGGGGTAGCGGGTGGGATAAAAAAGTCTATATATAAACAAAGCTCTCTTCTGGGCAGTGAGCATTTCATGGAAAATACACCCACACAATGCTATCCAACGCCGTGCCACGGAACAAAAATAATACGATAAATTGCAGGTAACCCTTTTGTGGTTTATTTCTCTTTTTGTATTCTTTTTAATTCTAGATTATAAAATGCTACGTAAATAGAACACTCATTTTCCTTCTACTCCTTAAATACACTGTCCTTAGTTTAAATATTGTTTTAGACGATGACAACAGTTATTGTGGTAAATGTATCCTCTGTTTTGTTAATAACTGATTTATACGAAGCTACATACGAGTATATTTACATCATTCCAGTTACATGAACGGTGAACTATGTTATACTTAAATAATAAATTAAAATGTTCCACACATTATTACACATCATCATCATCATCATCTTCATCTTCTTCTTTATAATATTTTCTTCCTTAACTGAAAATATATTTCTTACCTTAGTACCGTAATCAAATTGATTTTCCTTTAGTCAACCACTGTGGATTATCGGTCAATATATCTGACTTTAAAACGAGCGGGCCCTGGTTCAATTCCTAGTTAGGACAAGTTACTTGTTGAGACTTTTTTCCGAGGTTTTGCTTGACCAAATATTTTTAACTTGGTTATTTAACGTCATTGTATCAATTACAAAGTTATTAAGCGTCGATAGTATTGATGATAACTAGGCCCCGGCAAAAGTATTGCTATCAGCTTAGTATGCAACATTGCATACCTGCTTTGAGAGGGATGGGGTAAATAACGATAGACAGCGTGACGTTAGCAGTAGTACAGTTTGGTTCATGGGAAATGAAGTAATGCATGAAAGTCTCATTATTTGTACGTCCTTTTGACTAGTTTCCAGTGATTAGCTATAAAGCTTACAAAGTACAATTTTAATTTTATTCTCATTAAGAGACCTAAATATTTAATTGTACTTGACATACTGGTAATAATATTATTTACGTATTGATGCGTTGCAATGAACTATGATATGCATGTGCAAGACATGTAACGTGTATCATATTCGGATAACGTGTTTCAAGAAACTTAGCAGATTTATTCATATAGCTAGCAGAATAGTAACACATTTTGAATTGCACACATGATGGCCATAGCAACTCCACGGCACTATCAAAATGTTCACATATGGTGGAATAATTAACCCTCTCTAACACTTCACTCATTAAGAGATAGGGTCTACAGCAACATTCCGCACTAAGGGCACTCACAACCACATTTGCAACGTGACGTCCAACGGAGTCCAAGCCTTTATCTATAGAAACCGATATCTTCTTATTTTGTAATTTACACTTCACTTCACGCAGACATTTATCATATGCATGTTGCACATACTTCTTCCGCAGTGTTGCTTCTTTAGGAATTTGTCTTCCAGTGTACTTTTCTGAAAAGCCACGGAGTTTCGCGTTTTCTAATTTGTTTAACGGAATATTTGAAGCAATAAACGCATCACACATATCATCGTAAAATGATCGTTCAAGTAGTTGTGAAGGAGATTCGTGCTGCACCTTGCTTAAATTCTGTCGTCTGTTACATGCGTGTTTATGCTTATTGCTATTTATATGCTTCTTAACGTTGCATGCCATGTCGGCTGCCAATTTCACGTGACACAATTCACAAAACAGTTCATTACCATGGATGGAAAACACACTTTATTGATGAACATATTTCCTCAGTGCTTCTATCTTGCGTACTTTTGGTCTCGGCATTCTGAAGACCCGTGTCGATTGCTTTTGACTGCGTTGTACTAAGCTAAGCCGGCACTACTCCTACCTGCACAGTGATGCGTGCGAGAGTCCTCGGTTCATAAACATTAGCTATACTTACATCGCGCGTTTCCCCGTAAGCAATACTTTCTCCGGGGTCTGATGATAACGAGATAAGATCAATGATTCGCCATTGATTACCTGATATTTGCCTTACGGTTGGAGAAAACTTCGGAAGGAACCCAACCAAATCAGCTCCAGCTGGAATCGAACCCTCAGACAAGCGCCTTAGCCGACTGAGCTCCGCTGTTGGCTTTCAACGAATTTATAAATGCTGAATAACTTTCGGCGTTGAACCTCTCATTCATTTTGCCATCATCATTATTCTTCTCCTCTTTTATCGTCAGCGTTTCTATCTCAGCTGAACCTGATTTCAAAATTTGTTAACATTGATTAGGCCTATCCTACCTAAAAATTGTTTCTAGAATTTAAAGTCTTGAAAATTCATCAAATTTGTATCAATGCATTATTAAATTCGATATATAAAAATCACACATATTTCAGATCATATGTTCACAAACCAAACCAAGAGCATGAATACAATACGTTTGTTGGAACCCAAGTGTTTAATGAGCACTGCTTTCAACCAAAGTATTAATAGCTGCCCTAGAATCTATACTAATAATAAATCTGTAGCCGAAATTTTTCTGGTAATTTTCGATTTTCCAAAAATAATTGGTCCTAACATATATAATTAACCACCCTGAAACCGAAAATCGCTTTTTTGAAATTTTTGTTTGCATGTCTGTCTGTCTGGATGTTTGTTACCTTTTCACGCGATAATGGCTGAACGGATTTCGATGAAAATTGGAATATAAATTAAGTTCGTTGCAACTTAGATTTTAGGCCATATGGCATTCAAAATACATTATTTAAAAGGGGGGTTATAAGGGGGCCTGAATCAAATTAATCGAAATATTTTGCTTATTATTGATTTTTGTGAAAATATTACATAACAAACGTTTCTATAAAAATAATTTGCAATAAGTTTTATTCCTTGAAAAAGTTTGATAGGACTGATATTTAATGAGATAAATGAGTTTTAATATTAAAGTAACTGCCATCTAAGGCCGTGTAATGAATTAAACAACAAATGACTTCGTCTATAAGGGCCCTTGGACAGCAACAATCGAAAGCTATGAAAGATAGCCTACAGAGAAGGTTTCTGTGTTTGTATGAGGAATATCGGAAGCTAAATTAACCGATTTGTATAATTAATTATTATTCCACTACTGGAAAGTGTAGTTTCTCTAGATGGACATAATGCTGTAATGTTATTACAGTAACTTCTAATATAATATAATATAATATAATATAATATAATATAATATAATATAATATAATATAATATAATATAATATAATATAGTATAATATAATATAGTATAATATAATATAATATAATATAATATAGTATAATATAATATAATATAATATAATATAATAAATATATTATAATATAATATAATATATATAATGTAATATTATATAATATAATTTAAGTTATTTGAAGAGTTCAGAACCATAGTGGGCCAAACGTCATTTACGGAATACGTAGAAAACAAGGGTTAAAATTAAGTTATTACCATAATTCAGTGGAAACCTATAACAAGTAAAATAAAGTACTCGTATACACATTAAATCTAAATGATGTCAATGTTCATTAAACTTTAAACTATGGTTGCATGTAATGAAAATTAGAAACATCTTAAAAGAATTGTCATTGCACCAATGAGTGTCTCTGGACCAAAATGATCGCATTTTAATTATTTGGATGCAATTTAAATTAAGTAACATATTAAACGGTTTATCCTTCTATCAAACACGAATGTTCCCTGGATCAAATGCCCTATTTTAATTATGTAATTACTTCATATTTATTTCTAACGGGTGCAGCGGAGCGCACGGGCACGGCTAGTTTATAATAAATTAATAAAGAAATACGAAAATTTATTTATCTCCAACAGTTTAAAATTTAAAAATGTATGTAAGTAGTTTGTTATGAGTAATGAATAATGTTTAGATGTTGTTATGTTGTAATTCATGTGTCTACATTTATTATGTATTGAATCCTACTCTGACACGAGATCACTTTCTTTTAGGGGCGTGCTAGAATGTTATAAAGTTACAATTTCTTTGTATTGTATTTTTTCTGGCAATAAACATAATAATAATAATAATAATAATAATAATAATAATAATTTATATTTATATTCAATGTGCTGTACAACAGCCAGTGGCCAATTACAGTCAGTAGAAAGAATATAACAAAACATAATACAAAAATAAATATTACACATAAATACAATTACAGTTAATGAAAATAATGACGATGAATGGATAAATAATGGATGATTTAAAAATACATAACTAGGAATACTATGAGACAATGATAATTGAGTATACATACATGATAAATCGTTCCCAAGAATAAACTAAGTCTATAACTTGAAGAGCTGGAATTCGCAGCCATGCATGTTGGCATTTTTCTTGCAGCTGGAGACTGGTGAAAGAAATTTCGAATTTCTAATTGTAGAAAAGTTTGTGGGATCTCATATCTTTTGTTAGAATACGTAAGGTAATATTGTTTAAGAAAGAGTCACAGGATATATCACCTTTGAGGACTTTGCAAAAGAACAGATAACCTAGCTCGTGGCGTCTAGCATGTAGATTTTGACAATTAAATTATTCACATTTTCTCTCATAACTGTACCCGGAATTAATGGGCAGAAATCTAAATGAATTATTATTATTATTATTATTATTATTATTATTATTATTATTATTATTTGTTATTATTTGAAATTAATCTTTCCCAATCCATTATACGCGTCAAAATGACGAGTAGTAGGCGTTTAGCACGTGGGGAAGTTCTACGGACGCATGCTCAGTAAAGACTGAAAGGTGCTTCTATATATTCATAAGCTTGTACAACGGTAAAATAAATACCTAATACAACTATAAAGAATAGGCCTTGTAGTGTTTGACTAGGGTATCTAATCCTAGTTTAAAATAAAAGATTTTATAGCCTCAAATCACAAATAAAGTCATAATAGATATTAAAATTTCACTCAAAAACAACAAAATAACGCCTATTAGATGGTTGGTAGCTGGAAAAATGAGGTGTTTCATTCTACGAGCTACCAACGGGCTAACAGGCTACGTAGCAGTCTACCGACCAGGTCTCTTCTTGCACGTCTCCATTGCTTAACGTTCGGGCATTCCTTCCGACTACGTAACCGGTCAGGCTACCAACTACCAACCAGGCTCCGTCTTGCACGTACCCTTAAGGAAGAACTCAAGGTCATTTTTCTTAAGTTTGGTTGCAGACTCTCTGTTCCCCATAAATCCTAGTATAGTATGAGTTAGTTGGCATTGTAAACGATGTTTTGACTGATAATATCTTGCAGCTGTTCTTCCATTTCCGTTTTCTCTTCCATAAATTAAAATTCTCTTAACGTGAAACATTCTCTGTTAGCTAGAAACTAAATAAACCAATGTTTCTGCCCTTACGAACGATTTATAACGGAAAATTATAGTTAGTATTTTTTTAAATTTGATATACCGTATTTACGAATGCTATAATTGTGTAATCTGAACAAGTCACCTCTATTGTATATAATTGAAAACAGAGTCATCACTCTTCTATTCCTCGTTTGTGCAATGCATGTTCTTCTGTGGCTTCCTTCATTAGGAAATAGGAGTGAATTTATGCGAAAATTGTAGGAGAAGTAGATGGAGGCAGTAAAATTGCATTATCTACTGTAGTGCCCGTGCTTATACAAAACGGTCCGCTACTTATCTTCCCCGCCATTGTTCTCGTTTTTATGGACAATGTTCGCTCCGTTTCTCTCTAAATGATCTTCATTAAGAAATTAATTGCACTGCGCTCTGGTGGAAGGACCAGCGAATTGAAACAGTTCCGTACCAAAACTCTTGTTCCTTTGTGAACGATGATTTATCTGTGGTAATAATACACAAAACAGTATGAAGCTCCTTAGATAATTAGGGGCACGAAAGCTGCCATTTTGTGTTCATGAATATCATTGACCCTTCTTCAAATTAGGTTTCCACAGGTTTAACATGTATTAATCTAATATACTAGTACTAATATTAACACAGCATGAGACCGACAAATAGACTTACAAGAGAATATCCAAATATGGGAATTCTTAGGAGAAAAGCACGACTTATGCCCGGTTTCTGAAAGACAGTTATCTGTACAGACACAGTTATCTATGATTTAGTCCACACCTGTGGAGTAACGGTCAGCGCGTCTGGCCGCGAAACCAGGTGGCCCGGGTTCGAATCCCGGTCGGGGCAAGTTACCTGATTGAGGTTTTTTCCGGGGTTTTCCCTCAACCCAATACGAGCAAATGCTGGGTAACTTTCGGTGCTGGACCTCGGACTCATTTCACCGGCATTATCACCTTCATTTCATTCAGACGCTAAATAACCTAGATGTTGATACAGCGTCGTAAAATAACCCAATAAAATAAATAAAATCCATGATTTAACATGCCTATGTGTTTAAGGGGAGAGGATGGTATTTTTTAAAACTTTTTTTTTCCTATTTGATGTAAAATATTAATTTTGTGTATGTAGAGAGCTCATAGCTGTGGCAACTCAACCAAATAAAAATATTTTGAAAAAAAAAATTTTAGGGCCCAAATTTGAAAAAAAATATATATCCAATGCAGGATTGTACTAAACCGATATATCTAAACCGTTTTTAAAGATAGATTCAAAAAGTTTTTTGCAGTGTATTTGCAAAAGCATGTTCTACAAACTGTCTGTAACAGAATTTTTATATTAGTCCCTACGTGTGTAAAATAAACAATTAAATTTAATAACAATTTTCTGATTTACTTTCTTGCAAACAAACGGACCTATTTTTAAAATGAAGTCAACTAGCAAACTTCTGTTACAGAGAAAAGTTTCCTAATAGTCTAAAGAATGTCTGTTCTAAATTTCATGCATGTATCTTTAATAGTTCAGAAATTATATCCATTTTTGTGTCGCAATGTAGCAAAAAAATGAAGTTACTGGAAACCGATAAAAGCGGGCGTGTGATTTAAAAATCCATAGCGCAGGAAGTTTAAAAATGACGTCTCAACATCCGATAAGGGTACAAATACCCACAAAATTTTATGCAATGCATTCCACACATATCAAAGGGTATTTTAAAGAAACAATTTTTTTTTTTAATTTAATTTACCGGAAACAACAATAAAAGTGGGCGAGTGACTTAAAAATCCATAACGCAGGAAGTTTAAAAATGGCGACTCAACATCCGATAACGGCACAAATACCAACAAAATTTTATGCTATGCATTCCACACATATCACAGAATATTTTAAAGATTTTTTTTTTTGAAAATGTACTAATTTTTCACCAAAAATACCATCCTCTCCCCTTAAAATGAGTTTCCGAAACAACAGTTATCGTTATCTTTACAGCTATCTGTGCTTCAACTGGTAACTGTACCTCGGCCTGTAGTTACCTGGCAGTTAGTACTCATTCGTACAAATACCGAGATGCGGCGCTACTGCATTACTGTTTCGTAAACTATAATAACTGATATTAAATAATAATATAGACTGCAATAACTTAATTTGCCATATTATCGGTATAGTTTTAAAAATTTTGCGTTTTATTTACGTAATTTTCGGTAAATCTATGACATATTACGATAATAATGTGTGTTTATAAAGACAATTTCGAACATCTCAAGCTTAATTTTCGTCATCAATGTCATATTTTATGTCGTCAATCAAGGAATATTTTATTCTTGGGTGTTCTACCAATGCCAATGGCATTTCGGGCTCTGAAAAGTTCATTTGAATACATGAAAGAATTCATTTGGTGGAATGTAAAATTATCAGTATGGCTGTCATAGCCACCACAGCTGAATACGGTTACAGTTTTGAAGCAGAAGTTACTTCTAGCTCTGTCTCCACTAGTATTATTTACCTCGATAATCACGCCAAATATCAAGAATTATTGTTTTTTAATCATATTACGATTGAGTTAGAAGTGCACATGTACACTATCGTCTATCACACGGTTCTTTAATTAAAAAGTCTTGCACCTACTAGTACAGAGCTCACTGTGTACACATCAGCCATATTACTACTGAAAACTTCTGCAAACAAAAGTAACTATAAATAACTAAAAAAATCACTAACAAAATACTAGTGGCGACATCTATGGACGATAAGAGATACTGAACTTGAAGTTACCTCAACTTTTAGTTACAAGCGCTGATAAATCCACATTTAACTTTCCAGAAACTCATGAAAGTTATCAGTGCAGTTAAATTTCTAAGAGAAGCTAAGTAACTGGGAGTTAACTCTCGTCTACCAGAAACCGGCAATTATACTGGTCATATAGTTATGAGTATGGATCGTATTTTGTCCCAGGGCGTATTGATATAAAGTTAACTGTTCGTGGATTACAGTATATTGACGTGACGTCATATTTGACGCGTGCCGCAATATCTTGTTTGTGCTGAAGTTGAATTGAATTTACAGGAGGGGGCACTATGGCCCAGCACTGCGACCTGTTACGGTCCATTGCGCTATCTCTCAAGCTAGGAGCATTCTCAAACCCACACCGGCTGACTATATTAAGGTTCGTACCCAGGTGTCGAGTAGGCAACCGCCCTCGTCCCTAGGCCAGCCCCCTTCCTGCGTCGCCAGCCGGCGCCGCGATCGGGGAATGCTATGGAATGATGACGAAGTGGAGAAATGGTGATGGAATAATGTAGATGTCTAATATGGGGGAAATGGGAGATCCCCGAGAAAAACCCCAACTGCGATCATGTCCGCCACAAGTGTCACTTTGGAGTTTTCAATGAAAAATCCCAGACCTGACCGGGACTCGAACCCAGGCCACCTGCGTGACAGCTTAGAGGTCTGATCTCTATACCACCGCAGGGGATTGTGCTGAAGTTGACATTCTATTCATGATTAAAAAGTACACCTCATAGACCGTTTATAATGCGTTATAGTGAAAAAATATTGATAAGATGATGTTTCCTACAACTTAAATTCTTTCTTCATTTATTTTATTTATTTATGCTCGACCATGCCGAAATGTAGTAATTATACACCTGGTAGCAGACCTTTAATGCATGTCATTAAAGTACACCTACTCATTAAGGTACAGGTGTTCAGCCAATGACAAGTCAGCTTACAGGTGTTCAGCCAATGACAAGTCAGCTTTGTACCGTTATAAAACCGCAAGTATCGATTATTCTCGATATGCCATTCTCGGATATGCAATCGAAAGAGAATTAGCGAAAAGTCACGGAGGCTGGAAATCCAATACTGTCGCAACACACAGAAGGTTATATTCTGTTACTATAATAATTAGCGTTAATTGTAAATAATATTCAAATAAATTCAATTTGTCATCTCGTTTTTCAATGTCTAATTTAATTTCAATGTTATATCAAAGTTAATATTTAGTTTACTCTGTAGGTTTTTATAGGCTACCAAGGTCAATGTGGACATCTGTTCCTCAGAAAAATCAATACTTTCGCATTTGCAATTACATCTTTTTTATTTACGAGGTATTGCTCAAGGTCAGTTAGATACAAATAAAATGAATAATTTCAAGTTAGAAATATGGTCGAGCATAAAAGTCGTATGAAACTCGCCTATTATGGTAATTAAGAAGCTCGTATGAAAATTATGAAACTCGCTTGCGCTCGTTTCATAAACATCTATACTCGCTTCTTAATTATTATCATTATGGGCTCGTTGCATAATGTACTATTACTTTCACTGGCAGACTTAAGATTATAAGATCTTCTCTTCCACTCAACCAGTATAAAGCAAATATAAATAACAGCGACACAAAAAACAATGGAATAACAATAATAATAATAATAATAATAATAATAATAATAATAATAATAATAATAATAATGATGATGATGATGTTAATAGAGTAATGTTAATAAAATTAATAATAATAATAATAATAATAATAATAATAATAATAATAATGTTAATAGAGTAATGTTAACAAAATTAATAATAATAATAATAATAATAATAATAATAATAGCAAAATATAGATGTGTTTAGTTACATGTAATTCTAAGAATTAAACAATTACAATTTAGTGTTAAATAAGACAATTTGTATGAAAGAAATTATATTCCATAATGAAGGAAAATTGATATATGAAAAATAAAAATATTCTTCCACGAAAGTTATATTTGAAGAAAGATCATATTGTAGAGACCAAAAGCAGTCTTTTCGACAATCGGCTTTTGAAAGCAGTCCAATTTCTAAAGCCCCTTTATGCACTATATACAAATAAGTAGGCTAGAGTATTATGAAATAAAATACGTTTCATTACAACAGAGAATACTGTTTATAATAGTGTAAATAATGGTTGATCAATGTAAGTCTACATTCTTTATCATGATGTATTCTAGTGTACATAGTTTAAATAATATAAATTTTAAATATCAGTGTAATTGTTAAAGTGGTCCAAGTTTTGTTCTGCCCAACTTGACAAGACAGGATTTTGCCATTACTCACAAACTGCCACACAAAATACAGTAAAATAATGTAGATAACTTTCAAATAAAAGGAAGGAAACGTTAATATAGTTTATTAATAAAGAACATAGTGTTAACAAAGAATTACTAACAATATTTGGAAAGTGTAACAAAAGCTAAGAGGAGTGTATAAAATATTACATTTAATGAAACAAAAGTAATATCCACAAATAAGCGGTCAGCGCGTGTGGCCGCGAAACCAGGTGGCCCGGGTTGGAATCCCGGTCGGGGCAAGTTACCTGGTTGAGATTTTTTCCGGGGTTTTCCCTCAACCCAATACGAGCAAATGCTGGGTAACTTTCGGTGCTGGAGTCCGGACTCATTTCACCGGCATTATTACCTTAATTTCATTCAGACGTTAAATAACCTTAGATGTTGATACAGCGTCGTAAAATAACCCAATAAAATAAAAAAAAATCCACAAATTACTCTTTGCCCAACCCTAGTCCCTTTAAGAAATTAACTATAAAATTTGAGTATTGACCCTTTTGTACTAATCGTAAGACCTAATACATTGATAGTTTGAACTTTGTAATGATCTTGTAAATTGTGGACTCATAAGTTTTTTACATTTTTCTGAATTTATTTCACTGGGTTGATCTACTCTAGTTTCATATCGTACTGCTGGAAAAAGTATAAGAACGGTGTTGTTATTTCTATCGATCGCTATTATATCAATACTGCCGCTGCTTCCTCTATCTATGATACAAGAAACCTCTTCATGGGTCTCGAATTTCCTGTGTTTTAGTGCACTGGAAGTCGAGCGAATTATATGATGACGAGTGTTCATCAGCGAAGCTCTGCGAAAACACAAACCCAATAGCTGAACTAAGGCTTCAGGCTCCCTGCAATGGATTCCATCCCGGCTATGACCCGTCAGTGCTCGAACTGGAACTATATTAGTTTGTAGTTTTAGCACTGCTATCCATTCCGAGGTAGACATTCCGTGAAGAGTTTCGATCCAACGATTCGCAGGAGTACATTCTTTAAAAAGAACGACACCCTTTCCATGTAAACTCAGACAACACAATTTGGCTTAATCACGTACAGTCGTAGCAAAAAGGTGCAAGAAACACCGAACTAAATCAATTGCGTACCAAAACTTTTGTTCCTTTGTGAACGATGATTTATCCCTCTTGTACGTATTTGTTTGTTTGTGTTGTGTGTTGAGATAATAATAAGAAAGACAAAACATAATCACAAAAAAAAAATACGAATACAACACAATACACAAGAACACAAAAAATACATCACACTAACACACGAAAACAAAAAAAACACACAGGATTGCAACCGGTTTCAAGAAATTAAATTACAATATCACATACAGAACAAACAATACTCTACAAAAACATCTCAACACACAAACAACACAAACAAATACAACCACACAGGCGTATACAAACTCAAATGCAACACCTGGAACAACTTCTACATATGATAGACAGGTAGATCATTTCAAACATGTTACAAAGAACATATCGCAGCCATAACAAAAGTACAAAACACTTCCACATTTGCAGAACACATCACAAATGCTAACCACAACTACAGATACATAAACACAGACATGGAAATTCTATATATTCAACCAGAAAGCCAGGAACTAAACACACTAGAACAATACGAAATATACACACACAAAAACTCATCCAAATTAAATTCTCAACACACAACTCAATTTCAGAACACACACCCTCTTTGACTCCACATTACACTACACAAACACACTCCCACAGGAAACACAAACAAAAGGCGCCAAGACCAGCACCAACCAGTTCTGAAGATGGCCCATAACAGGCTGAAACTAGTCAACCAGGTAGAAAGATATGCAATACATAGTCTGAATATGATTTTATCATGAGAGAAAGTGGTCTAACTCCTTCCATTGGTCAAATGATTAGGCCCCACCATTTAGGAAATAATTATAATATTGAACTTAAAATAAATGTAAGTAAGTAAATGACATTTCTAGAGATTATTCACAAGTTATCAGATAATGTGTGAATAACACACACTTGCAGCATGTGATATCATGGAAAAATTGTTAGCAGGGTTTCCACCACACACTTCGCCACGAGTTCGGCAATACTTTGCGTTAATACATCTCGAAACAACGTGTAGATATTTCCGCAAAACTAACTTTTCCAATTACTCAGTTCCTTGTCTTCGTACGATAATATTGTAAAGTCGAGTGTACTTGGCAGTAGCTGCATATTTGAATGAAGAGAATAAAAAATATAAGACGCCGAAGTTCGTAGAGTCATCTTGTAAAACAAATATGCAAGGAGTACAAAGAATTTTTATGACTTAACAGAAACGAACCAATTTTTCCTGAACGATATTGGCAATAATTTCATATTACTAAAGTACAGTTCTACGGTGTGCATAAATCATAATTTGAAAGTTTTCATTAGAGCAAAATAAAGTTTGAAATGAGGACCACTATCATTATATTATAATGGTCTAGAAATCTGACTCCCATCATTATGGAAGAAGAAAGACGCGTCTTTTACAACATCTAAAGAAGTAAGTTTTTGTATTCACATAGAAGTCTTCACTCAAAACCACCAATTTCTGACTTGCCCAACTTTACCGTTCACCATAGTAAAAATCATACGTTTAACAGGGTGATCCGCTTGGGTATGGATAAAATAAAAACACCGTAAAACATTTACTACTGAACTTTGTTTATTGAAATTTTGTGCATAGACACTGAAAGATGGGGATTCCTCAGAGCTAACAACATGACCCCCATTGGCCACCCTGCACAACTAATAACGGTGATAAAATTCAGTCCATGTCCGTTGTAACATAAGAGGGGTGATTTGTTGAAAGCTTGAGTAATTTTTACTCTCAGATCATCAGTGTTCCTGGGTTTCTGTGAATAGACATGTCTTTAACAAAACCCTACAAGAAGAAATTAAGAGGGGTTAGATGTTTAAATTTTTCCACCTCTTCGAAGAATAAATCTCCAATTTTTATATTTCCATTTCAGTCATGGCAATATTTATGTCCCACTAGAAATCACGAGACATAATCATATTCAAATGATGGTAATAACTTTTTTTCTTTTTCCATTTCGGAATTTACTTTCAAACCTATCGCTTTACTTGCTTGAAGTAAAATTTCCGTGTTTTCCCTAATCGTTTGTGAATTTTCTCCTAACATATTCACGTCTTCCGCGTAGACAAGAACCTCATGTATCCCGTTCAATTCCAACTAGTGAATATCTAGAATTAAAAAGTGAAATTCTCGATAATGTCCAATGCAACAATGACGACAGTGATGTTGTAGTTGTAATTTGCAAAATTTAGAAAATTTGTTTATATTTTAATGTAAGAGTTACATATTTTATAATAAAGGATAACAACTGTGATATGTATGCGATATATTCAGGTACTTCCCATAAAATTGCATAATATAGGCCTATCACTGACGGACATGATCACTAACCAGTGATAAAAAATAGCATATCTCTAGGGTTTTCATATAGAAGGTTCATTACAAAAGCATTCTATTCTATTGGTCAGTTTCGCAATTGAGTTCAATAGCCTCGGTTAACATCTACACTGGTTATCAGAAGATTTGTGAACACTGACATTTACAGTGGTTGAGTGACAGACGGACAAGCAGTTTCGGGTCATAATTTTCTCACCAATGTCGTTTAAATTAACTCTTGGACAAGTGAGGGAACGGTGATACGTGCTACAAAGCTGTGGAGAGTTTACACTGAAAATATCTAAGTCCACAAACTGAATGCATAGTGAGGTAATAAACATTGTTATTAGAATTATAAATTTATTTAAAGATAATAATATTATAATTTCTTTCCATTTTTGAGGGTGAGTATTCTTTAAAATAATTCTCCTCATATTATCAATATACCCACGACCTCGTATGCACACACAGGTAGGCCTATATATATGTATGCTCATATATGCTTTACACTACCTACTACATAATGCTCACGTGCATATGTTCACGTATACATACGTGTACACACATTCCATACATGCATATATGTATGTATACATGCACACATATATAAATCGAATTACGAAGCTTGAGTTGTGAGGGTGCTAGAAACAATAGACTGTGCCGGTACTATTTCACATTGTCTGTAATGAGGCGATATTAGCGATCCTAGTGATTAGCAACTATCTATGGATGCATTTTTACTACGTGTTGAGCTTCGTGATTGTATATACTAGACTGTGATTATAATATAGGATACGTAGTTACTTTAGATATTTTTGTGCACAATTATTTATACCGTATGACACAGAAGTCATTTGACAAATCGGAAACATGCTCTAATTGGAAATACAATTGTATACTGTACGTTCAGTTCATTCACTCTGTTTGCTGTATCAGATAATTCCGCACCTATTTACCTAGTTCCTCGCTTCACACTTTTGGCATCCCACCACAACCGTGATACACGTTCACAGCATAACCTTGTTCTATCAATTCCATATCAAACACCTCTCTACTCTACTTCCTTCACAATACACACAGCCCGTTCCTGGAATTCCTTGTCACAGGAAATCAGAGCAGTCGAAGTCTAAAATCTTTTAAGTACACTCTACTTAGAAATGTTTTTAATGAACAGAACTAAACTCTTGCGGAAGTCTTTAAATAATCTTAAATGACCAAATTATTATTTTTCTCCTTTCTCTTCCTTTTATTTTCCACCTTTTATTATCTTGATATTGCATTTAATCGTTTGTTTCTGCATGCAATATAGTACGTTTTTGCTATTCAAATTCTTATGTCTTGTAACTAGAGCTGGGACGGAGCGAGTAGATCCGTTGAGTTACTCGGTTCTATCGGTTTATGTGCTTGACAGCGGAGCACCGAAGTTACTCGGTTAACCGTAGCCGTTACCGGTCAGTTCAAACGTTCAAACAGAGTTCACGTGTTTTACTTAATTCTAGCAGACAAAACGTAGGTACTGTTGTATTTAAATATTATCTGCTGCAGAACAAATTATTTCCTTACTCCCAAGGCGGGCTGAAAGGCCTCTGGTATTGAAGAGGAGTTCAGTCTATTATATGACCTGTCAAGTGGGCCTAATGAACACTGAATCTGAACATATTACTGTACATAATATTAATAATATCATCATCATATATTAGAGTGTTTGATTAATATTAAAATATGTTTAAAAAAAAAGAAGTGTATTATGTTTTTCTTCTATTTGTGTTCATTGGATTTGTGTTACCTCATCAGTCATCATTTTATTTGTACTTATTTCTACGAATTATGCTAACTAAGTACTTTAATTTATCAATAATATTACTCTTCACCAAAGAGAACATGGTTGTATTGAAGGCTAGTAATGTTATAAAATAAATAAACATTATGTTCTTCAGTTTAAGATTCCATGTTTTATTGATCATTTTATCCACTTTCCGTAATAGTAAATAATTCTGTGTGTTATTTTTAAGTGTTTTAGGCAACGCTTCATGGAGCCCGTTTCTTTATATCTTCTTTGTTAATTGGCTGCAGCGTTTAACGTTTACTTCACATGTTAATTTATTAGCTGTTTGTATTATAAATTGTTTTATCAATTTTATTTTTTCTGTCATATATAACAACACTGAAAGTTAAATACGCCTTTCATACAAAATAACTCTGCAAATAATTGTAACCACGCAAATGAAATTTGCAACCGCCATTTTGCGATGAAGAGAAGCACTTTTTTCTCGTCAATCGGCAAAGCGAAAGCGCTTTACTACAACGCTTTTAAAATATGCTTGGTTTCACTTTCAAAGTACGTTCTAAAATCGACTCAATCCATCTAAATTTTAAATCTGCCGCCACAAATTTGTACTCGGTTCAACCGAGTAATGACGTCACAGTAACTGCTTCGACCCTAACCGAACCGCTCCGTCCCCAGCCCTACTTGTAACCCACATGTATTCTCCTATCAGTATATTAGCTGTATATTATATTGCAAGTGAATTAATCATCGAATTTATCTCGTGCAGTTTATGTCTTATAAATAATTGTATGTTATGTAACTGATTTTGATTATATGTAATTTTTACATTATTTTATATTCTCCTTGTATTATGTAATTGATCTTGACTGTTTATATTTTTCTACTATGCAATCTGTAAGGTCTCTCCCTTTGTGTCGTTTTGTATTCTATCACACAATTTTGTATTTCATGTAAGTTATACATGAAACCTGTTGAATGGCAGAGAAGACCTTATGGCCTTAACTCTGCCAGGCAAAATAAAACTACTGCTACTACATTTACTACCGCAAATGTTCAAATGTGCTCCATTTACTTGAAGACAGTGCCTCACTCGATCCTGACATTCTTCCGTCAAGCTTCATAGTGTTACAGGTGGGATGTGCTGGATAACCTGAATGATCCTTTGTTACAAGTCATCTATAGATGTAGACTCTGTCTGAAGAATGTGCTGTTTTACAAATACCCATACAAAGAAACCAAGGAGTGTGAGGTCTGGTGACCATGAAGGTCAAGACTGAGGTCCACCTCGTCCAATCCAGTGCACACCGAACATCTCATTTAGTTCCTGGCGAACTGTTAGAGGATAATGTGCCGTATGCCCATCTTGTTGGAACCACATTCTTATTGGTTTGTTCAGTGGCAAATCATTCCACACCACACCATAACTTTTCGAACACCAGAGCTGTTTGCTTCACGCATCCGTCTTGGGGGTTTTTGGACAAGTATCGTTCATTTTGTGTATCAGCGTGCCTATCAAGAAAGAATAGAACATGCTGAAGGAAGAATCAATAAGTACGCAAACGCTGTGTGATCTAGTTACAATATTTTCTCTTCTTGAGTGCATTATGTGTAAATGCTGTAATTTGTAGAGGTGAAAACGTGTAGATGTATGATTATGCTAAGGTGTAGGCCTACATTATCAATCGATAACCTAATACGATTATTTAAAATCACGGAACAATGAACCACTTAAACATTCCACGCATTTATAAAGATTCTTCGAATACCCTGCAATTTTTCTTTTTCTTTTCCTAGCGGTGACATGCACATTCGTAGAATCTAAAAGGAGTGTAAATAGAAACAGAATAGTTTTATTATAAGACTAACAGTAGGCCTAAGGAAGTTGTACGATAACAGCTGCAGAAAATTAGTAGTATAACGCAGAAAAGCGAATCAACAAGATTTATTTTCTTCCCCTTAATTCTGTTAATCGTAACCATTCATTCTTTCAGATAGATCAATATATCCTTCAGCTTCACTCTCGGAGGTTTGTTTTTCCTTAATTCGTTTTGATTAGTTGTTTCGTTCTACAAGGTTTCTTTCGACATGTAACAGACATTGAAACATTTCGCTCTGCATTCTGCTCCATTACATACATTTCTGACCGATATGTCTTGCTCCAGTAGCCAATAAATCGGTGTCAACTTTATGCCATCCACAGTTACAACTAACTCCACAATATTTTCGCAAGATATTTTTTGAATCCCAGACGTTACTGGAATATCTCTGCACCCACTTTCAAAAGTATAATGATGATGATGATGAATGATAATAATAATAATAATAATAATAATAATAATAATAATAATATACTCTTCTTTATTTAGTATTTACTAATATTTATTGTGCTGTATAACAGCCAGGGCCAATAACAGTTCAGCACAAAGCATAATTACAATATAATAAAATCGCAATAAAAATGCATAAATAATTATTACACATAAAGACAATAATTAAACTTAACGACAATAATGATACTGAATGGACGGAATAAAATGGATGACTAAAATACATACAATAATGACAATTAAAAGTAATTGTAATTGAAAATGAAAGGATGAAATCATATAAACGAATAAACTACAGAATGATGTAAAGATAACGAGAATAACATTATAATACACATTTCAACAAAAGACATAAATTAAACTGATATAAAACTCTAAAATTAATACTACACATTAAATGGATCCAAGTTAGAGCCAATCAAATTAGCACATTTTATATATATGCAGACTGCAGAGAGAGATTTAGAATTTCTATTGTAATAATAAATAATAATAATATAATAATAATAATAATAATAATAATCATAATCATAATAATCACTCCGGTTTCATAACAGCTGTCCCGTCTTCCGGAAACCAAACGCCACTCCTCTCTGTTCATGCATTGGCCTGCCTCTTATCTCTAGCATCCGTAGCTGCTAGTACATCGTCCATCCAAGTCTTCTTTGGTCGTCCTTTTTTCCTTCTTTCTGGTGGGATCCATTCCATAATTATTTTTGGTAATCGTTGTTCTAACATCTTATAATATGGCTATACCACTGTAACCTTTTCCTTTCTATTATATGTATAACGTATAACAATAAAAATCAAAGCATAAAAAGATTACCTGATTAATGAAATGTAGACAATTTATCAAAGAAGTTAATAAATAAGAATATTTTTTGTTTTTAATTAATTATAAATTAAACCTAGAATAACAAAATTGTATAGTGATAAATTACCGGATTTGAAATATTTTGTAATAGATTAAGAGAACTATTTGCAATAACCATGTCTGAACGAGTCACATTTACTGACCCAGTGTCTAGTAAGTATGCATTTGAATTCAATTTTGTTTCGACAGTCCCTGATGCTAGCAGGTAGCGAATTCCATAGTCTTGGCACGGCTATTGTGAAAGAGGATTGTACTGTTAGTATTGTTTCATGACAGGAGTATGTGTTCAGATTATGATGGGAAGAAAGATAAGTGAAGCGGGACGGCAGGTACGAAGGAATAGAAGAGCTAAAGATTTCGAAGAGAAAGTGAACTGAATGTAAATTTCTTTTCTTATTTGGTTTAAGCAAATCTATTGCTTCCAGGATGGAGTAATATGATCATATTTAGCAACATTGTTTACAATGACTGAATGACAAGAGCTTCTCACCGAATAATAACAGGCATTTCCCATATTTATTCTGCGGTTAATTTCCTCCCGACTGCCATTCATATTTGTTACTGTTGCTCCAAGATATTTGAATTTATCCACTTCTTCGAAAGATAAATTTCCAATTTTTATATTTGCATTTCTTCCAATATTCTGGTCACGCGACATAATCATTTATTTTGTTTTATATTAATGAATACTTACTTACAAATGGCTTTTAACAAACCCGAAGGTTCATTGCCACCCTCACATAAGCCCGCCAGCGGTCCCTATCCTGTGCAAGATTAATCCAGTCTCTATCATCATATCCCATCGCCCTCAAATCCATTTTAATATTATCCTCCCATCTACGTCTCGGCATCCCTAAAGGTCTTTTTCCTCCGGTCTCCCAACTAACACTCTATATGCATTTCTGGATTCGCCCGTACGTGCTACATGCCCTGCCCATCTAAAACGTCTGGATTTAATGTTCCTAATTATGTCAGGTGAACAATACAATACGTGCAGTTCTGTCTTGTGTAACTTTCTCCATTCTCCTGTAACTTCATCCCGCTTAGCCCCAAATATTTTCCTAAGCACCTTATTCTCAAACACCCTTAACCTATGTTCCTCTCTCAAAGTGAGAGTCCAAGTTTCACAGCTATACAGAAGAACCGGTAATATAACTGTTTTATAAATTCTAACTTTCAGATTTTTGGATAGCAGACTGGATGATAAGAGCTTCTCAACCGAATAATAACACGCATTTCCCATATTTATTCTGCGTTTAATTTTCTTCCGAGTGTCATTTATATTTGTTACTGTTGCTCGAAGATATTTGAATTTTTCCACCTCTTCGAAGGATAAATCTCCAATTTTTATATTTCCATTTTGTACAATATTCTGGTCACGAGACATAATCATATACTTTGTCTTTTCGGGATTTACTTCCAAACCGATCGCTTTACTTGCTTCAAGTAAAATTTCCGGGTTTCCCTAATCGTTTGTGTATTTTCTCCTAACATATTCACGTCATCCGCATAGACAAAAGCTGATGTAACCGGTTCAATTCCAAACCCTGCCTGTTATCCTGAACTTTCCTAATGGCATATTCTAGAGCGAAGTTAAAAAGTAAAGGTGATAGTGCATCTCCCTACTTTAGCCCGCATTTATATTAATGAATAGGGGACTAAATTGATTTCAGTCTCCATTTATATGAAATAAATATGAAATAACGGAACGAAACAGTGGAATTTTGAAAATGTTCCAGACATGCTGTAGGTAACTGCTTTTTTATTTTATAAAAATTTAATTTTGAAAATTCTGGACTTTTCGTTATCTTGTAGTGTTGTCTTAAAAGCACACTTAATTTATAGTGCATGCCCCACATTTTTCTCGTGAGGAGAATTGTAAGGTTTCCCGTCCAGGCAGACAGAAAGCGAGATCCACTTTGTTGTATCTTGGACCAGAATGTTCCCGTATCCTGAAGAGGCTTTCCTGATAGCAGCTGTCCCCACTCCTCCAGTCTCTTGTTTGATCTGGGAATTAAATTACCAGGATCCCAATTCCGTTGGCTCCATCCTCTCCTTCCCTGGTAGGAAGTTTATGTGAGTTTTAAGTGGAAGCAAGTTCCCCCCACAGCTGCAAGTGGACATTTCAAACTGTACAACCTTCGATCTATTGCACAGTGGACAGTTCCAATTCGGTAGTGTTTTCTCAGGAGACGGAAATTCTGTACGTCCAGGGCCATTGAAGATGGAGTCAAGAGCCAAACCTCAAAATTCATTGAAATATATGAGAATGTGGATTGAATAGCCCTATTGTTGCTACTGTTATAATAAGATAATTTATTTCCTTTGGTTTATACAGGGACATCATTTATTTTTACTTCAATTTTTATCGTACCTGAGTTTTTGAATGTACTTCACTCCCATCTCCTCTACACAGAACCAAGGCCGCGTATCTAGTTAAAGTCGCCTTACGGTTATAGTAAACAGTACTCTGTAAGTATAGTACGTTCCAGAAATGTGTTCGCGTTTTCCAGTGGCGAAAGAGCTTTCAATATTGAATCATATTTTCGCACAGATATTGTCGTCCGTTTGCCTACGTCGCATCCCAGTTTCCCCCACCCGCTTCTGCTCGAACTTCTGTAAAGGCTAGTGGCTGGTCTGTCTTACCTCTTTTCTGAAATCATTAATTTCTGTTAGGAATTGGACGTCTACGTAACAATATACAACTGTTTAAAATAACTTAAATAAAAGAGCCTCTGTAAGTAATTAACTGACACGTGGTTTCCCCCCCTTTCTATGACCCTGCGAGAAAACTACTTGGGCGGACAGTAGATAGCATGTCTGAGTAACTTCATCTTTTCGGATCGGCAGAAGTGAAGATAGAATTTATAGTACGTAAGGTACTCTTTTATAGAGTAGGTACAAATTATTTCAACATGAGTTACAAGTACGAAGGACGAAACTGCTAATTGGAATTAGCTACAATAATCTATAGTGCGATAATATGCACAAACGAACTGAAGCCTGTATCGAAATGAACGGCCATCATTTTCAAAAATGTGTGTTTAAATATCCATATTATGATTATTATTCAATTTAACTCATTCTCTATAGTGTATGCTAATGTGCTGCAGACAGTTTTATATACACTGCATAATGAATACGTCCGAATGGATAGGTTAGTTCGTGATTAAAACACTTATTGTTGACTAGCCGTACCCGTGCGCTCCGCTGCACCCGTTAGAAATAAATATAAAGTAATTACATAATTAAAATAGGACATTTGATCCAGGGAACATTCATGTTTGATAGAAGAATAAATCGTTTAATATGTTACTTAATTTAAATTGCATTCAAATAATTAAAATGCAATCATTTTGGTCCAGAGACCACTCATTGATGCAATGACAATTCCTTTAACATGTTTCTTAATTTTTATTACATGCAACTATAGTTTAATGAAGATTGGCATCATTTAGATTCAATGTGTATACTTTATTTTACTTGTTACAGGTTTTACATTACATATATTGTATTATATTATATTATATTATATTATATTATATTATATTATATTATATTATATTATATTATATTATATTATAATTATATTATATTATATCAGAGTTAAGTTACTGTAATAACATTATAGCATTAGGCCTATGTCCATCTAGAGAAACTACACTTTCACTGAATGGTGAAATAATAATTAATTATACAAATCGGTTAATTTAGCTTAAAATACAGCGGATATTAAAGAAAAAAGTAACTGTAGTCATGACAAACACACAACCATTCTTGGAGTGGCTATCTTTCATAGCTTTCTTAAAGATTGTTGCTGTCCAAGGCCCCTTATAGACGAAAAGTCATTTGTTCTTTATTTCATTATACGGCCTTAGATGGCAGTTATTTTAATTTTCAAACTCATTTATCTCATTAAATATCAGTCCTATCAAAGGTTTTCAAGGAATAAAACTTATCGACAATTATGTTTAAAGAAACTTTCGTTATGTAACATTTTTCACAAAAAAGTCAATTATAAGTTCTTTATTTATTTACGATTTATTTAATTCAGGCCCATTTATCTAAAATATCAGTTTCAAATAATGTATTTTCGAATGCCAATTATGTTTAAAATCTACGTTATGTAACATTTTTCACAATGAAATCACATAATTTATATTCCAATTTTCATCGATATCCGTTCATCCATTATCGCGTGAAAAGGTAACAAACATACACACAGACAGACAGACAGACGGACATACAAACAAAAATTAAAAAAAAGCTATTTTCGGTTTTTAGTGTGATTAATTATATATGTTAGGACCAATTATTTTTGGAAAATCGAAAATTACCAGAAAAATTTCGGCTACAGATTTATTATTATTATAGATACAGTACTGTATTTTGATTAAACAAGACTCTAATGAAAATTATCAAACTCAAAATCGCAATATTTCCTAGTTTACGTAAATGGATGAACTAATTTTGTTCCTTCCTCTACCTAGTAAGGTGATTTGTTTGTATTTCACGCCAGTATCATCGAACTCCAATCGTGGAAGGGAGCAGCAAATGATGTTTCCGGTTCTCAACTGTTAATCCAAAGGTATAGCCAGGTTAATATTAGAAATGTTAGTAAAATTAAAATGATGTCCATGTATAAAATATGTGTGTTACATGAAAATAATGATTTTTTAAATTTAAATATATATTTATTACAATTATTATAATCAGGAAACTACAAAAAATATATATTAAATGTAATAAAAACAAAGATACATTGTAACACTATTAAATTAGAGGGAAAGATTTGTTAATTCAAATTGTTTTCTATTTTCGGATATCACTTTGACATAATATTGTTTGAAAGTATTATTATAGTGCTGTCAATGAGACATGCATCAATGATTACCAATATCTTGTATTTCTTTTCTCTGATTGAGATACATCACAAACGCAATAAAATTTGAAAGGTACGCTAGTGGGTATTACAAAGAAGTAAAGTGAAGTTGGAGCATGGTGTCGCCTACACCACCACTATCTAGTGATAGGGCGTGAAACTTTAACTTGATGGCCACAAACGGGGATATCTTTAGCTTTTTACCTTACACTACCAATGGACGTTTCAAACCGAGGTACGTGACTCTAAGCATGTAACACAAAGGTCAAAAGTGGTAGCGAGCTATTGTTCCATTTACCAGCTCATATCTCTACCCTCACTTTTCACCAGAGCAGAATAAAGAACACTGTCTGCGGAAACAGATGGGAAGTGTCCGTGGTGACGTACTATGTAACCATCTCTGTGTGAGCAGAGTAATGGTTAGTTGTGGGTGTGGAATTAGCTGTGAGCGGAGAAGAAAGAGCAGACGGACAATGGAATTACATATATAGAATTATTCCACTCTTGCTTCAACATGATACAGAAGAAAAAATGTGTCTACCTTATATTAGAACATAATATAACCATTAATCATTGATTAAATTAAGAATAAGAAATAGAAATTACGTTTTATAAATTATGCTTATAATATTCAGTTTTAAGGGTACACTGATGTGAAATTTTGGCATTTAAAATAAATGATTTTTTATCTTTAAAAATTGTTTATGGTCTAAAGATGTCCTCTGTCAATTTTCATATTCATACGACCGGTCTATCAACTGTTTAGGGCCTCATTTCTAAAAGGTTGCGCGCTCTGACTGGTAATTTAAATGTCCCGTCCACGCACTCCACTCTAAATTCTGCGATCATTTTTGTAAATTACGCTGTATTTCATACTACAGGGACATCATTTTATTTTTACTTAAATTTTTATTGTACCTGAGTTTTTGAATGTGCTTCACTCCCACCCCTTCTACTAAGGAAGTTCCAACTCCACACAGAACCAAGACCGCAGATAGTAAGCAGTACTGAGTTACTGAGTATAGTACGTTCCAGAAATATGTTCGCGTTTTCCAGTGACGAAAGAGCTTTCAATATTGAATCATATTTTCGCACAGGTACTGTCCGTTTGCCTACGTCACATCCCGATTTCCCCCACCTGCTTCTGCTCGCTCCTCTTAGCTCTTTTCTGAAAACATTAATTTCTCTTAGGAATTGGACGTTTACGTAATATTATACAGCTGTTTAATTTAACTTAAATAAAAGGGCCTCGTTAAGTAATTAACTGTCACGTGATTTCCTCCCTTTCTACAATCCTGCGGCATAACCACTTGGCCGGACAGTAGATAGCATGTCTGAGTAATTTTATATTTTCGGGTCGGGCAGAAGTGAATATTGAATTCACAGTACGTAGAGTAGGTACAGAATTATTTCAACATGAGTTACTAGTACGAAGGACGAAACTGGCAATTGGAATTAGATGCAATAGTCTATAGTGCGATAATATGCACAAAAGAACTGAAGCCTGTATCGAAATGAACGGCCACTATTTTCAAAATTGTGTTTAAATATTCATATTATGATTATTTTTCAATTTAACTTCTTTCTCTATATTGTACGCTAATGTGCTGTAGAAAGTATAATATACACTGCATAATGAATACGTTCGCATGGATAACCCAATTCGTGAGTAAAAACACTTATTCTTAATACAGTACTGTACTTTGATTAAAGAAAAACCTAACGAAAATTATTAAAATCGCTATATATCCTAGTTTACGTAAATGAACTACTTTTCTTCCATCCTATACCTAGTAGAGTGATTTGTGTTTTACGCCAGTATCATCGAACTCCAGTCTTGGAGGGGGGAGCAAGCTGTGTTTCCGGTTCTCTAAAGGTATAGACAGGTTAATATTAAAAATGTTGGTAAAAATAAAATGATGTCCCTGTATTTATTATATTAGATTTCCAATTGAGCCAGTGTAGCTTCTCGACTTCTCTAAATATTTCTTCATAGAATCCAACAGATGTCACTTGAAAGGCTGTTTTCCTTTGAAAGATATTCAGTTACAAAGGAGACCATAACTCTTGTCTAAAGGACAATTCCACTAGTTGCTAGTATCCATAACAACGTGTTTTCCATGCTTGGTTTTTGGTTTGTGATACAAGAAATATTTGCCATTTTCTAAAAGTTTTATTTTTTGTGTTATAATAGTGTCTAAAGTCTACAGTGATTTGTAAATAATAGATATCTAGCATAGTATTTTCATAAGATTACATAGTTTTTTATTTACTAGTGTAGTTTAGGTGTGCGCTGCATGTCAATGTATATAACGGTAAGTTCTGCATTTTGTAATAAGTAGGCGCATATAATTCAAAATGCCTAGAAAATAAAAAAAGACAGAGATCTGGTTAATTATTATCATATCAAACTTTGAAGTCAATTTTCTCCACTTTCATTTTCTGTAAATTTTGCATTGCTAAAAATGCTACTCTGCATGCATGAATTTTTGTAGAAGTTTTTGAATGTGTTCTTAACAAAACTTACTATCAGGATTATACTTAACATTCATATTTTTATATTAATTTTTCTTTATGTTCGAGTTGATTTTTTGTCTGGTTTTACACTTTAGTGCATAAAATATTTTAAATAATTTTTTTTTAGTAAAATGAAAAGAAAAATTGTATAGTAAGTTTTGTTTCTGTGGATCTGACAAGTAAGTGGACAAAAGTTCATGCCAGAATATTTGAATTTATGAGAGTAGTAGCAATTTTCGAAAAGCTAATTTACACAAATTTAAAATTTAAAATTGTTAATAATTCATACATTTCTACACCAAATGAGAAGAAACATTGTACAGAAACCATATATATGCAGCAGGAGAACTGTACAACATTTTAGAGAATGGTTTAGGAAATTGAAATTTCACATCAGTCTACCCTTAATGTCACTTCATTATTCCATGTTCTCTTTGGTGATTTCACTGTTGTTTCACAATGATTGTACAGCAACATTGTCACTTACTCTACTCTCTAAGTCTAGATTCTTGCATTCAATTGTAAGATAAAAATTGCTACGTAATTTAAGTAATTTTGAATCATTTTGCTTTCACATATTTCTGTGCAACAAAAATGCATACATTCTTCTTTGCGAACATTTTTAGTAAAATGTACTCCATGGGTTGTGGGTTTCCGCGCATCTGTCATGTCGTTACTGTTGCTAGAGCTGACGTTTCGACCATCCTGATATTGTCGTCCTCAGAATTGTCAGTACGCAGGCATCATTCTTATCCACAACTCTGAGAACGACCACAGTAGGATGGTCGAGACGTCAGCTCAAGGAACGAAAAAGATGCGGAAGAATCTCCGAAAATCCACAACCCATGAACACCTGCCGCGGAAGCCTACACCGACATTAAAATGTAATTTTTTACTCTCCTGACGTGAGATAAGCATGAAGCCGAATTTCTGCCAAATACAACAGAGCGTATACATCGGAAATTGATAGAAACACATTCTCCAGAACGGTTAAAACCTACTCAAAATTAACACAGCGCGCATAATCTTTGCGTACGTGGTGAAGAAATCGGATGACCACTGGAAAACATAGTGCGTCCGGTTGAATATAAATTACTGGCACCCAGTTACAATGTTATCCAATTTATATCGAGTCATGGTAAATTCGGTTCATATTTTCAAAAATTTCACGCTAATAACTAAAACGATTATCTGTGCAAATGTAACTAATCATTGCAGACTGGTTATCATCCTCTACTTGATTGCCCTATTTACATGAATTCAACATTACATATTGTCCTCCTCCTTTTAAAATATTTGTTAAGCCTTTGCTATTGTAAATATTTTCTCAATTGCACTTGCAATATATTTTAAAGATTCTTATATAGGGTGATCCGTTTGGGTATGGATAAAATAAGAACACCGTAAAACATTTACTGCTGAACGTTATTTGTTAAAACTTTGTGCATACAACACTGATAGATGGGAGATTCCTCAGAGCTCAACATGACCCCATTGCGCACTCTGCATAACTCATAACGGCGATGCAATTCAGCCCATGTCCGTTGTAACATAAGAGGGGTGATTTGTTCAAAAGCTAGAGTAACTTTTACTTTGAGATCATCAATGTTCCCGGGTTTCTGTGATTAGACAATGTCTTTAACAAAAAAACCATACGAAGAAATCAGGAGCGGTTAGATATGGGGAGTTTGGGGGCCAAGACAAGACAAGACATAGCTCTTTCTCATACTGGGTTTCGCCTGCAACCTCCTACATGTTTTTTAACACAGAACCAGTTACTACAAATGTTCGATACCACAACATTATGGAATCGTATATAGGTACATTACGTACACCTTACTCATGTCGAAATTCCCTTTGAACTCTTTTAACACACTGAAATTTAGCATACCAAAGAACACATTGTGCCTGCTGTTGATTTGTAATAGGCGTTTTAATCATCTACGATTTTCATTTGTCCTTTAAGATATGCTTTGTCGATTGTCATATATGGAAACTCCCATCTTTTAATCATAATATAACCACAGTCTAGTATATACAGTCACGAAGCGCAATACGTAGTAAAAATGCATCCATAGATAGTTGCTAACGACTAGGATCGCTACTATCGCCTCATTACAGACAATGCGAAATAGTAACTGCACAGTCTATTGTTCCTAGTACACCCATAAACTCGAGCTTCGTGACTGTATATACTAGACTGTGGTATAACCAGGAAGAAATTTTTCCTACTATCATAATAACTTTATAATAATAAATTAATATTATTCATATCCAAACTGATGAGACTGTATATTACACCTATCGTTTTAACTACAATCCTAACATACCTTAGTGCAATATGGTTATTTGTAAGTTATGGAGAGTCAATAATAATAATAATAATAATAATAATAATAATAATAATAATAATAATAATAATAATTAATAATGAAACTTGCACTCTCTCTTTGAGAGAGGAATATAGGTTAAGAGTGTTTGAGAATAAGGTGCTTAGAAAGATATTTGGGGCTAACAGGGATGAAGTTACAGGAGAATGGAGAGAGTTACACAAAACAGAACTGCACGCATTGCATTCCTCATCTGACATAATTAGGAACATTAAATCCAGACGTTTGAGATGGGCGGAGCATGTAGCAGATATGGCGATTCCAGAAATGCATATAGAGTGTTAGTTGGGAGGCCGGAGGAAGGAAGACCTTTGGGGAGGCTGAGGCGTAGATGGGGAGATAATATTAAAATGGATTTGAGGAAGGTGGGATATGATAATAGAGACTGGATTAATCTTGCTCAGGATAGGGACCAATGGCAGGCTTATGTGAGGGCGGCAATGAACCTCCGGGTTCCTTAAAAGCCAGTAAGTAAATAAATAATAATAATAATAATAATAATAATAATAATAATGACAATAATAACAATTATCATGATCTTTTCGTACATTGTAATCGACTGGTAATGGCAACAAATTTGGGATTCATATTATATATTGTCATACATCTATTCTAATTAAATTAATATTCAAAATACAGCATTTATGACTAGATCACTGACCATAACCATACTCGTAACACAGACCTAAGCTTACTAATATTTTGCAAGTGAAACTTCATTAATTTTCCGCAAGAAAGGGAGATCATGTAAACGAAAAAGCTATGCAGTACTTGTCACTGATTTCGAATCACCGCATTGAAAGTTCGCGGCGAAGTTCTCTAAAGAGTCGAAACAACTGAGACATCAAAATCTTCTCATTAATCCTTCTGTGTCGAGTTACTTCTCTCGTACTTTTGTTCTTTCTTTCTCTTCTTCTGTTCTCGTAAGTTTTCTTTTTCTTGCAGTTTTGTGAAACTGCGCCTCCAGTAGTGAGTTCGATCCACCACGAATGTGATCTCTAGACCGTGCTTCGAATTAATAAGCCAAAGCACTCATGATTAGCGAGATCCCTGAGGGTTTCGGGCCCTAACACTGCCTAATCTAGTGGTTCAGGAAGCCATTATCTCGTCTGGCCACATTTATGACCACTTTGTATCTATATGGATTAAGGACTTAATACTACAGATTTTGGACAACTCTAATGCTAATATTTCAATATTAAATTTGCTTCATTTGTGGAGAGAAACATACGAAATTTCGTCTAACAGGAAATGGACATTATAGTTACGGTCGCTATCTATGAAAACATAATTTTATGAGCTAAAATAACTAGACCGTTTAATCTGGAAATGTTTGTATTATATTCTAAAACGTATAGCCATTTCGAGCGTGTATACTTATGTTGAACTTAATTCTATGTTGCAAAACTCAATTACGGTTAATAATATTGAAATTACATACTCGTCTATCGTGAAAAACCTAGGAATATATTTTGAATTCAGTGGCGTATACTGGTTAAAGGGTTTGGGCTACCGCTGACCCTATTATTACACAAAATATATCTAACAATTACTTTAATTTTAATTACTATGGTAAAACTAATAATATAAAATTATTACATTATGTTATATTATATACTTTTTCTTTGTAATTTCACTACCGTTAAAATACGCCCCTGAGATAACGAATTAAGTTGAAATTACGAAGTAAAGCACACTTATAAAAAAAAAACATCTGCTCCTCTATTCACTCGTTAAACCGGTTAATCCGGATCCCCATCAGTTTATTCCAATCCACTCTGCCAAACGCCTTTTCTAAGTCCACAAATACTATATACACTTCTTTATTCTTCTCTAGGTATCTTTCGCCGATTGTTCGTAACAGTTCAATTACATCTCTCATGTCTTTTCTCTTCATGAAACCAATCTGCTCTTCTTTCAACTGTTCTTCATCTTAAAATATAGTCCACACCTGTGGAGTAACGGTTAGAGCGTCTGGCCGCGAAACCAGGTGGCCCGGGTCCGATTCCCGGTCGGGGAAAGTTACCAGGTTGAGGTTTTTTCCGGGGTATTCCCTCAACTCAATATGAGCAAAGGCTGCGTAACTTTCGGTGCTGGACCTCGGACTCATTTCACCGGCATTATCATCTTCATCTCAATGAGACGCTAAATAACGTAAGTTGCTGATAATGCGTCGTAGAATAACCTACTACAAATCTTAAAATACGAGGCGCATCCAGAAAGTATGTTTCCCGATTTTTCCCCCTCAAAGTAAACGTAATTAGCCGTGTCAATTGCGCATGCGTAACGGATCTATGACGTATCAATCATATGCCAGCCGGACAGGTCCCGCCTGGTGCCAGTAGCGTGGCAGCAGTGGTCCGAAATGGAAGCTCTTATTCCCTCTCCCGCCGCCTGCGGGGTTCGGTCTGTGATAAAGTTCTTTAATGCACAAAGCATTGCGCCAATTGAAATTCATCTGCAGCTCTGTCAGGTCTATGGGTCGAACATCATGAGTAAGCAAATGGTGCGTCGCTGGTGTAGGCAGTTTTCCGAAGGTCGTCAAAGTGTCCATGATGAAGAGCGCAGTGGGCGACCGTCCCTCATCAATGATGATCGTGTTGAGCTGGTGCGACAGTGCATCATGGAGAACCGTCGCTTCACGATTACGGAACTGAGCAGCCATTTTCCGCAGATATCGCGATCCTTGTTGCATGAGATTGTCACTAAACTCCTGCTGTTCAAAAAAGTGTGTGCCAGGTGGGTGCCGAAAAACCTGACACCCGAACACAAAATGCAACGTTTAGGAGCAGCACTGACATTTCTGCAACGGTATCACGATGACGGCGACGAGTTCCTCGACAGGATCGTCACGGGCGATGAGACTTGGGTTTCGCACTTCATCCCGGAAACCAAGCAGCAGTCAAAGCATTGGCGGCATAGTGGATCTCCGGTCAGGACGAAATTCAAACAGACGCTGTCGGTACGGGAAGTGATGTGCACGGTGTTCTGGGACAGGAAGGGCATTCTGCTCATTGACTTCCTTCCAAGAGGTGAAACAGTGAACGCTGACCGTTACTGTGAAACACTGCGAAAATTGCAACGTGCCATTCAAAACAAGAGGCGTGGAATGCTTACTGCAGGTGTTGTGCTCCTCCATGACAATGCTCGTCCACATACGGCTCGGGGCACAGCAGCTGTTTTGACGGAATTTGGCTGGGAGTTGTTTGATCACCCACCCTACAGTCCTGATCTTGCTCCCAGCGATTTTCACGTTTTCTTGCACCTCAAGAAATTCCTGTCCTCCGGTGAGCGTTCTGGCAACGACGAAGAGCTGAAGACGTCTGTCACACGCTGGTTCCATTCACAGGCAGCAGAGTTCTATGACAGAGGGATACAAAAGTTGATCCCACGATACGACAAATGTCTCAATTCTGATGGTGGCTATGTTGAAAAATAGCTGAAACATTGCTGTACCTGTTGCCAATAAATGTTTTCCTGAAAGTGTGTGTTCTTTTTTTTTTAATAGGGAACTTACTTTCTGGATGCGCCTCGTATATACGTCCATTCAGTATTCGGAGAAGAATCTTCGCCGAATGTGATATCAGGTTGATAGTTCTGAACTCGTTACATTTCTTGACATTATTTTTCTTCTGTATTTGAAGCAACACTGTCTTCAGGCCATTCGCCTTTCTCATATATTTCGTTGTATAATAATAGTTTGCTCCTTGTTATCTCCCAAGCATTTCACTAATTCAATGAGGATTCCAACAACTGTTGCTTTCGCATTCTTCGTTTCCCTAAGCGCTTGTTCAACTTCTTATATTAAAATAGAAAATTCGTTTTCGTCTTCTGATACGGCTGCTTCGTCTTCTATAGGTAAGTCAACTGGACGATTCCCTGTCTCTTATAGACTAGCTCTTCTACATAACATTTCGTTCAGAAGTTTAGTATTCCTTGTTTGTCTCTTATTTCATTTCCTATTTCGTAATATTTCATGAAAAGATTCTAACTGTAATTAGTTTCGAATTGATTACTGCTGATCATAACGAGACCATAGATTTTCCATATCTACAATCCGGATGTGATATCCAGCAATGTAAATATGTTTGTGGAAAAGAAATACAGGATTGAGATAAATGTTTTGTTTATAATTATTTTCGCTCTATTGTCTTCACTGTCATTCTATAGGGTGCGTCAGAAAGAAGGGATGGATTTCACAGGGCAAGAAAATTGTAAGGATTCATCAAATCAAAAATTTATTGTTATCAACAGATTCACCAATACATGCAGTTTATTTATGGTATACAACATCATCGATATGATGTCCTTGGTCTTTTATACAGGCATCGAGGCGTTTTCTGAAGTTCGCCATTACTTTCACAGTCATAGTTGGTGGGATTGCCGCGATTTCTTCACGAAGCGCCGTCTTCAGTTCGTCCAGTGTATGTGGTTACTTGCGCCTTCAAATGGTCCCAAAGAAAGAACTCGCAGGGCGCGAGATCTCACCGTAACCTCGGACAATCTCAGTGCAATAGCACGTTTGCGGGCTGATCGTTGAGGTGGCCGGACAACTTACTGTCTGTCTCCACATTTGCAGGTGTACACGCGCTCCATGTTCGTCCAGATGATTTCTTCTTTAATGTTGAACCTGTGGTACGAAATGAAGCCGCCCACCGCAAAATTGTATTCCGAGTTGGAATCCTAGCGTGATGTCCGATGTCGAAATGAGTGCTGAGTGGCGATCACAGACTCTTCATTTTTCAAAAATGTCTCTACGATGAAAGCACGTTGTACGCCAGACCAACACCATGTTCTCAACTGAAACTGCATTCTCTCGCTGACCCAACAGTCGTGGTCCCCCTCACTCTATCCCTCCCCTCGCTGCGTATCGATACTTTGAAATCCATCCGTTCTTTCTGACGCACCCTGTATATTTCCTCCGGAATACATAATTAAAGGTTGTATTGTAAAATGACAGAACAGTATTGCGTCGTACTGTATCCAAAGTTTATTTATGTCATAGTGTATTTTAATTAAGTCGAGGGAATACTTTTTTTAATCACCAGCTCTAATTTGTGATTTATACCACTCTAACGAATGTGAATAATATTTATTTATATATTTTTTTGTTAGTAAACATAACAGGTAAAACCCAATTACAATGTTCAAGACTTACAGGTTACATAATTTATAAAACATAAACAAGAAAAACGAAGCATACCCTTATTAAAATAAGAAACAAAATAGAAAAGAGCTAAAGAAAAAAAGAAATTTAAAATAATAAACTAAGTAATTAAGATTATTAAGTCTGTTCGGACTCTATAAACTATCAAGTCCCGCATAAAATACTCGAGCTACCGGCGTAGATCAAGAGTAAAAAGCTGGAGTCCTCGTCTGAGGGCGCGCTGTGCATAGGTTCGAATCTCGTTCGGTTTAATTAATGGTTGTGTTTTCCCTAGGTTTCCCCAAACTGTATGATGAATGTAAGGTAATCCATGGTGAACTTCCGTCTCGTCTCGATAAAATACCATATAAGTGTCACTAATTTCACACATGTCACATAGCCTTGCATTTGATATAGTGTCATTTAATGAAAGATTAGAAGTAAACAAAATAATCACAGGCGACTGTGAAATGAGAGTTAAGAATGTTCTTATATTTAAGACGTGATATTTAATAGCAGAATTATATATATTCGTTAGAAGGTAATGATTACACAATTCAAATGTTCTCTTGAACTAAATAAAATAATTGTGGTAATGATTTATTGATAAAAACAATCGTGGTATCGCAGATACATAGACAAAGTCAAAAGAAAGACAAAGAAACAAACAAACAAACAAACAAACAAACAAAGTAAAATATTATATCAACACTAGTTTCCGTAAATTCTTTTATATTATAAAAAAGGGTTTGTGATTAGCAAGTCACGAATAACACTCCTAAATCTATTAAAATCAGAAAAAATATGCACTATAAGTAAGTTTATTAAACATAGACGATGCATTTGATGTAAACCATTGTTCAGACTTGGCTAATCTAACCCTAGGGGTCACAAGGTGGTAATTATATCTTGCACCATCATGATGAATCTTAATATGTGGTTGATAACTATTTGAATTTGATTTTATTTTGATCAAACAATAGAAAATATACAAATTAACAAGAGTTAAAAGTTTTTCAGGAATAAATAAAGGTTTGCAGTGAGCATCAAAATCAGAATCAGTCAAAATTCATATTGCCTTTTTTGCAAAAGGAGAACTTGATCAATTTTATGGCAATTTCCTCACAAATAAAAATGCCATAAGTAATTATACTATCAAAAAAGAAGGAAAATACGAGGTTTTAAGAAATTCTTTAGGTACAAGGTATCTTTAGTCTCCATAATAAATAGATTACTCTTGACAATCTAATACACAGGTCGTTAATATGACCTTCCCAAGTGAACTTAGATTAATATGCTGCTAATTTTCTTACTTATACATACATTTAAATTGTGTTTGGAATATTACACTTAATAATATTTTATAGTATATAAACTTTCTTCAAATAGTCTGCCCATCTTCTTCCAATAGTTACCTTTTGTATGGATATCACTCACTCTGAGAAAGGTTAGTAACTTACGGATACATTATTTAGAATGCACTCATTAAAATTATATAGGTGTACAAAATTACAGACGAAACAATACGATTTGCCACAATCCTGTTTCCCAAAGGAGTGATAAGCTACAAGCCGCACGCCAAATCATTGGATTTGCGTCATTTGTACATGTGGAAGTAATTTACATACTTGACCCTTATAAATTAATTTCTCTGCCTCCGCATTTAATTTGGATGGATAATTTCGGGCCATTCTTTGTGGTTAATATACGTGTTTTGCGGATTATTAATAACCGAATATATTGACAAGCATTGGTTTCGAATTTCAGTGCAGCCACAAACTTTACAAGTGGAATGAAATACTGTTTACTTAATTTCATTAATTAATTAGCACATTGATTACGAAACCGCATACTGTTACTGCAGTGCAGTTAAATGCTTGATTATCATGCGTAATAGTTTAACTCTTACCAATAGGTCTGCTCTTGCGTCCATAGCCTTTTTTATTCCATATTTAAGATTAAACTGTCACCGGTGTAACTCGGTCAGCGAAAGCGATTGCCTGCCGATCTGGAGTCGCGCTCGGGCACAGGTTCGATTCCCGCTTATACTAATTACATGGTTCGGTTTTTTCCGAGGTTTTCCCCAACCATAAGGCAAATTTCAGGTAATCTGTAGCTAATCCTCGGCCTCATCTCTCCAAATATCATCTCGCTATTATCAATATCATCGACTCTAAATAACCTCGTAGTTGATACGACGTCGTTAAATAACCAAGAACAAAACAATAATTAATATTAGAGAAGAAAAATTCGCTCCGGCGCCGGGGATCAACCCGGCTCCTTGGTTCTACGTACCAAGCGCTCTAACCATTGAGCTACGCCGAAGCACAGCACCGGATCGAATCCCCTCCTTCAGTGTTTTTCCCTTTGTAGCCTGACTCCAAGTTCGACATGTTGATATTTTTATATTAAGTCAACTGTCATTATACAAGGAGCGCACTCAATTGAGTGATTTAGTGGCCGGAATTCCACAGTAATATGTACTGTTGCCCGAAGAATCTACGTAAAGATTAATTTTTGTCTCATTATACATCTTGATTACACAACTTTTAACACTATATCACTTCGGAATATGTATTATATGTCCTTACCGTATTAAATTTTACTGTACCTGTAAGTTCATACATATGTATGTATACTTTTTGCAGGTTGAGTGGAAGAGAAGAACTTACGGCCATAACTCTGCCAGCTAAAATAAATTATTATTATTATTATTATTATTATTATTATTATTATTATTATTATTTTTACTATTATTATTATTACTATTATTATTATTATTATTATTATTATTATTATTATTATTATTATTATTATTATTATTATGTTATTAACATGTTTCGGCCTGCTATTGGCCTTCTTCAGAACTGGTTGTTGCTGGTCTTGGCGGCTTTTGTTTCGTTTCCACAGGAAACCGGAAATAAGTTATAAACTCATAAAATGCATTAGCTCTCGTTTTGGTTTAAAACTTCAACCCAAGCCAGATGTTTCCTGGGAGAGCGCTTATCGAAAAGTGAAATCATAGTAGATCTTACCTTACGTGGTACGAAGGAATGAGATACATTTTCGGTTTCAGCGCACACCAGACTATAAGTGACACATTGTTTTAAGTCGGAGCAAAATTCTTGTTGTTCAGTGATAATTGAAATGGAACTTACAGGCCCTACTTTATTTAGCTGAATTGGTCTTTGGTGAAATGGACTAAGTCACTTATATCCGTGTTGTGATAATCGAAGAAAACTATTTTACTAGCTTAATAATTTTAAAGATATATTTCTGTTGTGCTTGCGTAACAAACTTATGATAAAACTAACCTACAAAGTTTAATCGGTTTGTTTCATCCTCTATTAAAACCACAAAAAATTAAGAAATACATGAAAATATCCATCTCGTGAAGAATTGACTTAGTGGCTTTAACAATGACTAATACAAGGAGTTTTAAAATACGGGGCATAATTTCAGGTATGTATTTCCCACATGCAGACAATCAAAATAGTTCATTACAAAATGTGTCCGGAAATACTTTATTTCCGAGTTATGGCCTTCACAACATTGAAATTCACCGGAACGTTTTTCTTTCCGCAGGTCGTTGCCATCAAAGGAGACGTTAAGAGGGCACTCTGACAGTTCATTCTTGTTAGACTGTGCGCCATGTATTCAAATCAAGAGCTGACAGAGATACACTTCATGTACGGTAAGGCGGACGGCAATGCTGCGCTGGCTAGTCGTTTGTACCAGGAGAGGTACCCACAGCGACAATGTCCAGATCGGAAGACATTTGTACGTCTCCATTACCGTCTGTGCGAGAATGGAAAATTTAACTCTCCTGGTTTGGGAAGGGGACGACCAAGATCTACAACTCCAGAAGTACAGGAGGAGATTCTGGAGGCTGTGAACATGACTCCTTCTATCAGCACACGAAGGGTAGCGTTGCAAGTCAATGTTCCTCATACGACTGTCTGGAGACTGTTGAAAGAGTATCAATTGTATCCTTAGCATTTGCAACGTGTAGTCTGCAGGCCCTGTCACCAGCAGATTACCCTGCACGAGTTAGGTTCTGTCAGTGGTTCTTGCAGCTGTGTGGTGTAAATCCGAACTTTCCTGCCTTAGTATTATTTACAGATGAAGCACAGTTCACACGAGATGGCATAACAAATTTCCACAATCAGCATGTATGGGCGTATGAAAACCCACGTGCAACTGTTCCATCTCATCACCAGGTGCGGTTCTTCCTCAACATGTGGGCCGGTATGATTGGTGTTCGATTAGTTGGACCCCATGTACTTGTAAACAGATTTACGGGGCAGACGTACACAAACTTCCTGGAAAACACCATACCTCATGTTATAGAAGATAATCCACTGATTAATCGTCAACACATTCACTTCTTGCATGATGGCGCTCCTGCACACTTCAGTCGTACGGCTCGCCGGTACTTGGATCGAAGGTTTCCTGATCGATGGATAGTTAGAGGTGGTCCAATTGCTTGTCCTCCACGCTCACCTGATCTGAACCCTCTCGATTTCTACTTGTGGGGCCATTTAAAATCATTGGTTTATTCGTCTCCGGTGCCTGATTTGGAATCCCTTCGGAATCGAATTGTGGCATGTTCTGAGGACATACGCAATACTCCTGTAGTTTGGGATCGTGTTCGCAGGTCAGTGAGACATCGATGTGAGGTCTGTATTCAAGTAGGAGGTGGACATTTAGAAAATCTTCTGTAATGACAACGACCTGCGGAAAGAAAAATGGTCTGGTGAATCTCAATATTGTGAAGGCCATAACTCGGAAATGAAGCATTTCCGGACACATGTTGTAATGAACTATTTTGAATATCTACATGTGGGAAATACATACCTGAAATTATGCCCAGAATTTTTAACACCCTGTATACTGTATTTAACTGTGTAAATACATGTAGAAAATTAATTTTTTTTACCGTTTTCAACTAGTGTTGGAAAGTGAAGTGTAATACAATACATGCAAGCTATCTTGTTTGTCGTTAATGAGTTTTCCAGATTATCCGGATTTTGAGTCATGCTCGGTTCCGTTCGAGCCGGATAAATGCGTCTATTTGTAATTAATCGCCATTATTTGTATTGTGATTTGATCGTTTGCGAACATCAAATTATTAATTTTTTCTCTTGCTAAGTATTTAATCTATCATTAAATTATTTATTATCATTCCATGTCACCTATTTAAATATCAAATAATGTGGACCGTAAATTATATCCTTGTTTTATTGATCTATTTACTAGTAATTCTCATTTTTAACTTTAACTCTCTATTGGTCAGTGTAACCTGAGAGTCTCATCCATTAAATCGTTTTTAACTTTGTACATGCATAGAGATGGAATGTTTTTTCCGTTGTTGACCAATGTGACTTCAAAGTACCGCCTGCTCGAACGCATCCGATGGCTGCTAAGGTAAGCGTTCACTACATCGTATCGCACTCCTCGTACGAATCGCACGCAACGGATATTTTAAGTGGAGTGCGTCCACTGTAACGGCTATGTAACCCGTCTGACGAAACATTGCAGTTTTCAGATGAGGGCGCTCGTGTGTCGTGAATGCGATCCGCTCAGTCTCGATGCGTGGCGAGTCAGCTGGAGAAATGTTGGTACAGTCTGACAATAAAACATCAACAGCTGTTATGAACACAAATACAATTACCAATACCATAGTTGAATTTACTTTTTCTGTCATGTACGGTATATACACGTAATTTTTCCAGAAGTAGCTGTATGCCCGAGGCAGAGGTCTCAGTTTTATCTGTACTATCAGTTGAACTGCTTTCGTCTGCCGTATCTGTGCTGCTACCTGGCCTATCATAATCCATCTCATCTTCTTTACACTCTTCATCACTAATCACAATGCCTATATTTATTACTACTCTTTCTACTTCCTCTTCCATTAACGCGTCACGACGCCAATATTCGTCCTCGATATGTTTAACAGATTGGCAGCATTTTATCCAGACTTCTTTTCTGATTTCGCTTATTGATTGTGCGGTCATTTGTTTCAATACTGACAGCCTCCAGAATGTATTTTTTCCGTCATTAAACTGTACCTTTTTCTTAATAGCATTCAGAAGCTTGCGTAGGGTCGGAATTTCTTTTCTCTTCTCATAAAACTCCAAAAAAGTTCTGCGGATGACACATTTTTTTCAAAATCATCAAATACAATTTTCTTTGGATTTAGGCGGCTATCACTAGGAGTTGTGAATTGTCCTCCAATGCGCTTTGCTTCCTCACTCCTTAGCTATAGTATGTATTGTTCTTTCACTCTACCCCACCGCCGTTGCTGTTCTTTTCACAGCGTTCGTTAGTGGAATGATAAGACCTTTCTTTTTCTCTTCTTTACAAAATTTTAGCACATTGTATATAATATTTCTGCTTTGCGAGTGTAAGACTTCACGTGACGAGTGTCTCGGCGGAGTTTCCATTCGCTCTTGTGTACACACACACACTTCCGATACCGACTAGCAGACTGAACGAACTGAACTGAGGCATTTCTTTACTGCAGCGCTGTGCATAGTACGTCAGAACAGGGTGACGTAATGCAGTATCGATCTCATGTTTATGTCCAAGCTTACTCTACCTGCCGTCTGCAATGATTCTTCAGACAGGTTATACCTCATCGGATTCCCTATCAGCTGTTTAAAACACATGACGTGCGATATTGGTAGGCTGAAAACAGAGGAGTTTTGAGGTTAGGTCTATTAATCATGAGTGTTAGCGAATAAGAATTTCTAATTGTTTCATGTTTCTTAACTGGAGATGAAGAAACGAAAGAGATATTGGTTACATAATATATATGTAAGAAACGACTTGATTACTATAATGGGCATGCCCCAAATTATACAGTTCTTCGCAGTTTTCTACAAGTGTCTTTCTCATTTAACTTGAACCAAATGAAACTAAAATTAAAAACAATTAAATAGTTTAAAACCAATAATCCTTACACTGTGAAGGGTCCTTAAGTCTTCAGGATGTCCACACAAGCAGCAGCAGTACACTTTTTAAATTTAATCTTATGATTTTTAGCACTTGAGTGAAATGTTTTGTTGTTACATATATTACCAATGATTAATACATAAATTTTCTAGACATTCATATAAGTCTTCAACAAATGATGAACCTCCACTAGAAATATTTTTCTGAATAGGGAACATTTAATTAACGAACTTTCATTAAATTATAAAATATGGACACAAAGGTATAATCGTAACATATGTGACATTGAGCTTCCAGCCTGCATTTTGTGCTTAAAAACAGAACATTTAATCATTCAAATTCAAATTCGCAAAATACTATACATACAACAAAAAAACGGTACGAAATAACCTAAAATAATGCTTAAACTCCTGAGAAGATACTAGATTAAATTATTATTTAAAGAGATAATTACACAGTAAGCTGCAATAATTAGAAGAATAGGATAATTCCTATAGATTCAATCTGCTATCAAACCGATAAAGTAAACAATTTACATATAATTATTCCAATGAAAGTCCATCATTAGTTCTGCCTGTTATTACTATTCAAAATACTAGACGAACTACTGAAGCACATCATCATTGTATCTAACTACAACCCATAAGCCTTCCTCCATATTAGTATTTATTTCGCTTGTAAGTGAAACAAGTTTTCCGTCTGCCATTTTGGCGTGACACTGAACAATGCACAATGTGATAGTAACAGTTGAGCAATTAAAAGTGATATATTAAAGAAGGTAATGATCGCGCGCATCGGAAAAGTTGCTCTTCCGAGAAACGTGGACGGATTTACAGAAAGCAGATGCGTGCCATAGGATGTAGTGAACGCGATTACATAACAATTGCAGCAAAGATTGTCTTTTTCCGATCCGTGCGATTCGTCCGATACGATGCAGTGAACGCTTACCTTTATACTGCCTGATCATTCAATGCTCAAACATGTAACATAATATATATATATATATATATATATATATATATATATATATATATAATATTATGCTAATGTCCACAAGTGACTTCACTGACCAGTCACTTACCTTTAGGAGCTGCCAGCTGCCACTGCTCAGTTACAAAAGCTGGTATGTGACAGAATTAAAGTCAGTTTTCAAGTTAAAATTAAAATTTACTACTAGGACATTTTATGAAACTTGTAAGGTTAAGTTACAATTTTTGTTCTCATAAAACTGAGGACGACCATTGTGTATTTAGTGCTGCCACCTACGTTTCAGCGAAAACATTTTTAGATTGGTTTTATGAGCAGGCAGTATAAGCAGCCAACGGATGTGTTCAGGCAGGCGGTGCTTCAAAGGTACAATATGGCTGCTGTTCTCTACATATTTTTATGTTCTCTGAAGTTCATATTTTGCCCACTCGATGTCAGTATTTTTTTACAACCGTGTCATTTTCGACCAATATTGCCTGGAACTCACAACCATGTCATGTAAAATAAAAAAATAATAAAAAAATTTAATTATAGTTTTCTAAATAGCACATAATTTCATCAACTAATATAGATGCTTGAAAACTTGTTCTGACTTCAGGAAATAATTTCAGTTATAGAGTGTTACTCTATAATGCAGTGATGTCAAAGCAAGCGCAATTTTCTGACCTTGAAGTCGTGCGCGGGCAGCAAGCGCTAAGTATGGAAAGAGGAAGGGTTGTGTATATGAATAAGCAACCTGTTGGATTAAGAAAACAGTGCTGCACAAACTTCAAACGGAACGTGAAATTTTATGTCGTTATTTTTATATGGCTTCTTTCCGTTTAATATTATCTACATTGACTCTAAAACAAAAGTACTAACACTGATTTCTTAATATTGCACTTGTGTTTTAAATCTTAATAACATAATAGAGAGTTGAGAAGGAATATTCACTTAAATTCCATAGTAGTATAATACTATACTGTATTAAATGGATGAAACATATCATTCATAAAGAAAGTGATATTCCAAAGAAAGAGATTGAGTATGACATGATAAGTTGGAATTTATAATGATGGTATCTTTAGCCTTATAAAAATAATCAATAAACTAATCAAAACAATAATACAGTACAAAGCAAAGTTACCTAGGTACTATATCTGTTTTAAGTGTAACTAATATTATATAACAAAACTCTTATCGCATTATGCTTTTAAGGTGATATTTGTGAGCAACTTCCTATCATCAGAATATTAAATTATTTTCTCGAAATCTGCTGAAGCTATAGAGCTGACATTTTTACAACACATGGGCACGCATCTTTTGCTTATCACGTAACAGTAGTTGGTTTGTTAATACATTTCCTTGCAAACAATTTCCATGCGAATATTTTTAAAAATTTCAATACACTATCTTCAGTAATACGTATATACGGTATATATTAGATTTACGGAAACATTCTGTAAGGCTACTAAATAAATAGGCCTATACCAGAAAATTTCACTTTTCTATACGAAGAGTTGAGAAAAAATTTCTTTTGAATAAGAAAAAATCAAACTTGTGAGAAATGAGCATTAAAATTAAAACTTACATTCTTATTTTTTTATTTTAGTAGGTTATTTTACGACGCTTTATCAACATCTTAGGTTATTTAGCGTCTGAATGAGATGAATGTGATAATGCTGGTGAAATGAGTCCGGGGTCCAGCACCGAAAGTTACCCAGCATTTGCTCATATTGGGTTGAGGAAAAACCCCGGAAAAAACCTCAACCAGGTAACTTGCCCCGACCGGGAATCGAACCCGGCCCACCTAGTTTCGCGGCCAGACGCGCTGACCTACTCCACAGGTGTGGACCGTTACATTCTTATAATGCACTTATACTTCTCAGGCAAATCTAAAAATTAACATGGATACAGTTTTAATAATTTTTCTTCCCTTTGTCTATTGAATCAGTGCTGGCCATCCCAGAATATAGCTCGACCAAGCGGCATATACCACCTCTTTCTTCTGTCTTTTTCCTTTCCGCTGTAAAGCGCTCAGGCTAACCTGAGCTCTAAAGCGCGCGCTTGCTCCTGTGGGCATCAATTGACATGCCTGCTATAATGTAATACTTTCCACAGTCGTCAACAATTTCTCCATATTCACGGATTGAAATACATAATTTCTATAATGTGAATGGTCCTCTCTGCAAATAAATAGTGGTATGGACTCAGGGAACAATTGAAATCACATTTAATTTCAAGAAATACTAAATTATTAATTTATAAAACACAAGACCAGTGGTAGCATATGCCTCTGAAACCTGGACTTGCACTAGTTGTGATGAAGGAAGACTGGGTGCATTTTTGGACTGTGGAAAAAGAAGATCATGGAGTTCAGCGATGTTGGATGGCTTGTGCAATGGCACCCGAGGAGGACCTACACGGGGGAGGAGTTTCGCCTCGGACCGACAGGGGGGCCTTGGGGAAAGTTGCCGAAGCAGGAATGGTATACGGATTCTGTCAGCTGTAGGGACCGGTCGTTATGGGAGTCATGTGGTTAGGGCGGTGCTGGTAGGGGATCTGTGGCTTGCAACTCATTCCATATCGAGGGTTAGCGCAATAGATCTCAATAGGTCGCAGTGCTGGACCATGCATTCCCCCTCAGTTAAATTCAATTTCATTTCAAGGCGGTAAAATTTTGAACTATGTCGTTATACAAGGGGCCAGACATGGAACTTAAGTGACTCAAATGAGCAGGGTACATACAGTGGTATGGAAATTAATTGGGACACATTAAATTTGTATGTTATTTTATTCACTGATTTTGACAGGTCTCACATTGACTCTAATATGCAATATGACCACCTTTAGCCTTAGTGAATTCACTCACACGTTTTGGCATGGAATTGACAAGGTTTGAACACACATTCTTGATTTCATCACTCTGACATATTATCTTGGTTACATTTTCAATCACTTTTGCCAAAGTTGAATTGTCCATAACTTTGAGTCAAGTCTTGATAATAGATTTTCGATAGGTTCAGGTCAGGTGAATTTCCAGGCAACTTTAATATTTTGATGTTATTCTCGTCTAGAAATTTAATAACGTTCTTTGCAGTATGACATTGTGCAAGTTCTTGCTGGAAGACACTATCGCCGTTTGTAAATTGTTCTTGCATTATTGGCAAAACATTTTCCGACAGAACTTTTATATATTTGTCACCATTCATCATGCCCTCAACTGGGGTTAGTGTTCCTGGGCCACTTTTTTTAGGCGATGCTTCACTGTTTGCTGGATATGTCCCACTCTGTAAAAGAAATGAATAATGACAAAATTACAAGAAGAATTTTCAAAACATAACCAGAGGACAAGAGATGAGTTGCAAGGCTTAAATTGATAGGAAAGACAGTACCTGTCAAGACATTCAACTGATTGGATAAAGAAGCTGGGAAGGCAATGCTCTTAATAAGATTAGAAGAAGCTTCCGAGGAAGGCCAGAGCTCATACTGGGCTCTCGAGCCATTGATAATATAAATGGTCTATATATGAGTTCTCTTGTATATTTTCAATTACGAACACGTCATTTGTAGTACCTACATGAGCAACTTGTTCTAAAGCTGTATTGTTAATGCGATAAAAAATATTCCCTTTATTTTTCATTACTTTATTTTGTTGTTTTGGCATGTATTCAACAGCAATATTTTTCTGTAGCTGTTACATTAATTCGTATTGCTATTTTATACAATCACTTCATCAAATGTGTTTTCGATGGCTCGGAGAATACACATTTTTTCCAGCAGTTTGAAGAAATGTAATGACAAGGATTTAAACAATAATCCTGAATATTTGATTCGTTGTTTGTTCCATCGTATAACGGCGCTTTCCTGTTTTAAATTATTACAATACTTCATCCACATCCTTAATTTCTATAGAGTTTATTTATTCTTGCATTCGAGACATTCAAAAGTGCGACAACTTTCACACACACACACAACCACAAACAACACACACACACATTTCAAAAAATAATGAACAAGATATCTCATCCTGAATATTGAATATTTTCAGAACTCTGTGATTTTGACAAAACTTGAACCAAATATGTATGATTCTATTTTCGTTTTTCAAACTAATCATATAGGCCTATTATATCTGATTCTGTTTGCTCTATGCGATTCTCCAGATTTATCTTCCAAATATAGTTCCTTTTCTCTTTGTTCGGCTTCACTTGTCTGAATTCTTTGTTCTATATTTTATATCTCTTCACATCGCATCACACCCTCTTTTCATTACAGAGGAATGAACTGAATGTCCATATCGTTACCTTAATTCCAAAAGTTCGTAACTCGCTCAGATGTCTACTTTCACCTTTCGCGCTTTTTTATAAATATATCCACAGATAGAGAAATTAAGTGGTTTTATTAGTGTAAGATCTGTATCAAAGTGTGTGACAGGAAAACGTGGCAACCGTGGAGTCAGTGACAGTAGAACTAAGTCAGAAGACTGTAGCGGGAAGGAAGAAATGCACAGCAACTAATGTCCCTCTGTGACGCATTAGGCTACCTTTTGTTCATTTATATAAATAATTTAGCGACTCAACCGATACTGTTACGTGAACCCGTTTGAATTGTTGTCCTTTGTTTGCTTTTATTTTTATCAATATCTAAAAATCTTTCATAATTCCCCTCTTTGATCCATTTTTGAAAAGGACCAAATTTAGCCCTCTTTCATCCGGTGTTTCCTCCTTTAAATTCCAAAATACTATAGCATAAATAATACCACAATACAAGTAATGATTTTGTCCGTGATGTAATTTTCACGGGTCTATAAACGTTTTTATACATGCACTACAGAGAACAATGAAACAGAGGTCAAGTAATTGAATCCCTCTTATCCATAGTGATTAATACAGGTATGAAAATAATTCTCAATTGTTTCACTGCAATGATGGCAGTATAATGGCCTGTTCTAAATTCAAATATATTTCACGTTGTCTATAATATGGATATTAAATTTTGTGTTCGTAATAGGGTTATGGAGGATTTAGTTGCTCTTTTGTGTAATTATATATAGCCCTCTCTTTATCCGCTTCATTAAATATTCAGGGTGCCTACAACGAGTGAATAGGCCTACATACATGTAACGTACAATTTATTTAATATAGTACTCAATGCTCACTGATAAAGTGGGCTGTAATTTACCATGTAAAATTATATTCACCTTAGTAAAAATATTGTAACTTTTATTACAACAATGTGACTTTTATTTCTAACTTTAACCACACACCCGTCAACAATGGTATTCCACTCAACACAGCAACAGAGTAGTCGTTATTGCACTCCACCGAACGACAATGACAATTCACGTATATATTATTTAGAAGAACAACAATGTACTCCTCATTTCCATTAATGTTCACAAAGCACTATGTTCAGAACAAAACTCTCAGTTCACAGTTCGTTCGCCTTAGTTCTTCTAGCTCGCTTACTCACTCACTCACTCACTCACTCACTCAAGTTCACTGTACGTTGAACCCCAAGTCTTACAGATACAGCTCACTGCATTTCTAACCCAAGACTTCGAGATACAGTTCACTGCATTTTGAACCCAAGACTTCCAGGTACACTTCACTGCACTTCGAACCCAGATCCTCTGGAAACGTCTCCAAGACCAGACTATTTACCACGATCGTCTAGAATGTACTGCGTCGCGAAACTTCTGAGCCTCCATAACACTCGGCCTCCATATGCTTCCTTACTTCCATCCCCTCCCCTCCGCTCCGCGCCGGGCCCACTGTTTTCCTTCTTTTCGCCCCGCGTCGCGCCACAGCGTCTACCAAAGCCCGAGTTCCACTTCCCCGCACCTCCCTCTCTGCCAGACGCGCGCGAAACTCCCCGACGCAACCAGATTTTCTAGAACGCTCCAGTCGGGTGCCACAATATTTCCGTAATAAATTAGCTAAACTATAAGGAAATGATTTTGTTTACAAAACTCTTCCTGAGCACAAAATACTATTTGGTAAATCTTAATTAATATTAACGAACCTCATATCCTATATCACAAACCGAAGATTTTGTTGTTGTTTGTCAACAGTCCGAAGACAGGTCTGAACCTCACAAGTGATTCCAAGAAGGCTTAAGAGGTAACTAGACCAGGGTGGTCAGTTCCTTTCCCCTTCGAAGGATTTAATCCATTACTGATTGGGATCATTATATTGCTATTTTCAGCCCTGTTTATCAGGTTGTAGTAGTAACTATAGTCGCGATGCTGTTATTTCCGGCGTGCCTCCGCCTCTTTGCTTACGTCTTAGGAAGTGAAGGCTGTATAAAGTCTAGGTAGGTAGTATCGTTCGCCATTTTTGTTCTTTCGTTCCCGAGATACCATACGAGGAATCTATTTGCCACACCATTAAACATTATCATGTCGTAGCTCCTATGATAATAAATCAAACGCACTGTAATTCAGCAAATAATTGAGCGGCAAATAACGTCTTCCTGTGCTTTCTGCGAACGCCAACGAAAGAGCCAAAATGGCGGGCGATTATATTAAGTATTTATCGAGCCTTAACAAATGAATAACGTCTTCATAAGCGAATCACAAGACGCACACGTTTAAATGTAGCCGACCTGCAACGCGATTGACTGCCGGAAATTAGAGCGACGGGACTATATGATTTCTTTTCCACTAATCTGTAATACTGATAGGTATAGTATTATGATGATTACACAATATTCCCGTTTCAAACAAGAGTCAGATATGTACCACAATTCGTGAAGAATTTTTTTTCGGTTGATTTATTGATGTGTTTGTAATGCATTCCTACAATAGTGACTAATCTCATCGAAAATAAAGAGGGTGCCGAAAAAAGTATACACAATTTGACAGATCTCTATTTAATATATTTCAAAGTTGGACCGAAAAACAACGGTAAAGTGTAGTATGATGTCCTGTAAATAGATGAGACTCACATACGTTATACCAGCGTTGCTGCGCGACAGGTCAATCAACAACAAAATGGAGCCAAGATCATCGTTTGAAGAGCGGAAAGCAATTTTGAAGCGGTATTGGAGAACCGAGAATGTTGTTGAAGTTCAACGGCAATGGAGACGTGAGTACAGAACAGAAGCATCAACGCGATTGACAATTGCACACATTCGTGACAAAGTTGAGACTCATGGTACCGTATGCGATGTTTATAAAGGAGATCTAGGACACCTCGCACATCAACAAGCCCTGCGTCCTCGGCTATGGTTTTGGAACATTTTCAGCACTCACAGCAGAAATCTACAAAGCAATGAGCACGTGAGACTGGGATTAGTATAACCAGGGTACGTCGTATTATTAAAGCAGCGAAGTTGAAAGTTTTCATCCCAAGACTTTTGCATGCATTAAATGAAGATGACCTTGATCGGAGAATGCAGTACAGTGAGTGGTTTCGGAACATGGTGCAAGAGGATGAGGTTTTCGTAGGGAAAGTTGTTTGGTCCAATGAGGCACAATTTAAGTTGAGCGTAACTGTTAACCAGCATAACTATGTCTACTGATGTGCAAACAATCACATGTTTTTGTGGAAAAAGCTGTTAATTTACCTGGAATCAATGTTTGGTATTACTGTGGGTTGTCATCCAGGGCATCTAATTGGACCATTCCTTTTGATGGAACAGTATTTCAGTGTTTAATTAATAGTGCTGTATTTTGCCAAGTAACTGTCACCTGAACTGCATCTTTTGTAAGTTCATGCACATCCAGTCTTACCAGCCATTCATATTATTATTATTATTATTATTATTATTATTATTATTATTATTATTATTATTACACTCTATGGAAATGAGGAATTTTACTTCCAACAGGATGATGCACCACCACATTACCACCGAGACGTACGTGCTTACTTTGATGACAATTTTCCAGGGCACTGGATAGGACGAAGAGGTCCGGTTGAGTTTCCACCGTGTTCTCCGGATCTAACTCCGTTGGACTTTTACCTTTGAGGACTCTTAAGAATGTTACATACCAGAGAAACCAGCTATACTGGTAGCACTCCGGGAAGAAATTGAAACGGCATGTGCCACAATTGCTGAGGACACTTTCGCAAATGTTGCTCGAACAGTAGTTCAACGTACTCAGAAGTGTGTCGACACTCATGGTGGGCATTTTGAGCAACTGCTGTAACTGTAAAAGTCTAAGATGATTAGTGCTTTATCATTTTCTGTTTGTTTGAATTCAGCTTTGTTATGTTAAACATAGTTTTTTCTTTGCTTGAAGTGTGTAAACATTTTTTGGCATCCTCTGTATTATATAACGTTGAAATATGGTGCAGTAGAGAGACTAATGCCCGGTTTCTGTACACCTCAGTTAACTCTCAGTTACTTAACTACTCTTATAAATTTAACTGTACTGATAACTTTCATGAGTTTCTGGAAAGTTAAATGTAGATTTATCAGCGCTTGTATCTAACAGTAGATATAACTTAAAGTTCAGTATCTACTGTCGTTCATAGATGTCTTCACTAGTAATTTGTTAGTGATTTTTTAGTTATTTATAGTTACTTTTGTTTGAAGAAGTTTTCAGTAGTAATATGGCTGATGTGTATATAGTGAGCTCTGTACTAGTAGGTGCAAGACTTTTCAATTACAGAATCATGCGATAAACGATAGTGTACGTGTACACTTCCAATTCAATCGTAATATGATTTAAAAAACAATAATTGTTGGTATTTGGCGTGATTATCGAGGTAAATAATAGTAATGGAGAGAGAACTAGATGTAACTTCTGCTTCAAAACTGCAACCGTATTCAGCTGTGGTGGCTATGACAGCCATATTGATAAACATGTTAAAATATTTTACATTCGCCCACATGAATGTTTTCATGTATTGAAATGAACTTTTCAGGGCCCGAAATGCCATTGGCATTGGTAGAATACCCAACAATAAAATATTCTTTGACTGACGACATACAATCTGACGTTGATGACGAAAATTAGGCTTGAGATGTTCGAAATTGTCTTATAAACACACATTATTGTCGTAATATGTCATAGAAAGTAAAACATTTACCGTAAATTGTGTAAATAAAATGCCAAATTTTAAAAGTATACAGATAATGTAGTAAATTAATTTATTGTGGTCTATATTATTTTTAATATTAGTTGTTATAGTTTACGAAACAGTAATACAGTATCGCCACATATCAGTACTGGTTCGAATCAGTACTAACAGACAGGTAAATACAGGCCGAAGTATAGTTACCATTTGACGCACAGATAACTGTAAAGATATCGATAACTGTTATTTCGAAAACTTATTTTAAACATTTAAGCATGTTAAATCATAAATAACTCTGTATCTATAGGTAACTGTCTTTCCAGAAACACGGCATAGTATAAATATACAGGGACATCATTTTATTTTTACTAACATTTCTGATATTAACCTGGCTATACCTTTGGATCAACGGTTGCTATCCCCTTCCACGACTGGAGTTCGATGGCGTAATATACAATCAAATCACTTTACTAGGTATAGGAGGGAAGAAAAGTAGTTCATCCATTTACGTAATATAGGAAATATCGCGCTTTTGAGTTTGATAATTTTCATTAGGTTCTTGTTTAATCAGAATACAGTACAGTATTAACAATGAGTGTTTTTACTCACGAACTGAGCTGTCCATACGGACATATTTATTATGCAGTGTATATTATACTGTCTGTAGCACATTAGCGTACACTATAGAGAATGAAGTTAAATTGAAAATAATAATCATAATATGGATATTTAAACACATTTTTGAAAATGGTGGCGGTTCATTTCGGTACAGGCTTCAGTTCTAATGTGTGTAATTCCAATTACCAGTTTCGCCTTTCGTACTAGTAACTCATGTATAAATAATTCTGTACCTACTCTATAAAGAGTACATTACGTATTGTAAATTCAATCTTCACTTCTGCTCGATTCGAAAAGATAAAATTACTGAGACATGCTATCTACTGTCCGTCCAAGTGGTTAGGTCGCAGGATCGTAGAAAGGAGGGAAATCATGTGACAGTTAATTACTTAACGAGGCCCTTTTATTTAAGTTATTTTAAACAGTTGCATGGGTATAATATTATGTAGCTGTCCAATTCCTAACAGAAATTAATATTCTCAGAAAAGAGCTAAGACAGCCCAGCCACTAGCCTTTACAGAGAGGCGAATAGCAGCTGGTGGGAAAAACCGGAATGCGATGTAGGCAAATGGACGACAGTACCTGTGCGAAAATGATGCAATATTGAAAGCTCTTTCGTCATTGGAAAACGCGAACATATTTTTGGAACGTACTGTGACGGTAAGGCTACTATGACTGAATACGCGGTCTTCGATCTGTATGGAGGACGGTTGAACTTCATTAGTAGAAGGGGTGGTACAGAAGTACATTCAAAAACTTAGGTACAATAAAAATTGAAGTAAAAATAAAATGATGTCCCTGTAGTTAAATTAAGAGCCAAACTGTGCAAAAATTTGTAGGTGTACCAAGGAAAGCGTCAAATTTGGCAGTGAGACTAGTGGTGAAGATTCATAATAGCCTAGGCATAATTCTGGAAAGGAAAATAAAATATTTATATAACATTATGCTGAGAGATAATACGTAGATTAAAGAAAATGAGAACATTTAGTTTTGAAATTTTATATTTTCCTCAATTCTGTGGCTTGTATTAATATTCTAGTAAGATTTCATTATGCATATCCGTTTTCTAAGCCATCAATTTGTTTTTTCTTTATAAAAATAGTATTTCGTGTGTTTGGAGACCTAAAGTATAAAAAGAGCGGAAAAGGAGCACTAGTTCCTTTAAAAAAAGGAGATACCTCGTCACATTTACTTTATAAATAGCTACCGTAATAAAAAACAGTTTTTTAAAAACTTCGAAAATATTCCTTTTTTTTTTTTACTCCAAATAAATGTCGTATAGAGAGTTTCTTTTACAAATTTAAAATAAGAAAGCTACAAACAGTATTACATATTTTACTCACCTTGTATAATGGAACCGTGTTAGATTTCCCGTAAGGAAGTAGAGATTTATCTCCCTCAGTTGTTTTGCTCCGTGATAATCACTCGACCAGGACGTCTCTGTGCTTGTGGTTATCTGGTGCTACTTTATCATTCTGACGAGTGCAAATGGAACGCCCGAAAGATTGATCCCAGCATATAAATGAGAAGAGAAATGTGTTTTAAATCTTGTATTGAAACATTACGGTGTAAAGTAAATAAAGTTTTGGATTTTGCTGATTACTAATGGAATATATCTCACTAACAAACTTAAAAATCTTCTTATATTTAACGCAAATAAATATTCAATTCAGAAAGTCTTTACGAAGGGAATATTTAATAAATTTTTAGGTATATTTAGGTAGTCATGTTTCTTGAAGAAATCGTACATAGTTTCAAAACAAACTGAATTGAGGAATTAATAAATTGCAAATCAAGCTTTCAAGTATAACTCCCTGTAAAGTTTATTTGAATAATTTCGAAGGAAAAATTGTTCCGGGGCCCGGCATCGAACCCGGGTCCTGTGGTTAAACGTACCAACGCTCTAACAACTGAGCTACCAGGGAACTTTACCCGACACCGAACCAATTTTTCCCTCTATATCCACAGACCTCAAAGTGGGCTGACAACCGTCAAGCAACCAACATTGAGTGCACACTAACTCTTGTGACTTAAATTGTGGTTAATGTGCACTCAATGTTGGTTGCTTGACGGTTGTCAGCCCACTTTGAGATCTGTGGATATAGAGGGAAAAATTTGGATCGGTGTCGGGTAGAGTTCCCGGGTAGCTTAGTTGGAAGAGCGTTGGTACGTTTAACCAAAGGTCCGGGTTCGATGCCCGGCCCCGGAACAATTTTCCCTTCGAAATTATTCAATAAATAAATTGTTCCCTACCTAAAAACATTCTTTTGTATCTTTTACTACTGGATTATGATTCACATATGTTCTTTAGATTTGGTATCCTCCAGTCAATCTTTTCTATTTTGTGCTTTCCTGTATAATTTCGCATATGATCCATATATCTTAATGTCGTCTATCATCTGACATCTTCTGCCTCGAAATCTTCTCCCGTTCACCATTCTTTCCAGTGTATCCTTCAGTGGGTAGTTTCTTCTCAGCCAGTGACCCAACCAATTCACTTTTCTCTTCCTCATCAGTTTCAGTATCATTATTTCTTCACCCACTCTTCTTTTCTTATTCTGTCTTTCCATTTCATGCGCTCCATTTTTCTTGTAATATAGACTGTAACCTATTATTAGAGTGAAAAATTTCTTTTCAGTAGTTTATTTTCTTACATTATGTTCCATTATTTCAATCCGTATTTCTAATGCATATGCTAATATTTGTCTGGCAATTATTTTGCGATAGTAGTAATATTTTATTCAGTGATTAAAATTCGCACTGGTTTTTGTCACTTAAAATGATTTTGTACCTGTATAACTTCTTTTGTATTGATTTGTAAATCCTAGTTACTTGAATTACGACTATTAATTTGTCTTATTTGATAATTTATTATATTTGTTATTAGTGGATTTTCTAATCTTATGACGTCTGTATTTTTTGTTGTTACTATGAGTTCACATACAGTCTCTATAGAAACACCATTTATACGCTGATGACTTACAACTTTACATTCATTCCCGAACTTTTACACTCATGATTCTCTGATCAGAAATAATAAAGATCTAGCATCTGTAACTCAATGGACGCAAAAATTTGGATTCAGACTAAATCGAGACAAATCACAAGCCACAATAATGGGCCACCAACGAGCATTAAACAAAATATATTTAGCTACTGTATCAAATACAAAAATAAATAATACCACAATTACATATTGTAAAACGGTAAAAAAATTTACGAGTATATTTAGATTCAAATTTAAATTTTTAAATTCAAGTGACCTACATATGTAAGAAAATTTTTCCATAATTCATTCCCTCAAACACTTAACCAACGTTCTACCTCTCAGTCTTAAAAAGAACCTGATCCAAACTTTAGTGATGCCCCACTTCGATTATTGCGATTCTCTATTCACGACTACAGACTACAGCGTATTCACAATATCTGCGTTCGTTTCATTTGTAACATTAGAAAATTCGATCATGTAACACCGTCATTAGAATTGTTGTCTTGGAGTCCACTTAAAGAAAGAAGATTCTTCAACTCTCTCTTATTACTATTTAAAATCATCCACACCTTCACACCCTCTTACCTAGCATCTCGTTTTATTTACCTTTCACTACCTCGAACCCGGAACATGTACCTTCTATCTAGCCTATTCCTCTGCACAGAACATCTTTCTACTCATCATCTTTCAGCATATCTATTCCACGCCTCTGGAATTCTCTCCCTGACCATGTCAGAGACTGTCGGACAATATCAACATTCAAATTTAAATTAAGAATCACATTCTAGTTCATGGAATTGTTTGTTGAACACCTGTCAGGTTGTGTAACTTCGGCTTAACCCATGACATATAGATAAATATTGTAACTGTGCTGTTGTAAAATTGATAATTAATAAGTAATGTATTTATTATTATTATTATTATTATTATTATTATTATTATTATTATTATTATTATTATTATTGCTATCGTTATTTTTCTTTCTTTTTTTCCTTGTATTGGCTCGATGAGAATTATGTAATGTTCTTTTGACCCTATTGACTCTCTATAGGGCTTTGATTTAATTTGTATTATTTTCATCAGTGTTTGTATTTTTTTTTTGTATTTATGTGTGCTATCTGATAGGATGGAAGAGAAGGCCTTATGACCTTAATCCTGTCAGATTAAATAAATAAATGAAATAAAAATAATGAGGACAAACAGAGAATTCGCAGCTGACACATTATTGTGCATGAAATATTAGTGATTTATATATAGTAGTGGCAAAAAGAAAACCGGACCCACCCTTGTAGCTGATTTCAGAGCCTTGTTCAATCAGAGCACGATAGACTGGTAACTAAGACCTTCGTGGTTCGAATCCTGCCTGGGAAGGAAACTTTTTTTGTTCCTTATTCCAATTTATTCCCAATACTTTTCGATTGCAGCGATACTTTACTGCTTAATTAACTTATTATTCCCAGAACATGAATTTTACCAAGAATCGAGAAGTATTGGGACTAAATATGAATAAGAACAAAAAAGTTTCCTTCCCAGGCAGAATTCGACGCACGAAAGTTTTAGTTACAAGTCTATCGTGCTTTGGAATGAACAAGGCTCTGAAATCAGCTACAAGGATGGGTCCGGCTTTTATTGCCACTACTGTACTTCACTTCCACCCCTTCTACTAGTAAATTTCCACCCGTCCTCACACAGAACCAAGTCCAAATACGCAGTCAGAGTCGTCCTACGGTCACAATAAACAGCAGGCTACTAAGTGAGTGAGTACAGTACGTTCCCGAAATATGGTTTCATTTTCCAGTGAAGAAAGAGCATTCATTTTATTGAATCATTGGAATTTTCGTACAGGTACTGTTACATCGTTTGGTTACGTCTCATCCCGGTTTCCCCCATCCATTTCTGCTGGCATCTCTGGAAAGGCTAGCGGCTACGTAATATTATACAAAAATGTTTAAAATAATTTAAATAAAAGGGCCTCGTTAAGTAACTGTCACGTGATTTTTCCTCTTTCTACAATCCTGCGACATACCCACTTGGACGGGCAATAGATACCATGTCTGAGTAAATTGATCTGTACGGATCGGGCAGAAGTGAAGATTGAATTTACAGTACGTAAGGTAGAGTTACAGATTAGCTATAGAACTATTTCAACTTGCGCAGAATTATGGCTCCCCATGTTGCCTGACTTGACTGCTTTGTATTATTTCTTTTGGGGTTACTGTAAAACAGTTGTCTTTGCTAAACATCCTATATCAATTGAAGAATTAAAGAATTACATTCAAGAAACAATGCACTCAGTTTACGAGGATAAGCTTAAAAACGTCTTAGATAATATGTACAAAGGAATTGAAGCCTGTATCGAAATGAACTGTCATCGTTTTCAAGAATTTGTTTGAATATCAATATTTTGATTATTTTTCAATTTAAATGCACTTGCAAAGCAAAGTCAAAAGACGTAAGTCAAAAGACAAAACCCTCTCCATATTGTATGCTAATGTGCTGTACACAGCATACCATACTTAGTATTTTTTATTTATTTATTTTTATTTATTTATTTATTTATTATTTATTTATTTAACATGGTAGAGGTAAGGCCGTCAGGCCTTCTCTGCCCCTCTACCAGGGGATTACAACTATAATATGAACAATAAAATTACAATTAATATTAAATTTACAATTACAATTACAATAAAAATTAAAGTACGACAAGATTACCTGATTAATGAAAGCTAGACATTTTATCATAGAAGTTAAGAACAGAGAATATTTTTGTATTTACTGAATTACAAATTAAACCTACAATAACAGAATTCTATAGTGATGAAATTACTGGATATTGAAATATTTTGTGATAGATTAAGAGAACTATTTACAAGAAACCATGTATGAACGAGTCTCAATTACTGACCAAGTGCCTAGTAAGTTTGCGTTTGAATTCAATTTTATTTCGACAGTCCCTGATGCTAGCAGGTAGCGTAACTAATTCCAGAGTCTTGGCAAGGGCTTACGGATTTTAAGGAACCCGGAGGTTCATTGCCGCCCTCACATAAGTCCGCCATCGGTTCCTATCCTGAGCAAGATTAATCCAGTCCCCTACCATCATATCTCACCTCCCTCAAATCCATTCTAATATTATCCTCCCATCTACGTCTCGGCCTCCCTAAAGGTCTTATTCCCTCCGGCCTCCCAACTAACACTCTATATGCATTTCTGGATTCGCCCGTACATGCTACATGACCTGTCCTTCTCAAACGTCTGGATTTAATGTTCCTAATTATGTCAGGTGAAGTACACAATGCGTGCAGTTCTGCGGTGGGTAATGTTCTCCATTCTTCTATAACTTCATCCCTCTTAGCCCCAAATATTTTCCTAAGCACCTTATTCTCAAACACTCTAAACCTATGTTCCTCTCTCAAAGTGAGAGTCCAAGTTTCACAGTCATGTAGAACAACCGGTAATATAACTGTTTTATAATTTCTAACTTTCAGGTTTTTTTTGACAGCAGACTAGATGACAAAAGCTTCTCAACCGAATAATAACATACATTTCTTATATTTATTCTGCGTTTAATTTCCTCCCTATTGTCATTTATATTTGTTACTGTTGCTCCAAGATATTTGAATTTTTCCACCTCTTCGAAGGATAAATTTCCAATTTTTATATTTCCATTTCGTACAATATTCTGGTCACACATAATACTATACATTGCAAAATGAATACGTCCGCCTGGTTAGTTGTTAGTGAATAAAAAAACACTTATTGTTAATACTGTACTATATTTTGAGTAAATAAAAACCGAACGAAAATTATAAAAACCAAAATCGTAATATTTCCTAATTTATGTAAATGGATGTGCTACGTTTCTTCCCTCCTATTCCCAGTAAAGTGATTTGTTTTTGTTTTACGTTAGTATCATCAAACTCCGGTCGTGGAAGGGGTAACAGACATTGTTTCCGATCCTCAACCGTTAATTCAAAAATATATCCAGGTTAATATTAGAAAATTTAGTAAAATAAAAAGATGTTCCGGTATAATTTTATAATGAATGTCTTTAGCAGAAATATTAGGTGTATTTCTGCCAAACATAAGTTTGACCGTTTGTAAGGTATCCTCTCTGCCATGAACCTGAGGTCGCATTAGCATTAGTGGATATTAGAATCCTTTGCAATTCTATGCAGTTGGAAGCATCTTCCTTACGGACGTTGAAGCAGTCATTTCCATTCCTTGCTCGGGCTTCAACGCTGCCCGCGCATTATCTCCAGACGACCTGGCGGTGTGCTGCAGAGTCATAAGTGAAGAATAACAGCTTTATTAAAGTTAAAGCTAGCAAGTGCATATAATGACTGCAGCATTTGTTATAAGGAAGCTGGGTAAAAACAGAGCCATCAGGCATGTTGCGTCGTATTCCATTTCAGATAAAACAGTTTTCGTACCATAAACAAAGAAGTTATATCCCCAACTTATCAAATTTAATGTCTGGCTGCAAAACATAAGTAGTTACGAAGATTTCAGAATATGATACAAAATAAGTAATGTAAACGGAGGTAAGCGGAACGCATAAATTTAATAGTTCAACTTTGACATTCAATAACTTGTTGAACTGAAATTAAAATTCGTCTAAAATTAGAACAGGTAACCATCAATACCTTACCTAACTACAGAGTTGTTTCCGATCTCTGATAACGAAATTGAATGACGTCATGTGCGTCAGGAATCACACCAACAACAAAATTCCGGCGAGAAGTGACTGACCAGTAGTGAGTGATTTCATAATCAGAGTGCACGGTGTATCGCAGTAGCAATGCCCAAGAAAATCGAGCCTTTTTGGGAGAGGTACATAACCCTTTTCGATGCTAAATACAGGTACGTGAAAATCATAGGAGCCTGCAAAAAACGTGTTTTCGTTATTTCCAAGAAAGGCATCTTGTGTGTGCCTGATAAGACTGGCAAAGCTCGGATGGGATTAATTCCAGAGTGGAAAAAGCAAGCAAATCCACCCCCGTCACAAGTCGCCGCACCCCACGAGATGATACAAATTAATTTCATTCGAGGTTTACCAATCTTATTAAGTACACAACGAAACATCGTTTATTGCAGATTTATTTTATTTTCACGTAACTGTACTTGGCATCGGAAAGGGTTGTTATGTATCCCTCCCAAAAGGCTCGATTTTCTTGGGAATTTCTGCTGTGAGTCGCCGTGCATTCTGACTATGAGATCACTCACTACTGGTCTGTCACCTCGCACCACAGTTCAACTATCGTGTGACTCCTGACCCACATGATGTCATTCAAATTCGTTATCAGAGATCGGAAACAACACTGTATAGTAAAAAAGAAGAAACATTACGTTATTAAGTTGAGATCCACGAACGCAAAACATATTTTTCGGCTCTTCAATTACACTTGCCCATTGCTGGGGCTAGTGTAACACAATACCTTCCTGCAGGGAGATCAGAAATTGCCTTGGGGCATAGAATGACAATTTTACATTTTGGACATTTAATACACTGCAAATATTTGAATGACGAAATGGCACACAAACTGAATAAAATAATTCTTTATATTCCTAAGACCTGTTCCTTACACAAATTGAAATAATAAAAAACATATGGAATCAGAAGTTTATATTTTGGGTTCGAAAATGTTTCCACTCAAGAATATATGTGACGTAGCTTGTAGTAGCATGAAAATTCGATAGTTGGAGTCACATTGCAATGCGTTTAATGGCATGGGTCTCGAAAAAAATATATCATTCAAAATTCAAATTCAAATTTATTTACAATTTACATTTGAAATGAATACATATGAATAGATAGCCGAAATGAGCATATGCTCGTGCTCGGGTACAGTCCAGTAGTCTACATAAATTTTACAGAGATCAAATAATAATGCTGATGATAGAAATAATAATAATAATAATAATAATAATAATAATAATAATAATAATAATAATATAATAATAATAATCGACGGAGATGATATGATAGTAATACAAAATAATAATAATTAATAATAATAATAATAATAATAATAATAATAATAATGATAGTGATAAAACAAAAATGTTTATAATAATAAAATAAATACTAAGACGGATAAAATAAAATATAAAACCACTAGCGAGAGTCAACACAAATTAAATAAACATATAATAACCGGAAAAAATGACGAACTCGAAAATCAACAGAAAAGTTCGTTGTATCGCAGACGACAGCAACCGCCGTATTGACATTGTTATGCATTATTGGTAGTAGGGGGGAGCCGAGTCTACGTAACTGCTGTTCTCTTCGAATCTTCTCGTACAATCATGGGAAGTTAATGCTGCAAAAACAAAATGTCTACGAGTCAAACTGTTCATTATTACCAGGATAAATACAAATAATACTGAAATATATTAATCAACTTTCAGTTATAGATCTCCCCGTTTGAGCAAGAGGTATCATATCAAAATATTTTATGAATGGCGAGGAAATTATAAATGTCAAGAACTCTCTAGTGATAAGAGATAGTGACAAGTACAATCAAGTGTATCTGTGATAATGCTAAGAAATCATTTATTGAAGATATACACTGTTATTAATTAAGAAAATGATCTATTTATATTTATTACAATGTTTTATCTTATAGGTTACATGCATCAGATAAACACAATAAAAATTAGTACCTCATAATGCTAGTAACAATTAAAAAAATAATGAAATTTATAAAATATCATAGAAACATTTTCACTTTATTTTTAAACTTAGGAATGTGAATTGCTTAGGTCTGGATTATTTTTCAATACTGAATTGTATAGTCTTGGTCCATAATTCCTACTGTGTTTTAATCCAGCTGTAATGTGGCATTTAGGTTCTGCCAAAAGAGTTGGGACATTTCTTCTGGTGTTATGTAAATGTTTTTAGATATAAAATTCATTCGAGTTTTGTGAAAATAAATTAGTACTGTATGCTTATATATTTGCTCAATTTTTAGTACTTGGAATTCAGAATAAATAAATTGTGTCGGATAATCAAGTGGTTTATGGAGATTATTTCGTTTATATGACGTCATTCCATTTTCGACCAATGAAGTGTATTGAAATTTTGAATTCCAACCAATCACAGTCAGACTTTGCGATAATTTTTGCAGCTAGATTTATCGCTATCAATTTATCGCATGGTCGTTCTTTTGTTTAGTCGTTGTCGCCAACTGTTTCCCCGTAAATTGATGATCATGAAAATATTAAGATGCAACTATACGGTTAAACGTTTCTTTCAACTTTAAAGCAATGAATGTAAGATTGATATTTAATATTAATTAATATATTTACGCAGTGAAGACGACGTTCAAAACGGCGCAATCTTCATGCATCTTAATTGAAGGTACCTTTTAAACTTGATTCTTTCAATATTCTTCCCAGATTGCACGCATACGCGATTGGATTATTGAACTGTGTAGATGCAGCTTTAGTTCCGTTACACACTACAGCGAGAATGCGTTTATCGAGCTATAAAAAATGCTTTCGTGTAGCACTGATTGTAACGGTCGAAATAAGACACAGCTGACATTGGTCCTGCTCCCACAGGTGACATAACCTATAAGTAGCCTATAAAATGGTATCTTGTGAATGAAATGAAACATTTAATAGAAAGTCAGATGTTGAAATTTATGTAACATCATCACATATCAAACCCAAAGACCTTGCATAGTAATAATAAGGTATTTTCATCAAACTGCCTTCCGTTTGGCATAATAAAATTCGTGTTTTAATTAGGCCTATCTATACAGAGATGGCTTCACTGTGTAGCAACATGTCTCGCTGTGAATACATAAGCATTGGTATATAGCTGTCCCCACTGTTACTGTTAAATTAAATTATGATATCAGCAGATAATGAAAATGTATTTATCTTATAATAATAAGAGAAAAGTTCAGTACATGTAATTAAGATAGTTAAACCTGTATTTCGCAATTGGCATTACTGAATAATAACATCGAATTTCTTTATTGCAGTAATAGATATTCATCTACAAGTATTTCATCTTCACAATGTCTGAATAGGTTAAGTATTCATTAATAAACAATTATTAACATTTTGTGATCGAATTTTAGGGATATATTATTTACATTTTTATTTTATTCACGAAACATTCCTAATAAATGCCACTCGAGGTCTGAGATTTCCCAGATTTATCGGAAAATCTCAGACCTCTCGTGACATTACTACAGACAAATTTTGATAATACGTTTTTGTAGTAATATTAAGGAAGTTAGGATAGTCTTTGTCATTCCACCCCATCCTATTATTCCGTATTGAATGACTGATTGAAATATGAGAACATACATTCGTTAAATTCAATTAAATTATCGAGAAACTATCAGCACTCGTAGTATTATACGTAGGAGATAATCTTGTGGGAATGACTATGAGTGTGCTTTTGACAAGTCGTGTGCGTTGTGATATTTAACAGTGTCACATGTAGATAGTTGACTCCCATGTAATCATTTCACGGTTAACAAACCCTGAGGGGTAGAAAAGCAGCCTCGTGGTAGTAATGAATAAACCAGTTAGCTGTTTAACTATATACAGTTCTATAAATGCTTCGTAGCAGAATGTTCGAAACATTAATTCGCATTAAGTTTCGTAGACGTATTAAATTACCGACGACTCGGTAGTTGAGCGTTTCATGTTAGAAGATATTCCAGCCAAACTTCTGGGACGATGCGGTACTGAATCTTAGGATTGATGTTCAGGACTAAGAAGGCCTCCCAGCCCAGTCATCTACATCGCCACTAATTCAGTTAGAGCATTAAATTATTATGTATTATAACCTACCACTGCCACTGAGACATGAATAATTAATCACATATAAACTAAACGTCCACCATATAACATAACTTCAATAGATATCAGTTTATATAAGAAATGTGCTATAGCTCACATTTTAAGTAAATGTTTTTTTTCGTCCTCACGGCTGTATTTTGTTATTTTAGTGTGAATTGTCACGTCGCTCAATGATCGGAAGACACTTGTTTGACAAAACTTTTCTAAACAGGCCGAAGAGTTCTCCGACCAACTGTCAATGTCCAGGGATGTAAAAAATGACAAAAAAATAATAAATGAAAAGTCCACTGCAGAATGATGGATGTCACTTTCTTGTCGAAAATGAACCAAGACTGTCAATGCATAGCTTAAGACATATAAAATGTACATACAGACTTATATGGCATTAACACTGATAGTCATTGTCCAGTAATGATCGGAAAATCCCAATTAAGCTCTGAGCCCTAAGCATTTCAAACTTTCAGTTGCTTCTCCTGCAAAATGTATTCCAAATGACATCCATCATTCTTGCAGTGGACTCTTCAAATATCTTTAATATCTTCGTAGAGCGACCACAAGGTTTCACCATTGTAATTTGAATATGTAATAAGGTGAGATAAGATTTATTTTTGCCATTAATCAAATGCACTTATTTACTTATTTATTTATTTATTTAGGAGAAAATCCACAAACGATTAGGAAAACACGGGAATTTTACTGGAAGCAAGTAAATAGGTATGTTTGGAAGTAAATCCCGAAAAGACAAAGTCTATGATTATGTCTAGTGACGAGAAAATTGCTCGAAATGGAAATATGAAAATTGGAAATTTATCTTCTGAAGAGGTGGAGAACTTCACATATCTTGGAGCAACAGTAACAAATATAAATGATACTCGGGAGAAAATTAAATACAGAATAGATATAGGAAATGCCTGTTATTATTCGATTGAGAAACTTTTATCATCCAGCTTGATGTCAAAAATTCTGAAAGTTAGAATTTATACCGGTTGTTCTTTATGGTTGTGAAACTTGGACTCTTACTTTGAGAGAGGAACATAAGTTAAGGGTGTTTGAGAATAAGGTGTTTAGGAAAATATTTGGGGCTGAGGGGGATGAAGTTACAGGGGAATGGAGAAAGTTACACAACACAGAACTGCACGCATTCTATTCTTCACCTGACATAATTAGGAACATTAAATCCAGACGTTTGAGATGGGCAGGGCATGTAGCACGTATGGGCGAATCCAGAAATGCATACAGAGTGTTAGTTGTGAGGCCGGATGGAAAAAGACCTTTAGGGATGCCGAGACGTAGATGGGAGGATAATATTAAAATGGATTTAAGGGAGGTGCGATATGATGATCGACAATGGATTAATCTTGCTCAGGATAGGGACCGATGGCGGGTTTATGTGAGGGCGGCAATGAACCTTCGGGTTCCTTAAAAGCCAGTAAGTAAGTAAGTGACTAAGTATTTATTTTGCTAATATTTGTAACATAAAATATAATAAACACAGAAAAATTTAGCTCACCCCTGAAAGAGTAGATTAGAACTCGGGCTCAGGGGCGGATTCCTAAATTCAAATTAAAAAGTATATAATATAATTTGTCTTATGCCTACTACTCAATAAGAATGTATAAATTTGAATTTACAATTTTTCATTATTTATAAAATCCATACATAACATTTTAAATTTATTAATAGAACTATTAAAATTGACAAGATTAGGACATTTAAATATAAATTTGTTATATATTTTTCTGCCTAAATTACTGCTATGATTAAATACTGTAACAGTGTTGCATTTTGGTCAAACAATCTTAAAGAATTCATACCTTTTGTTTCATAACTATGAGAATATTTACTTACTTACCGGCTTCTAAGGAACCCGGAGGTTAGTTTCCGCCCTCACATAAGCCCACCATTGGTCCCTATCCTGAGCAAGATTAATCCAGTCTCTACCGTCATATCCCACCTTCCTCAAATCCATTTTAATATTATCTTTCCATCTACGTCTCGACCTCCCCAAAGGTCTTTTTCCCTCCTGCCTCCCAACTAACACTAACTATGAGAATACAATTCAAAATTATTTCGATTTTTATGTCTGAATTTTATTAATAGGCCTACAATTTAATAAATGTGGATAAGAAAAATAGGCATCGTCAAAGGATACATAAATAAATTACAATTTTATTTTTCCCAAAATTTTAGTAACTGGAATTATAACAGAAATTCATTTACAGTGTAATAATCTTTTGTTTTTAACCATTTAGAAATTATTTTACAAAATGTGTAAAGGAAATTGTCTTATAGTTTGTGAAAGACTGTTACAGAATTAAATTATACCGTAAATGTTTATGGCTATTTGCTGCCTTACTTAACCTGAAAAATGATATATTTATATCATGCTTATTTTTAGTACAATAATTATGATAAGAGTGTTTAAAAACTCTTGTTTATATTCTTGATAAAAATCAAATTAGAGTAAATAGAGTTTGTCCACCTTATATATTAACCTTTTAAATTACCTTAAAATTGAAAATATATCCATAAAATATAAATTCATTATGTTTCATGAGTTAAATACGAACACAGTGACATGAATAAAATTAGTTTGCATATCCCTGTTACTTATATAAAAATCTAAACTACATATTCCGTGAAATTCATGTAACACTGTTGTTTGTACATTTACTGCACGGACAATCAAATAATAATAATAATAATAATAATAATAATAATAATAATAAAAATAATAATAATAATAATAATAATAATAATAATAATAATAATATTCAAAGTATACAAACAAGACTGTTACATAGAAATTTCATATGTTTTTGTTTAATGTATTCAGAAGTTTATATTTTATTTTTTGACTTCAATATATTCCGAAGTCCATATGTAATAGTTCTCTCATACGAAAAGATATTAAATTATATATTTTCATAAGATAAATTAGCGTTATATTTTGAAAATAGAATTGTACAGACAACACTGTTATACTGTACACTGAAGGCAATGTTATAAGTAGACTTCGTTAAATTGCCACACGCAGCATGCCATCAGATTGCCGATGTAAGGTAGTATAGAGGAGATGAGCGACCGCCCGGTCTCGTAGTATAAGCAGTTCATGTTAAGAGTTGTGACCGGTCCAAATAGATAGAGCAGTACAGCTAATGTATACCTATGTAAGCACTTGTTTTTGCATTACTGTGATTGGAATAGTCAAAGCTTAACATTTGTTCGGTGCAGACAAGAATTCAATCAGACATACTGCAATGTGAGTGTTGCTGTTCCAAATAATTGCCCCTGGAATACCCTTACCCCTGCAGCCAGTCTTGACCCGTTGGGGAGCGTGGTTGGATGCTGTTCATTATTGTGCAAAATAATGGAGGTAATTGATGCATTGGATAGCACAGACAGTTCCGCTGTTGCAGCTGTAAAATCATTGCCTTCTGAACAGCTATTGGAAGATATTCTGTTTACATTGATTCTAATTTTAAAACCGTGCCCAAAATCATCATCCTGTTAGAATCGTCTAAACTAAAACTTATTTACCCTTATTTAGTTAATAAAGTATCACAAGCCCGTTATCCAAAATAACAATTGGCTAATTTCAGAAAAAATGAAATCTAAGTTGAGAAACATTATTGCTAAAATTTCTGTATTCACAACTTACCTATTATAAATGATGTACTACCAGGTCATGACAAGACATCTGATTGGTGTTATTTATTTATCCCTAAAAGTAGTGATTTTCCGTTCTTCAAATATGTACGTATTACATCTTGTGATATTGAACGTACTTTTCCCAAAATAAAAAATTTAAGTGACCATCGGAGGAGGTTATTGAGTTAAAATGTAAATAACTTTCACTGCAGTTTAACATATTCAAGGATGATGTTAGTATATTACATTAAATTTTAAGAGTTAATATATCTCACTATAAAATAATTGTGTATTTACATGTTTAGACATTTCCTACTTCAATGATCATTCATTATATTTCTTCAATGAACCGAATACAGGTTTTATTGTAACCGCAATACTGCTCAGTGTTTACATCAGAGGCTTAACAAACACCTTAAATTGGCCCCTTCTCTTTATACCGCGTGCACAGTAAACCTTGCAATTCTCGTGGCAATTCCACGAAGTCTAGTTATAAGTAAACTTCAGTGTTTCGTCGTATTAAACACAAGATAAGTTTCAGACTTAAGGCCATATTCACAGACATTCTTAGCGCTGGTTTCCGGTGGATGACTAGCGAACGAACGTTTTTCGTATTCATAAACCAATGTTAGCGATATGATATGAATCCTGTACAAGTAACCAGTCAATAGCCGGGACTAGTTTAGCACGAATTGTATATCGGACTAGTAAAATTCTATAAATCCCTATATGTTCAAGGCTTATAAATGGAGATGCCAAACTTCATTCTCTCGTGTATCTTATATGGAAGTATAGTCAGTTGGCACAATAAATAAAATTGTATACAATTCTACTAAAGTTAAATATCTAGGAATACTAACACATAAGATGGGATATACATATTGCTTTTTTATGTAATAAATTACGCAAAATTATATTGTATATAGATTCGTTACACTTCGTTCTTACCTCCCTATTAAAATTTAAAATTTATTTATTTATCCTTAGTTCAATATGTACTACGTATGACATTGTTGATTGGGGCAGTGTTTCTAAACACATAAGAAAGCCGCTAGATTTACTACAAAAGAGAATAATCAAAATTTGTCTGCAAAAGGCTATTGATTACTCTACTAAATAACTGTATTTGGATTCTGACGTTTTCAAATTGGAGCAAATATATAAATATACAATATTAACCTTCTTTCATAAGAACAAAATTGAGCAACTGAAAATATAAATAAGATATGCGTTTTCCAAAATTACTTTGACAGTTTTGGAAAACTGCAGCCCTGGAAGTTTTCAACTGCAATGATTGGATAATAGCACTTTAAGCGTCCGAAATATCGATTACATAGCTGCAGAAGAAAAAGACAGAGGCTATTGTTTACCCCGAAGCTAATCTTAACAACAAACAAGGCAAGTTACATGAAATTGGAACGTTACTATCAAGGAAAGTAAATCTTTATCACCACCTCTACCTTTCTTATCTCAATGCACTTTCTTATATAAACTCAGAAGCAATATTTTGCTTTCCAATCAGAAAGTTTTATTTATTTATTTATTTTTTTGTAGAACATGCTGTAATCATAAACTGCAATTCCAAATGGTATTGTGTTTAAATATATTGCAGTACAGGGTATTCTATATTTCACATTCTTATTTGGTCAAAGAAATTGGCTTTATATACGCAGAGTGAACCCTAAGTAATTTCATTAATTTCATTGCATTATTCTTTGAAATATTTAAAAAAAAAGTGTATTACAATTTTGCTTTCTGTCCGAGATAAAAATTGTTTTATAAGAAATTTTCATAACGTGTTTCGCGAAAGCCATTGATTTAATTCGCAATATCCTCGGTCAATGTAAGAGAGCAGTATATTATCTATTGTAATGCCTCAAGAGGTCTGAGATTTGCCGATAAATCCTCGAGCGAAGCGAGTGGATTTATTTCGGAAATCTCAGACGTCGAGTGACATTTATTAAGACTACATCGTGAATAAAATAGAAACGTAAATAACATATCCCTAAAATTCGCTCACAAAGTGTTAATAATTGTATATTTATGAATGTTTAACCTATTTAGACATTGTGAAGTCGAAATAGATGAAACGATTACCGCAATAAAGAAATTGAATGTTATTCAGTAATGTCAATTGAGAAAAGCGAAATAAAGGTTTAAAATGTTAATTACATGTATTGCGCTTTTCTATTGTTATTATAACAGAAATACGTTTTCATTATCTGCTGAAATCATAATTTAATTTAAACATTTATAGTATAATTACAAATATCCTGAGTAATACATTAATTAAATGAATAATTTTTATAAAAGAATGTCATTTTCTTTAGATACAATGGAATTAGAAGATGAAAATGAAGATGCAGATGTGGAAGTAGGATTTCGCATTTTATTTAGTACAATGGAGTCATGTTCATTGATTTACGTGGAAACAGTTGACGACACTGACTAAACAATAGAGCGACCTTGCGATAAATTGATAGTGATAAATCGAGCTGCAAAAATTATCGCGATGTATCAGTGTATTTCATTACACTTTATTCACCGAAAATGGAATGACGTCATATAAACGAAATAATGAACAGTAATCTCACTAGAGGTTTTCATTTATCTGGACTATTACACTCTTGCTACGTCATACTACTTTTGACCAATAAAACGGTACGAAAGGACGTATTTTAACCAATCATGGCTGCTTATCGCACAATTTTATCGCGTTCCTAGCATTTGTTTAATTTTATCGCGTCCCTAGCATTTGTTTCTTTGTTTGCCAAAATTTGAAACTGCGCTGGTCTGGACTTCAAAAAAAAATATAAAATTACAAACCACTCCAGTCGATACACAGCAGTTTCAAATATGACTCGCATTGGCATTCAAGAACAAGAATTAATAAAAATCACTGATCATACCTATGCATCTTCTGAAATCCGATTTACAAATAAATGAAGAGCACCATTCGGAAATCCTGAACAAGTTGAATACATCATGTAGGCCTAAATCAACGAGTTCCACTTCTATTACGCACACGTCCAATATAACATCAATTGAACCACCAACCACATTCAAATTTGAAAATTGTACATTCAATAATCATTCCTTTTAAAATTTTAAAAATGTTTATTCGTGTTTTTTTATGTCATCGTCGTTATTTCAAACTTTTCTAACACTTGTGTATATTAGTTAGGTTATGTTATAGCTTCTGCTCTGAGAGGATAAATAGAACTTCTGCTATATGATATTATGGATAGTCACATATCAGAGATTGTTTAATATTAAGATTTATTGAATAGTAATCATTACAGTGTGTGTATAAAGACACTACTGCCATCTAGCATGCATCTAGCGTAATATTTGTAATGTTGAGATGGTACAATAATACATTTGAAGACAGTTGTATTTTCGTAAGTCAATTAATATTTTATTGTATTGAGTACTTTTATTACTTCTAATCTTTATATACTTTGTTCTAATCGTGTAATAGTCAATTAAATCCCACTCGAGTTTTAATTTTCTCTAGATAAATCAAAACGTCTAGTGAGATTACTGTTGATAAAATCAAAACCCGAGTGAGATTTGATTATTACACGATTAGAAGAAAATATATAAAGATTAGAAGAAATGAAGCACTCTAATACAGTAAAATATTTATTGGCTTACTAAAATTCTATTTCACAAATGTTAGCTTCACTAAAGCGTTTGAACGGAGCCGCCATTTTCAGTTGACTGCCTATGCTGTAAACAAATGATAGGAAAGCATGTTTTATGGTACCGTAAAGAATTTCCAGTTTGAAATGTTGGTAAACAAGGAAACAAATGCAGGGAGGTGATAAAAAGAGAAGAAAGTATATGCATGTAAAGATTAGAAGAAATACATTACTCTAAAACAATAATATAGATATTAATTGACTTACTAAATTCTATTTCACTAATGTTCCCTTCAACAAAATGTTTGAAAGGACCCGCCATTTTCAGTCGACTATCTATGCGGGAAACAAACTATGATCGCAAAGCATGTTTTATAGTACCGTAAAGGTTTTGCAGTTTGAATTGTTGGCAAACAAAGAAACCAATGTTAGGGAAGTGATAAAAATAAACAAATGCTAGGGAAGTGATAAAATTGTGCGATAAGCAGCCATGACATAGGTTGAAAGACGTCCTTTCGTACCGTTTTATTGGTCAAAATCTAGTAAAAGTGTAATAGTCATAATAAATGACTGAAATAAATTTAATTTCTTTATTTTAAATGTGTAGAAATTCGATAATATTTTATTGGTAATTATTGCTTAATAAACAAATTTTTCACTACCCATGCTGTTACTTCTTAATATCTAATACCGTAAACTTCGCTCTGTTGAAGTCGACTTGTCCCATGATAGAGTGACCAGATATAACTTAAGTAAGCATCTGTGCAATATGAGTGAACTTATATACAATTGAGAGTCCTATTTAACTTTAACGTTGTTTTATAAGTCATTATAATATAATGGCATTGAAATTACTATTTCCTAGATCCTAATTTTCTGCTCACTATATAAAGTTGAAATCAAATATGAATATTACAGTAATTAGCTTGTAAAAAACGTTTTAAATTTTACCACAGTGAGCTGAGATTTAATTTATCCAGTACTTCAGAATGAGAGGTTCCATTCTCAGTGTTGTATGGAGACTTGGGAGAAAATAGGACTGCAATAGGTTGCAAAACTAAATTTTGCTTACAGGTATAAATTACTTTACAATAAAATAAGAACGATCTATAGAAAATGAGATTAGTATGAAGTAGAGATGAACAAAACTAACGCCACCGGCGTAGCTCAGTCGGGTAAGGCGCTTGAGTGCCGATCCGGAGTTGCATTCGGGCGCGGGTTCGATTCACGCTTGGGCCGATTACCTGGTTGGGGTTTTTTCCGAGGTTTTCCCCGAGCATAACACAAATTTCAGATAATCTATGGCGAATCCTCGGCCTCATCTCTCCAAATATCATTTCGCTATCACCAATCTCATCAATGCTAAATAGCCTCGTAGTTGATATAGCGTCGTTAAATAACAAAGTAAAAGAAACAAAACAAAACTAACTGCCGCTCTCGCTCGCTGTGTTCCTTGCACGTGTCTTTCGAGTCTCGTCTCTTCATTCTCGTGCGCTTCGAGTCTCGCTCATCATTCTCTAAATAGCATTTGGTCGGTGTGGAAAGATTTCGTAACTTGAATAGCATATATCATTGAAATAAATAGCATTATAAATGTTTAAATGAGACAAAAAGACAAAACAGAGCAGAATCTTAGTTATCTAAATGTTCTCGTTCTATTATATGATATTACCTATGGTTATATAAATAGAAAAAAATAATACTAAAATTAATTTTCATTTCTAAGTAACATAAAACATAACGTTAATATCTTTTTACTTGAGATTGCACACTTGATCTCAAACATATGAAAAGAAAATTCCTAGATTTTAATAAGGGCCTAGTAATTAAATAAAGACTGGGGAACGGATTATTATACACTGAGAGGTAGAGATGATGTTTCAAATATGCTACTTCATTGTTTATACATATAGACCTATAACAGTTGTCAAAGTAAATGAAAGTTCAGTCAGGTATAAACAACTGTGGGGATTCAAGGCTGTTTGACGTTCGGGACTTCGGGAGTGATCAATCTCGACGTCTCAAAACACTCACAAGCAGTCTTTACGTCAACGACGCGACGTATACAACATTGTCGTGCGGGTTTTCGGCTTTGCGGGCGCTGTTAGTCTTGCTTTCTCGATCGTTGTTCACCTCTAGTATGAAATACAAGTGATATTAATTTTAAGTACCGTAGTTTCCCCTAACTATGGTTCACATTTGTAACATTTTTCTTTCTATATTCAATACTATTGATCCAGTTTAAGTGAAATTTTGGCTTCGGACTCTTGTAAGTGTATATTAAATAAATATTGACATATGTGTTTGAAACTGTTTAGTTACAAGTGTTAAAAACATAATAAGCATTGGTACATAGTTCTATTCTTAGTTGCCCAACTATGGTCCACTCAAATATACATGCTTGAAAGCATGAATGGACTATAGCTGGAGGTGTAATTATTCGTAAATCAATACATTGAGTTTCTAATTTAAGGGTACAAAGATTATCTAGCACATTAATATTAAAAACTAGCCGTACCCGTGCGCTCCGCTGCACCTGTTACAAATAAATATAAAGTAATTACATAATTAAAATAGGACGTTTGATCCAGGGAACATTCGTGTTTGATGGAAGGATAAATCGTTTAATATGTTACTTAATTTAAATTGTATTTAAATTATTAAAATGGGATCATTTTCGTCCAGAGAGCACTCATTTGATGCAATGACAATTCCTTTATGTTTCTTATTTGTTATTACATGCAACCATAGTTTAATGAATGTACAAAATAGCCTATTAAGTTTTTGTGTATAAGAAGTTATTTTAATCTTAATGTCCTCGATTCACTCAGAAGTTACTGTAATAACATTATAGCATTATGTCCATCTAGAGAAACAACACTTTTCAATGGTGAAATAACAATTAATTATACAAATCGGTTCATTTAACATCCGTTATTACTTCATAAAAAGACAGAAACATTATCTGTAGGCTATCTTTCATAGCTTTCGATTGTTGCTGTCCAAGGCCCCTTATAGACGAAGTCATTTGTTTTTTAATGATGGCATTATTTTAATTTTAAAACTCATTTATCTCATTAAATATCAGTCCTATCAAAATTTTTCAAGGAATAAAACTTATCGCAAATTATTGTTAAAGAATCTTTTGTTATGTAGCATTTTTCACAAAAATCAATAATAAGCTAGATATTTCGATTTATTTAATTCAGGCCCCCTTATAACCCCCCCTTTTAAATAATGTATTTCGAATGCCATATAGCCTAAAATCTAAGTTACAACGAACTTAATTTATATTCCAATTTTCATCGATATCCGTTCAGCCATTATCGCGTGAAAAGGTAACAAACATACAGAAGACAGACGGACAGACAGACAGACATACAAACAAAAATTTCAAAAAAAGCGATTTTCGGTTTCTGGGTGGTTAATTATGTATGTTAGGACCAATTATTTTTGGAAAATCGAAAATTACCAGAAAAATTTCGGCTATAGATTTATTATTAGTATAGATAAATGAAAAGTAATTGGATTCTTTTTATTAGTACACATTGCACAAACACAAAAGAAACAAGTGAAATCTGAAAGTCATTTTCCTGCAACAATGAACAACTACACTCACCCGCAAAAATACCGGGCCACCTAAAGTTTCTCAAATTTTTTATGAGGTGAGAATCCGAAAACTCATTATGAAATGAAGAAAACATTGCTTCCCAGAAAAAAATCTTTTTTATTATCACTTGCGTTATTATA